>JAEQBH010002065.1:0-604632 GCA_016808115.1 Tetrastigma voinierianum
ACCATTACCTGTTGCCCGCTTGAATGAAAGAAATTTATCATGCTCTTAGAAGAGAAACAGAGGGATAGCATAAACAAATGCAGAGTAGGGTGAAGATAATCGATGGTAACTCAAAAAAATGTATATAGGATGAGGATTGCTAGTAGATCGATTACCTTTCCGAAGAGCAATGGGTAAGTTATTAACAAGAGGCAGAGCCGGGGTAGGAGAAGCTTAAGGAATAGGAAGTGAGTCAGCAGGGGCCTCAACAAAAGGGAGAGGAACAACAAAACGATGACAGCGATGATAAACCTGAAGTGGTCGAGAAGGTACATCATCAAATATAGGCGAGGAGATGATGGGAAGGGATAAGACTTCGCGAATGTGAAGAGACTCCTGGAGGAGGAGGCAGCGGTGAGTCTTCAAAGAAGGTGACATTGAAGGCAGGTAAAGTATCGACGGAGTCTAAGGAATAATAACGATAACCCTTCCGTCTGGAGTAGCCTGCTAAGATGCATTTCATGGCTTTCATGAAAGTCATTCTCATTCCTTGAGCCGAGAATACGAACAAAGGAAGTACAACCAAAGACACGAGGAGGAAGGAAATAAAGTGGTTGGTCAGGGAAAAGAAGTGAATGAGGAATCTGATCATGTAACACAGATGAGGGCATACAATTAATCAAATAACAAGCTGTAAGAATAGCGTCCCCCCAAAAACGAAAAGGGACGTGATAATGGAGGAGAGTACGAGCTGTCTTAATAAGATGACGATTCTTATGTTCAACTACCCCATTTTGTTGAGGAGTATGAGCACACAAGAAAGATCGGGATGACCTGATCCCATGTCGGGACATAAATGAAATAAAGGGGTGCGTAAAAATATTCTCGGCAGACGGTCACTATGTAACACAATTTTAATAGAAATATTGAATCGGGTCATAATTTTAGCATAAAATTTATGGAAAATAGAATATAACCTAGCCTCGATTTTTCATTAAAAATAACTGTAAGACATCGAGAATAGTCATCAATGAAAGTGACAAAATAATCGGGAACTCTAAAGTAGACGTTTGTCCGACAAGGACCCCAAACATCAAGGGGTGGATCTGAAACAGATCACTCGACATTCAAACGCGAACGACACGAGTATGTTTCCCAACCGATAGACTCACACGTAAGTGACGGCAAAGTGGAAAACGAGTGACCACCTCCTAACTTAGAAAGACCAGCGCCAGACGACTACGGATGAGGAGAGGAGCATCTGGAAACGCAAACCGGCAGAGATGATTTCGCGCGAGCGATAGTGCCTCAGACTCACGCCCGATGCCAATCGCCTTCCCCCAGATTCCGGTCCTCCAAGGTCACAAATTTATCAGGAAAAATAATGGAACAGTTAAGAGTACGAAGGATTTTGCTAACGAAATAAGATTGCTGACACTCAGGAGCATAAAAGCCGATGTATGAGGTAAAGGAAGAGATGTGCCAATCCAATACCTTAAATTACGCTTGAGAACCATTAGCTAAAGTAACAAGTAGTAAAGCAGAGATAGTAGTAAGAGAAGAGAAAAGATCTTATTACCGATATGTGATCGGAGCACGTAGTTTAGAATCCAAGTGTCCAAGAGTAAGATGTATGAGTAAGGCGTGCAGAGGCATTACCGATCTAGGGCAATGGTCGACTATCATTGATAGCGAAGATAACCACTGATACGTGACCGGTCACTGGGAGAATACCCTGAGATGTGGAGGAGCTCAGAGTTTAAGGCTGGCCGAGAATCGGGAATCGAAGACCGGGCCACTGGGCAAAGGCGGAGAGAGGCCATCCATGGAATCGAGCAACAACGATCATGAGCTGCTTATTGCACAGCATGCTGGAGGACGTTTGTCCTCTACTCGACACACCGTCCCTCCCGGCTGCCAGTTTGAGAAACCAACACGTAAGACCCAAAGTGCTATCGATGGCAAGTCCGAGTGGGAGGAGATACTATGAGCGAAAGCAAACACATCATCCAAGGATGGGACTGATGGACTACCAAGAATCTGATTTCGGACGGTCTCAAGATCCCGGACGAGTACACAAGTGTGGGCGACCACGCTAACTGGCCAATCACAGCTTCTATAGTTCCCCCAACATTACTAAGAAGAGACGCGCCAAGAACCTCCTTTGCAGAGGGCAATCCGCCGATATAATTAGATAAATCCATGCCTTTGTCGATATTGACAATAGTAGAAGCTACCTTTATAAAGGCGTTGGATATCATTCAGATATGTAACTTTTGCCTCGATTCCAAAACTTCAACACGCTTTCAGGTTCAAGACGAAGCCAGGCACTTTTTGGATTAACCGACTGCCATAATACGCTACATAGTTGTGCATCTATTTTCTTCCATTGCACCTTGTCAACATTAGGTATAGCATCCTCCGATGTAAGAAGATGATCCTATAGAAGCTGACCAGGAAAGATAATTCTCACTACCAATCAATTTTTCTGATGTGATAGTAGGAGATCCAGAGATAATAGATGTAAAAATAGGATTTTTAGTCACCATATCCACTTAACCTGGAGATCAATCAATGCTTGATTGAAGAGAGCCTAATAGAGGGCTAATCACGGCCGTGGGAACTTGAGATGAAGAAAAGTGATCCAAACCGTGGAGAAGAGCGACTGACAGGGTGCGGCGGAGCCGAAATTGTCAAAAAGGTGGATAAGGAGGGCTCGGGGAGGACCGTCGGAGGGATGGATCGGCAAGACGACACCGGACAAGCCTGGAGATGGAATCTCGGCACTGGAAAGTGGGCCACATGCCCACACGCGCCGGGGCGTGGAACGCAGGCCACTGGATAAGAGCGGCGCGTGGCGACGCGTGGATGGCTATTTTCCGGTGAGGTTTCTTCCGATGTGTAGATCGGCCTCGTGTGCCTTGGAATCTGAGGTTTCCGGCTGGAGAAGAGTTGCCAGAAAAAGTCACTGGCGGTGAGGAGATCTGACGGCGGCGGCAACGGCGGAGGGTTACGAAAGGAGAATAAAGTGACCGGAAGGAAACACGGTCACCGAAAAAAAATTAGGTTTTCCCCTCTGACTCTGATACCATGTGAAGAGAGAAAAGGGGGAATCCCTAATTTCTATTATATTCACGAAAAACTTACCACTACATTACATATTGGACTTATATATATATACATGCTCATGGGACCCACAATACAGTAAGAAAATAAAAGGAAAAGACTGTACAATATCTAACAGCAATAATTTGCAGTTGTGAGATTCTATTAGATGCTAGCTTATACTTCTCTCTCGTGTTTCCGTTATTACTAAGTGTTAACTTCTGATGAAAATTCATTATCAAGTTTTGTTGTTTATTTGTAAATTCATTTTACAAATTATTGGTGGCTGCTGACTGGGTAACATTAAGCATTGGCAGTTCATTTATTTCACTTGCTAATTATCAATTTCGTCTACAGGGGGATGAAAGTGAAATTACTAATGAAACATTGACCAGAAACAGTAATGAACAAGAATCCTTTGTGGAGAAAAGTACTGCTGATGTAGTTCCAACTTCTAATCATAAAGCAAAGAAAAAGAAAAAGAAAAAGGGCAAGCAGGGTTCATCTTCAAGAGTGGATAAAGCTGAAAATCCCTTGGATGGGATTTTAAAAACATTGTCTCTGGATAGCAACTCTTCTAGCAATCAGCCTGGCTCTACAGAAGCTAAATCAGCGAATGCAAAAGTTCGTGAGAACCGGGCTAAACAGTCCACAACCTCCGTATTACAAGTGGATCCAAAATTCTTAAGTGCTGAAAATGAGCTGCGGCGAATATTTGGTGCTAAGGTAGTAAGTTCCTTTGAGAATAGTCATCAAACTAGTAGTTCCAGACAGATACGTGGGGGAAGACGTGGAAGTCACAACCCCAGAAAGACTATTCTTGTCTCTCCCTCAGACCATTGGCCCCGTTGGGATGGATCTTTGTCTATGGAGTCTCTGGAATCTAAAGATGGATTCCACTACTTCAGGTAACTATCATCCTTAGCCTGCTTGATAATTTTGGAGCTCTACACCTTCTTCTGTTCCTCCACAGTAAGACTATGCTATTGAACTGCAACTTCTGAACATATATTTCTGTTATTATATGAATGACTCATTCTTTACTTGTAATGCACACCTTTATATGAGCTGCAAACTATGTTATTGAATTGAAACTGCTAGTCTTATCTTTCTGTTTTACTATGAATGACTCATTCTTTGCTTGTAATGCAAACCTTTACATGAGCTGCAATTTGGGTGTGAATGCCTTGTAGATGATCAGTTCAACGAGGCAAATGGTATGGCTTTGCTTTGATTAGATGCTTCAACAATTAGTGCCATGAACAGTGGTTGTGATTTGCAATTTGGTTATCCTAATTTGCATCCATAAGCAAAGCTTATCAATGTGAGGATAAAACGTCTAGGTGAAAATTAACCTGAGGGGACAGAAAATGCTAGAACCATCTATAGTTAGTGTCTTAGTCACCTGTAGGTTCTTGCCATAAGCACCTCTGTTATGTGTCTTTTACCAAATGAAAAGGTTGTGGGGAGTGCCCCCCACATATTTACTCTTAGCTCTTCCTTTAAATTATCATGTGCACTATGGGAAATGTATTGATGATGGATTCCTTTGTGGCATTTCATGCATTAGTCACTGCTTAAGTATGGAATTAGAAGGGGATCCGGTTATAAAGGAAAAGTTCTAAATTGCTGATTTGATTTGTCGGTTTGTTTCTCCAGTACTCGTTGTGACTATGATGTAATTGTACCAAATTGAAGAGAGTTGTGCTATGGGAATGGTGATACTGGGTTCACCACTTAATCTCATGTTATCTTGTGGATAAGCAATTATGATCACATGTTAAGTTATTAACTATTTAACAAGTTTTCTTTTGGATATGCAAGCTAGTCAGTGTCCATCTTGATGATCATAACAACATATACCATTTCCATGATAATAAATTGCATTTTGGTTTGAGCTTTATAAGCTATGTGCCCTAGTTTTTGCTTTGTTTATTTTTTTTTTTTATCAATAAAGTTTTTGCTTTGTTTATGTCATGCAGATATGTACACTCTTCTTCATATGGCCAAGCTCAGAGAGCATTTGAAGCTGCCAAATCTATTCATGATCTCAACAGTATAGCAAGTGTTTTAATGTACCATCCTTTTCACTTGGATTCACTCATAACAATGGCAGACTATTTTAAGTTTGTGGGGGAACATCACATGTCAGCTGATGCTACTGCGAAAGCTTTATATGCTTTGGAATGCGCATGGCATCCTATGTTCACCCCATTGCAGGGTAATTGTCAATTAAAATTCAGCCATGAAACAAACAAGCCGTTGTTCACAGCACTTTTCACTCACATGAAAAACATGGACAGGCGAGGTTGTCATAGGTCTGCACTTGAAGTTTGCAAACTGTTGCTTTCATTGGATTCAGATGATCCAATGGGGGCCATGTTCTGCATTGACTACTTTGCTTTGAGGGCAGAGGAGTATGCTTGGCTAGAACACTTTTCTGAAGATTACAAAAGTGATAACTCCTTGTGGTTATTTCCAAACTTCTCTTATTCCCTTGCCATTTGCCGATTTTATCTTGAGAAAGATGAATCCTCTAAAGAGACCCATGTGGAAAATGTGAAGGCTACTTCAACTGATCTTATGAAGCAGGCTTTGATGCTTCACCCTTCGGCCATTAAGAAATTAGTCGCAAAGGTACCTTTAAGAGATCAGGCATGGACAAATATACTCAAGCAAGCTTTTTTTAAGTCAGAACAAACAGGGAGCCTCTCTTTGGATCACCTGATTAATATCTATGTAGAAAGGAGTTATATCATATGGAGGCTCCCAGATCTGCAAAAATTGTTGAGAAATGCTGCACTTCTGGTGATTGAAACACTGGAAAGTAATGGAAGTGAAGCTAGGGACTGGGCTTGTGTAAGAAAAGAAGCATTCTCTTCTCAGAAAAATGAGTAAGTACTTTCATTTATTCAAGACTGTTGCTTAGTTCTCTACTTGCACTTTATTTTATTTGACTTTTCACCCCCATAATGGTGGCTCTGCTGCAATTGTTAGGATTTTGAAGATTTAGTTGTGGATATTAGACTAGACTTTAATCTTGTTATAAAGTAGATGGTAGATATACTTTCCTACGTTCATATTGGGTATTTGGGAGATTGGATGACTGAAGTTCTTTTTTTGTCAGGTATGGTCATCTATTGGTATCAGATTTCTCTGATTCAGTGCCAACTCTTCCACCTGATAACTTGCAAAATTTTATGGCTGACCCAAGGATGAGAGAGGAGTTGCCAAATGTGAACCAAGGTATCAATCCGCAAGGAGGTGACCATGCTACACGAGACCTTGCAAATCGAAGTGCATTAGCTGTTTTGTTCGAGTCAATACTACCCTGGGTTGATTATGGGGACAGAGTAGAAGAGGAAGCTGCTGAGAACAACGAACCCAATGGACATGGTCCCGGCCATCCAGGTCAGTGATCTGCATCTATGGCAAACCTGGACAATGCTTTTTCATCAACTCAGTTACGTCAGTGATCAAAGATCGGTTTTCTGCACAGAAAAATAAACTCTTTTCTTGAAGTGACCACTTTGTTTTTGCTGTTAGGGAAAAGGATGTCCCTTCGTTCTTTAATATTTGTGTAGATTTAAACATACATGTGAGGATCAATGTCCGTAACTACTGGTGAAACAATTATTGAGGCAAATAAGTAGTTGAGATGAACAAATACAGTGCCAGCTGATATGAGAATTTTGTGGTACATTATAGATGCAAATCCAATGTGGAGAATGGATAAGCGAATATCTTGTAAACCGTGATTTGAACTAATTATAGATGCAATGTAAATTTGACTTTAAGGCTTTTCTCCTCTAAATCGAGCTCCTCCTTCAAGATGTTTTAATGATTTTATTGTGTAAGAAAACTCTTGGGGCAAAAGGTGCTCCTCTCTCTGCGCTAGCATCTAAAACTGTGGTCGTGCACAGCACTTACATTTAATAGAAGGCAATGTTTAGTTCTTGTTTTTTAAAACTGTTCTTGAGCATAGTTTTTAAAAACAGAGAGAACATCATTTTGATGTTCTTTAAAAATTGTTCTTGATATTTTGTGTTGTTCCTATTTTTCTTGTTTTCCTTGTTTTTGGGAATAGAAAACAGTTTTCAAAAATATGAACAAGACACCCTAAATATCTGTAGTATCCTTTTACGTATAAGATGGATGATCTGATGTGCAAGAACTGATTTGAAATTATTCGATCATCTTTCTTCGTCGAAGAGCCGAAGAGGTGAAACATGATCAACTTGAATTTGAGATGATAGCTACTTGAATTCTTTGTAACTATCTTGTATCTGCTTTTCATGAAAAACATAATACCAATTGAAGTGGAGGGTTTATTCAAACAAGTAAGAAGTAATTATATAAGATCACGGCACCAAGTGAAACTTCATCAACACAGCAATTTTTTATTTTTTTCTTTTGGCTCAAAAGATGATACAAAGTTCAATGCGCTACCTACAGACAGCATGGATATGATGCAGGAGACAACTTGCAAGTTCAAAGATGGACAATAATAACAAATGCTTGCATACTTCATGGCATCTGAATGTCGAGTGATTCTTGTACTATGGTTGACAGTGCAGTCGCCATTGCAAGGTGCACCAAAATTCATAGCAATTAGCAAGAGCATCACATCTCTGCCACAATCAATTTCAGTAGACTTTCATATCTCGGACCAAACTGCCCAGCTGCTGCTGAAGGAATGCCAACAAGAACAGAGTTTTAGAAACCATGGAAGCCATTGGATTTGGTTCTTTTCGACGATAGCTGAGACCATGGATATATCAGCTGCATAGACTAATTTAATCGATACTTTCTTTGTGAAATATGTCACTGCATCTCCACAATACCAAACATTTTTATTGTGTAGTCATCTTTTTCTGCATATCGTTATGCCATCTCCAACAGGAACCTAAAAGACTAAAATGTTAGGTACGTAAAAACGAAAAGAGTTGTTCTTCACAATGATAAAACAATAAACAGAAAACCTAAATATTATGTACCTAACATACTGATGCTTACACGCCTGTCCTCCATGATGTTTTTATTAAAATTTCTTATGCTGACAGTTCTAGCGTCATTTACCTGTTCAAGAAATAATATTAAAAATATTTTTCCTTTCAATAGGCAAAGCTTACAAATCAGAATCATATTAATTCACCAGAGGATCTGCAACTTTTCCATGCCAGAGAACATTATCAATCACAATGACACCCCCGGTCCTCACCTGCAACAGGAAATTGAATTATCAATTTCATCAAATTGGATGGTGCAAGTGGATCCAGAACGTTCTGTTTAAACATTAAATTTTGGTCTACCAGTTGTAGTAGCAGTTCAAAGTATTCTTGATTCATTCTCTTGTCAGCATCAACAAATGCAAAATCATAGCTGCACTAAAAAGAAGTTGCAGGAAACATTATTTAATTTGTTTTTTTTAATCAGTCATAAATCACAACGGTTGCAGGTAAAAATAGTGCTTAAAGAATGTTCTATAACATAAATATATGCCACCCAGCAATTAGTCATGAAGAAATTCCTTTTACTGGAATAAGGGTTGCATGTTTTCAAAATAAATAAATTGATAGAATGGATTTGTATCCATTATGCCATGAAATTACAACTTCAGGAGTTAAAAAAGTTGGTTTGTCCTAGGAAAATTAGAGTAAGGATCAGCCCAATAACTTGGTCTTTCTTTTCATTTAATATAGGAAAATCAAAAAGTTGGTCTTGATTTCTACTCAGATAACAAATAACAGTATGATGGTCTACCAAAACACCATAAGAAAGGTTTCAATCATACAAAAAGGAAAATCAACTGCATATAGTTATGTGATTTGATTCTATTCATGTGATCGCCAAGGCAGAATGCCTCAATTTCTCATGTATGCTAATCTTAAGGTACAGGCTTCAAGGAACATACATCCTGATTGAATTATGCAATATACCTGCCGGATTCTCCATTTAAAATCAGAGATTTTAAAGCATCTGCTGCTAGCCCGTGTTTCACATCCACCTAAAGAAAATAAATTGTTTCAGATCTCTCCATATTACCTTAGAAGATTCAGTCTGTACGACTAGCAAAATCAAGAACTTTCAATTCTAAATTAGCATATAGAATAAATGTGAATCACCTTGTGGGACACACCAGCCTGCTTGTAGTACCTTTTTGCAACCTCAAGAGATTTGGAATCTCTTTCGCAAGCAACTAAATAACCTGATTCTGGTAGGACTAAAGCAATAGCCAACGATGAGTATCCCTGAAAATAAATGGCATGATTATAATAAGATGCTATTATATCGCTACATCATTTGTAGAGCACTATAAATCCTGTATAATAAGAAGATGATCTTAAAATGGAACATGAAACAGAACATAAAATACCATAGGATAGTAATACAAATTTCACTTCAAATTAGTATGGCTAAATGTGAAGCAGCCTTCATAGTGAATGTGCAAAATTGCACTATATGAATAAAAGTCTGCGTCAAATCATTCCTAAACCTGAATATGTGTGAGCAAACTCATGAAGAATAACTGAGCGGCTTACACATTAGTTATACAAGCCTTGTTTATGTCCTAGTCTTTTTCTGTGAGAAAGAAAATCATTACATCAGTTAACAAGGTAGAACACTGTTCAAATTTCTTTGGGGTCAAAATATGTTCTTCAAATTAAAGTTAAGTCTAATTCAAACACGAGGCCACGGCAAAAATGAGGGTCAACTGCCTCAGAGTGGCTTGACCCATATCATTATAATGTGAATAAGAGAACAAGAGTAGCCCATTTTCAATTATTTTTCATTGCCCATGTATGTTAGTTTCTTTTTTCCTGCTCATAACAATTATTAGTATGCATTGGTTAGATATTAAATGACCGAGATACATAACATTTTCTCATGGCATTGAACCTGCATAAAAGACTTTTGCCAAGTATTCATAGCTTGACACAATGTTCTAGCTCACTTGGCATAATGCTTGAGACACTATAAACACATCCATCGGAAACCATATGTATATCATCATTGGCTCAATCTATTTTCAAATTAAGCAAAAGCATTCATTTTACAACTTCACATAATTCCAATACTGGTATTTTCATAGGCCTAACAAGGAAAACATGGCAGATAATTTGACAACACTGATGACATTTTATACTTCACCATACATAGTGGAAACGAAATATGTTCTTTAAACTGGAAAGCTGTAGATCAACTGAGACAAGTGAAATTCGGAATTGAAGTTGTTCTTGAGGTCCTTACCGTATAAACACCAACTTCAATACATCGTTCAGCCCCGAGAATTTGAACAAGCATGGCAAGTAGTTGTGCCTGCTCAGGAGACACCTACTAAGAGAACATTTGAATGATGATTGAAACTAAACTTTCTGGAATAAGGGTGTGGTTCATAGAAACTGATTTTACAGAAAGCAGAATCATAATAAAAGGACCTGCATCTGAGATCCTCGCATATTAGCAGTCTCCTCCCGAAGTTGCCTCAGAATCTGAGGAAGGTAAAATATGATATGAATATACCAGAGAGACAGAGAAGACAATGTCTTCACGAGGGAAATGGAAGAATCAAAAACCGCACCTCAGGCTCCCGAACATTCGTCAATATATAGTCGTACAGGCGTGGAGTAATAGCGATAACTTGCTTGTTGCCATACTTGGGGTCATCGGCGACAACGGAAGGTTGAAGATGGGCAGAGGCATGGCAGCCTCTTATCCTTCTGGGAATGCCACCACCAAGGTTTGTAATTGCAGGCAATGAACAATAGGATAGCCTCTTTCCGCCAATTTGGCGTTGAAACCCTAACACGGAACGATGAATCGCCGTGCTACAAGCCATTGAACTGCTTTACTGCAACGTCAGGGCTGTCTCCTTCACTCCTTTATCCTAAAACAAATTTGATAAATTTACGCTTTTGCCCCTAGGAATTGGGGTGGGTATTTGATAAGGGGAATTGGGATATGAATATAACTTACAAATTACAACTGTAATCATCAGAGTTGAGTTCTCCCTTTCTCCTCTAGTAGGACCAGGTATGGCTGTTGGTTGCGTCCTGCTTCTTTTTTCTGCTTTTTTACTTCATATATTTCTTTGTATTTTAGGTTTTGATTGGGAAAAGGTTAAAGATTATGTTATCAAACATCCATTTTAGGGTTTTTCCAATGGAAGGGAGAAGATAGAGATGATTCCATTTTGACATTAAGAAGAGGGAGAGTGGTTTCTGGTTTTTATTCAAGGAGGAATATAAATGGACCAATGGGGGAAGTGGATTTGATTTGCAAGAGAGATGACATGGAGAAAGGGGGTTTTAGATGGAGCTGAAGGGGAAGAAAAAAGTAGCTGAATCCCCATTTCTTTGTTGGGATTAGGGCTTCATTGGGTAGAATTGATTTGTAAAGTAAAGAAAAAGGGGTTGTTGCAGATGGAGATGATGTCTCTTTACTTGGTTACTTTTTAATTTCAGAGCTTACATAAAACTTTGGGTTCCTATGAAAGAATTATGGAATAAATGTTGTTTTGGAAATAAATGGCTATTTTCTTTTCAGATAATGTTTCACAAAGCTATTGCTTTGCTTTGTACTGTACTGACTCATGAAGCTTGAACTTAGAACAATTACCCTGCCCACTTAAGAAATGAACTTGGCATTTGCTTCTACATTGCACCTCCCAACTGGACAAAGAGTTGGCTTTGAAACAAAACCCATTAGCTTGGCCCCTAATGCCAGCAGATGGCTGTCTACTCAGAAAATGTTTCCATGTTTGGCAAGTACCGCTACCGCCATGACTCAGGTCACCTCTTTCCTCTTTCTTATACCATCCATACTTTCGCTAGCTCATTTTATTAAATTTTTATTTTTGGTATGGAGTTCCAGGCAGCCGAATTTGAGTTGGAGGAGAAAAAGCATGATTTGTTGAGAGCTATCCAAGAAACACAACGGGGCCTTGTTGCAACTGCTGATCAACGCTCTTGCATTGAGGAGGCCCTAGTGAGCTTCTGCTATTGTCTTCCTTTAGATCATATGCTGCTCTGTCTTAGTTATTTGTGTCAAATGATTTTCACCAGCTCATCCAAAGGGAGGTTGGAAACAATGGTAAATTTTTATTTTGTATATAAAAATGGCAGGTGAACGTGGAGAGGTACAATGCTGGTGCACCAATTGATCCGAAAGCTAGATACGGCGCCTGCAGTATACTTCCGCCCTGATGTCCTTGTCCTTCTGGAATCTGCTACAAGGTTGTCATTCTTTCAGGTAACCTTTTATTCTTTTTCATTTGCTTGTTTTTTCTTTTTGTTTTAATCATCTCAGTGATGGAACTTGACTTATTCTCCATATGCTCTCTCTGTTAACTATGAAAGGATTTTGGTGGAAGCTGCCTTCATGAAGATGCTTGTGTGTACTTTTGTGTGTGCGTATGTTCATTTGTTTGTTTGTTCTGGTTTCTATTTTGATGAATTTGTCTCTGTACACAATAAAACTGATAAATGTTTGAAGTGACTGCAAGCCATCTTTTCTAGATTTTATGTTGAGTATAAGAATTGCTCACCTTTTGTCCACTCTCTTATGCAAGGAGACTCTAAGGTGGTTGTAAACAAGCAAATAAAGTGAATTAGGGCTTTAGTTTCTAAACAGTTCAAAGCAGCAAAATAACAAGATAACTCTTTGATCCTTTTCATGGATAAACCCTAAGTCTTCATTTGGAACTTGGAAAGTTTGAGGGAAAGAAGCTAGAGGAGGAAAATGGAAGAAAAGAAAATAAAGACAGCTTCAAACTCGATAAGTTATTATTTATTGCTTCTCTAGATTTATTCTTGGTCTTTTCTCTTCTAGATGTAGAAGGTAGAATTTGAATATATATATATATATATATATATATATATATATATATCCTTCAAAATTCCCTAGACAAACCAAACAAAGAGAATTTGAATTCTTCCCCTTTTGTTCCCTTTCCCTAGTATATTCCTTGATCCAAACAGAGCCCAATCATCTCAACCCCATCATTCAGTCTCATTTATGAGTATGCATGTGGATTAGGTTGGGATTTGAATGCTGGGATAATTTACTAGCCCTTTTTATTCCATGAGGAAGTTTGTGCTTGAGTTTATTCATTTATTTTGGTTCTGGTTTCTTTTTCAATGAATCTGCCTTTGGACGATTTTGTCAGCATAAATTTGGATCCATATAAAGGAAGTACAGCATAACTTTGGATGATTTTGTGTTGGTTATGTCTGCATATGTCAATTGTCAGATTTGAATTTGAACAATTGAATTTCTTGGATCACTTTTCTTTCCTTCTTGTCTTGTTCTAGTTTTGTTTGTTCTCAGTCTCATACAAGACCATGTTTGTGGAGCAGGTTGGGCAAATCTTCCAAAAATTTGAATGTAAGAATCAATCAAATGGAGGTGTTGTTCGCAATGTTGTTCGGTGGAGTATTCCACCCTTGTTAGAGGTAAGATTTGGCATTTTGTTTTTTTTTCGTTTGTTTCCTAGGCTTCCAATTGTAATTATCAATTCTGAATTGTACCTCTGCACCATGCTAAGATACTTTTCCCAATCTTTTCTCATTGATAAACATGACTTAAATGAACTAAGAGGTGGATCCAATTCCAAGCAAGTGTGGAACATATAAACACAATAAAATGAGAAGGGCCTCAGTCAAACAATGCTCTTATTGTCCAAAAAATAAATAAGGGAAAAGAAATCAAGTTATTCTGAATCAGCAACCGATGGTTGTGAATCAGTATATCTTTCTAGTTTTGGACTCCTAATTTTTCCTCTCAAGTTCTTTTGTGATGGTTGTTCCATCTATGCTGCATAGGGCATCGGGGACTTTCCTTCAAATTAATTGTTTCCTTATATTCAACTAGTACTCATGCTATGTCTTAAGGAATCAAACACTGACTGTGCAGCTATCCGAGAAACCACAAAGATGAAAATTAGCGCCCTTCTTTTTTTAATTGTTTCCTTATTTTCAACTATTACTAATAGTCTTAAGGAATTCAACACTGATTGTGCAGCTATCCAAGACAACCAAAGATGGAAAATTGAAGTGCCTTTTTATTTTTTTCTTTCATCCTTTTATTCTTATAGTCATGGATTATAGTCAAACTGTATTAAGAACAGTTCAGAAATAGGGACCATCTTTTTTCTTTGCCTGATTGCATTCTACATATTTTGAACTGTCAAAAAACTATATGAACTCCACACAATTTGTAGCAAACTTGTGATGAGGTTGAGTATTAGCTTCCTGTGTATGAAGGTGGTCAGCATGAGTTATTGATGTATGCTTTTCTTGCCAGATTGAGAGGAATGTTGGGGACATTCTGTAATCTTGTAAGTGCTTGTAATTGTGGAAGCAGGCCTTAATTTCTGGTTCAATGCATTTCAGGAGCAAGAAGGCGCTACTCTGCTTGTATCTGCAAAGTTTTCCATTGTATCTGCTCGTAACATCTACCTTCAATTTGAAGAGGTCAGTTTCCCTGTCTTCAGAAAACAGAACATGACTTCCTATGAACTTGTGGTATGGCAGCTTCAAAAGTTTCGCACTACTTGGTTAGGCAGCCAAAGGGTCACTTGAACTCTCTTCCCAATCAAGATGATAGGATTATGTGTCTCTTACACTTGGTACTGCTTAAGCCACTTAGTTCACTTGCTCACTTTGCTTTACCTGAAGTTTCAAATTCTCGTGCCATTTTCTTTTTGTTTCTATCATCTCCAATCTCATAATTTTCCTTCCCTTGGTGGGAGCAATGTGTCCAGTTCATTACAAAACTAGGGAAATGGAGAAGTTCCACCTGTCTACTCTATTGTTTTAGAGGAAATGACTAGAAAAGCCTATGAACATTCTAGTAATGGTGGAGTCCTTTCTATGGTGACATCTGAATCCTGTCTTCTTATATTCAAATGAATAGTCTAAAGAGAAGTTCTCTTCAGGAATTGTGTTGGAGAGAGCAAGATCAGGCTTGTGTGAGTCAGGTTTTGTAATATTTGATTAAAAGCTTTTTTGTGTCCAAACAACAAGTTCAGCATCAGATACATACTAATCACTTCGTTGCAAAGTTCGTTTTGTCTAATGGAGGTATGTTGTTGTAGGACAGCAGAAGCATTTTGTTCATAGAAGAGAAATTGTGGTTAGAAGAAAATTAGATGTTGAGATAAGAAGTAAATAGATGAGAAAATATAAGAAAAGAATGAGAGAAATGGATGCTTACTTTTAGTATTTCTCCAATAATATTAGTCAGTCCCTAGATTGTTATATTGAGTTATCTTCGTAAAACAATTCAAGAAACTTAATGTCCTTTGCTTAAATGGTTTTGACTTGTTAACCGGATGAGTTTGGCATCTCTTCGGTGAGGTGAAAGAGCTTCATCGGTATAGGCCTCTAATTTTTTGGTTCCGGGCCTGTATGTAGGGCTTTAAACCATATACTAAGATCTTCAATGACCAATTTAAGTTGGGGGCTAGTGGACCTTAAATTATGTCTATTGCCTGTTGACAAAGTATTGTCGCTGGTCTTTTTCTTGCATTTTATACATTTCTTGCTTAACTAACTGAAGTATTAGCTGAAGGATGTAACTTCCATTTCACAGATATCGATTCAAAATATAAACATCAGTGAAGAGCTCCAAGCACTGATAGCTCCAGCAATACTACCACGTTCTTTTTTGAGTCTACAGGTAAAAGAAGCTACATCCCTAATTTCAGCTTGCATTCTTGAATTTCAAGATAAAACTAAAAGAATTCAATACAAACTATTATCATCTCTTTGATTGTATTAGCTTATACCTATGTGCATGGACTTTAGTTCACCTCTTCTTTTGTGTGTGTTTCATATATTATGTTTGTGTGCAGATCTTGCAGTTTCTTCGTACTTTCAAAGCTGAATTTCCTGTGAGAAACCCAGTGAGGTCTGTATCATGCATTCATTGATCTCACAATCAACTTTGGATTATATCATAGATATCCTAGTGAAGAACAAAAATTGAATTGCAGGCAACAATCAGTTGGAGGGCTTTATTACCTTTCATATCTGGATGCCAATATGCTTTTGGGGCGTGCCGCCACAGGTGGAATATTTGTGTTTACCAGAGCTCAACCTCTTGTTTGATGGAGGAAGGTCAACCTTTTTCTTCAAGATATACAAACCTGCAAGATATAACAGTTTATCAATTACACACCTTACAGGTTTTGCAATTGTGTCTTCTCTTCTCTCAGAACAGCATTCATCTATACTTTTTCACATATTACAGCCATGAGCTCAGGCATTTATAATTCTTCTATACCTTTTTAATTCATCATTAATTTAAATATTTCCTGTTGGAGTATTTTTCTGTTTCCATCTGAAACATAGCCTTTTTGCTTCTCATTTGGTTCAAGTCCTTTGTATGCTTCCCCCTCTCACAAATCCTTGTTTGAAGAGATAAACAATTTGTTTACCTCTATACAGATTCTTTCTCCAAACTACAAATATAATAAGGATATTTAAACGCGATGTCTGGTTCTAAGAAAGTTTGAAGGAAAATATTAAGAAAAGAAAATAAAGAGGAAAAAGTAAAAGGAAAGACAAAGTGAAGAAAAATAAAAAATAAATTTCAAGTCACTAGATTATTTTTATATACTATATCAAACTTTTTTATTTTATTTAACCCTCCTCTATATAGGTTAAATAAGTTATAAATGTAAAAATTTCTATAATATTAATTATATTTTATTTTCTTTCACATTTTTCATGATAAAGCCAAGTATGAGAAGAACCATTTTCCTTTGTACTTAAAAGCAGGGAACAAAATTTTCGAAATTCCGGCCGAAATTTCAAGTGAAACTTCGATTATTGGTGGAGATCAATAAGATATACTCCACCGATAATCGATTATACCAAATTTCGGCAATTTATCCTGATTTTTTGAAGAAAATTCTGATTTTCCCCCAAAATTTCCAATTTTTCCCTCTCCTCCTTTTGTTCCTTGACTACAAAAATCTAAAAAACGCTGTGGCTAAAATGCATGGAAGTGGCACCTCCAAATACCAAGCCAACGACATCACACTCGCTTTTATATTCTCTTATTATTTATTTGTTCATAATCCCTTCCTCCTAATTATAATATTTTATTTTATTTTATTTTACATTATAACTTTATAATATTTTTGAATCAAATATTAATTTGAAAAGGAAAATAAATAAAATAATATCATTTTAAAATTTAAAATTATAATATACAATATTTTCAATCTCTCATTATCTACATAATATTTATAATAATAACGAAAAACAAATAAATAATATCTTTTAACATAATAATATCTTAACAATATATTAAATGTATATTTAATTTAATAATTACTAATCCATTTGATTTTAATCTACCTTAATTAAGATATGAATCATTTCTCATCATCTATATAATTAAATATAAAAAATTTAATCGAACCAATATTTTTATGAAAATAATCTACCACGACCTACTAGATATTTCGATATTTGCGATATTACTGGCAAATCAACCTCTTAGATATATGCTGTTTACCCCTTGAGACATATATTGATGATGCTTTTCATGAACAGAAATTTGGAGCTTGGCGGGGTTGTGTGGGCGGTCGTGACTACGGATGTGGGCTCCTCTGAAAATAAAACAAAAAGTTGAGGCGGGGATCTCTGTTGCCTCTCACGATGCCTAGTCGATTCTTTTTCAGGTGGAAGAGAAGATCGTAGCAAGATAATTTTTGTGCGTACCTTTTCAGGTAGATTGGCTACAGTATTTATAATGGACGATCATGATAACTTCTGGTTGGATGATGATACGGATGTCTCATTGGTGAGGGATTTTCTTTCCTTTATCGTTAGCAGATTAATAAAGGGATAATTGATAACTATAGTTGGATGATGATCTGTATTTACCATTGGGTGGGGATTTTCTTTCCTTATCGTTAACCAGTGTAAGGGTGGTGTTGAACAATTGACAGGAAATATCACTTCCTAATTGATGGAGATTTGTTAGGGAAGTTGGGTACTCTTTATCACGGATTCTTTGTGGATGTTCACGTCACTTCCTCGAGATGCGGGGTGAGCCCAGGAGTCGAGCTGGGCCTTAGTGTTTGGGAATGTATGTGGTGGGCCGAGCTCTTTTATGTCTTTTGTAGGCCCTCTTCTTTATCCCTCTCAAACCTAGCTTTTTGAGTGGCGTCTGGCTGCCGCGTGTGGTTTGGACCCCATCAATTGCCTCCCTAGCCCTTGGCTAAAGCAAGCTTAAGCCCGAGTGGAATCGTTCTCGGATGGTCTGGATTTCCATGTGGCTAGCTGGGGATGGTTTGATTAGGGCTTTGTCGCCGTCAGATGTCTTGTGATAATGATGGCCATTCGATTTTCACACCCATTCCGGTTGTCGTTTCCTGCGCTTTTAGAAACATCCTTTGTATCATTTTCTTGTGTTCTTGAAGACCTCTTCCTCTGTGGGTTTGGAAGTGTCTTGACCTAGTCTTTAATTTGCTTTTGGTGATTCTGTAGTCTTGCCTCATTTGTTTTTGCTCTGTTGAGCCGAGCTGTTGGTTCATGGGTTCTAATACGCCTTCCGAAGCTATTGCTCTTTTGAGTTATTCGCTCCTTGGCTATTGCGCCTTTTGAGTTGTTTAACTCTTTGAAACTAAGTTGTTCGCTCCTATGCTGTTGCGCCTTCTGGGCTATTTGTTCTTGGGCTATTGAGCCTTTTGAGTTGTTTAACTCTTATAAACTGAGCTATTTGGCTCTTGGGCTCTTCTTCCTCCTGGGCTATTCTGCCTCTCAAGAGTGTTGCTGCTCCTTTGAGCGAGCTATTCGCTCTGAGCTGTGCACCTTTGTTTATTCGTTCATAGGCTATTATGCCTTTGACGATTTAGCTCCCAAGCGCGGCTTGGCTCCTAGGCTATTGTGCTTTTTTGAGTAGTTAAGCTGCAGCGAGTACCTTGGCTCCTGGTGTGTGCCTTTTTAGCAATTAAGCTCAGCGGCTGCTTGGCTCTAGCATTGTGCCTTCTAGGCTGTCTGCCTCCCAGAGAGTTAGGCTCTCTGGCCCGAAGCTGTGGGGCTCCTAGGCTATTGTGCCTTTTTGGCTTGGTTCGCTCGCCCGGAAACTGCGCTCTAGGCTGTATCTGCCTTCTGGGCTGTCTGCCTCCATTTGTTTAGGCTCTCTCAGCCCGAGAGCACTGGCTCTTTGAGCTCATCATGCCTTTTGAGCGGTTGGCTACAGCCGAACTCTTGGCTCTGGGCTGTTGTGCCTTTGACAGTTAGCTCTTAGCCGGTTTGCTTGGCTCCTGGGCTGTCGCCTCCGGCCCATTTAGGCTCTCTCAAGTGGTTCTTTGGGGCTCTTGGGCTATTGTGCCTTTTGAGCCAGTTAAGCTCCAGCGAAATTTGCTTGGCTCATGGGCTATTGTGCCTTTTGAAGCGATTAAGCTCACGAAAAATTGAAGGTGCAGCTCTAATTTGTGCCTTTTGGCGTTCCTTGGCTCTGGGCTGTGTGCCTTTTGTGATTAAGCTCCCGAAAGCGAGCTATTTGGCTCCTGATATTATTGCCTTTTGGCCAGTTAAGCTCTGTGATTTACTTGGCTCTGGGCTATTATGCCTTTTAGCGATTAAGCTTTGAAAAGTGGCACCTTGCTTCTAGAATTTGTTGTGCCTTCTTTTTATCGCCTCTGCTTTTTCCCTTGTGTGCGGAAGAGCTTTCCCGTTTTGATATAAGGGCTTCCTCGTCATTGATATACTTCTCTGCTTTGGTGAGCACCTGGAGTCGTAATTACTTTATTGGATTCTTTAAGATGGAAAACATCAGGTCCTTTGATTGTACTCTTAGTCCGGCGATGAAAGCGGTGATGGCGAACTTCTCGTCTGGGACGTCCACCTTTAAAGACTCTGCGTTGAACCTTTGGACGTAAGACCTCAGGTTCTCCTGTGGCTGCTGCTTGATGGTTAGCAGGTGATAGCTCGACTTCCTGTATGTCCGAGCTCGATGGGTGGGAGAGCTGACGCGATGCGACTCTACGAGAGACTTGAATCGGATAAAGCGGAAGTTTGTTGAACGGCTAATGATGACCCCTTCGATTGTGGGTGCGAAGGCGCCGACATCACGGTAGGTCTTGGTATCCATGTATCCCCATCCCGGTTCTTGTAAGTGTTGGGGTGGTCTACTAGGTCCTAGTTCCGTCGAGAACGCCTCGACTTCTGACGTGCGAATTTTTGGCTGAGAGGAAATGAAGCACCTAGAGCCTGAATGGGGACTTGGTTTGCTATACTAATTATCCATGGGGCCGGAGTCCCAGGCTTTCTGCGACCTCCTTCATGTGGTGAGCTCTCTTGGATGCCGCAGCAACCTCTGCTCCTACGATCGTTCCTTGGCTCCCTGCTGATAAGGGGTTGGTTCATTGCCTCTGTTATTCTTGTCAGGCCTCCCCCTATTGTGATCCTCTTCAAGGGAAATATGGGGGTCATGTTCCCCACCTCGGCTGGTTTCTCTTCCTCCCTCGGTGTCAGGGAGCATCGGGGTCGTCTAGTTCTTCTTGGGAAGGTATCATGACCTTAGGGGCAGCGTGCCTCTTGTTGTGGGCGTCGTGGTTGTCTGCAGTGAGTTCCTCGATTCTCTCGACGGGCGTTGGTTGGTGAGGCGAAGTGCCTCCATCTACGTCGGTGTTAGGCGGCGTAGAGTTTTAGTGGTGTTTTCCGGTTATGCTATTTACATCGTCTTGTTGGTCTTGCGTTCCCAGAGGGTTGGTGTGGCTCCAGCTCATATTTCGAGTTGATACCATCGATCCTTGATGTCGGTTTATTTCTGAAGCGCCGTTCCTCACAGGCGGCCTTGAGCCTAATGATGCTTTTTCACGCGATCTGAAAATTTGGAGCTTGGCGAATGTTGGGCGGTTCTTGGCTCACGAGATGTCGGGCTCTTCTCTGAAAATAAGAAACAAAAGGATTAGCGAGGATGGCCGTTTGCCTCTCGATGCTGAAGTCGGTTCTTTAGATGGAAGAGAAAGATCCAGCCTTTAGGAATGAATTTTGTGTGTACCTTTCTGATAGGGTGACACCGGTATTTGCAATGGATGATCGCTAGTAGCTTTTCACAGTTGGATGATGATACGGATATTTCTCCCATTTGGGTGAGGCATTTTCTTACCATAAGATTGTCGATTAATAAGAGATAATTGATAACTTTCTAGTTGGATGATGCACGTATTTCTCCCGTTGGGTGAGGGATTTTTTTCTTTATAGATTATGATATGAGGATAATTGATGAACAATTATTAGAAATAATATCACTTCCCTAATTGGTGGAGATTTAAGATTAGGGAAGTTAGGTACTTTTCATGTCTTGAGTTCTTTGGATGTTCACGTCACCGACTTCTCAAGCGGAACCGGGGTCTGCTGAGCGCCGTGTTGGGCAAATGTGGTGGAGTCGAACTCTTACATGTCTTTATTGGGCACACTTCTTTATCCCTCTCAGGCCTAGCTTTTGGGTTGGGCGTGCGAGCTACGTGGGTTTGGACTCCATCATATATATATATATATATCTCCCTTTAACGTTACCATCTTTGTTTTTTATTTTAAGAAAACTTTACCATCTTTGACATGAATGAGAGTATCATGCGTCACATTCCTTACACAATAACCCATGATTAATGTGGAAATACTCCCATTTTTTCCTCTAATTGGAGGATTTAACACAAAAATCCTTCTCTAATTTCTTTTAAAAACAACTACTACTCACTACTATTTCTATTGGATCTCCAATTACATTCAAGATAAGATATTGTAAAGCGATTTAGATTTATTTATTTTGGTTCCAATTTTCACTTATAATAATGGTCGTGTTGAATATTTTCAAAATGGGTTTTATTTTGGGGGTTTTCGAAAAAAAAATTTGTACTTAAGAAAGCTAGCACTTGTCCCACATCGAAAAACAGAAGAATTTTAGTGGCTTTATAAGTCATTAGTTTCGACTTTGCTGGGTTAGGCCTAAGGGTACCAAAAATTTTAGGAGAAGAGACCTTAAACCGGGTTGGTCATTAGATCCCGGTGGACCCTATTCTTTTTTGGGTAAAATCGAGGAATGGGTTGGGTTGAGCCAGTAGGTGCGGATGTGTGCAGAATGCAGATGGGTGTAATGGATCAGCGGTTGTGAGTTGATGGTGTCTCGTAGACAGTACATCAAGGGAACGCGAGTTCATGCATAAATAGGGTCTCATCGACATTTATTTGATCCCATTTTTTCATAATTGACTTGTCTTTTTGAAATCTCTCTCCCTCTCTACTGTTTTTCTTATTTATGAGATTTTTAGCTTTCGTTATGCGTTCCAATTACTGCAAAATTGAAGCGTAGTGTCTTAGTTTGTTGAATTATATATATCCACAAGGAGTGTTGCTCTATTTTAGTTGGTGCATCACGAATAGAATCATCATATCAGCCTCAATTTATCCTAAGGCGAATTTGCATTTAACCCATTGCACACTTTTAGTGGGGGCAAATATTGTCTTTAAGGCGTGACCAACGATAACGTGACCCAGGCGTACATTTGTTTTGGAGTTTGGCAAAAGCGACGAGCTTCTTCAACATTCTAGAACAATATTTATGTCGCGATAGTGAGACGAATATCAACTCAATTGCTAGAATACGTCGGGCAAGAAGACTTATTGAAGAAGAAGGCAGAAATAAGACGGGTTTTTATAGTGTCGTTTGTACGTCAAAGAGAGATATTTCGAGACGGGGCGAAGAAGGATTTTGAGCATTCAAACTATTTTTTAGTTGTGGAAACTTGCCATCGGGTAGTTGAACATTTATTTCTGATTTGTTAATTGAGTTTCAGTTGAGAGTTGAATATTGATTTGTAATTGTAATTTCTTGATTTATTAATTTCAATTATAATTAATAACACAAGAAATGCAATGGCTCAGTCACTTCAACAAATGACTTAGAATTTTATGAAGCTAGAACGGTTCGATGGAGGAAATTTTAGGCGTTGGCAGAAGAAGATGCATTTCCTACTCACCACACTGAATGTGGCCTATGTTCTGAAAACACCATATCCAGAGGAGCAAGAAAATGAAACATTAGCTCGGACTCGGAAAGAACAAAGTGGGAGAATGACTACATTTGCAAGGGACACATTCGAATGCTTCAACATCTCTCTGTTTGATCTACCGGCTTGTGGGGCGCGAAGAGCGTAGGTTCTTTGGAGCTCCAAAGTATCTAAACGGAGGGATACAACAACAAGAAATTTCTGGTTAGTCATTTTTGTAAATATAGTATGTGGTAGATAATAAATGCATTTATGGATCAATTTCATGAGATACAACATATTCTTAGTCAATTTAAGCAACAAAAGATGAATATGGATGATTCCATAGTTATGTCTTCTATTATTGAAAAATTGCCACCTTCCTGGAAAGAGTTTAAGAAAAGTCTTAAACAAAAGAAGATCTTACTCGAACTAACGAGCACCTTCGATTGGAGGAAGAAACTGAAGCAGCGAGAAAAGTAAGGATGAATTAGAGCTCATGTGTCAAGTCCATGTGGTGGAGGAGACAAAGGGAAATGGCAAAAGATAAAATTTCCTATAATAAGAAGCGCAATAACAAATCAACCTTTCGGACTCAAATAAAAGAAAGGTGCATGTTGCAGTTGCAGTGACTAGGACATTTCAAAAGTGAGTGTCATCATTGATAATAAAATCGGGCATCGGAAATTCAAGAATAAATTTGTGGTTGTTATTTCGAGGTTAATATACTCGAGGATCTGCGGCAGTGGTGGTCGATTACGGAGGCCTAAGGCATGTTTGCAATGATAAGGCTTTTCAGCACCTGAGCGGTGGATGATGGGCAGTTCTCCTACATAAGCAACTCTTCAACAACTCTTTATTAAAGCGAAGGCACGGTGGATTTAGAATTCACTTGGAAAAAATTGTGTCTTTAACTAATGTATGTCATGTCCACTGAGAAGTTAGGAAAAACCTTGTATCGGGAAGCTTGCTTAATAAGCATGGTTTCAAGCTGATCTTTAGTCAAATAGTTTATACTATCTAAGGGTGAATTTTTGTTGGGAAAGGATATTTGTATCAGGAATGTTTAAGCTTAATAGTAATAAAATAGTAATTCTATTTATATGCTTGATTCTTTTATTTGTGGCGTGCTAGATAAGGACATGTTAATACTAGGAAAATGTGAATGATATGGTTAAATTAAGATTTAATTCTAAGTATGATAATTTACATAGGAATGAGTGCAAATAACAAAAACTATACTAAAAATAACTAAGATGGCATTTCCTAAAGTGGAAAAGAACCACGCGTTTTTGCTGAACTTATTCATAGTGATGTGTGACAATACATAGCAACCCCACTAGAGAGGCAAAAGTATTTTGTGACATTCATAGATGATTTTTCTAAATTCGGTATATTTATCTTTTGCATTCAAAAGATGAGGTATAACAAATTTATGGTTTATAAGACGGAAGAGTTGAAAATCAATGTAAATATCATAATAAAAGCGACTAAGGTTTGATAGAGGAGGAGAATATCATTTTCTGAATATTGTAATGGGTATTATACATGAAAACTTACGCACCTTATACACCTCAACAAAATGGTGTTCTTGAAAGAAAAAATAGGACCTTAGCTTGAAATGATAAATACTTCTTCTCTCTCTAAATTCGAGCTTAGTTATTAGGGTGGCTTTACTTCTTGCATGTTATATATAATAAATTCCTATTAAAGAATAACATTACTCCTTATGAGCTTTGGAAAAACAAGAAACCTAACTTGAGTTATTTTAGAACTTGGGGTTGTAGGGCAATTGCAAGATTGCCTAATCCTAAAAGGAAAAAGTTAGGAGAAAAAGGGATTGAATGTATATTCCTTGGTTATGCTTTACATAGTAAAGCATGAGTTTTGATGAATTGAGCCAAATAGTTCAATAGGAGTAAATACAATCATAGAATCACGTGATGCGTATTTTATGAAATAGATTTACTATACCAGATTAAGAATCTAATTAAGAAGAAATTTATTCTTTTACCTTAGAAAAGTAGTGAACCACCTGGTGAATCTATTGAACCTAGAAGGAGTAAAAGGGCAAGGATTGCAAAGTCTTTTGGTCCTGATTTTGTTGTTATCTTGTAGAAGGAACTAAGAATTCTCTTAATAGGCAAATAATTGTTTCATCTATCATGGAACTGGATCCATTAACCTTTGAGGAGGGAGTATGAAATCTAATGATTACGCTCTACAGGAAAGAAGCGGATTAATGATGAGATGGATTCTATTTATGGGAAACAAAACATGGAGCTTGTTGACCTGCCTCCTGGATCTAAACCAATTGGTTGTAAATGGATTTTCAAAGAAAATGAATGGTTTGATGGGACTATTGATAGAGTTCAAACAAGGCCGGTTGTTAGGCTTTATTCAAAAAGGAAGGGTTGATTATTTTGATACTTATGCTCCTATCGCAAGAATCTCTACCATTAGAGTATTGTGGTGCCTAGCTATATATAAGCTTCAAATTCATCAAATGGATGTTAAACGGCTTTCCTAAATGGAAGTTAAAGAAAAGCCTATATATGAGCTCTTGAGAAGAGTTTATATTACAGGTTAAAATGAAAAGTTTGTAAACTAATTAAATCACTCTATGGACTTAAACAAGCACCTAAACAGTGGCATAAAATTTTTGATAAGGTTATAATATCAAATGGTTATAGGATACATGAATCAAATAAATGTATTTATAGTAAGTTTTCTGGTAAAAGAGGTGTAGTTATATGCTTATATGTAGATGACATGTTAATTTTGGTATTGATCTTGGGAAATTATAGAAAGTACTAACTGATTTTATCATCGAACTTCGAATGAAGGATATGGGCAGTGCGGATGTTATTTTGGGAATAAAATTAAGAGAAAATGATAAGTTAATTCTTACTCGATCACGTATATTGAGAAATTCTCGAAATTTAATCAATATGATAGTACAACACGTCAACACCTTTTGATCACATTTAAGAATTGTATCCTATCTTGGTGAGGTTGTTGATCAATTATTATATTCAAGGGTGGTTGGTAGCTTGATGCTAATAATGGCTTTGCACTAGACTTGATATTGCCTTTGCGAGTAAGAGGAAACTTAGTCGATATACTAGTAACTGACTCATTGCATTGGCATGCAATTAATCGAGTATTGAAATACTTAAGGAAAACTATAGATTATGGAATAGTCTATACAGGGTATCCTTCAGTTCTAGAAGGATACACATATGCCAGTTGGATAACTGATAGTGAAGATCATTCTTCTACTAGTGGTTGGATCTTTACACTTGGAGGTGGTGCAATCTGCCAGGATCAAAGAAGCGGCGTCATCTCTCTTCAACCATAATTTGTTGAATTTATGACGGTAACTAACGTGAGAAGCGAAATGGCTAAGAATTTGCTACTAAAAATACCTGTGTGGCCAAAACCATTGGCACCATTATGCTTTGATTATTGATGGCAGGCAACTCTTTCATGACATAAGATCAAATTATAATGGTAAGTCAGGCATATCCAGGATGAACATAGCTGTAGAGCCGATTGATAACTGATGGTGTAATAACCATAAATTATGCTGAAGTCAGGTGAAAATTTGGTTGATCCAGCTTCAGAAAGGACTTCGCAAGGGATTTGGTGAAAAACATCACAAAAGGATAAGAGACTTAAGCCCACATAATTTAATCACTCTGGTGGAAACTTATTCGACACTTTGGAAACATCAAGTTCTTGAGTTCAATGAGCAAAGTACATCATATGTTGTGGTTGCAAGCACTTAAGATTCTTAATCAGTATTGAGAATCCAAAATGAATTCATCCCAAGGTTGAAGTGCTTGGTACTTGTAATGTGAAAGGAATGAGGATGAGTTATTTAACTCTTAATAGACTTACAACGGTGTAGTTAAATCTTGTAGTTACGAGGGTACTATCGAGTCTACCTATATGTAAATTCTGGAGGTGGTCTGCAAGCTTCAATGACATCCAAGGGAAAGCTTTGATTCTAGAGCACTCATGAAATAGGATGCAAAGACCTAAGGCCAATCCACGGTCGGTTTTGAATACTCTGGTATTTTGTGCGTATTGAGATATGTCGATTAATCATATAAGATCACTAGTTCAAAGATACGTCTACTATGTCATCTTGGTTAACTTTGATGAGTTTCACTAAAGTGAAAGGTTCAAATCAATATGATACCTTCATCTATGCATAAGGCTATCAAGTAAACCAAGAATCATCATCTTGTATTTTGAAAATGGTGAGGGATTGTTGAATATTTTCAAAATAGGTTTTATTTTAGGGTTTTTCGAAAATTTCTTTTGTACTTAAGAAAGCTAGCACTTGTCCCACATTGAAAAACATAAGAATTTTAGTGGCTTTATAAGTCAGTAGTTTTGACTTATGACTTGACCGTTGATGGTGCTGTTAGCGAGCAAGTGCAATCAGGAGCACAATTTGTCTATAAATAGGGGTCCCATCATTTATTTGATCCCATTTTTTCTATTAGGCTTGTCTTTAAATCTCACTCCCTCTCTGTTTTTCTTGTTGTGAGATTTTTAGCTTTCGTGCAGTTCAAATACTATAAATTGAGCGTAGTGTCTTAATAGTTTATTTGAATTATATCACAAGGTATTTTGCTCTATTTTAGTTGGTGCATGCGCGAATGAAGATAAATCATGTCGGCCTCCATTTATCTAAAGCGAATTGCAATCCTTGAGTGCACACTTTTAGTGGGGGCAAATATTGTCTTTAGGAAAGCGACGCAGTAACATGACTTAAGGCGTAGATTTCTGTTTTGGAGTTTGGCAAGCGACACGAGCTTCTTCAACAGGCTGAGCTTAGTAGACTTCCATTTTCCTTCTTGTATCAGGGAAAAGGATGATTAGAAAAAAAAATTATAACTCAAATACTAAACTAGAATAATTGAATTTTGAGTTGGATGTTTAGTTACAAGCCAAAATCTCAGTACTCTGAAGTCCCAAAACAAACAACCTTCTGGTTACAGTCAATTATACATTTTGAACTTTCATGGAACATCACATAAAAACTCTTATTCTTTACAACCAAGCAAAATGGTATCTGGATATCATTGAAAAAAAACTATATATTACAGCTTCTTTGATTAGATTTGTAATAACCTAAAAACTTTACATCATATGCAAAATTAAATTTTATTAGACTGAATCAAATAGTTACATGTATGGAATGGCTAATAGTAAGTTAATTAAGCAAACTGTTCCACCGTTGTTTAAGGGCCTCGCATGCCTTGGAACAGGGAACGGCGTGGAGTCCCATTCCTCCATTGATAGGTGTTTCTGTTACTAGACCTAACCTTAACAAAGTACCTGCTGCCTTGTCAACAGGCATTTCAACCTGCAAAGTTGTAATAATCTGTCTAATGCAGAGTTCAAGATTACTGAATCTTTCACAAATACCACTATTTACTACCTTCTGTTTAAAAACTCTTGTGCATGAATCTTTCACATTCATCATAAGACTTTTGCGACAAGTGGCCTGCAGATAAAGCAAAACTCAGTGATTGTCAAACATAGCAAACCCTTCAGAAGAAAAGGAGGATTGGAGAGAAATTTCATTGCTGTATAATTGTCAGAATTGAACATGGTGAATGTATTCCCACTCAGTACAATGACAACTACAAAGAAAAGAATTAAAAAACCAGAGTTCTAAAATGTCCAGGCAGGCCCAGTGAGATCAGGGCAAGAATGGCTAGGACTGAGCCTCTAAAGGTGGAAATAGCCAGATCTACACTATATGAACTGATGTCCTAGTGTTGTAGGGTCCATCAAGTGGAACAATAGGATGATGTGATTTTTGGAGAGAATCAGGAAGAATGATGCTATTACTTTCTTCAACTTGAATATCTAGTTCTTCAGATCATATCTCTCTTCATAAAACACCTTCAAGAGCCGGGGGCCTTGTAGCAGAACAAATGGTAGAACCCCCTTATGTCTAACTAAATTTTGTAATCTAATGTTATTGAAGAATTCTCATCATCTGGCATTAGGTATACAATCATACAACACTATGGGAACATGTGGGCAGGTGTTTCTATGAACAAACAGAACAACGACAATGTATGAAGTAGACGAGTTCTCTTCCTGAACTCAATATTAGACGCTCTGAGAAAGTGTATGTCAAATACATCAGATCAAGAGCTTGATCTCAATTGGTCTACAACAACTATTTGTTTTAGGTACAAGAACAATATTTCAGATTCAATCTATATATATCTCATGCTCTCAAGTCAGGTATCCTTCTGTTTAATGAAGAAGACCCATCAATAAGATTTTATCATGTAGAAGAATTCTTCATTCAATTATCACCAAACCCCATCTCAACAAGTCAAAATCACATCTTTCACTTAGAAAGGGAAACTCCCCAATGTGTCAAACCCAAGATTTCCATGGAGCAATTGACATGACTTGATTACAAGAACTCAAGTTGACTATAATATGTTATATGAAAAACATTCTTACAGTATCTATTTTAGTTATTGTTCCATGTAACTTGTATAGTGTGTCACTTTAATTTACTAGACAGCTCTTACAGATTTCATCCAGCAGTTTAATATCCACAGAAATAATTGAAAAAAGCATATTGATGAGTATCGTATATACTCATTTTATCTTCATGTTTTGCTTAGTTTTTAGTAGTTTTATGATATAAATAAGTGTTCTAATGCCTCATTTTTGTGATTAGGTTAACTTTGGAGAAAACCAAGGAGCTTAAATGGAACCAAGAAGACCGAAGCCGCACAATAAAACATCAATCTTTTGATTTTCTGTGTTAATGGCAGCATCATGCAGCTCCCTCTTACCCAAATAATGTTCAGTTCAAAACTTTCCAGCAGATCAAAACACTATGGTACAGTTGGACAAAAAAGTTAGCCTCAGAAAGTTCACAGTACAGATGAATGATACAACATGCCAGCAGCATCTACATTTTTCACATGCCTGCAGCCAATTTCACAAATTCACTGTTTCAAACTAACACTTTAATACACTATTTTGTTTTTAGTTCAACTTAGGTGCGGAGAACACCCCATTCTGGGGTTTCTCTCATCTTAAGCTTGAATCCTTAGAGGTTGTATTTTTGTACTTTTGCCTTTGGAAGAAGAAGAACTTGAAGAGAAGAAGAAAATGAGGCTTTCTCCCAAATCTGACAAATCTCTTCCTTTTGTATTTCTTTCTTTGATAGTTATAATTCATTTTCGAGTTATGTTTTAGTTATTTTCTTGAGGCTCAGGATGTAATCAAGGCTTGTTTATATGAATCTCTTAATTTAATTGATTTAATGCTTTATTTTCATACATGTGTTGTTAGTTCATTTTGATTCTTTATGCTTGTCAGTGGTGGTCATTACTTGCATGATTTGTGGTTTTGATTCAAGATTTGAGAAGTGAGAATTAGATTATACCATGGATGATTCTATTAATTGTCATGAGATAAAGATATAAAGTGAGATTGGAGTGTGGTATTGGGATTTCTTGGGTTTAATGTGCGCTTGGAAATGGGGTTGGCGAGAGATGCAAAATCTATGATCTGGGGTGGGTGTGAGTTATCAAGAGAGATTCACATATGCATTAGTGAAATCACCATCAATATAATGAAATGGACATTAATTGGTTGGATTAGGAGGTTCGCATAGGCTTGAATTGGTGAAATATATGCCTTAGGGTTTTTAGTCTTGAGTCTTTGTTAAAGTAGGATTCTTACATGTTACTTTAGTTAAATTTGTGTCTTTTGCAGATTTTCCATCATCCAAATAGAATCTAAGTTAGATTAAGTCGATGGTGTCTTGACCCTGGAGTGGGACGATACTCTTACTTTTTACCTTTCTGCGGCGTAGCGATGTGACATGTAGCGTGGGTATTATTTTACATACGCGCATTCGCACCTATCACATATAATAACTTAACCTTTTTTTCGAGTGACTTAATACCTTAATCTTTGTCATGAAATGACCACTACTATGTTTTAAGGAAATTTGATTGTGCATGACATTGAAAATCTTGGGATCTATCAACAACTAACAAACAATGGAATAAATGTGCTTAGCTGCAAGCTAATAATATATTAATAAAATATGTTAATGGTAGGAATGCTTCTAATATAGATACATAGAACTGAGACAAGAAGGGAAAACCTGGCCTTTCTGCCTTTGAGCGCAGAATTGCACTCTGTTATAATAGCTGTATCTTTATAGAAACATAAGCCCAGGAGAAAAAGAAAAAGCAAAATTAGGAGAAAAAATCATTATATTTTATGAATCTAGTGGAGAAAAAGAATGTGTGTGCCAGCAATTTATGAGGAGGAAACATACGTATATATGCACCAGTGTTAGAGAGCGAAAAGAGAAAGCGAAAGTTAGAGTCTAACTAGGGACTAAAGAGAAGAAAAGAATCTAAATGGATTAGGAGACTAATCTTTAACCTTTCCTCCAGATGGAGCAAATAGATCAAGCACCGACTTGACATATATCCTTTATCACAAGACTCCTAAGGGCTTAGTGAATGTTTGCTAGTTGGTTATTAAAGTTGACAAAAGTAGTAGTCATGCATCGATGCAATCTTTCTCTCGATAAAGTGGCAATCTACTTCGATGTGCTTGGTCCTCTCATAGGCTTGGGTTAGATGAAATATGTAAGGCGAACTAATTACTCAGCATATAAGCCCGTTTGTTCATCTTTAAATCTTAGCTCTTGGAGGAGATGCTTCAACCATATGAGTTGCACTTGCATGTTCACGAAAGTATAGCACCGATACTCGGCTTTAGCACCGTCTGGCTACTACATCTTGTTTTCTTCTTTCTTACGAGATATTAAATTCGCCGATGAGCAGCGCTGTCTGCGTTGTAAAAGCGTCACATCAATGAGTGAATCACTTGATGCTGCATGGTATGGCCAAGCAATCTGGATATATTGACTATTATTCCTTACATGTGGTGTTCCCGACATAACAAAGAATCTGACGCGACATCTCAATGGTCATCACAAGGTGATTGTAGAAACTGACTAACTACGCTCGCAGGAAAAGAAATGTCGGGCCAGTGTAGTGAGATAGTTAGGTTGACCTCTAGTCGTCGATATCTCCATGGATCTTATTAAAGCTCACTGTCTTCCAGTACAAGTTTGACATTTGGATCCCGTAGGAGTGTCTGAATACAATCGACATGCGTATGCTACCAATGCTCATAAAAAGTATACTTTTATGAGAGATAACCAGCAGATTGGCCCATTGCACCCGATGCCTAAAATACTTGAGTTTTCTACGAAGTCTTTTGTCTAAAAATGTTTGAAGAGGTGTTGTTTGAGTTCAGATATCACCAGTATTACATGTGATAATATCTCATGTAATCAATCGCTCTATGACAGTGAAATATGATGATAAACGAAATGGTATTGTGCCCCAGATCTGTCAAACTCTTGAACCATTGGTGTGTTTATCTGCAGCTCGAGGATCTTGTTCCCGAGACCATATAAAGAAGACGGTATGGCTTGCATACCAAAACAAACTCCATCTGAGCAACAAAACCAAGCGGTTGCTCCATAAATACCTCCTCGGCGAGATCACCATGAAGGAAGACATTCTTGATATCCAATTGAAAAAGGAGTCATGAGCGCATAACAGCCATAAGAGAAGCAAGCGAACTGAGGCAATCTTGGCCACTTGAGAAAATGTATCATAATAGTCCAAGCCATGTTGTTGAGTATACCCCTTGGCAATCAAATGGGCCTTAAAATGCAGTCTACGGCATTAGGTCCGCTACTACATAAACCCAGCAGCCAAACCAGCAAAGAGACTTGCCGGGAGGAAGAGTGACAAGACCACATGTGCCCTTAGAGGAAAAAGCGTCAATTTCGCCGGCGGAATTCTTAAATTTTCAGCGAGAATGGGGAGAGAGCATCACTAGTGCTTATAGGGATAGAGATAGAAGACAAGGTGGAAACAAAGGCAAAGTATAGTAAAGATAAACAATGATAGCTTAGAAAATTATAAACAGGATGTGGGTAACAAGTAAAGTGAGTACCTTTCAGAATGGCAATAGGTAGATCATGGCGATTCTGAAGCGGAGCGAGGAAATGATGGTGGCATAGAATAGTCGTGAAATTTTGTCGGAGGACAAAGGACAAACAGTATAAACTTGAGTGGTCGAATCCACTGACATCCATAAGTGGAGAAGGGAAGTAAAATTGGTAAGACAAGAGGACATGTAAGACATAGAAACATGAGGGACGCTCCTCGGAGGAGAAGAAGAGGAACCCTCGAAAGTGACATCGGCCCAGTGAGTACCGGTTGTGTCGGTGGAATAGCATACATAACCTCGAGAGTTGAGAATAACTTAAGAAGACACACTTAGTTCTTTGTGAGAGGCTTGTCTTCTTGAGTAAGAATATGAACACAAAGCAGACCAGGCCCAGACACGAGGAGGGAAGATAGAAGAGAGGTTGATTAGGAAAAATGATAGAATGAGGATGCGATCATGCGAAAGCGGAGGATGACATACGATTAATCAAATAACAAACGACTAAGATAGCATCACACAAACGTTGAAGAACCTTATGATGGAGTAAGAGAGTGGGTTTTGGCCCAGTGGCCAGTTGCATTTCATTGATGTTATGTTGAGTGTAACCTGAGATTGGTGAAGAATCCCGTGAGGACATAAGGAGGCCCCCGGTCGTAAGATATTATGGCGTGCTCCTTTGTAAGATCTGATCAGTAGTATTAAATTGAGTTAGATTCGTAGAAACTACGGAAAATGAAATAACTCGGCTGAGTTTCATTAAAAATGGCAGATGCATAGGAATAATTATTTATAAAGTAGCAATGCAGGAAACCACAAGGTAGACTCGAGCAAGAAGGACCCCGAATATCGGTGTGGACGAGCTCGAAATGGGACGTAATGCATTGATCTGAGCGCTTTGGGAATGAGACAGGTATGTTTCTTAAGTGGTGTGGCTGTGTATTCAGTCAAGGAGACCATTGAAAAATGAGACATTTTCTAGCTTTGAAATGTTTAATTAATTTGAGACAATTGAGAATAAGTGTTAGGTATCTTAAATGTATTTATCTTATGTTTCATAAACATAGTATTTTATGTTAAATAGAGTATACAATACTCTAAATGTTCATAACATGATTAAAGATGACCATTAGGCGGAATTATTGCAAAATTAGAGAAGCAAAACAAAGCGAAAAGTGGAAAATCAGCAAACCTTTGCTTTCTGACATGCGGCCCATTAGCCATTGTGACTGACATTTTCAACTATAATATGAGCTCGGTAGCGCGGCTTATATGAATGAATTTTACATAGGAATCTTTCGGCGACATCAAGATTGCTCAATTTGGAGTCAGACGAAAGTTATGGCATCTCGAGCGAAAGGAGGAAAAAGCAGGCTGGCGATAATTCTCGCGTGAAGGTGAGTTTTTCACGCTATAAGCGTGGATACTTCAGTACTAGTAAGGCTTCCATTTTCACGGCGCAGCGTAAATTGCCATGCTCTGGCGTGTCTCCACTGACTGCAGCGTTAGATTCGCCATGCTTCAACGTGGATGTCGGGCCTATGTTTTTGGCCAAAGCCCATCTGCTCTTTCTCGCTTGGTTGGCAATTAAAAAGGGGAATTAGGGCATTTGCAAAAGGAGTTTTTTAGCAGGGGACGAGTTCAACGGCTGCAAGGAGGGAAGCCCCTAAGGTTTCCAAACCCTAGGGCAAAGCTCTCTTTGGGGAAGAAGAGGAGATTGAGCATGCCATCTTCCATATAGGCTATTTCTTCTCCTCTTTTTCTCTCTTTTCCTTTGTTGTATTTCCCTTCTCCATGAACTAATCCCATTTTCTAGGGTTTTGATATTGTCTAAACAATGAATCATGGTGTTTAGTTTTGATTGTAATATTTGATGTTTGGATTTATATATATTAAATGTTCTATTCAATTTCATATCTTGGCTGATGATTGATCACCATTAACACTGATTTGTGACCTAATTTGAGGTTGAAAGCAATAATTAGGATTAGACCATGAATAGAATGTCATGTTTCTCCATAGAATAAGATGTGTGGGGTTACATGTGTGGTTTTGTGGGTTTCTAATGTTTAATGAATTCCTTGGTTATGGTGGTTTAAGGTAGAGATACATTAAAACCTTTACCAATGGTACATTGTTATTGCTTGAGAAAGAATAACATGCGCTTAGGTGAAATCCGCCATTAATGTATAATTGAGGCATCATTGGGACCATTTCGAATCTCACCATAGGAATTTGTTAGATGAAATCAAAACCACAGAACTCCTTGTGATACATTTTCCCTTTTGCATGTTAGAAATTTTAGTTTAAGTTTATTTAGTTTAGTATGTTTTCATTTAACTCCCCCTTTGTGTTAATCTAAATAAAAAGATAGAGAATTCATTTCTAATTGGGGTATTTAGTAACCTAATGCTCGTAGAACGATGTTAAACTTCCATTTTACTACTTGAAGCGACCACGTGCACTTGTGCACACTTAGGCTGTTTACATAACCTGAAATCACTTGCATTATTAATAAGGAGAGGTATCCGTGAGCCTTGGCAATGGAAGATGAATGAGCTAAGATGAAAGAAATTTTTGAAATTCATCCTATGTCAATCGTGCGCCACATTGCTCTTTATCCTACAATGTGACAGAGTAATCAGTTAAGATCATGAGTCAACTTTGTGAGTACTGTGGCCTTTAAGCCTAGACCCACTACTCAATAATTCCCGGCACCGCGTGACCAGGCCTCTGGTCCATTTTAATGAAAGCGCTTACAGTAGCGGATTATATTAAAACCACATAGAACCAGAGACGGTCTTGGAGTCCACAGAACCCATCTAGGATCTCAGTCTCTAGCGGAGCCATTCTACCGCATTTGGAAAGTTCATTATGGATAAATACATTGGCGGAAATATGCAAAGTATTTATCACAGTTTCTACTAGTTTCCAAATCATTATTTACGAGGATAATCATGATAAGGAAAAACATATTTTATCCCTTATTTCTCAAAAGGATAATCCTAGCATTAATCCTTACTAAGGTTATTTCCCAAAAGAATAATCCTTGATAAGGAAAAACAGATTTTATCCCTTATTTTTCAAAAGGATAACCCTAGCATTAATCCTTAATAAGGAAGAATTAGTCCTTGATAAGGAAAGAGAGATTTTATCACCAAAATCACGAGATTATCTTAAATATAATCGAGAGAATTCGAGTATAAAGCGAGCCTGCCAGGAAAGGTATGCAATTCCAACCGTCTCAACCTCTTCTTCTTCCTCTCCATATTGCTGACTTAATCATTGGAGAGGCGGTCGGCCCACCGTCGTCGGATCACCTTTTTTGTAGGTTCACATTGTGCCACTAATGCCGGAGATCGAGCCAGAGCAGGTGAGTAACAGTGGCGCCTGTCTGTGAGCGGAACAAAAAGGCTCATCGACGACGTCGCAGCTTAGCTCAGCGGCTATCGATAGCCCGTCGCCTCCAGTAGCTCAGTGGGTTCCCATTCCACATCCCGATTCGATCGAGGCGGTTGCGATGACGAAACTGACCCGATGGTGATCGCGGTCGATTCCTCCATTAAGCGTCGAGACATGGAGAGAAAGTAGGAGGAGCAATGAAAGGTGAAGGAGTTGCAGAGTGTGATGAGCAGCTTCTGACGTGAGAATGACGATTGCGGGACTCGGATCGGAGAAGCTAGTGATCTAGAAAGGTATTATCAATAAATATTTCTTTAAAGCATTATCTTTGATCTTTCTGATAGCGACCCACAAAAAGTCCAAATAAGGCTCCCAACCGGCTTGCATTTTCTTAAAGACCAGATGGTGGCTCTAAACTGCTGTGGCATATCAAAGACCGGATGTGCTCACAGCCTCTGGCACTTTCAAAGTCGAGATGAGGCTCCCCCGATGGCTAACACTTTCAAAGACCATATTGTGGCTTAGCACGCTAGCACTTATCAAAGTCCGGATGTGAGTTTGTTAGCTGCGGCATATCAAAGTCGAATGTGACTCTAACCTACTAAGCGCTTATCAAATTCCGGATGTGGCTCACCTTTGCAAGCACTTATCAAAGTATAGATGCGGCTCCTAGCTGTGGCCCACTTTCTTAAGGCGAGACTTGTGGTTATAGCGAGTGGCACTTTCTAAGAGCCCGGACTTGTGACTCTAAGTGCCTTGCACTCTCTAAGGCGGACTTTTGACCTCCCAGCTCTTGGCCACTTTTTAGACAGGCACATTTCCCAAGCCTCACAGCGCTGCCCAAGAGCTAGACTTGTGGCTCTAGTAGGGTTGGCCTTTAAGAGAGTGAGACTTTATTGTTTCTAAGCCTCTTGGTACTCTCAGGTGAAGCACTTGTGGCTCACCATCTGCGCACTAAGGCTAGACTTGTGGCTCACAAGCCTCTTGGCTCTCTCAAAAGCCCCCCGAGTGTGGATCTAGCCCTCTTGGCTGCTTTCAAAGTCGGCCTGTTTGTTCTAGCCCTCTTTGGCGCATGTTTGCTGTGTGATGTCTCGACCTATGGACTAGATTATAAGTCCAGCGGGGTGCCCTTGCTAACGGCCCATTATGCAGGAGCCCTCACTATGATGCACCTCGTGACAGTTGCTTTAATAGTTGTTGGGACTGAGGGGCACCTCGCGAAAGAACTCTAGAGGGAAGTGGTGGAAGTCAACACATTTCTTCGAGATCGTTTGCTTCTGGGCGCATCCACATGGCAAATCCAGGAGCGAGGTTAGATATATATCCTCTTTCTCCTCAGCCAGCTCACTAAAGATTGGGTACACCTAATCCACAAAGACCTTCGAGTCCCGCGTCGGCAGCCTTGATTTGTCCAACCTTCTTTGCCTTCTTTCTCTTCACCGCAGGGCGGGTACATGATCTTGTCTTGCTAGGTATTGGTCGAAGCGAGACGAGATTAACCCAGGCCCACTTGACCCGATCTCGAAGCAGGCTCTCGACGGACCCCACTTAGGAAGAGCTACTCGGGATTGACTTCAAAGATCGCTAGACAAAATGTTATGACGGCCTCGGCCGGTGGATGGGGATGGCCAGGTATGTAAGGAAAGTAGAGCACAACTCTATAGTTCTTGACGAAGAGGCGTTATGACTCACCTCTTAGTGATCTCGAGCAGCAGGCGTGTTGAGAAATGTGCGGTTCCCATGCGTTTTGTATCCAAACATGCGTTCAATGCACGCACTAACTCTCCCAGTCCCTTCAACTTTCTCCACTTGAGGTTTAAAAGCACTGTATTTTCCCCGACTGAAGAAGCACCAACCTTCACCAGGGGAAAAAGAGGGGCATTGTGAGTACCGTGGCCTTTAGGCCTAGACCCACTACTTAATAGGCTCAGCGCCCTCGCAAGCCCAGCGCCTGGCCCGCCTCATGGAAGCTGCGAGGCGTATGTCGCACGCGCGGGAACCGTCGAGACGGTGCGGCCACAGAACCCCTCGGGATCTGAGAGCTCCCAAACAGACCATTCTACCACATTTGGAATATTCGTTACGGATAAATACATTGAGGCGGAAAATACGCAAAAGGTATTTATCTAGGATCTGTTTAAATTATATTTCCCCAAAGGATAATTCTTGATAAGGAAAAACAGATTTTATCCCTTATTTCTCAAAAGGATAATCCTAGCATTAATCCTTAATAAGGTTATTTCCCAAGAGGATAATCCTTGATAAGGAAAAACCGATTTTATCCCTTAATCCTAGCATTAATCCTTAATAAGGGAGAATTAGTCCTTGATAAGGAAAGAGAGATTTTATCACCAAAATCACGAGGTTATCTTCCATATAATAAAGGAGAAATTCGAGTATAAAACAGAAAGACTCCCCATGAGGGAAAGGTATGAAATTTTAAGCGTACCGACCTCCTTGTTCTTATATTTCCATATTCTTGACTTAATCATCGGATGGTATTGGTGCCGAATCGCCGCTTTTGTGGGTTCGCGTTGCATCGTTGATCTTGGGAGATCAGACAAACAGTGGTAAAACAAACACTAATGAATCAAATTAAAGGAGAATTAGAAACATAAGGACAAAAAGTAAGGGGTAGGGAAGGGAAGAGGGCATCTTAGGAACGGTCGCTTTAGCTATGGTTTGAGATCCATTAGTTAAAGTAACCATGGGTAAAGGAGAAGTAAAGGTAAGAGAAGAAAAAATATCCTTTTTTTTTCTTTTTTTTGATCGATGCTTGAGTATATAGATGAAAAAAACCTTGAGGCTTACGAAAATTACCTGAGAATCTGAATATGACTAAATCTATCTGCAATCGAATAACCATGAAAATTTAAGTTATCGGCGATATCTTGGCATGCCACGTATGAGGTAAGCAAAGAAAGATTTAAATCTATGAGGCAGGGGCTCATTCTGAGACCACCTGTTCCTTTCAAACCTGGCGTCAAAATATGCAAGAGGCCGCCATCCAAACTCTCTTCCTTTTTTGCCGACACTGGCGTTTTTGCGAGCAGGAGAGATTGTCGAACCGTGCGGAACACGATTAGCCAGTAATTTGCGAAGATCACATAACATCTTGACTAGAACGATGAATAGCGGGTCTTATTGTTTCCTCATTCTCTTCGCATAAGAAACACCTGTTTACTAAGGGAATCCCTCATCTTTGGTTGGTCGGCGTAGCGCGCTACTGAAGGCAGAGCAAAGAGCCCGATTTGGGGAGACGATTGGGTTCCGGATGGATCGACGAGGGAGGTACGGGAGATACGTCGGAACTACGATACGTATGTGCAACTGAAAAGCCATAGTGTAGACTCCTTTAATAATATAGTGATCCTCTTGAAAAGGCTGTGCGCCCAAAAAAATACCTGGAATTTTATAATAAAATTTATTATATATTCAGGGTATAATTGGAACTGGCTTTTGGAAATATTTTAAAATTGTTAGATGAATATTGATTAAATGATTATTGAATCGAAATAAACCCAGTGAAAAGAAAATATAGAGTATAAGTAGAGGACCTAAGGGTCCAATTGTAAATAAATTTATATGTCTAAGTGAAAATAGGAGACTTAAATGAGGAATAATAGAGAAATGGAGAGGTTTAAATATAAAAGAAATAAAAGAAAACAAAACGAAAAAAATCAAGGAAAGGGCATGGCATGTAGGAAAGTGGGAGGAAGTTTATAACTTTTTAAAAATCTGATTTAGAGTGATCGTAAGAAAAGGAGCAGAAAAATGGAGGTATTTTAGAGTGAGAAGCTCACTTCTCTCTGAATTTCAGCGATCGGACCATAGGTCGAGGCGAAGCAAGAGGGAAAGGCCTTTCTGTTGACAAGGTGCAAGTAGAGACCGGAATCGGGGGAGTTTGACAAGCTCAAGGGGTAGGTCTTCTACTTTGGTCATTTCTACTAGCTGCCACATTGTGATGGTGCGCGTGCTTGGACCTTGAGCAGAATTTTGGGTAAGGAAATAAAAGAGAATCGAGATTAGTGAGTCCTTCTGGTAGAAGTTGTAGCCACATCAATGAAGCTTGATGTTAGGCTTTTGAATCTCTCAGTTGGACCTCTGTAGACTAAGTTATGGTCCTTTTACGGAAGATCAATTCGGAGTTAAATCTGGTCGGTCAATTCGTCGATTTGGGTCGTAGTGGATGACAGAACGGTTTTAGATTGATAAGAAGAATTTGGAGTAATTCCTTCTGAAATTGTAGCCACATCAATGAACTGATGTTAGGCTTTTAAATTTCTGGTCGGTTCTAGACGAGTTATGGTCTTTTACTCTGTGAACAATCAAATAGGTGAGAGGTCGAGCGTAGAGGTCGTCTGTAGAGGCCATTTCGTCTGAAGAGAACCATTTCGTCGCAGTAGAGATCGACTCGTCTGGTTAGTCGGTTCGTCGGGGTTATTTACAACGTGGCCTCCAGCTTGAGGCCAATATCTCGCCGTTTGAACTCAGATTTAAGGTGTTCTTGGGCTACATGGAAAGCGATTTGGTCGAAATCCATCCAGCAATATGCCTGAGGAAGATATTAGATGTCAGACCGAAGTGTTAGACTGGGCTCGTCGCTTTCTTGCAATTCGTCGGTTCAGGTCGAATTTCGTCGGGGTTGTATGATCTCCCAACCCCGGAAGGTCATGTCGTAGTTTGGCTGGGTTGGGTGTTTCTTGAACATGAAAGCGGGTGAGTCGAATCCATCCATATGCCTGAGGAAGATATTAGATGTCAGACCCGAGGTGTTGGAGCTGAGGCTGTCGCCCGGTGCAAATTTCGTCGATTCGAGTCAGCTACGTCGGGTTATTTATCGCATGCCTCCGGCAGAAGATCATCTCGCCGTTTGAACTCCGATTTGGGTGTTCTTGAACACATGGAAGCCCATTGGTCAAATCCATCCATATGCCTGAGAAGATATATTAGATATCAGACCGAGGTGTTGTTGGCCCGAGTTCGTCGACGGTGCAACTCGTCGGTGGAGTCAGGCGCCGTTGGGTTATTCTGCGCCTCAGCTTGGAAGGTCTTATCTCCATCGTTTGAACTCCGGTTGGGTGTTCTTGGACTCTATGGAAAGCCCATTGAGTCAGAATACGTCGTATTATGAGGTATGATGGATGTCGGACCGGTGTTATATCATTCGTCCGAGTCGGAGCCAGCTCGATGCGGTTCAGGTCGGCTCGTGCATAAACGCCGCGACCTCGACGGAAGGTCGTATCTCCGCCGTCCGAACTCCGGTCGGGTATTCTTGGGCTACATGGAAAGCCGTTGGAGTCGAGGAATCGTTCATGTCCTGAGGAGGGATGAAGATGTTTGACCAAGGTGATAGACCAAGCTCGGCCAGGTCAGGTCAGCTGGGTCAGTTCAGGATTTGACTACGTATGACCTCGACTTAGAGAGGTCATAACCGCCGTCCGAACTCCGTTTAGATTTAACTTGGACTCTATGGAAAGCCGTTAGTCGAGAATTCATTCATATACCTGAGGAGGATAGAAGATGTTTGACGAGGTGACAGATCGAGCTCGTCCAGATCAGGTCAGCTCGTCCTGTTCAGGATTTGACTATGTATGACCTCCGACTTCGGAAGGTCATAACTCCTTCGTCGAACTACGATTCAGGTATTGCTTGGACTTTATGGAAAGCGGGTGAGTCGAATCAATCCCATATAAACGCCGAATTTAAATCCATATTAATCTCTGAAAATCAATCCTAGCAAACTCTTAGTCTGTACTTGAATAATATTGTTGCTTTAATGGTTTTGGAATAGGGGTGAAAAGCGAGGAGAAAAGCCAAGCGGAGATTAGAGATTCGAGTTGGAATCAAAGTGCAAAAAGATTTTGGGGTTTGTTCTCACAGAGCTCCTATTCCTCGTTCAAGTTTTTGCATGTTTGTTCTAAAGCATATTGCATTGATTTAATTGATTTGAAAAGTAATTGTGAAATGTTTGCTTATAAAAATTGCATGATTATTGAAAATAAGCTGTTTATCTGGCGTCACATGTGTCTTATATTTTCTTTATAAAGGATTTGAGCGTGCTTAATAGAATGTTAACCAGTTGTTCGCATTAAGGATGGGTGGTATCTGCGATAGGGTCGAATAAGCGATCTGCGAACTATTGTATTGATGTGTCCTCCGGTCGGTAGCCAGCGGGACCGTGTCGGTAGTGTTCACCTATTTGATTGTTTATAACCGATCCAACATTACGTGGGGCCGTCTTGTGTTATAAAATATGTGATCTGGCGCGACCCGGCGGGACCTTCTTGCATTGACTGCGACTATCTGTATATATCGAACATAGGTTAAATTCGTTAAGGCATGGCCCCGAATTGATTAGCGTAAGCGATTTGATTAGCGTAGTGAATTGATTTTGAGGTGGAATTGAATGTCGGAAGCGAATTGAATTTGGCGTATTTGAATTGATTTGAGATTGTGAAATATTGATTATGAAATGTATTTATGGGATGATCAATGAACTATAATTTATTGTATATATATAACAAAGTATATGTATTGTATTTATATTGATCATCAAAAAGATTGAAAGTTCTGAATTATTAAATTGATTGAATTGATTTAAACTAGGCGAGGAATGGATTTGTATCAGAACAGTAGCGTAGAAAATGCCCAGCGTGTTCACCGTGCGCGGTGGGAGTGATAGATAGTGATCGAAGCGGACCAAGATCGAGGGCGTCGAGTCGTAAGAAATTTGAGCATGCTCGACATGTGCATTCATTTCATGTTTTCTTTTGGATATTGATATTATAAAACAATTTGAACTCCCGAACATCTATTTTTTGTAAATCATTTGGAAAAGGCAGATACCTTCATTGTAAATGTATTTGTTAAATATAAATGTTTATGAAGCACTAATTTTTTGAAATAAACTAGCGAAGATATGATTTTGAGTGATTTTAGTGGCATCCGAACTCGGTTCGGATCATGGCGGTCGAGATGCAGTAAGGGGCGCCCTGAGCTATTCTCTTGTTGTGAAGGAAGATGATCGGAGGCTCAGGAATCGAATCGAGTGCAGAAGATGTGAACTGCGAGGCATTCTTGTCCTAAGCGACAAACGTAACGGATGCGGATTTGGATGCTTGGAGTGCAGGGGGTATCTGGTAATTTCTCCGTGTAATAAACCAAATCTTGAACCTTTAGTAGCATAGAAACCAAAGTAAGAGATCACAACTATAAGAGATTTGAAAAGGACAGAGCAAAGGGGCTAGAGGGGCAAAACAGCTCCCCAGGCATCTGTAGATGTCGTTGGGCGTCGAGGAAAAATCAGAAAACCACGAAATTACGGTTGTCGGCCCGTAAAGCAGAGGAAAAGTGCGGATGCAAGCCGAATAGAGGAACCAAGGGTAGAAGCGCCGGGCGGGAGCAGCTCTGGTGGGGAGAAGGGCATGGCGGAGAAGGGTTGTACGATGCTCCCGCCCACGTTGGTGCGTGTTGACGATCGTGATGGAAGCTCAAGCGGTAGCGCGTGGAGCCTTGTTTGATATCAAGGTTTCTTCGTGTAGATCGGGAGGCGTTTACGATGGTGGATTCGCGATGCGGAGATGAGGTTGCGAGAAAAAGTGCGTGGCGATGAGAAGGTTACGACAATGCAGTGAAAGCTACGCAAGAGCCGTGACCAGCAACTTTCGGCCGGGTGTGACACGATGGATTGGATGGTGGTCGGGTACCACACGAAGCCCTAACCTAATATTATCTTTCTTTGTGACTACGATACCATGTGGAGAGAAAAAAGAATATTGTATTCTCCTTAATTTACAAAGGAGGAAACATACATATATATATATATATATATATATATATATATATACTCTAGTGTTAGGGTAAAGAAAGCAAAGTTAGAGAGTCTAACTAGGAGACTAAAGAGAGAAGGAAAAGAATCCTAAATCGAGTAGGAGACTAATCCTTAACATATACCATTAAGTAAAAAGCACAGGGAATGCTTGAGAATTTCTAGGATGCTACCTCATTTCTTTTTCTTTTTGTGTTTCTTTTTCCCTTTTCCTAATTGAACATTTATCTGCTGGGTTCCAGAAGAAATAAAAATTGACGATAAGAGCTTCTCACTTGCTGCTGTTCAGAGGCATCCAGAAGAAAATGCACAGAGCCAAAGCCACTAGCTAAGGTTTTTTCATAAAGTGTCCTGTTGACCAGAAGCTGTAATAACAGGTTCCATTAATAAAGTTTGAATACCCCTTTAAGTGAAGAATATCTTCGGTACTGGATAAAGCAAACTTCATCAACTCACTTGATACCGATCCCATGTCTGTTTGTAGCCCAGAGCTACACGTGTCACATATATTATAAGAGCACTGACAGCTATGACATCAAGAAGTATTGCTGATCTGTATAAGAAATTATGAGTTATAAAATGTAGTGAGCATTTCTTCTATGAAAAGCAACTTTAAGGATGGTTTGAAATGATATTATCAGTTAAAAAGTAGTCAGAGAAATGACGAAGGGAACTCATTATCAATAAATCACCATACCATGGATGAAGACTATGCTAATGAGTAGGCATAGAAAGTTAATTAATTGTCAGAAAGAGGAAAAAGAAACATAAAGATGAATGAAAATAGTACACTTGCGCAGAGATCAACAACCAGGTGTTGGTGTGATATCATATTAAACCAAGTTTAACCTCAATGACGGCAAAGCATATATCATACTGTACCATTTCTAATCAAATATGCCTCAATGCTGATAAATAGCATATATCACGCTGTATCATTCGTAATAAGCAATGTGATCAGTATATAGGAATATAACCACATCGTCTTCAAAAAAATACAAAGAAAAAGAAATCTTAATCTAATGGTATCCTGGAATTTGTCATTGCTTCAAATAACAATACATGATGGGAGAACCTCACAATCATGTGACTAGGTCCTTTTGAATTCTTTATCCTTTGTTTCTTCTTTATCAATGACTCCTAGGTTTCATTTGAACTATAAAGAGAAGAACCAAAATTATGTAACTCTTGGGTGGTTCCTAAGGGGTTACACCCTTTTCTTTAAATATATTCTATTTTATGTTTGTATATAAATATATTGTGACTTTTTTCATCATTATATTGTACTTTGCTAACTGTGTATTTATTATATTCTAATTTTGTCATTGTAACTACCTGTCTTTTGTTTATGGCTCATCCTAGAATATAGTTCAAAATCAGGATTATTTAGTTGACTTTTGATAAAATAAGTTTATGGCTACATCATCCCATGTACGTGTGTGTGTGTGTGTGTATGCAGACATGGGATATCCCCAAATCATTCAAGCATAACTGCCAGGTCTCAATGATCAAAATGCCAAGGGAAGCTGCACCTATCAAAAAAGGGATCCGTTTGTTAGCAAGGTCTTCAATAAGACTCAACCTGTGGATAGGGTTGTAGCACCAAGCAGAGTTGGATGGGTTGGGTCATTGCATACAATGGCCAGTATTTTTGCATACCTCCAACATATGACAGGCATCATCCCTTAGTTTCTCAAAACTAGGAAGTTCCCAAAAATATTCTAAAGTCGGAACCACAACCCAAGTCTCAAATTCAAGCCACCAAGCAACAGTAATTATCAGTAGTTGTTTACGAAGTTGAAAGGATTATGACAAGAATTGGATCATTGTCAACAAATAAAGATGGGATTTGAAAAAGATGTTATAGATTTGAAAATGATGAATTTGAGAAGTTATTAGCCTAATTCAATTAAATAATTAGATTGTTTCTATCTACAAAATTTCCCGTTTCAACTTGTGAGAGAAATCACAAAAAAAGATTGGCATTAGAAAATTCATCATGCTCATAGAAAATTCAATATCAAGTTTATCTTTGAGATGGAGTTAATTCATCTATTTTGCTGATCTTCCAAGCTTAATTAAGTAAAACAATCAGAATATACTTACGGAGAAGCTAGTATGTCCTCAAATTTGTAGTTTATAAAAAAAGCCAAAAGCCCCAATATCGTGGAAACATCAAGGCATACCTGTAAATGAAGTTCATAGTAGATTGCCGAGCAAAGTCAGTTAACATTTTGGAAGTACATACTTTGTTCCATATAACAATGCTTGGTCAATAAATATTTCAATTGAAAAATCAGAGTTTCTCCCAAATTAGGAACTGGAGGCTACTTGGAAGTATGCATGGATTAGGTCTATTCTCAAGTTTAAAGTCCACCAACTGCCATGCTTCAAACATATATTCGATGATCAGCATATGCACAAACGAAATATTCTTCCATGTGATATTGGCATATTCTTATAAAGATAAAACAAATCAAACACATGGGAAAAACAACTTTCATTATCATGTCTTTGTTTTATTGAGTTAGACTTTGGAGACTCAAAAAAGAAAAAGAGGACAAAAAACCCTCAACAAATCATATAAAAGAAATTGGAAAACTTTAATTCCCTTTTAAGAAATTTCAACAAGAATTTTTAATTTATTTTTAATATAATGATCATAAAATATGTTACTGTAAGTGGTTCACTTGCCAGGATATTAGAATTGAAAGATTATTTTCAATTCAACACTGTTTGAATTCATCCTCTCTGTATTAAGGTTGCACCCTCTTTCTTGTAAGCACCTTTATCATATCATTATTACTTCACTCATAAAAAAAGGAAAAAAACAACTTTAGTGCTGCTAGTTTAGAATACCTTTTCACAGGAAAAAATCACCAAATTTTCAAAGGTGTGCAATCATTGTATGTGCCATCTATACAAAAAGGTATGAGGAAAAAACAACAAAAAATTGGAAATAAAAGTGCCACGATTAACTCATCTTCCAGAAGTAAGGTGACATGACTGTGAAAGTACTATTACAATGTATACACAACTCCTTGAAATAGAAAAAGGCCATGCGACAAATCTATGATGAACATGATATTTCCACCAATTACCATATGGAAAGATTCATCAAAGTAAAAGTACAAATTCCACTCGTGGTTTATATACTATCCTATATTGTCAAGCTAATACTTACATTAACACAAAAAGGGTCAAAGCAAACTTATTCTAGAATAGATAATGGTCTTGTTTGTTGAAGTTCACATGGCTTTCCAATAAGTATGTAATCAAATTATCAATGTAGCTATGACAGGCATATGGAAAATGATTTCTGTGATAGATAATATTCGCTGATTAAGTAACACATAAGCATCCAACAAAATCAGTAAAACTACTGGCTACTGCATATAGCTTTGAACTGTTTAAATCCAATTTTTAGATAGTAACTATGGAGTTCATTTTATAGAGCCTGCCCTAAATGCAGTAAGGACAAATCTAACTGTTCATACCGTGTCTATGATACGGAAAGATAGCTTTTTGTGAGGAAAAACAACCTGAAATTAAATAAGCCATATGAAAATTCATGAGAAAATCCTTCAAGCATTGCATAAAGAAAGACCTGCTTAAAGGAAATACAAATAACTTGAGCCAAGCATAACACAAGAGTATTGGTGAGTATCGCAGTTATTTACTGGTAAATCAGGAATAGGAATTCTCTCATAAATCTTCAACTGCAAAGAAGGAACCTCAGATTTATATTTGGATTCTCCTTCGCCAACTTCCTCGGTATAAAGCAGAATCAATTCTTCAAATGCTGGCTCCTGACTTGAAAAGGCAGAAACTATTATCACAAAATGACAACATTAATAACAAAATTAAACATTTAAAAGATGTTCCGGTGAAGTGGATAAGAGAGCCTATACACATTTAGAATACATAGACAACTACTGACATTAAAGAATACCCAATTCATATAAATGAATAGCTAATCTGAAGTCAACAAAGTGAAGCCATACTAATCATCATTCACTTAGATACATCAAACCACAATGCTACCAAGATAACCTGACACCTATCATCATGCAGGACTTTTCAGTATACTTAATTAAGCTCAGCAATTCCTGCAAGACCCACTCAATATAGCTCAATAAACTCTTTTTTTCTTTTTCTTTTTCTTTTTCTTTTTCTTTTTTGTATAATAGTAACATGACTACTATTTCCAACCTCTAGAATTGAGACCTAACTCAAGTTGTAACGGCTTGGATGGGTTTGTAAGAGGCTCCAAGTTCAATCTTCAACAGGGATAAAATTTAAAAAGTAGAACAATTGACCAGAATAATCATTTGGTGCATGCTCTCTAAATTCTGATCAAAGAAATATGTTTTTGGTTAGTTATGAGTTGGGTGAGGGCTTAAATAAAATGCAAGTGACACTCTAATCACTCCAACTATCGCTTAGAGTGAAACACTCTTAATAGTCCTTTATAATTTTGAAAGAAAACTAAGGAAGTCTTTAAGAAAATCAACTTAGAAAAAATTTTATTGTCATGAATCATAATTATATGTGTTGATGTTTGACCTAGTGTCTTAGCAAATTTATAATGAATCTACCAACATATTTTCATTCACCATTGTGGGCTTCTAAATTGTGGATCCCATATTTCTCCGTGCTTCTCAAGTCCAACCTTGCTCCATTAAGGTCGTGATACTTAGAAAAGACAAGAGCTGGAGGAAGACCTAAAGAAAAAATCTCAATTGTTTATATTGGAAAATGTGAAAAGAGATAAATAGAACTTTTAGGACTAAAGACATCAAATAAGGAAGTTTTGGGCATTGATTAAGATCGAGCCCTCTTAATCAAGAAGTAGACAAGTTTTGAAGCTACGAGGGCCTCTTGGCTCAAAGCGAATAATATTTACTTGGTTGGGTGCAAGTCATTATAAATGATATTAGAGCCGATCCTCAATTTCAATATGTTTGGCCTCACAATACCATCAGGCACCCCTCATATTGAATAGGGGAGAAAGTTTTGATACGTACCTAAGCCCAATACGAGAGTCTAACCCAAAAGACCGGTCTGATAAGTTGGAGAACCTCTCAAGCTTAAATATCACTCCACACTCTTGTGTGGAACCGATGTGTGATCGTATCATTCCATACCCCTTGAGAAACCAGACATCCACAGGCTACATTCACTCTAGGTGGCTCACACTCTGGATAGCATTCACTCCGGACCCACCTTTAGGGCACCGAGTAGTCCTCTTCCAAGTAACCCTTTCCCAGGTAGCCCTTTCCCGCTACGTACCGACTCTCAATGAAAGCACCAATGATAGGTACTTAAGCTCAATAGGAGAGCCTAACCCAAAAGACCGGTCTGATAGGTGAGAGAACCTCTCAAGCTTAAGTACCACTCCAGACTCTTGTGTGCAACCGATGTGGGATCGTATCAAGTTCCTAACACTATATAAATGTGGACTCCTTTTAACCAAGTAGATGTGTTTCAAAGCGATGAGGACCCTTTGGGAGTGGACAATATCTAAATGGTTGGATGCAACACTTCTATTTGATGGTGAAGTAAAGAACTTTTCTTTAAACTTTGTACTATTGGGCCATTGTTTAGGAGAAGCTGATGTTTGTCTTTTTTGGATTTTATAGATAGCTTAGGTCCTACGTAGTCTTAAGAGTTTTCTTTTAATTTGTTTCTCAACCTCAGTGTACCTTATATACTCTTTGCTTACTTGGTTGTGGTGATACCTGGACTTCAAATTTCAACTTGAGGTACTTGAGCCTGACATACAAGATATAAAGGGAAGTAGTATATAAGACTTTTTGTCGATATTCCCTTTTATTTGAAACATTGTCTACTTGTCTACATTGATTTGTTTTTCTATTGTAATTACTTAAGTAGAGAAAGAAAAAGGAGCCATAAACTGGTTTTTATGAGGATATTTAGGATATGAGAGAAGAAAGAAAAAAGTTTTAATTTGAAAATATAGCCAAAAAGGGCAAAGATGAACTCAAGTAACATTATTTTATTGAACCCTAAACTAAGATTTAAAAGAGATAGCATAATAAAAGGAACAAAACATTTTGGCAGGCACACTGTAATGAAAACCTTCCTGCTTCCTAATCAAATTTATATCCTACTAAGAAAACTTTCGAATAACTGTTCAGAGGCCATAAAATTAGTTATATATTACAAAGGAGAAAATCCTAAGTCTAAAAATGGGAGAATTGAGGACTTATGGGAAGGGCAAGGGGGTAAGAATCAAACAATCATTCTAAAATATTTGATGATATAATAAAAGTAATAGATAAAAGGAAAATAGTAAATATATAGATGGAAATACCTGGAGGATCGACTGTGAAAGAAGAATGGAAATGGATGTTTTCAACATTTTCCAAAAATCATTTCCACAATTGTTCCAAGTAGCAGGTCTCCATATATCACCTAGTGTTATCCTTGATAAGGAAATTGGCCTGGTGAAACAATTCCAGTGTTACTTGGTCACTTCTCAGATAACATAAAATTCTAACATTGGTCACAAACTGCAGAGTACAATTGGCTAGACCTTTATGAATGCACTTTGTAATGTAGCATAAATATCACCATTTAAATTTACTTTTACTTTTAGTAGATTATGTTTATAGATTCATGTATCTTTCAAACCCTTTCTTGTTTAATACAAAAGTTAAAGCTAAATCGTACAACAGCTAGGAAGTATACAGATATTTGAATGACAGCCTCATTTTAACATCAGTAATTATCCGTAAGAAAAAGTTCTCCATTATTTGTTCAAAAACAAAAGAAAAGTTTTGGTCCCTAGAATGATTTCAAGAAACAGAGATAAATTGAAAACAAAAGCAAAGTAGGACGCTGAAGTTAACCTGGGGAAAATGAGGAAGAGGACAAATAAAAATCAAAACAACTCGGGTAATATGAATAAATATCAAACTAAGCAAAATGGAGAGAATAAAGTTGAGGGACAAATAGAATGACCATTCACAAGTGTGTTTTCCAATCTACAAGCATGTAAAGTTAAAACGGTTTAGATAGATGGTAACCTTTACACAAAAAGAAACATAGTCAGCTTCAAACCTAGAATCTGGCCCACTACATTTACAAGGAAACATAACCAACATTGACCTAGGATCATGGATCATCAAGTAATTTACAAACTTGATCAGCAAACATGGAACTAATTAGCATCATGAAATAAATGATTATTTAGGACATCTTCTTTTCACTGAACAAGTGCTTAAACAAAAACCCAAGAATTCTTTCAAATCAATTTAGCTATGCAGCCATAAACCAGAGGCTCATTAAAAAGCCAAGATGGGAAATAAAAGGGGGGTAAGATTTCATTATGACAAACCCCAAATAAAGCTCTGAATCAATAGTATCATTTTGAAGCTTAGATGTTGTTTCTGTTGTAGAGGGTATAAGTCCACTCCATGTAAGCAATTTCCTTAAGAGCCTGCCACGGGGTCCAACTGATGACAGAATTCCTTCATAACGAGTTACAGCTTTCTGTGCTGCTATCCAAATGGGAAGGTTACTATCTGATAGTTTGTCTACATCCAGCAGATAATCAGAAGTTTGTTCTTTATAAGAATATGACTGTTGAATACTAGACAGTTCTTCAAGCCAAAGCCTTATTCTCTTAATCCAAACTTGTATTTCCTGTGTCTGCCCAACACTTTTGAAAGCCTGTCCCAAAGCAAGTGAGGAGGCGTCAGGATGCAATACTATCAATGATGAAACAGAAAGAATCCAAACTCAAATTCCAGAAGCTAAAGAGAGTAATAGAGTCATCAAAAATATTGGAATTTAGAAAGCAAACATTAGATGTAAAAGAACAGATGTGTCTAACCAAATGATCTCCTTGATTTAAAATTTTTAATAGAGATTACTTATGAGAAAATTGTGGATTGTTTCCAAACACAAAGGACTATCATACTCACCCAAATAGTTTCAAAACTGGTAACAAGATATATATATTATAAAGGAGTAAATGGGGAATTATCACAAAACATTTTGCCTTGAATTTAGGGGTCTAAAAATGAGAGGAACTCTTTGTAAATGTGTATAACTAATAAATTACCCCAACAATAAGCATTGTAACTGGGGAGATGAATAATTTTAAAGATATTAAAAGGTTCCTATATATTAAGAAATTCCAGGCTTAAAATAGATGAAAGAAGACAGTGAAAATATCAGTTGTTACTCCAAAAACAGAAGTAGTTAACCAGTTCAATGTTACTCGTTCTCAGGGCACCCTGGCAAAACAATGAAATTTTATAGACCTCACAAGGGTTACCAGTTCAATCTCTTTAACCAGAAGAAATCTGTGGAGAACAACAAACATTGCAAAGTAGTTATGTTTAACACCTCTGATGAATCCAGAAAGAGCCATATCCTTTAGGTGGTAATATCTGGAAGAAGGAAATGAATCAATTTTTTTCCTATTAATAAAGGCCATGCCATTGAAACAGTGGAGGTGGGTTATGCACTAAAATTTTCTATAATTTGGAACAAATTTCTATTTAGCTCTTAGGTAGCCTTCTCAAATATGTCCATTTCATATTTGGGTCTCCTATTAGCGGAACCCAAGTCTGTGTAATTTTGGATCCGTTTGATAGAATTTCCTGCAGACATCAATGGGAAGAAAGCCTTTCTTATTGGTATCTTAGGGAAAAGAACTTATTATAATCATTCCACTTTCTACCCTTATTTTCTACTAATCAAGTGCATATATCTTCCAAATAGCACTTATAGGATTTATAAATGGCATAGGAATTTTCTGGTTAGGAACTGAATTCTTAAAGGCATAATAGATTCATATAAATGTAAGGAGTTTTATTAAGATAATTACAAAACAATTAAAGGAACATCATACACACAAACACATGCATAGATAAATATGAAAGCATGTTAACTTCTCAAACCACTTACTTTTACAAATAAACTATAAAGTAGAATCTTTTCAAATAACAATATCACATCTGGGTAGCTTTAGTTATGCAACCTTCAATAAAAAAGGTAAAAGTTTGAGATTTCCCCAAGACAGAGACATCCTAGTTTCTGTAAACAAGAGAACAACCCATTTATCCAGGAAGCCAACTTTCCCTAATGGTTTTGATACTACAAAGCAAAAAATTAAGGTATAAAGTTTTGACTGTAAGTAATCCAGTTTTTCAACAATTAATAGACCCTTCTGCCTCTCGGTTGCATATCCCCGCCTGTAAGATAAAAGGTGAATGCCTGTCAAAAGTGTAAGAGTCTTCTTAATATTCTCATAGGAATGGTAGGGTTATGCAAAGAAAGCAACCAAAACAAATAATCTGCAATCATGGCATGGGAGTGCATAAGACAGTTACCATAGCAACGCTAAAGGAAGAGTATAAACATCAGGAATCAAACTAAAAGGGGCACAATCCATGTACATGGGAAGTATACCAGAAGCAGTGATAATTTTAAACCACATTCCCCCCCACACCACCACCCAAAAAAAAAAAAAAAACGAGAACCACAAAATATGTGCATACTAACAATGTGTGAACGGATTCAACCGACTCATCCATTTTATTCACAATTAACACCGATTAATAATAATCATCCTCTTCCCATGTGTTCATGAATAGTGAGGGTTTTTTTTTATCAAACCATTTCCAATACATAGAACCTAAACTTAGAAGGAGACAATGGAAAATAAAATAAAAAAAGAACTCCTAAATATAGTGCCTTATTACCTAAAATACGACAGAGAAGCAACCATTCTTTGAGACTCCACATCAAACTACCATCTCTTCCATGACAGATAACAACAGGATGACTAAGTTAAAAAAAATGAATAAATTAGAAACAACTTCCAATCCTGAGAACTTGTTAAGAATCTTGGATCTTGAGACTCTGATCACCCCAACATTCTTGCTTTTGGGAAAGTTATGAGTCAATGAAGCAATCATTCAAGAACGCTGTTTTTACATGCTGTGTATACACATGCATAGACTAGAAATCATACATAAAATCTACAAATTTGCGTCCAATTCAACTGATTCACTCAAGCTACAAAGTTGACTTTATGAGTTTGGCTTGATAAGATTTATTCTGAAGGTTGAGATAAAGATGAAAAAAGTATAAGCAAGTCTATAACTAAAACTCACTTGAATATTATTGCATTGGATTCAGATGCCTTCTTCCAATCGACATATATAGGCAGAGTAAGGAGATAATCAGTATTTAATGCAGATGTTAACATCAAATCCCTAGTTGAGAGTTCTTCAAACTGAGCATTATCCAGAAGTTGCATAAACATGCTGGAATTGAGTGGCAACAGCAACTCTACAAACAACTAGCAGAATAAGCAAAAGAAAGAAAATGGAAAACACTGAAAAATGAACAGCTATATTAAACAATTACCGGTACTAAGTAACATCTTTTTTTTTTCTTTTAATAGGTGATAACAATAAAATACTAGGACATCCGCAATTCTAAAATCTCATTCTGAGTGGTCAATATACAGCTTTTTATCTGGATTCTGCAATTGAAAAATCAAGTTTTTTGGATATCTGGATCATGAAATCCATAATAGTTGAATGGATTTTCTTAAACGATGCTACTAAAGCAGATAGGAAGCACCAAGAATTGAATCAGTTTTTTATGGTGGTATACCTAATAGTTTTTTATCCCCAGCTTAGCTCCTGGAAAGTCCTAATCTTACAATCATGCGCCCTCAGATAACAAGTCCCAAGTAGCATCCTCAGTTGGTCTATATAGGGCTGTGTTTTCTATTTCAAGGAATAAGCTGTAGAAAACACTATAGGATTGGTACTAGTTGCATGGAGACATGCCATACACCCCTACAAGACCTAACTAAATAGGACGTTGCTTTTTCTACTAGGTTATATGAGAAAATCGGATTTTCTTTTAATTTCTTCTCTTTCTTCAGTATCTTTTAACCCTTTCACAAGAATCTGCTAGGCTAAGAAAATTTCAACAAAAGGGATATAAAATTAATATCAAGCACAAATAATTATTCCAAAATCATGGCTTGGTTGCTATTCCTATGAGCGTCTAGTTTGTCCAGTTTTGTTTCATCAGTGGTTCTTTCATCACTAATTATTGGTGAATAACTCAAAAGAACTTGTTTAACCTTGGCAAACTGAAAATCAATCTGTCAAGACAATCTGTTACTAACCTGGACTCTACACCAGAATTTTTCTTCATATTGTTGGTTGAAGAACTGAAGAGATATCTCCAGTCTAGACCATAGCTGGAAAACACGGACCAGTTAGGTTAATGTTCTCCTCCCTGCATCTCTCCATGCTACAAACCCAGTAGAGATATCACCAGCCATGTCAAACTCCTCCACATTAGTCACAACTTTCCTTCTGAACTAGTTGTATCCTCATTAATCGTTCCATTGTCTGCCATTGAATGAGTAACGGAATAACTAATCCGCATTTCTTCTAAAATGTTTTTGTGTTCAGCATGAAGGATAGAATCCAAGCACCTGAAATACATAAAAACATACACCTCATGAGGAACAAAGCATCAAAAGAAGGAAAAGAATACTAACTTGAAATTATCTTCCCGTTCAGGCAGACAAGACAGCAAGACCCAGGCATAGATTTGCCTCCTTGTTAGGGCTCTTTTCTTTCAGAAAACAAAGAATTATGCTATTTAATTTTCTTTCTCTCCAATTCCTAATTCCCTAACGCACTGGGATTTCTGTGCATTGAATAGGATATAAGAAATCAAGAGCACTTACGAGGACAGAAGAAGAAACTGATCGATATCTTCCTGTGAATCGAACATCAGTACAATGGCATCCAACAACCTGACTTGAAATGGCATGATTCTCACCGGCACTGAATTCGAAACGCTGATCCTCTTCCGGTGCTCCATCGTCCGAACCCCATTTCCAGGAATTTTGAGCTTCGTCGCCTCCACCGGAGATGGAAACTGTAAATCCTCGACATGGACTTTCTGAACTCGCATGGAGCAACAGGGGATCTTAAACCTAGCGGCATGGCGGGAAGAAGAAAAGGTATAAGTAGGTGAAGACAGAGCGCTAACGCTGGTGCGAATTTGCCAAGATAACATCACCATGAACTCTACTGAACCAGGTGATTCCCGTTGTCACTGCTTCAAACGCATGCTTACGATATCCGACGACGGATATGAGCAAGCGCTCAACAGTAACGACTGAAAGCAACGGTTTATTTAGTTACGATCGGTTAGTTTGGCTGTAATTTAAAATTTTTAAATACGTATTAAACTTTTTCATGTCGTTCAACCTGTTTTGAAGAGGATTTCAAAACGCCCCAAAGCTCAAGTGGTAAAGGAAGAGATGGGGGTGAGTTTATACATCCAATAACATAAAATCATAAACAATTTAGAACAATAAAGTAATATAACAATACCATGTAAATAAATAATATATATATATATATATATATATATAAAACCTGAAAAGTAATAAACAAAGAAATATAGAGAAAAATTAAAAAATATAGGTTTAAATTTATTAAATTAATTATATATGTTTAATAAACTTATTTTATTTGTTTCTTTATTATATATTAATAAGGACTAAAAAATTTAAAAATATGTATTTTTTTTTATACTCTTTGACAGCAAAATCAAATATAAAAAAATCATTTTTCTTAATATTTGATTTTCTAGTTCCAAAAGGAGCCTACAAGTTTTTAACTATTTAAAGATTTGGTAGGATTTTTAAAAATAGGAATTAATTTTAAAAACTCTGTCAAATAGGCTTTCATTTGTTTTATCATGTCAAAATAATTCACTTATGATTTGATATCATGTGTCAAGCATGATATAATGACTCTAGCATGAAACATTTCCTCCTCTTAACTTGCCTCCATTTTTAATTTTATAAAACGTTATATATTAACATATACAATTTTAATTTAGTTGATAATAGTTTATTTCACTTTTTTTTTTAATTATAAATAAATTACAAACCATTTTTTTATTAGAAAAAAGAATAGTAACATTACAATAAAATCATAGATTAAATTATTAAATAACCTATTTTGTATTGTAGAAAAAATAGGCATATTAGACCTTTGAGGCCTTGCGCGATAAAAGAGTTGACAAAAGAAATGGTGATCGAAATACTTTATTTAAAAATATATATAAAATTACTTCAAAACCAAATTAACGCCTAAAGTAATCACAGAATGCCGCAGTGACATAAACAAATGATAATCGAAATTATTAAATCACAATACCACAACATGACACAATGCAAGAATCGGAATTAAAACTGGCTAAATATCACTTTCCATTTATAACAATAATTGGGACTCAGACACTCCAATAATAAACTTATGGCAAGATAGAGCAAAATAAAAGACTTAAACATCGATGTCCTGATAAATGCAGAATCAAGAATTTAAAATCAAATGTCACTGCCCAAGATAACTAAGAATTAACTAAATAAAAATGTCACAAGACACCCAGATTTGCCAAACACACTGGGCCGGAGACATTGACAAAACTAAATTCATCAATTTTTTTCCCCCATAAACACTATTTTAGTCTAAAACTCTGGATGTGTATAACGATAACTTAATATAGAATTCAGAATATAATAATATAATGTAATATGAAAAGTGAATATAAAATAATAAAAAATAAATATAAAAAGAGGCATACTAACATCTTCGTAAAAGCAAAACTGATTTTTTTAAATGTTTTTACTCCACCAATTCCCTGCTGGTATATACCCAGCTCATGCACCACGTGTCTGCTGAAGCAGCATAAATAAATTAAATCAAGAACAATAACCTATTGATCTTGGAATCATTGAATTCGGATTTTAAGATAGGACAAGAATATAGGCTTATTGATTTGCTTCTGTTTGTAACTAAATTCCATAAAACCCTAATTAATGCATGGAATTACTGATTTTGTCCATCCATATATTTATTATAAAAGAATAATCATCACCATTCAAAAAATAAAAATGGAAAAATATATATAAACAAGAAGAAAAAAAATCCAAATTAGACTTTCCTTACTTTTCTAAGCAAATTTTCGCTTTTTGGTTCCTGATGCATAAAGGGCATATCACCAAGATGACAATACCAGAAGGATAAGTAAGCTTGATCAATACATCTATGCATTCATTAAAACCAAAGTCTAAGAAAACATAAGTTAACTCAGGATTGAAGTGGGCATTCTGTGTTCTGAACAGATTATGTGTGTTTGACTGACTGACAAAGTGACAATGCATGTATTAACAAAACAGTATTTGATTCCTCTTCCATTATCAATAGTCGTCTCCTCGGGATATGACCTCTTTGCAGGTTGGCCGAAGTAAGATGGTGTGCTCGAACTGAGATACGTAGCTTCCTTTAACATCACAGAGAGGAGGATATGGCTGCCAAAAGATAATTGGATGAAATTCTCAGTGAATACTTGATAATGGAGTAAGGGGAAATTCATAAAGCACAGCAGAGCACACCCAGAAAAAAAATATTCCATTAGAAGTCCATTTAGAGCATAGAAATTATTAGATTTAAATGAGCTAATATGTTAACTAACCCTCTATGCATTATAGTCTGTTCAGAAAATGGATTTTATTGGGGCTCCACCCGCCATTTCTGCTTATGATCCATAGGCATCTTACAATTAATAGAATTTCGTTTTTCTTTTTGTACGCCTAATTGTGGACATGTTTCTATGTTAAGCTTTGATCTTCATTAGCTACAGAAGAAACAAAAATATATTAAAAAGAAAAAATCAAGGTAGCGTTTGAATAGTGTCTTTCATCTTTGTAAAATAGAAATTAATACTAACCTCTAAATGATGCAGGACCTCCTATACAAAAAGCAAGGACTTGCTTTATGTTCTAAAATCTGCTGTAAATTTTTTTTAAAATTTCAGAAAGTAGTTAAAACCATGATAGGTATATTATTTGTGTAGAAGTTCTCACCATGTAGAGGTTTTTTTTAAATTAGGAACAAGGAAGTCTATTTGAAACATCTCGTAAGCTTTTCGAAATCTATGTAGCATTACCCAACTTGAAACTATTCTATATCCATGTAGAATTAGCTAAAAGCTGAAACCGAGTTATTTGATTCTGACCACATGATTGGTTACCATTGTAGTATGGTCTCAACATTTTTATGCAGTGTGGTAGGCTGAGGATTAAGGCAATGGGCTGCCAAAAGGGAATTCCGGTGGTTGGTGTTATCTTGTTGGCATGACATGGAATGGGGTTAGGGTTGCAAGTTAGAATCAAGGGTTTGGTTAGGATGGATGACATTCGAACATGTTAATAAATACATTGGGTTGGCAAGAGTTTAAGGTGAGGGCAATCCATCTTTCATGTTATTTATTCATTGTTATTCATTTAATAATATTGTTAATTTTTTCATTTAAGATATACAACAAAAAATAAGATTAATAGGGATTTATCACTTTTGTTATTGTTAGAATACCTTTGAGAGTTTAGGGTAGTTACTTGTGTTGGAGGACTATCTCTCAACTAAGTTATCTATAAATTTTAAGATGGAAATAAATGGAAGGCATTCCAAAAAGGTGGTCGAGAGTAAATAAGAAGACAGAAAAACATTTACTAGACAAGCCTTTTGTGCCAGGGGGAGAGAAAAATGATACATATTCCTAAAAGAATTAGTAATATGTATAAGACTTGTCCATGGGTGTTGAATTCCTCACTGCTCACTCTCAAGTTTGGTTTGACACAGCACCAAGTTAGACGAGGATTAGCCTTTTAACATACTCAACTTGCCAAAGTTGCAGCCCTGTATAGGCCGATTGCTCAAACTCTAACTGTGGTAATCGGGGTTGTAATTGAGAAATGAAGGCTATGTAATGGCATGGTCTTGTATTGTTTTAAATATCTTCAATTAAAAAAATTAAGCAAGGAAATATTATTAATATAAAAGAACTTAAATGAGGATGTAGTCCTGGGCAAGAGGTTTAGGCTCATCTCTTTCTTGGGGCCTATATCATCCAATTAGGTGGTGATGGATTGGCTGAAGAGGGTCTGGACCCCTTGAGATTTTCAGAGGGAGTTTTTTACTCTCTAATTCTCTCCCTGAATACACACATGATTTAGTTAAACATCTGAAAGGTAAATGATATCCTATTCTCCTATTCTAGGATGGGAAAGTGCAGAAGTTAGCTTGAGGCACCCTATGTTAGGATAAGGCAACACAATAGGCACCTCATGATAGATTCCAGTAGAAGGAACTAGGTAGATGCATTAAAAATCACACTTACAGCTACATGATAAGGACACTGATCTTAGTACATTTATAAAAAAATATGCTAAATGAGACAGTTTCTAAAACATACCTGAACAATTCCAGTATCACATAAATTTATGCCAAGGAGATATTTAGTCTCCCCTAAGCGGTCTAAATATCGTCTGCAGAAAGCCAACGTGGAGAAGTTCTTGTTGATTGTCGCTAGCAGTTGTTTTGCCCTAGGCAAACGTAAAGCGAATATGGCCAGCATCAAAATTTTTCATGAATACTGTATTCTAGATCTTCTCACGTAGCCTTTTCCTGCACATTGAAGGAAAACAACATTTTGAGTACCTAAGGTATCATTGCTGTCTCTTTCAAATACATGAATCTCTTTCCTACCAAATGCAGCTTACCAAGAGAGAGAAAGAGAAGAAAAGAACAAAAGATGCACCTGTTGATGCAAAAGTTTCAATTGCAAAAAATTCGCCTTCTTCCATTTTTGTCTGCTCCCCTCCTTTAACAATAGGAACAGATTTTCCAGCATGTATTTGATAACTTCCAATGCTATGCCCATTCAAGTTCCGAATACTTTTAACTGTCAAAAGCAGCCAAAGTCCACACGCATTAGCCATAGAACATAATAATACAATTATGGATAGAAAAGATGAATTCATCATCCAATCAAAGTCAATGTTCTCATGTTAACCATGGAGTCAAGCTTTGAGGCATTAAACAACATCCCAGCAACTTATACAACACTCAGCCAAGAAAATTGTACACAAGTATGGTCTTCAAGCATCATGTTTGTCATGTGGAGAAAAATTAGCATTTTTATCCATAAAAATGAAACAGAGTTTGTATTTGAACCTATAAGATTTTTAGTGGAACTTATTTAAATGCTGTTGTCTTAAAATCCAGCTTGAACATCAGACCATTCTGATGTGTAAACAGATGCTTTCAAGAGAATGCATGACTAAAATCTGGAAACAAGCACTGCAATCTAGCAAATTTGTAAAAAGATGATAGGTCGAGGCTATAACCCAAGTGCATAAATAGACCATGTGAATGAAGACAAGAGACAATTTGAGTGAAATAAGTGTATAAATTTTCCAATTAAGAATTTTGATTACTTAGGCCCCATTTAGTTCACGAAAATTTTTAACTCTATCCAAAATTAAAAATATGAAAATTTTCAATGTATTCTAATCTTTATTTCATTTCAGAAAATACGCTTTCTGCATTTGAATTTGGTTGAAAATAAAGAATAAGAAAACTGCTTGTGAAACCATTTTCAAATGAAGTTAATGAAAACAACCGAAATGCCATTTAAATGCAGCAAGCATTATTCACAATCCTTGTTTTGAGCCCGATGAGAAGAAAATCGAAGTGGAAGACAAAAGGGGAAGAAAATATGAAAATAGCCATAATCCCGTGTTTTCGCTTTTATCCTTAATCAACTAAATCCCGCGGTTTTCGATGACCAAAACAAGGCAAACAAAGACGTAACAGTTTTCTCGGGTTCATATATAAAATGTCAAAATAATAATTCATTTTCTTTGTTTTCAAATCTTGTTTTTGTCCATTCTCGTGAATTCAAACGTGTTTTCCTTTGTTTTCGAAAAGCTGGTCAGAGAAACAAAAATTTTCTACCTACTAAACAGGGCCTTAGTTCCTTAATAAAACTTTACTAGATGTAGAATATAAGTAAAAATAAATAGTTCCAATCAAAGTGGTAGCTTCTTGTTAAGCTACCAATTCCTAAAAACTCAAGATTACAGGATTTGGGTTTAATATAAATATCATGCTTCACACCCTCCCCCATGAGGGGCCCCATACTTCACGTGGAGAGTCAAACAAATAAAACATGGTCCACTATAAACTTTCAAATACACAAATGGGGATCAAATTTTTATTATTATTTTTTTTATAAGTACACAATTTTTTTTCCCTCACTAGGACTTGAACTCGACCTCCCGCCATACCAACATTTCTAAAAGCCTGCTTAGCGTGATCTGGGTTTACTACGAATATCATGCTTCACACTTCAAGTCATTTGGTAAAACTATATATCCAAGCCATCGGGACTAAGTCGGTTCAATTTCACTTCTACTGTGAAATCAAAGTTCAAGTAAGGTGCAGCAAAATTACATAATTCTTTTGGACGTAAATAAAAGTGTATCTATACAAAGATGCGATAGAATAGTGGCCTGTAATATACAAGATAGATACATTCAAAACCACCCCCCACCTGTGAAACAAAAAAAAAATGTCAAAACGAAAGAAAAAGGAAAAAAAAAAACCCACTTTTATAGCATTCAAAATCCCCTCCAAGGTTATGGCATTTGCTTGGTCAGAGCTCATGGAAGGTTAACACTAATGACTTGCTACGCTTGAGAAGCCATAATAAATCTCTTAGCCTCAAAGGTGTCTTCTTTGCAAATGATGCTCCCTAAATCATCAAACACCGTTTAGTTTTTCAATTCCCAAATGATTCATTATAAACATAAAGGAGCCATCCTTCACATTTTTTCAAATTTCTTTCCTACAAAAATCCCCTGCCAACCATGTACAACCTCCTTTACCAAAGGGAGAACCCAAGAAAAGATGGTCCCTTGGCTTAGACTAAACCATGATGGTCGATAATGTGATTGGCCAATTCCATCAAAGCTTGCTACAGAAAAATACTTCACTTCAGCTTGTCAGGGTAGTGAAAGAAACCTGGGGTAATATTTTCATCCTTTTTGGCATTTTCAAAGGGCTTGGATTGTCTGTGTAAACCTTAATAGAGGGGTTAAAAATTAAGGATTTGTATGTAAACCTCTCAATCAGGAGCATCTATGCTAATAACTATTTTCTAAGATCAGCGCACTCAAGAAAAATTGCTTCTATGCTTTGAAGTGCAATCGATTTACAAAATAAAATCAGTACATTTGCATGGATTTAGGTAATTGAACAGCTATTAGACTACTTTTCATTAGTAGATGTTGATCGCAAGAAGCAACAGTAAAGCATGAATAATAACAATTCTTCCATATTTGGTTGCAGTGATGCACCACACTTAAATACAGAACACATAAATATCCAAAATTATACCATGTTGCATCATACCTTTGAACATTTTCCCATTAACTTCAACTTCATATGATTCCATGACCTCTGGATTGCAGCACCAACATCGCAAAGACGCACATCAATTCCAGATTCCTACACAACAAACAGGAGCTGTATATAGAACCTTCTGATGTGGGCTTTTTTATTGTAAAGGTTTCTAAATAAATCAGTTCTAACTTGAGAAAATGCCTTTATTTTCACAAATTTCCAAACTAAACAAAAAAGGGGAAGAATGACGAAAGATTAATGGTGGGGCAACCACTGTGTTTGCAATTTTCAAGTCCAAGAGTTATCACACATAGTGAATTGGGCAATAATCTGCTAGGATAGAAGGAGTGGAGGCTTGGGGGTGAAGGACTTAGGAAGACTAAACAAAGCGCTTCGCTCTAAGTGGAGTTGGCACTTTGAATGACGTAATTAGAAGAAAGTATGGTGAACACAAAGGAGGTTGGTCTTTGGATGAGGTAAGACGAGGGTACGGGTTGGGGTGTGGAAGGCAATTCAGAGGTGGTGGCCCCTTGTCAACAACAGACTTTCTTTTGTGGCTGGAATGGACTTATTTAGGGTCACCTCGAGGATGGCGTGGTGTGAAGACACACCCTTGTGTGTTGCTTTCCCTTCCTTATTTGCCTTGGCGAGTTCAAAGGAAGCTTGGGTGTGTGAGTGTTGGGAATAACCTCGAAGAAGCAGAGAAGTGAAACCCTTCATTCTCTAGATCCTTTAATGATTGTGAATTGGAAGATGCAAAGCTATTATTGGGACTAAAACAGTATATTTTGCATGCGAGATCAAGGACAAGGAGAGTTGGAACTTGACTAGAGATGTGGGGTCTCTTGCACACCATATGGAGATCTTGCATACAACCTAAGGTGTTTCCTTCAATTGAGAAGCAACTTGGGGAAGAATTGACTTGATTAGTTTCTAAAAGGGCATGGTTCTTGCCAATAGATGTTATCTCCACTTGGAATGTGTGGATCTGTGGATCACCTCCTCCTTCACTATGCCATAGAGGAGACTGTTGTGGGAGTTATAGTTCTCATTGTTTGGTACTACTTTGGTGATATCGATATCAGTGAAAGATACTCTTGAGTCAGCGCTTTAAGGTTGGCAAGAAGCGCAGGAAGGTGTGGCAAGCAAGGCCATCTTGTTTGTTCTGGACTGTCTAGAAGGCTAGGAATGAGACTCCTTTTAGAAATGATGTTGTGTCAATGCAGAAACTCAGCATGCTTTTGCTTCTTGTCTTTGGTTGGAAACTAAATTGTCCATAGAGGATGATCCTTCCACCTTAGTGGCTTTCATTGATTGGTTGGGGCGTAAGTGAGGGAGATGATTTGTGTCAAGATTTGGTTTTTTGTGCAGCTTAGAGGTGTTGTTTGCCCTTCTTCTTTTGTGTTCCTTTAAGTCGCGACTTTAGCAGCTTTTTCTAATATACTTCTCTTTTACTTATACAAACAGTTTTATAGGAAGGTATACAATACTCTTATATGCCTACCATTGACAACTTGTCTCTGACCAAAGTGAAAATAAAAAGAGAATGTGAACCCATGCAACTATATATATATATATACTTTCCTAGTTTTTTTTTTGACACTCCTATGCACCACTTAACCTAACTAGCATGATGCCACTTCATTGCATAACTTTCACTCAGGTGAAGCTACTGAAATTTTTTTTGAAAAAGATCCTCTTGCATTCAGGAGGAATCAAACCCAGACACATAAATGACCCCACTGAACCTACTAGAAGCTAAATATTACAAACCTCAAATAAGTTAATATTGTCCCCACAGACACAGAATCCTAGCTCCACCACTGATTTCAATTCCATAAAATGTACCCAATAGAAGCATGCCTAGTATATTGAGGTAAATACAGGATTAAATTTAATATCTCTCACATTTATGCTCAGATGAGATATCTTATTATCAATATAGGCACACAGTACACTACCTTGATTCCAGTATTGGTAGCTTCACGTGAGGCCTCAAGCAGTGGATCAAACATAGGATTGAATGCCACAGTAAATGCACAGTCAATTATATGTCCTGCAAAAACAAATGTGGTAAGTCACCTATACCAATAATGAGGAACAAAACTATGGTGATGTAACACATGCAAGAGCGGAACTCTAATTGCAATATATTAAGCAAAACTTGTTGAGAAATCAAGAAGACAGATTAACTATGAATGGTGTTACCATCAATATGAGTTCCAAAATCCAACTTCATTACATCATCATACTGAAGCACTGTCTTATCTCCAGAATTTGGAGTCCAGTGAGCAGCCACCCTGTACATTAAGGGAATGCCCCATAAAAGACAACTAAATGAAGCAAAACAACACTAATGAGGATTCTCAAACACCAAATAGAAAAGCTTACCAGTTCAAAGAGCAACCAGTAGGGAATGCAATGCCTGCTTGCAGACCATTCTCTGATATTAGCTTTCGAACTGTATTTTCCAAGGTCTCACATAGGTCAATCATTAACATCCCAGGCTTCAAAATACTTTAGCGGCTTCAACCTAACCTAAAACAATTTCCAGTCAGGCTCCAAAAGCGAAAAGCTCTAACAACTTAATTTATTATCCTAGGCAGCATATAGATACTTGATTTTTTGTCAGAAGCAATGATGCAAATATAGGTCCACCTGCAACCTGGCGAAGGAACTTCTGCTGCTGGCTTAACTGAATTGTAAATTGGTTTTTCAAGGCGCTCCAACTCCCGCTTTTCTTCAGATGTAGTCCTCCAGAGATTGCTGGCATATAAACACCAACTCTGAATATCAGTATCCATGAATTTCAACAGAAAGAGAGAAAATGAATGGGTGGTATCAACTTACTGATCAAAAAACGAAACTATACACAGAAAAGGTATTTAATTGACATCCCATTCTATAACAGAATGATGATTACTAAGTTTGCTTAATTGGTTTTCATACCCATTTTTGATTAATTAGTTTTCATAACCAAGAGAGGACGCTGGTAAAAAATCAATAAGTATATTTATCAAAAAAAATCAGTAAGTATGTTGTGAATTTTTACATATTATCTAGAAACCATATCCATCATAAGAACTAACAGATAAAATTTTTCAAAAGAGGGAAAAAAGAAAAGAAGAAAAACTTCTAACAGAAGTATTGAAAAGCTATATTTGCAATTATCATATCGATAACTCTACACTTCTACTATTAAAAACATTCTTCATGTATTGTCCTTTTCAGTAAAAATTCTCAAGAAGATTAGAATAGCACAGAGCTACACTAGATCACTAATAATTCCATTGCAATAATCCCCTTTAATTTAGCTCCATATAATAAGGTGCAAGTTTGATTAACTAGCTCTTGAAATTTTAACCAACAGGGCCTCTAAATACAGCATTTTGTAGGCAGTTCCTCCAAACATAATCCATGGAGCAATCTGTATTTTTAATCTTGTTGCAGAAGTCATTTATTTTATTTTATTTTGATAAACAGGAAATCCCATCATGATTGGGCCCTTCAGACCCACCCATAGCCTCCAAACCCCAGGGAGACAGACAGCACCAAGCCACAGCCAACTTCAGGTAACAAAGGGATTCTCAATGGCAGGGATTGAGCCAAGGCCATGTGCCACAAATATTACATCCCAGCACTCCTGCCCTACCACTAGCCACAGCTCATACTTTGACAGGTATTTCTCTTGTTGTATAATTTGCCCTGCCCGTATCCTATTATCTAGGAGTAGTCATGTCACCATCTGCTTGAATCATCACATTGTCCTAGATTCATTCTTCAGCAACTTATATATTATAATTAGAACAATAAAATCAGCTCTTGGTTGTACTTAATCCAATTGAATGAGCCTTTCATGAAAAATAAGGGCCTTCACATGGAGCAGCATGAGAATATTTTTCCATTTTCAATGATAACAACAGACTTCAATCCATAAGAGTAGAAGAGCTAGTACAAATGTACAACCTAAGCCCAAAACAAAATAATTCTCAGAATACACCAAATTCCTACTATGTTATAGGAATCATGTTTTGTGTACACCATATATAAATTACACATCATTATGCCAAATAAAAATAAATTATACTCACTCATCTTTGTACTGTTGAATTTCACCCTCAGGAAACTCCCTAGAGGGGAACAGTTCAACAACAGGAATGGATGGTGGATCAGTCTGCTCAGGCACTTCTTTCTTTTTCCTGCATACCATGAAAGGAGAACCACCAACCTTTCAGGTGAAAAAAATGCTTAAGTGAGAGAAGGATAGCCAAAACTAGATGGAGGTACTCACTCTGCTTTTACTTTTCTTCTTTCTTTACAACTTCTGCTGAGACAGTTCTCAAATGTAAACAAGGACACATATTAGAAACTTCATGGCACTAAATTGTCTTATTCAAAGCAAAAGTCATCATGTTTGTAGAGGATGCAGAAATTTAATAAGAAAATCATATTACAACACTGCATGCCAAACTGGCAAAAACAGGAATGTAGATCAGTTTTTTTTTGATAGTTTTTAAATGTGAATTAGTTTTTATTATCAGAAAATATAGAACAGAATGTATTATCAAACATTTTCACTTTCATGGAGCATTTGCAATTGGATTGCTGCATTCTACTGAAGCTCCGCCTTTTGCTCTTGTCCCATTTGATTAAATGGGTCAATTGTGTATTGTCTATTTAAGTTCAGCTGGACCTGGCAAATAGTGTGTTGTCAGCATCTCCATACTCAGGATTTCATGCCATTCCTTCATTCTTTTTAAGGCTTGTTGACATGAAAAATAAAAGGCTTAGCCATTTTCATTAATGAAACCATAAAACCTCCAATTTGACTCAGTTCATTATGATATATTTTTTTTTTTATCAGTAAAAAACAGGCATGATAGATAAAGGAAAGTCTTGAGAGTACAGGTCATGGACAAAAGGGAGTAGTTCATTATGATGGTTAATTAATGACACTTTATACTAACAGTAGCAAGACTTATGTTATCTTTATGTTTATTGACTCCTATACTTTCACCCTGTGTGTGGGGAAAAGAGATGAATCAATTGATGGTTGTGGACAGAGAAAATGATTTCCTCATCTAATTATGGCCATGGCTAATGAGGGTGGCTTCAAAGGATACTCTCAGAAAATTAAAGGTTAGTAAAATCTAGGAGGGAAACTCGTGTGGTACAAAGAGCGGAGGGGGACAAGGGGAGTCATGTGAAAGAAGGCTTGTAGGCCTATGGATGTGTGGGAGGGATGTCTGCACAAGCAATGAGAAGTGGAGTTTTTTTTTTCCAAAATTAGTCAACAAGGTGCATTTTGGACCATTACATTGTTGGGCCGTAGGTCTTCTAAAGATGATGTGGGAGAAGCCTTTCCCCCCCTTTGGTTGAGCCTTCACCATTTCTTCTAAGGCAACTGCAGGAGCCAATCTAGGTCCCCCTTGTTTGGGTCATGCCTTCAGTCTTTGGAGAGCTAACCCACTGGGGGAGGACTTGTGTTTAAAATATCCTAAGGGTTTTTAAGCTCCCATGTTAAAGGGTCTCTAGGCAATTCCTTCAATTGCTTGTTGACCTCCTTGTTAAGGTTAAGTTATAAGGTCCAATGGAGGGGGTCAAGAGTTGATGATGTCCTTGTGGTAGAAGTGTTTGGTTCCAGAGGTAGATTTTCGTCCCTCGCTTCTCTTCCTTGACTAGTCTCTCAGGCTCCAATGCAACATGTTGTACACGCTGTGGCCAACTCTTAAGGTCTCCAAGTTTCTCGTGTCGCAGTTAAGATTGTACTCCAAGATGGGAGGTTGGTGGATCTCATTCCCTCCAGCAAATTCTTAATACTCAAATCTCCTAACTTTACCCAAACTAAAGAACCCTTTCCTTGTTCTAGAATCTCCCGTCTCACTCTTCCACCAACCTCTTATATGGAAACAACAAAAGACTTCAACTCCATCATGAACCATCATCTTCCACCACACACCATTTGGGTTGTTGCAATATATATATATATATATATATATAACTACAACCTTTATATCACTCATTCTTCACCATCAGGCTTGCAAGCCGTCTAATCTAGTATGAGATCGTTTTTATGGGGCTCCTTAAAACATTTTATCATTGTCTTACAAAAACACTTTTGTAGCTTACCTTGAGAAAACAGGCATACCAATACATATATTGCTCTCACTATTATAGAACCTCGTTATAATTTTGTTTTACCCATAAAAAAAAAAAAGAACCTCATGTGAAGGTTTAGCCCATGAAAAAAAATAGCAATGAATGTTGTGCACCCCTTTATCTCTTATTTTTTTTCTTTACTTTGTTTAAGGCAATGATCAATTTTATTAAAAGTGCCTAGCAAAAGAGCATGCAAAAGTATAGCCAATATGCATATAGACTCCAAAAGGACACAAAAAGCAAAAAGAGACAGAAACAATGATACTCTCTTCCTACTTACAGCTTAGCTAATCAATAATGTCCAATAAGTCATTACCTATACATATTCTAACCCATCCCCATAAATTATACATATAGGAATATTTGATTATTTGCTCCCCACTTTTTACGTTTTCAAAATTTTTACCATTCCTATCCTTCTAGGTTATTCCAAATAAGTAAACAAGGGTCACTAATCTTCAAGGTTTCTTTCTTTCTTTTTTTCTTTTTTTCCCTCCTTTCTAGACAAAGGACCCACATCAACCCAAAAGGATGCTCAGAACTAGGACTGGATCACTCACTTTACACTTTACACAAAATGACTGCTTTTGTGTAGTAGAGGAGGATGTGATCAATTTGCTTTTCTTAGTCTTTGCAAAAATAATATCTATTTGGTGATTTCTATTCCCTACTTTTGAGCTGGTTTGAAGTTATGATTCTTTTGTAAGTTGCTTCTTGAACGAACAAACTTATCCTTAACAAAACCCACAAGCTCCACACCTTGCTTTAAAGAAAAGCCTTAGTCATCCATAAGATATATATGTACATATTTTTTTATTAGAATAAGATATGTATATACGTATGCATATAGAAATACCAACATTCCGCACACAAATACACATGAAATATACAAAAATTGCCAACAAGGCCCAACCAAAAGAATAAAGAGGATACAAAAGAGACAACATCAGCCCTCAATACAAATCCAAGCATCTAGTTGCCTTTACTTATCAATTCAGCCCTCAATAGTATATATAAGAGACAACACTATATATAGATATAAATATATATATATATATATATATATATATATATATATATATATATATATATATATATATATTTGATCGTAAAGCAATATTTTGATTAAAAAAGAACCAAGAGGTTCCAGGAAGTACACTGGAGTATAATGGAGGGAACCAAATGGAAACAAAAAACAGCCAGCTAAAAGCTACAAAAAACCTACCAGCCCAACAACAAAACCTGAACACCCTACCTACACCCCATCCAAGTCAAAAAGTCCAATAAAGAGTATATGTTATCAACACTATACAAATTTGCCCAAGTCCAGAAATTGCTCAAGAAGTTAGCTTTAGTCCTTTGAGCAAAGGTGACCCCATTCTCAAACACCACCCTATTTCTTTCTCACTATAATGTCCATAAAAGACACAAGGGCGCTCGAATCCAGAAAACAAGTGTCATCCACAACAACGTGTGCATGACCCTCAAAGACCTCTTCCCCACTCCTACCCCTCACCCTATAACCGGAAAGGAATCCTTCTGAGGCTTCCTTATTCAACAAAAGAGAGAAAGCCTCCATTCCTATCACAAATAAATAGGGGGACAACGGGTCCCCTTGTATTGATCAATGGTTTGTGTAAAGGATTAGTTTCCTAATCCATTTAGGAATATTTTCCTTCTTTCCTTTTCTCTTTAGTCTCCTAATTAGACTCTAATTTTGTTTCCGTTATTTGCTTTAACACTTAGAGTATAAATATGTACGTTCCCTCACTTTGTCAATCAATGAAAATGAAAGGTTATTTTTACATGAGATATCGAGCCACTTTTTTTTTTGGTCACTTCACGTCACTTTCCTACGCATTTCTCTCGATGGTCTTCTCCTCGTCCTCTCCGTAGGACCTTCTCCCACAAACTTTTTTCTTGCGGACCTTCTCCAATGGACCTTCTCCGGCAACCCTTCTCCCGGGGACCTTCTCCAACAAACCTTCTCCACCGCATCTTCCCCAATGCACTCTCACCGAACTTTTTTTTTTGATCGGTAAAGCAAAGATATGGGGATTAAGAAGAGCACAAGGTGCTCAAAGAGAACACAAGAAGGTAACAAAGAGAAACCAACTTCCTCTCACCTATACCCCATCCAAGTCAAAAACCCCACCAACGAATTTAAGTTATCAACACTATACAACTTGGCCCACGACCACAAAGAAAACAAAAAAAATGATTTCATCCTGTGAGCGGAGGGGACCTCATTCTCGAACACCACCCTATTCCTTTCCATCCACAGCGTCCAGAAAATACAAAGGGGAGCCGCCATCCAAACTCTCTTCCGTTTTTTTCCGACACTAGCACCTTGCCAAGCTAGGAGTAGTTGACGAATCAGACGGAAACCCGCCTAAAATCGCAAGACGGCCAAAAGGCATCCCATAACATCTCGTTTCTCGAACAATGGATAAGCAAATGGTCTATTGTTTCATTCCTCTTCACATAAACCGCACTCGCTTGCCAGGATCCTCCTCTTTAGCTGGTCCAACGTAAGCACCTTACCCCAGGAAGCTTCCCAAGCAAAAAACCCCATTTTGGGGGGAACAATTGGGTTCCAAATGGATCGCCAAGGGAAGTCAGTAGGAAGAGAATACCTCAACTTCCGATACATAAGACTAACTGAAAAGCCATTAGTCTTAGACTCCTTCAATAACCACCTACCCTCTTGAAAGGTCAACTTTTTGTCACTCGCGGCGAAGGAACCTTTCTACCTCTTCCATCTCCCCAATCATTGTGCTGTCTAAAGACCGACCATCCCCTCCTCCCTTTGAGGAATCCCAAAGACTTACCACCCTAGCATCTTCTGTAACTCATGCCAAATCAAAGTGGGAAATTCATTAAAGCACAACTTCATCAGCACCAAGGGTCCTTCCAAAGCCTGCCACTTCCTACTCATTTCCTAAAGATGAAATGGTGTTTTTATATATGAATCCATTCTTTCTAATGCTCCTTCCATAAGCCGCACCATATCCCTCTCCGATGTCCCTAGTATTCCAAATTTCCAACTTCCTCACCGAACTTGGTGCTGATCACCATTCTCCAAAGAGAGTCCCTCTCATTAGCAAACCGCCAACACCACTTACAAAGTAATGCTTGATTCATCATGGAGAGGCCTCTCACCCCTAAGCCACCTCTATTTTTTTCTCGGCAAACAGTATTCCAGTTGACCAGGTGAGGTTTACGCTCTAAATTGCCGCCACCCCATAGAAAGTCTCTTCAATCTTTTTCCACCCAGACCAAACAACTTGGTATTCTAAATAGAGAGAGGAAGTAAATGGGTAGGCTAGACAGAGTACTTCGAATGAGGGTAAGTCTCCCGCCCTTTGAGATATATTGTCTTTTCCAAGAGGACAATCTATTTCTAAATCTTTCTTCAATAGAGTCCCATATTCCCGAAGCCCTGTGAGGAGCGCCAAGGGGAAGGCCCAAGTACTTAGTGGGGAGGGAACCCACCCCACAACCAAGCTCAGCCGCTAACTCCTCCACATTGTCCACCCTACCCAGAGGGATAATCTCACTCTTGAACAGATTAATTTTCAACCCCGAGAAGGTCATATACCACATTAGGTCCACATCTCAAATACATCAGCTTGTTCAAGGCCGCATCACGTAAAATGATAGTATCATCAGCATATAAAAGGTGAGATATGACAATCTCCCCGCCATCTCTTCCCCCAAACCTGCACCTAGAAATAAAATTGCCTTCCACCGCTCTCTTTAGCATACAACTTAAGGCTTCCATCCCAATAACAAACAGTAGGCGAGAGGATCCTCATTCAGCCTCCTGAACCCGAAGAACCTTAAGGAGAACCATTAATCAGGACTGAGAACGTTGCTGTGGAAATGCACCAATTAATCCATCTAATCCATTTAGGACCAAACCCCATTCTCTCAAGCATCTTCAACAAAAAGTCCCACCTGATGTGATCATAAGCCTTTTCAATATCTAACTTACATAGGATCCCTTTCTCTTTCCCTCTAAGAGTAGAGTCCACAGCCTCATTCGCTATTAGCACAAATAATAAGAATCGCTTCCTCTCTACAAACGTATTCTCGAGATCAGAAATAACCAAACTCATAACCCTTTAATTCTCTCACTAATCCTCTAACGCCCTCCACGACCTCTCTTCCTGACCTTCTCCAATGAACCTTCTCTAGCTGCCCTTCTCTCGTGGACCTTCTCTAACAAACCTTCTCCAACGAACCTTCTCCACGTCCCGTAATCCCGAATTTATTGAATGCAACATTATTTCAATAAAACGACAGAACTGGTTAATACTGAGCCAAGTGGTAATGGCAATTTAATACCAGACCCTGGTCACAATGAGAAAGTCTAGTATCAATATATAAGATCGGGTATGTGATATGCAAATAGAAAGAGTTAATGGCTTAAAGTGCTATTAGTGAAACTTAAAAGTCAAAAGTTGGTATAAGACAAAACTAGTCTAGCAAAAAGGGTTAGTTCTCATTTTTTGCCAACAGAGTTAGGAAAAACGTGAAGGAAGAGGAGTGAGAAAGAGGGAGAAGAAGAAGAAGAAGAGAAGAAGGAGAAAGGAAGAGAAGGAAAGAGATTGGTCAAAAAGGTAAGGTTTTGGTTTGATTCTTGTAGATGGTTCTTTTCTAGGGTTTGGTCAGGAACTTCCCAACCCTAGATTTAGCTGGATATGGTGAGTGTCCCAACTCATATTTGTGCAAGGATTTGAGGATTTGCATGTATAGGTATGATTCATGAACTTTCTTCTTTTTTTGAAAGTTGTGGTTTCATCCCAACCTGGGATTGCTGAGTTGATTTGGCCTAAGAAAACCTGGCTTCCTTGCTTAAGACAGAGCTTCAAGCACGCATTGGGCTGGAATAGAGTGAAGCCACATGTGTTCGAGTGTTTGAGTCACTGAGTCAAACTTATAAAAATGGGAAAATCATAAATTTCGCATTGAAGGGCTGGAATTTTCTCTCGTTTGACCTCAGATTTTCACATAATACGCCATTTCTTATCCACTTTGGGTGATCCTGGGGCTGAGAAGAAGCCTACACCTAGCCTCCTTCGAATGTCTAGAAGCAACCAAGAACTAAACTTACCATAAGACCCTTGAATTTGAGGTTGAAAGTCAGATACAGATTCTGTCCCCTGCTCGAGCAGCCTCCCTTCAGTCATAAGTCGGGGGTTAGATTGATCCAAATGAGTGATTCAAAATCCTTCTCAAAGCAGCCACATTGTATAACTTCATGAAAAGTATGGCCAAATTATGGCTCATTTGTTCTATAATTTCACAAAGTAAGGGTGAAGAGAGGGCACATTTCTCCGTCCTAGGAAATAGTCTCGGGGAGGTCAGAGTGTAAAAACCATAACTTGGATTTTGAGGTCCGAATGACCTGGATGAGGTCAGAAAGCTGGTAGATGGGGAACTTTTTTGGTCAAGACCACAATGAACAAAAAGTATGTATGGTCAGGCTGTCAAAATTTGTAGTTGAGAAAAAAAAAAGGGGGTCTTGAGATAGGTTAAAAAAGGGGTACAAGTGTTGAGTGTGTTGTTCAGGTAACCCTAATAAGGGTGTTAAATGCTGATCCTAGTAAGTGTAAGAGAGAGGTACCCTGGGGGGGATCAAGGTTTATGCTGGTGCTGCATAAGAATATATGTGAGTCGAGGGTGATAAAGTAATAAACCAATTTGGCAATTTTTATCGACACTGATCATGAAAGAGCGCTATGAATCTTGCCACTTTGCTATTTGCGCATCCTTCGAGTAGCCCTGCCTTTAATTTCTCGAGACTCATGATATTTAATCCAAGGAAGGTAGGATCTTATAACCTTCTCTGCCAGACTGTGGTTTGATGTTAGAATTTTGTACCATTCGTGCTTTGACTGCAGGATTTTCAGTGATATATAAATGTATATTTTTTTATATATATATGGAAATCTTTGAATTAATCAGTACATGATGTTTTTTAAATATCCATGTGGTTGAATGCTTTGTGAAATTGTTTTTAAAGCATGATACGGGTAATGAGACTGTGAGGAGTCCCGATTGATGTAGTGGACACTTGGATTTAATATTAGCATCCCCGGGTTGTAAAACCTTAAAGGTCACAGATATACGGATGGGCATATCCTCGTGGTAAGTCCCAAAGAATTTGTCGTTGTTCGGGATGATCGCTAGTCCTCGGGTGTGGAAGCCCAAAAGAGTTCATTGATGAGGGTTGAGATGGTAGTATTGCATTCATGTGTTTCCATCACCAACCTATTATTTGTAAATGCTCACGCTTGAGATATTTTGAATTATGTATAAATCTGAAATGTTTTCATGAGCATGGCTTGTTATGGGATTCACTAATGAAAGGTCGAATCACCCCCATATTTCCTCCACCTTAGATGCGTACGGTATCTGCACCGCGTTGACATGGAAGTCGACCTATGTGTGGTTTTTGAGGATGGGTTTGTACGCCAACTCATTATTGGTATTGAAAGACTACATCTTGATGACTATTTAGTGTTACGTGGATATTCACAATTATATTTTCGACAATGGTATCTTTTGTGGATCATTGTATATTCGCTCTGTAGCCACTAGTTTCTGGGAACTTCGTGTAAATGTTGTTTTGATCAAGTGGGTGTATAGTTTTCTTGCATCGAGGAATTAACTCGCACTGATATGTGTATGTTTGGAGACTTGAGTAGTGTTTTATTTACATTTCCAGTGATTACTCAAAGTGGAGTTTAGGACTCAAGCTGTGAAAAAAAATCAGGTGGTAAAATAGTAACATAAATCACACCGGTGGAATTCGGGGTGTGACAGGCCCTTCTCCCGCGGACCTTCTCTGACAGACCTTCTCCAACGAACCTTATCTGGCGGACCTTCTTCCGTAGACCTTCTCCGATGGCCCTTCTCCTGCAAACCTTCTCCGATGGACCTTCTCCTGCGAACCTTCTCCGATGGACCTTCTCCAACAGACCTTCTCCGACGAACCTTCTCTGGCGGCCTTTCTCCTACGAACTTTCTCCCGCAATCTACTTATAGGCCCTTTTTCGGTCACGTCAACTCGTCATATAGTCAATTCCGACGACACATCTTATGACCGTGTCTCACTCCGGCGACTTTTCCAACGAATTTAGCGATCTCACCCATCTGACATACATGTCTAAAAAACCCGGTAAAATAAGATTAAATACATGTGCAACCCATTTGATCTATATGTTCAATGAAGGAGTGTTAAGGATTAGCTTCTAATCCATTTAGGAATATTTTCCTTCTTTTCTTTAGTCTCCTAATTAGACTCTAATTTTGTTTCCTTTCTTTGCTCTAACACTTAGAGTATAAATATGTATGTTCCCTCACTTTGTTAATCAATGAAAATCAAAGTTATTTTTCTCTTTACAGTTTGCATCCAAGATGTCTCTCTTCAAAATAAATGCTCTCTGTTTAAAATGGATAGTCTCATGCCTTGCAAATGCAAATACAACACTTTAGCTACAATGTTGGAAAGGCTAATCACTGCTAGATAATATGTTGGTTTGGCTTTTCTGTGGGCATTGAAAATTCACTCTCATAATGATTCAGCAAAGCCACTCAGCAAGTCCTCCTTTACTATGTCCCAACGCTTAAAACAAAATTACAGTAATTCCATCCAGGAGTTGTGTCTTATCCTTGTCCATATTAAAATTCACATCCGAAATTTCCAATTTAGACGAAGGTTGCTCCAAATTGCTAGCACTCTCCTCTAAGATAAAGGACGCACTACAGTCCTTCTACCCTCCACAAACCTCAATCTACCTACTCTACATACCACTGAAGAATCTCAACATCTCCTTTTAATTACTAACTTGGTCATCTAATGTTGTTCAGTTCTCAATGACAATTAATAATTTAATCTAAAAACGATTACAAACTCAACCAGAATGAAGCTACATGACAATTTAACAAAAAGAAGGGAAGTCCACGCCCTGTGAAAACAAAGTAATACTATTTATTGAATCAAAGTCAAACAAGAGAACAAATGCCACTCTTGTTCCCTTCTCTCTCCTTCAATCGGAAAAAAAATAATTTTGTTAGTAATGCTTTCTTTTCCCTAAGCCTCTATAGTCTATATCATTCTCTTAACTAAGGAAATAACTTCCACTACATGTGAAGTAATTTTCTGACTCTTGATTTAAGTGAGAGTTAAACACATAGCATCCAATGAACAAAATGTTAAAATATCTACAGAGCCCTGCAACAAGAGTATTGAACTAAAGAAAGCAAGAAATGATAACCCCATTGTACTTCAATAACATATATATATATATATATATATATATATCGTTTTATTTAGTTTACACAGCAAGCGAAACAGGTTGGGTTAACCGAGTGAAAGGAATGCTTTATAATTCGAAGTAACAAAGTTGAGGCAAAGAACATTGCTTTCACATTCATGATTTATCACTACATAGCTGGAAAAAAAAACAGTTAATCACCCAACCAAAAGAATGTACATCTAAATTGAATAATGTGCACGGAATAATGTGCAATAAAAAATTAGCTTTTCACTCACCTTTATCTTTCTGCGGTGCGGCAGAAACTTCAGCCGACTCTTCATTTGTTGGGTGTGAAATGGATAGGTCCTTTAGTTTCCCTACATCATTCCCATTAACAAGCTTTGGAGGTTCTTCCTCATCAACACAAGCTTCTGCACTCGAGTCCTTATTTTCCATCATCGACGCTCTGCTATGCATGAAACACGTCACAAACAATTCCCAAGCAGCTCGCGAGTATAATAAATCAATTACAGAAAAAAAAATCGGAAATTTTCCAATTGCGTTTCAAGTCATGAATATCAGAACTTGATCGCATTTCCAAAAGGTCTTTCTAAAAATTCAAAACAAAAAGGAACTAGCAAGAAATTTGTGGATTAATTAAAAAATAAATAAATAAATCTCAAAACAGTAGCGTTTTTACTAAACAAACACTGGACAAGGCGCTTGGAAGAGACAGCACCTGTCGGAAGAGTCGCAGCGAGTTAGGGTTTCTTCAGAAACAGAGAAAGAGAAGAACAGAGGAGTGCGCAAACACGGCTCTTTTACCTCTGAACTATCTAAGGTGCATTGCGGCTCACCGTACTTACCGTGGTGCTGTCTCTTTTTTTTTTTCTTTTTTCTTTTTTCTTTTTTGAAAACTCTGTTAAATGATCCCATATCATTTCTTTAAAAAAAAATTAAGCTCAAAAAATCTGAAATCTATGTGTAGTCCCTTATATAAATAATAATTGATTAAAAATCCAAAACATTTGATAAATAGTGCATGTCACATAGCACGCAAGGTAAACACGAAGGTTAATAAATTGTACCTGAAATCTTTTATTAATTATTTTAAATATGGCGAAACTATAGAGTTTTAGATCGAAATAATTTATTTGAAAAAAAAATTATTAAATTAGTTTGTAAGCTCACACTACTAAAGAATAAGGTAATGTCATTGTTATTGATAAATGACACTGGATTTATGAAATTATCCAATGCGATGTCTATGACCACGATAAATGGGTTTAAAATTTTTAAATGACTCAAATGTCATTGTTCATGATGACCTAATCGAAAAAAATATTCAAATATTATCATTAATGATGGGCGGCAGAATCGCTTAATAAAAATCTGGTAAAAACTATTTCATTCAATATCTATCTAAAACCCCCAACCCCCCAAAAAGAAATATATGATGGTGGGGCAGTTTTCTTCATGTCGAGCTTCCTCCGCCACCGTCCTAGAAAATGGTTTCTGGGAGCGTTTGTCTCTTCCCAAGTAAATACATAAGAAAAGATAAAGGGGTAGAGATCGTGAGGTGAGATCTAAGAACACAAATGTCTTGAAGTATGTCCTGATCTCGCAAAAAGGGCGTTTCTGGAGAAGACAAACAGATGAAAAACAAGGCCACAACAGTTTACCTGAGTTGGATAATCACAAAAACTGTCGATTAAGATAATAAGAATGATAGGGGGGCACTGCATAAGAATTAGGAAAAGTAGTGAATGATGGGGGGGGATATTTCAAACCTAAAATGAGGTGAAAGAGGAATGAGAAATGAAATGGGAGCAAGTGAGGGGTGGGAATTGGTGAGAAGGTAAGGGAAATTAGGATGAGAAGAGAAGTCGCTTTTATCGACTTCAATCACTGTCTACGATGCCAAAGAAAGATTTCAAATCTCGTAATTTCATAAATTCAATTGATGTTGTTCATAACCGTGGCATTACGCACTATTTTGGTAATTATATTGGCTTTCAAACTAATTTAATAAATTTTGATTTTAAACAAATTACTTCAGTCTAAAACTCGAAACTATGCCTATGTTTTAGCTTTTCTATACCTAATTTTTCAAATAAAATGTCATAGGCACCCATAATATAGTTTTCTCTTCTTTTTTTTGAAAAGTATGTATCGTACATCATTTTACTAATATTAGGAGATAAAAGGATGAAGAATAGGAAATTAGTGATTTATTACATGGTAATAAAAAATAATTACATTTCAATTAAAAAAAAATGTGAGGATTAGCAAGAAAATACCAATCTCATTAATCCACCTAACATACGTTACAATTTAGCTTAAATACTACCATAACATATTATAGATGTTATCATAATATACTGATGGGGATATAGAATTGGACCAAGTATCCCACTCGCCAACCCGACAGCAAGGGGTCCTCGTCTCACCCATGTCCTTCCATAGCACTCTCAAACAAGAGAATCCTACTATTAGTCTAAAACACGCATTCGGAAAAATAAGTGTTCTATTACACCCAGCCACCAACCCATATCCTTCCAATAATTAAGATAATATTCCTTTAAAATATATCATACTGGGCCCAATCAAGTCCTATTATAAAGCCGGAAGTTAAAGCAATAAAAGATCATCGCACTGACATTCTCCAATAAAGAAGGAGGATTATACCAAATGAACTCCTCGATTAATCCATCGCTAACCCATAATGACTCATGTGGAGGGAAACATACCTCCAATGGAAAGACCCGAGTCACCGGGCCCAACCGGATCAATATCCACTACAAATACAAGGCCGCTTCCACCACTCGAAAGGTACGCCAAGACTAAACAACTCACACCTTCTTCCTTTCCTCCTCGTGAAGAATTCGACTTAGGTATCTGAGCTGTCCCGCGTGGCTTCCTCGCCGACCCTTCTTCTTTCTGATTCTTCTTGCAGGAACGTGCTGCATCCAGAGCCTGTAGATCAACATTACAAAGAATTCATACACTCGACCAAACGATCCAAAGATCCCTCCAACAAATTTCACCATTAATCTTGGTCCAACTTAGCACGACTCCAGCCCACCTCAGCCTGCTGAAAATAGCATCATCACTGGCGCCGTCTCTGTGGAACGACAAGCTTCCTCCATAAACATAATCGATTCCTCGCTGACGATGGTATCAAGGAACACAAGCGTGAGTAACACCACTAATCCGCCGAGATGCGATCCACCGTGCGATATGAACAAAGCACTTCGGGACGGGTGGAAACGATGCAAGCCAATACAAACGGCGGAAGCGTCGCCACAACTGGGCCGCTCGTCAAGAATCGAGCAGCCATCAGCAGATACAACATCACCAGGAGACACCCACAAACCCAGAAGGCCATAACCTCCCCGCGAGGAACAACTCTGGTCGAGACATTCCCGAGGCATCGGGCAGCATGTATCCAAATGGGGCCAAGAGGTGTGGATCATTGGTCTCGCGAGGAGGAAAACTTAAGCTATGCCTGTGGAGGCGCTTCGTGAACGAAGGCTACCAAATCACTTCTCAACTAGAAGCAAGGAACAACTATGGGAGCAGAGGTTCAAAACCTTAACAAGAGCTCATCCACAAGGAAGGAAGTGCAAAGGGACGAGCCTCTATATACTATGGATACCTGTGCAAAGAACGGAATCTCCCTCTCATGCTCGAGGTGCTACACTTTCCTTCCAACAAATTAATGCCTCGTGTAGAAACATTCGATGGAGCCAAAGATCCCGCCAATCACCTTAATACTTACAAAAATCGACTTGAGTCGTACGGGTATCAAGACTCATATGGCGTGTATTCGCCACTACGCCAAAGGGCCGCCTTGGTCCGGTTAAATAGAATTCTTCATCTATCTCATTATTCCGTGGAACTAGCCGTTATGCTTCGCTCTCCACTCATCTGTGAGTTGCACGCATGGGAAGCCGAGCTACCATCTATCGACCATCAAACAAGGATCGCAGGAGTTTGAAATCATATGCACAAAGATTCAATGCCGAGTCCCTGAAGATAGACGCATTCCCACGAAAAATTCATCGTCACAAATTTTCCCATCGCGCAGGTTCGGGCGCATAATCAAAGGACTTTGATGTTCTTCATCTCAAGAACCTCAAGCCAGTACGGCCGAGGTCCCGCCAGCGTAGGCATAAACTTAAGGAGGCCCTCATATGAGAAGCGGAGAGCCCCGTCAAGAAAGAAAAGGGACGACAGATGTGACGACGAGGGCGGATTCCCAAGAGGCATAAGACGACAAGAGGAAAATCCCTGCATGTGAACGGAGCCGATCCCAAAGGAGAGAGTCTCAGAGACCGCTTGGGGCTCAATGCTAGCAAACCGAAGGATTCCACGATATCACCCACTGCCAACACTTCACTCCAATTAACGCCTCAAGATCACAAGTCCCGCATGAGGTGCAAACGAGCAATTTCGAGATGGCTCGACTCAGATGAAATCGATCCCGCCACAAGTGATAACAAAGTACGCGAAGTCCCACAGGACTAAGTGGGCATCAGACCATAAATCTATACAAATCAAGAAGAGAAATAGAATATTTGATACAAACATGGATATCTTCGGCGTTTCATATCTCTAGGGAACCAAGCTCGACCAAAACTGAAAGTCAGCCCAAAACTATAACTGATCTGGCCATGAATCGCCACTCTACAAAAACTGTTTCAAGACCAAAGAATTTCTGAGAAATCCATGATTTCTGAGATTCTCATTTTAGCACAGAATCTGGGCCTGCCCAAAGCGTTCACTGCAATGTGTAGCATAAGATCAAATTATTAAAAAATAAGCAAAGATCCAAATTACCACGGATCGACACTACCATCACATTCTCCGACTCAACTGAAGGGTGCCAAGACTCCCATGACGACTACCGTAGTTCGCGCACTGTGGCCAATACAACTGGGTTCATCGAAGTTTTAATCGATAATGGAGTTCGGTCGATATCATCTACAATTTCTTCGATAAATGGGTATTGAAGAGATTAGGTTGCACTCACAAGACAATCATGGGATTTTCTGTGGAGAGAAGGTGTTACCGCAGCTCGACTAACCGGTGGCCGACTCGAGAACTCAAAGGCAACTGGCACGATAGTAAGGTTCCTATAGAATGCCCCACAAATTTATACAGAGAGCATTGCTAGGAAGACCCCTGGTCATGAGCAAAAGCCATCCCCAAGATAATTACATGGATAATCAAATCTAATAAAGGAATGGGTCTTTGATCGTCCTCGAGGAGATCATTGGTGGTCAGAATGCTACACAAATTTCCGCAAGAAACAAAGAGCGGTCGACAAATGTGAGCTTTAGATTTGCTTGATATGCGGACGAGGAAACAATTCCGCTCGAACCCTCAGAGGAATTGGAACCAATATCGCTGGATGACGACCCGGAGCATCTCGCTTACATCGGATCTAAATTAGCTTGAAGACTCAAAGCCTCACTCAGCTTCGAGACAAAATAGATGTTTTCGTGATGGAAGAGCCGTACATGGGAGGAATCGACCCCACAATGATCACTCATAGATTGAACACCAACCCCTCCTTTAAACCGGTCACGCAAAAACGCCGAAGTTTCGCTCCAAAGCCAAAGGCCATCAATGAGGAGGTCGGCAAGCTCCTCCAAGCAGAGCGAGTAAGAGAGGTGGAATACCCCGAGTGGCTAGCTAACGCCAGACTCAAGAAAAGCTAATGGCAAATGGCGACTCAAGATCGAATTTCACCGACATAAACAAAGCATGCCCGGCGACGCCCCCCCGCCAGATCGACCTCATCGTGGATGCCACTGCAGGGCACGAACTCCTTAGTTTCATGGATGCATTTTCCATTATAATCATCAAGACGGACCCCGGACCAAGAAAGACTTCATTCACACAAAGACAAGAACCCATCGTTATCGAAAATGCCGTTGACTCGCGAATGCGTGAGCGACCTACCGTAGACTAGCGAACCGGATGTTCGTAAAGGCGATAGGTACAACAATGGAGGGCAGATAGATGCACATGCCTGTAAAGTCCACTAAGTCCATTCTATAGTCATCCATCTCTCTGCCATCTCCGCATCCCGAGGAATTATAACATGAGGCCGAACCTAAATTTAAACAGCTTTCTTCACATCACTGAAAATTTCTGGTTTCCATGGAAGCAACTGGCTGTAACTAGCTTAATCTAGACAAAATAAAGTATCGGCTTCGACATGCCATCGCCCTTCAGAATAAAGGAGGTCCACCGGCCGACGTGAAGGGTTGCACTTTAAGTCGCTTTCAGATCCGTGAGCGAGTGATAAATGCCGCCTTTCTTCCAAGTTCGAAGAAAGCCTCGCTGGGACGAAAATGTGAAGAAGCATTCGCCCCGCATTAAAAACATACCCGAGTTCTCCTCCCATTCTAGTAAGTCCCACATGAGAACTCTCACTTTGTACTTAGCCATATCGTATTTTCAACCAAAGCAGCAAGATTGCCGAGACAAAGAGCGAGTCCAAAGACCCTCGCTTTACTACCTAATGAGCCTCGAGAGGAGTGAGAGAGGGTACCCGAGAATGGAAAAGCGATACTAAGATCAGGATCGCAAATGAAGTCTGGCCCCTATTTCCGTGCTCACACCATGTCCCAACTGAGCACCCAATGAAGCAGACAAGCCAAGTTCCTACAACTGAGCAAAATATAGAACTGCTTTAGTTCGATACATCGTGAACAAGCCAAAACCGGCTATAAAGTGACGTGTCCTAGCCGCCTCACATGGAATTTGCTCCACTGGAGGTTCTTATTAGCCCACTGCTCGTAGAGGACGACCTCCCCATATGGAAACTCCAGACAGCCCTAAATGCACAGGTGCTGTGAGCGCCTTAATTATGACCTCACCAGAAGGAATAGACATCACGCACTGCATTTGGTTTCATGTTTCCAATTCGGTCAGTACGTAGGCCAAGCCATAGCGTACTCAGTCCCCGCCCATTCATTAGAGGTCGACGCCTAGAGGTCCACAAAGGGGACTCTGAATCGGTGGGATGCGCATCAAGATACACAATGAGGCCAAAAGTGAGACGATGGTTCTATATCTCCAAAAAGTCCGTGATTTATTAAAAAAGTTCATGTTGGTTCAGGCCGGGCGTATCGTCTCAACAGAGAATCTATGAGCTGACGCTTGCGAACTAGCCACTGGGCCTTGCAGAAGATATCGGCGAATAACGTCATCGAATACCCGGCGAACCTCATTGACCTTTACAAAGATGACGACGCCCCAAGAGGATCCGCGGGCTGAATGATGGACCTATTTGGGATTATATTAATGACGGAACCCTACTAGACGAATTCAATAGAGGGCGTACTAAGATAAGAGTGAGGTCTTCTAGGTTTACCAATCACAAGGGTAGCCTTTACAAGCGAGGATTCTTCACACCTTTCCTGAAATGCATAGCGGGAGAAGACACTGAGTATGTGCTAAGGGAAGTACATGAAGGCATATGCGGAAATCATATCGGAGCTCGAACGTTAGCAGTGAAAAGTTTTGGTGCTGTGATAATACATCAAGGCCTACAATACTTAAAGATGCGACCGACCGAATAAGAGATGCGTAACCCGCCAGAATGCCAAAATATCACGCTCCCGTCAGAGCTCCCTAACGCCAATCACCACTAGCCCTTCCAAAGAGCTGGGTTGGGATTATTGGGGTTTTGGCTCATTGGCAGGCGGCCAAATGCAAATTTATAATCGTCATAAGATTATTTCACTAAGTGGGCCGAGCCCCAAGCCCCAGCCACAATTTGCAACGGTAAGATACGCAACTTTGTGTGGCGAACCATCATATGCAGGTTCGGAATCCCAAGAGCCCTAGTATCAGATAATGGAAAACAGTTCGACAACACCAAATTCAGGGATTTTTGTGCCGAGCTCGGAATTAAAAATTATTACTCGTCACCAGCGCACCCACAATCAAACGGACAGCCGGGTCACCATCGAACTGCTAAAGCCGCCTTTGAAATTGCCGAAGATCTAAAAGGAGATCGGGTAGAATACCTCCTCGGTGGTACTATGAGCCTACAGATCTAATACGTAAGTCAAAGAACCCGAGACTCCATTCGCCTCTAGCCTCGGTACGTATAAAGAGACCCCGCTGAGGTTGGAATAAAGTCTCCAGGAGTCGAAGTTAGCACTAAGAGCGGAATAACGAGGCACCGCCCGAACTTAGAAATTCTCGACGAAAAGCGCTGACTGTGTTCTACAAATGCATAAAGGAGTATCAAAGGAAGACACCTGTAGTACTACAACCAGAGTCAAGCTTAGAAGTTACATGCCGGATCGGTCTTAAAAAGCTTTCACAAGAAGGAAGAATCCAACGACGGGAAACTAAAACGCCCTCAATCGGGAAGGTCCTTACATAATAACCCGAGCTCTCATCGACCAGCAATTATGAGCCCAAACAGAGGGAGGGAAAATCTACAACATACATGGAACGCTGAGCACTGCTGCTTTACCAAGAGGGCAACTGCTTCAATAAACCTTATCAATTCTTATGTGACGAGTCGGGCACACGCGGTTATTTAGTATCTCAACAAATCGACATATAAAGAAACATACACAATGAGAAAATTCATAAAATAAAGTCTCTCTTCATTTCCAAATGAATCATATCTGCTACACCGCTGGTGTCCTTGATTACATCTTGAAAAACACTCGCATTTGTTAACTGCAAGAAAAAAAAAAAAAAAAAAAAAGTGAGATAGCGAGAAAGACGTAATAAAGAAAAGAGGTGGGATAGGAGAAAAGAAAAGAGGAAAAAGATGGGGACAGAGGAGAAAGACAGAAAAAGGGAAATGAAAGCAGATAAGAAAGTCAGGAAGAAGAAAGAAGGAGAAAAGAAAAAGAGGGGAGTAAAGAGGTAGAAAGGAGGAGTGTTAAAGATAAAGAAAATGCAGAGAGCAACAAGAAAAGATGCACCACCCTCAGACGCACCCCTAGCCAAACGCGTTAGGAATAACATGACCCCACAAAGGAGACTAGGAAAACACAACTCCCACACACGGCCATCTTAAAGGTCGATCCAGCGCCGAGGAACTCCAGTGAAGGCAGCCGAACATCGAGCATCCATCCCAGGCGAACTTCATCCACCCATTGTGAAAAGCAGAAACATAAGATACAGAGGCAACAGAGCCACCATTTATAAGGAGGCCAAAGAGCTTGAAAATCACTCTTAATCATTCCAAATTCTATAAATCAAGATTAATGACTGTCACTTTTCAAGGACATGCGAGGCGTTTACCACCAAAGCTCTCACATACCGAAAATCATGCAGTGGCTGGCTTCATCTCACCAGCCCTTCGCACACCGAAGTCACGCATAACGCACCTGGCCACTTTGTCGAGCCTCTATCAGACAGCGGCCGCCGCTTCAAGAGTCGACCACTGTGCCATCGCTATTCGACTAACGCCACCACATCGCCAAAGAGCCCAGCTGTTTACTGACGAAATCTACTCGACAGCCACGCCGCCTCAAGAGTAAGACCAGCCAGTTACACGCTATCCGGCTTGAACGCCACCATGGCCACGCTGTGGAGCCCAATACTCACTTCTGACGAGCTCCTTCACTGCAGACAAAGCACGCCGCTTCAAGAGTCGCACCAGCCTGCCACCATTCGACTAACGCCACCAAGGCCACGCACAGAGTCAATGCGCACCTACCGGTCATCCAGCGCCCTTCAGCCCGCGATACGCGCTCGTTTCGCAGCCTCCATCGCCCCAAAGATCGCCATTCGGCTTGAACGCCACCAAGGCCACAGCGCCAGGAGCCCAGTTGCTCACTTTGACGAGCCCTCTACTCTGCACAGCCACGCCTCTCAAGAGTCACTACCAGCCACATAGCCATCTCGGCTCAACGCCCACCACAAGAGTAGCGCCAGAGCCCAGCTTTTGCTCACTTTGACTCGGCCCTTTTACAAGTCATACTGGCTCGCAGGCTCATCCCTTAATCCAAGGACGAGCCCCATTATTTCAACAACGATGAGCCCTTCACGCACCGTACAGACTGCCTATTCTTACATAATCTAGAGACTTGACGCAGGCTCGTCCCTCAACTCGTGTAATGACGAGCCCTACTATTCACATCGACGAGCCCTTCGGGCCGCACCCGCATGCACGGCTCATATTCTCATAATTCATACCGACGAGGCTCCTCCTCAACCCAGATGGACGGTTCCCCTACTATCACGCTGACGAGCCTTCGCCGCACTCCGCATTGCATCGCTCATTCTACACCCACCGACGGTGCTCATCCCCAACTCAAGAACGAGCCCCTACTAATCGTGACTTGAGGCCCTTCGCCGCACTCCGCATTGCATTCGCTCATTCTTACAATTCATACCGACGGTGCTCCTCCTCAACTCGTAAATGATCGCAGCCCCACTATTCCACCGTGACGAGCCCTTCGCCGTACCCGCATGCGACCGCTCCTTCCATAATCACTGACCAGGCTCGCCTCAACTCAATGACGAGCCCCTACTATTCATAGTGACTTAGCCTTCTGGCCGCACTGCATGTGACGGCCATTCTTACAATTTATACTAACGAGGCCCTCAACCCGATGGACGAGCCCCATTTATTCACAGTTGACGAGCCCTTCACGCACCCGCATGCATTCTGCTCATTCTACACCATGATAACGAGGCCTCCCTCAACCCGGGCGACGAGCCCCTACTCATTCACAAGACGAGCCCCTCACGACCTGCACAGACGGCTCCTTCATTCATATTTTTACTTAGTTCCTCCCCCAACCTGCATGGATCGAGCCTACACTTCACAGCTGGACGAGCCCCCACCGCACCCGCATGACGGGCTCCTTCTACATAACTATGTCGACGAGCTCACACCCTCAACTCGTAATGACGAGCCCCTACACTCAGATTGACGAGCCCTTCACGCACCCGCATGCATCTGGCTCATTCTACACCATACCTACGCAGGCCCTCCTCAACCCGCATGGATCCAGCCCCCACTATTCACAAAGGATCGAGCCCCCGCACCTGCATTGTGACGGCCTGGCCTCCCGCACACCGACGAGGCTCATCCCCCACCTCAGATGGACGAGCCCCTACTATTCACAGTGACGAGCCCTTCGGGCCGCACCTGCATGCACGGCTCCTTCTTACACCATACCGACGAGGCTCCGTCCCTCAACCTGTGAACAGACGAGCCCCTACTATTCACATTAACGAGCCCTTCGCCAGACTCCGCATGCGACGCGCTCATTCTACACCATAATCGACGAGGCCCTCCCCCAACTCGTATGCACGAGCCCCGGCCGATTCACGCGACGTTCTTCACAGACTCGCATACGCACGGGCTCATTCTTACAATTCATACTGACGAGGCTCATCCCTCCACTCGGGACATGCGGACTGAGTCCCTACTTATCCATGCGCTGACGAGCCCCTACTAAGCTCCACAAAGACGAGCCTTCACGTGACCCAGACGACGGACTCCTTCTACATTCATATCGACGAGGCTCATCCTCAACCTCGGGATGGACGAGCCCTCACTATTCACAAGGACGAAGCCCTTCACCGGACTTCAAAACAAGACGGCTCCTTCCTACTATTTACATTGACGAGCTCTTTCAAACAGCTCTACCCGACGAGCTATCCCAGACAGCTCTACCTGATGAGCCCTCCCCCTTTAGCACACGTGGCTGAGCTCTACTCAACCGCACACGCTGACAGTCCCCAAAGACGAATTCTACTTGCCTCCTAGCATTGACGACATCATCCACAAGCAGACGCGCACTGGCGAATCAAAATAACACCCAAGAAGTCGACGACGAAGGCCATAGGCCCAATCCCAAGGTTCCACTCCACTTAACCATACTCCAAATCCAGTTCAGTCAAACAGACCGTATACAAAATTCCAACGATGCAGTTTAATTTGCTAGGACCCATAATTCAGGTTATACAGTTCAGGAAAAAGAATAAAGATATCTCAGATAGAACACAAGTTTCCAAAATGGTATTTATCGAAAAGGAAGGTTGCAGCGGTATTAGGCCCTGTGCCCAACAAAAAAAGGGGAGAGGTAGATCAGGAAAGCATAAATGAGTCCTGGGATTCGTGCATCGATTTACGAAGAATGAGAAGGGACTCAATAGGAGCACCAGCCTCTGGAATAGTTCGCATCGAAGACTCCTCCGCCTTCATCACTGGGAGGTCTAAATTGAAATCCAGATTGGTATCGTGGATGGCCTTCCGCTGAAAAGCAAGCCACCCGTAGCTTCTCCATCAGAGCACCTGTCCCCAGCACTGTTCGATAACCTCATCCATCTGGCAATCATGCTGCCTCGCCGACTGAGCTCGCGCAATCCACACTTCACTTAGCCGTCTGATAAATTTACAGCCTTCGAGGAATCATGACGAAAGGGCCCAAGAATAACACCTTACTCCTCCAAAACTGCGATGGGAACTCTCTCAGTTGTTTCTCCATTTGCTCAAACCACTAGTGGCCCTGCCATCACTCGAAGATCCCGTTGTCACCCCGAGATGATGAGTTCCTCCCGACCGCTTGAGTCTACCAGCTGACCAATTTCACGAAGTCTCAACTAAATCATTCTGCCATGACCAAGCTCACCCCGAACCTCCCGGCTTGCTCTCACCGTCATTGCCACTCGACTTCGCCTTCTATTTTCCCGCCTGGCACGAGCCGATAGCGTGCCTAAGACGACTTAAGCCGCCTATTTCGCCATATGCCGCGCCACCTCGCAGCCTACCACGTATGAGAGTTTCACCTTCACTTTATAACCGCGATTCACATGTTTTATCTGGCCAGCCTTATCGGCCAGTTCCTTCAAATGGGTGGCAACCAGATGTCGACACTAAATAGTGCTCAAGATAGAACAAGCATGGAGATAAACATGCACCACAGACTCTACCGGCTGATTCCCCGAAAAGATGGCTTAAAGTTTCATCAACCGGTAACTCTTCAGCTCCCAACGCCGTACCTGTGGAGATAGATCAGATGGCACCACAGAAGCTCTAAGACTAGAAAGCAAAGAATCTCCTCGATTGCTTCCGCCTGCTTTCAATTTTCTTTCAACTCCGCTGCCCTCCGAGGAGATGACTCGCTTTGTCGGCTACGACCTGCGACCGTTATTGGCAGAACTGCGAACGATCGCAACGTCGCACTAAAAACCTTTCGCTTTTACGACAGCTCAGTGTGAGACGATAAGGTCAAATCTGTGGTGGGCAACGCCGCCCGCCTCGAGCGTAGAGAAGGAGGCATGCCCCACCCCGAACCTCAATCAGGTGAAGACGCCCCATCCGCCTCCCGGGCGTGAAGAGGTGGACGCACCGTAATTCAACATCGCCATGGGCGCGATGCCCGCCTGCCTCGAACAGAGAAGGAGGAGACAACCTCCCCGATTTCACTCGCAGAACCGCCTGGCCCTCAAGGGAGCTTGGCTTTCCTTTCACACCGGCTTCCGAGACGTCGCCTAAACGAACTGCAATCTCCTCCGCGGAGAGCAAGAATGGCAGCCCAAAGGAAAAACCTGAAGGGTAGAGAGAGGCTGAGGCCTCAACACGCAGGAACGCAGCAGCAACAAAACTGAGCAATTTAGGAATGCTCTACTTTATCGGGCTCGTAGGAACGTGGCGTAACACCCCTCCAACGCGAGCTTACAGATCCTCTGCGCTAAGGTCACATTCAACATCCGAAGCATAAGGAAAGCTAAGGTCGGGCAACAATCGTCATTAGACAACCGCTTTCAGCAAGGTAAAATATCACGAAGGTTATCAAGTAATCCCAAGCTACGGGCACACCTGTATGCCATTCCTTTCGATTATATTCCCGCGGAAGCATCGACAAAGAAATATCGCCTTCCACGATCTCTGTGGGAGGGAGGGAAGGTCCGAGATCACCGGAGGGGCACCAGGGCGTCTGGGGAAATAGATAAAGCCCTCGGTAGTAGCCGTTTGGTTAAAAAGATGAAGGAACAGAGCCACATTGGGGACGCCAAGCCCTTTATCCCAAAAGGCCACAGAACCAATTTTAAATACTCATCCATCAGGAGCCAACTGGAAGGGCAAGCTGAAATGTTGAAGAACCCCTTTATGCTGGGTGCAATGGAAAACGATACGTTATCAAAGGCAACTTCAAAAGTGCACTCATACCCTACATCTAAGCCAAGAAAAGTGTCAAAACATCGTGAGACCATATTCGACACTAGGAGAGGGGCCAATAACGCTCAAAAATAGTCAGATGAAGGACCAACTTTACTTAGGTCCCACTTTCGCATGCCTTAACGCATACTTTGAGAAAACCCATCCTCGATATATGATCGTGTTTATTTTCTTTTACCCTTACCCAGGAAGGAGGCTCCTCAGAGCATTTCGGAGGTTCAACGGGTACGAATGAACTGGTCGCCGAGCCAGCACCAGCTTAGAGACCATTACCAATGCGAGAGCTATATTCTAATTTCGCGGTGCGAACGAACAGACAACAAAATCCGTGACACCCAACTTCTTCTTCTTGGTGGAGCCCTCGTCAGACAATAGAAAAGAACACTACAGACGGAGGCAGCGCTTTGGGCCTGTGAATGGAATGGGAGAAGGAAAACGCCAGAAAAGGACCCAACACTGTCGTATGTAGGAAAATCCAGAACGTAAAATACAAGAACACTCAAGAAATATAAAGACAAAAGTGGAAGTTATAAGGCCGTGAGGAATTCAAACTGAAGGTCAACAATTGTCATGGAAAACAAAGGGAGCGCTGAACTCAAGAGCTTTCATCATTAACGCACCACGCAGACGGCGGTCGTTAGATCAATTCACATTCGCGTATTATCGGAAATAACAACCGTCCCAGGATTAATCACAACCCTTGCCCACGCAAATTGCACACAAGGGCCGGGGGCAACCAATGGGATATGACCGACTAAGTATCCCAAATTCACAACTGAGAGAGCAGGGTCCTCTCGCCCACCCATGTCCTCTCACATAGCGTACCAACAGAGGTCTTATCATTAGGCCCAAAACATGGATTCAAAAATAGGGAAGCCCATACACCAGCCAACCCATATCCTTTCCAATAATGTAAAGATGGAATATTCTTAAAAGATATCCTACTCATTCAATCAAGTCCTATTATAAAGGGAAGAAAACAATAAAGATCATCACCGGATATCTTCCAATAGTATGAGGGTTTATACCAAATGAACTCCTCGATTAATCCATCAAGCAACTAAGGTCGACATGTGAGGAAACATACCCTCCAATGGAAAGACTTCGAGTCACCGTTCCAAATCGACTAATATCCACTATAAATACAAGGCCGCTCCACCATCAAAGGTACGTCAAGACTAAATAACCTACACTCTCTTCCTTTCCTCTCAGAAGTATCCTACTTGAGACGGAGAGGCCCCCGCTAAGCCCCCTCACGACCCTTCCTTCTTTCCTCGACTCTTCAGAACGCATCGCATCCTATTCTGTAGAGATCAACAATGACATGTTAATCTTACCCGACTAAACGATCCAAGATCCTCCGGCCTCACCACCATTAATCTGGTCCAACTCAGTCGACTCCCACACGCTCCAAATTCTAGTTCATTAAATAGCATCATCATATACTATGAATATTACTAAAGTACTATCATACTGAAAGTTCTAAAACCACTACAAATACCATCTTAACATATTCTATATACTATCATAACTTTTCAGTACGATAATATATGGACTAGCTATGATAATATCTATATTAACATTATGGTAGTATATAAAGTATGTGTCAGGTGCGCCTAAAACCCTTACAACAACTTCACATCACTGTGAATGTAAAGGGTTACGAGTATATAAGCATATGCTACATCCAATTGGAATGAGATATTTTGGGGGAAAAGCCCAAAAACAAAATCATGAGGTTTTAGCCCCAAAGTGTACAATATTAAATGTGGATAGGGAATGGTCTATGGGGTTTTCCTAACAAGTGGTATCAAAGTCGGGTTCAGGCTTAATTGTGTGGGTGGAAGACAAACAAAATAGTGTGGTGAGCTGTATCCTCATGGATGTGGTGTTTAACATAAGGCAGCTCAAATATAATGAAAGACAAGAAAATTATGATTTGAGGAGGTTCCTGGAACTTTCTGCCTGAGATGAGATTGTTTGGGTGTGCTCAAAAGTTCCAATACGTACATCGCTTAGGAATATGAAGATTTATTAGTATCTAAGCATGGACTACATCCAATTGGAATGAAGCCTTTGCGAGAAAAACCCAAAAACAAAATCATGAGGGTTTAGGCTCAAAAAGTACAATATTATATCAATGTGGATAGGGAAGGGTCCTTAGCATGTGGTGCTTCATGTAAGGCGTGTGCCCGAACATAGTGAAAAACAAGAAAATCCTAATTTGAGGGAAGGCTTGGTGGAACTTTGTTCGAGATGAGGATTGTTGGGTGTGTGCCCAAAATTCTTACAATGTCCCACATCGGTTATGAATATGAAGGCTTATTAGTATCTAAGCATAGACTACATCCAATTGGAATCAAGCCTTTGCGGAGAAAAACCCAAAAACAAAATCATGAGGGTTTAGAGGTTCAGTGGCACAGTCATCATTATCAATTGTGATGGGAATGGTCGATGAGGTTCCCAACAACATGCTGTGATGCAAGAGGAAAGCAGTTTCAATACACCCAGAGAAAGACATGGACATGGTTGATAGGGAATGCTGGTTTTAAGGTGGTTAGTACACCCTATGAACAAATATTCTGCAATTTTCAAAATATGCTCTTTGCTTTCAACTTCATCAGCATGGCGTTTCCTCCTCCTCTTCTTCTTCATTATCTTCTTATTATTTCACTTGGACTCACCTAACTTGGATGAAATGATATGCCACATTTTCTTCTTCTTTTTCTTCTTCTTCTTATTTTTTAAATTAGGTCGGAACTTGACGGAGATGATAGAAGACCTCCCACCAAATTTCCTCATTATCATGGCTTCTTCCTCCCTCATTGGTAGGTACAATTTTTTATTTATTTTTTTTGTCTCATTTGGCTGTTTTTTCCCATTTGATCACATCCTCTCCTTCAGATGGTTCTAATACGATAAAGGTTCTTATATACTTCCATTTGATTTGATTTAGATTTTTCCGTTTTAATACCTGAGTTTTTTTTTGGTTCTTAAATAAACACAATATGAATGATGAATATGTAATTCATAAGTTATATTTTCGATTGTGTTTGTTCTTAAAAAAAAGATGGAAATTTTATCACATCACTGTAAGAATATGAAGTTATAAAATATTTAGGTTATGTGGAAGCTTAAATTTATCTCAAATTCAGATTTAATACAACATAATACAAATCTACTAACAGAATATACTAAACTTACTATCATAACATATCACATATACAACCACATACAATAAATCAACAAAAACCAAAGATACATATATGACCACTATTAGTTGCAATTCAATTATTATGTGATAAATTTATATATGAGATGAGAAAATGCATTCAATGCAAAAAACTCATTTACATAGCATAACACATATTAATTTAAATCATTTATCATAATACATTAATTCAATATTTAATTCATATAGTTGCAAACTGGCTATTATATGAGTACTGTAGGTTTAATGCATTTGTAGTTGCTTATTATTGGAGGTATAATATATGACTAACCATGATTACTTCTCATTTCAGGAAATAAGATGTCCACCTATTATGTTGTCTTTATTGCTGAACAGAGCTGTGATTCTTTTTGTTCAATGTCACCCAAGGGTGCTTTTTATAAAAGGTGGGTTATACAGTGTTTTGTAGGATAATGTGATGGAAGCAACAATGAAGCTAAGTGCTTGTAATACCCCAAAAATATGCCCTAATAGTTAGAGAGAACATGTTTAGGTAATATAAGAATCATAGTTTTGGGAAACAAACAGAGTAAATGGAAAAATTATTTCAAGCAGCGGGTGGTAAACAGCATTTAACAATTCAGGACATAAAAGTCATAAGACAAGAAGATTGAGAGTTAAAGTGAAATATGCATAACTTGATTTGCAACAAAGGGACTTGAGGACCAAAGGGTAATAAAAAGGGAAATTAAATCAAATTGGGATAAAACCCATTTAAGTCTCTCATTTTGGCATTCATGGGGAGAGTTCATACAGGTAGAAGAATAGTGGAGAAGAGAAGAAGAGGAAGAAGAAGAATAGCAAAAGTGTGGTGAGAACTCAGGCTGAATGTTATGATTTGTATGGAAAATCAAACCATAAACCCTTTTTTATGCAACTAGTCTGGTACAATCCTACTGTGGTATTGTTTTTACTCGGCGCTCGCACTAGACTGTTTTCGCTGGTCGGTTTGTATGATTTTTGGTTGTATGGAAACTAAGTATGGATTCCCTAAATTTTTTAGACTTAGGAAACTCTCATAACCCATTAATTGTGTAGGATGAGGTTAACAAACCATAAGTCTTCCCCTATATGTGTTTTGGGAATTGTTTGGTTGTGTTTTGACTTGTCAAGTTGATTGTAATCCTCAATTGAGGAATATTTGTATAAGGAAATATCAGTTTTAGAGATGTCGTCAAAATTAGACCAAACCCATATTTTTGTTTTTTGTATTACATTTCTTCGGTCTGGTCTTATTTTTGGATGTTTTTGGACTCTACTGAAGCTCTTGAGTCTAAATCCATCCATATATAAATGATGAAATTGAACTCATTTTAGGTCCAAATCATGAAAAACAAGTAGTTCTACTTGGTTCCCGTCAGAGTTCACCTGCTCATATGGAAATCTCTAAATCTTGATATCATGACTTGATCTTTCAACTCTGCTTCGATGCCTTTGTATTCCCTAAGTGGTGTCCCTTTGATCTTTATGTATCCACAGATATTACAGCCTCAATGATGTAGTGGGCTAGTCTACAAGAACATGGTAATCATAGTTATTCCATGTATAATGAGATATGAAAATGCAAAGATACGAATAAATGATTGTAAATATCGCATATGATTACCGAATGACAATAATTATTCGGGAATATGAGATATGTACTAAACATAAAATACACATGGATTGTCTGCTTAGAACCTAGTAGAGGGATAGATGGACATGCCTATTATGGAAAACAAGTCTCGCAAAGATATCGATCGCTTGACCCCGCTGTCATTACGCCAGTCTTTTTATGGAGAATGCCATTAAGTCTTCAGAGAATGATAATTAATGCCTCGACCTCATAATCATTTGTTGTCAATTATTAATGATACAACAACACCTTTCTAGCCCTTATTGTATCTCACTGCTTTCATGAGTACAAAACTATTCTACCCTTAGCTTTTCTTTATCCACTTTAAGAAGTTTATGTAGACATGAAACATAAAAACAAATGACTTGAATATGACATACTAAATGCATATGAACGTTGATAAGAAATTTAACATGATATAATAAGTAAATATGAAATGTATGTATGGTTACTGTTTAAATGATATATATATTATATATGCATGTGTATGTATGATGATCCCGCGGTTAGTGGTCGTCACGAGTTTATTCCCACTGCTTAAAGTTTAGCATAGTTTTCATATTCATGTAGGTGGCTGAAGCAGAGGACAAGAAGGTCTATACCCTATCGGGCCCCAAGGTCAACACATAGTTAAATGCCCACACCCTATATTCCTTTCGGGTCTATTTTGTATATGTCATTCTTTTGTTGTTTGTAAAGAACAAAGTTTTTTTATAAAAGTCAGACTCATTTTCAGGACTTAATATATTTCTTTGAAATTTTTCATACAGGCTTATATATTCAAGTACATGTTTATTATTGAAAGAATGAATATGTTGAGAGTACAGTAAATGAACAAAGGACACCCCTCGCCTCTGCATCGCACGTGGGTGGCGGGTCGGGGGTGTCACAGTTTTATCCACCGAGATAGAAGATAACAGAAGTAGCTATAACATCCTCTTCATTGAGTACCAAATATGAACATAAAGATAACCACTACATGCAAGATATTACAAGTGCATTGCTAATATGTTTTGTTATTGGATCTCTAACAACATTATTGTATTGGAAGATTATTGTAATACATTTACAAACATCATTATTTATTATATGCAGTGATTAAAATATCGTAATATATCAACGATATATCATCGATATATCGTGTATCGGTGTCAATCGATACGATATACAACATCGATAATCGATTAACATAAATATTGGCAAAAAATCGGAAATATCGTCGATATATCGGCGATATTTATGATTTTATTGAAAGTTAAAAATAATAATAATAATATTTGAGGTGGGTGTCTCAAGTATATAAAGAAACAAATATATCCCAAGAGATGAGAGAAACGAATAGCCTTTCCTTAATAATTAATATCACTTATTAGATAGTCTCTCTTAGTACTTATCATTAATTATTTGTAGAAAGCTCTAAAGATCAAGAGATTAATTGAAATTATTATGTCTTCCTAATAATTACTAATACAATCATTTAAAGAAAATAGAAGAAGATCAAGAGACGGTTGAAATTATTATGTTTTCCCACATGTTATTAGATTGTCTGTTGCAAAAATTAGAGAAGACCAACACTAAGAGGAGAAAACAAGGGTCTTTCTTATTACCTTAATAATTACTATTAAAAATTTAGATTGAAAATAAAATTAAAAAAAAAACGATTAAAACTTTAAATATAAACAATTTTAAAAATTAAATGAAATATTTGAAATTATTTATAGTATTTTTTATAATATTATAAATAAAAATAAAAATATAAAAATTAGTCATAATATATAAGCGTTTAACCAATTATTTTATATAATTTTTAGAAAATGAATTTTAATGTTTTTTTTTCAAATGTAATTGATATTATGATTTCATATATATTCAAACTAATTTTAATATATAAATTGAATATATATTTAAATTTTGAATAATTTATAAATATCAATATACGATATATCCGTAAAATTCAAGTACCGATATATCCGTCAAAACCGATTTTTCATCATTGATTATATGCTAGGTGTTTTATATTTTAATGTCTGACAATGAAATATTATATATGTAATAGTTAAAATATTAGCCATTTTTTAAATGGTGCATTAAACAGGCGATTTTCGACGAAACGGACACACACCTTGTCTGAAACCTTCGTCCAGACGGGCTTCTCGACGCACTATAGATTGACTGGACGTACATGTCATAGTTTAACTAAACTACTACCATAACATACTGAAACTAATACCATAATATATTGAATCTACTACCATAACTGCTATATCAACTACCATAGTGAAAACTTTTAAACCAACTACAAATGAGACCACTTAGTATGTTTAATGCATTTTTAGGTGCTTAATCAATGTTAAGGTGGTATATGATTCAATAGATATATACTTAGCTACATAACAGTTTTTTAGCTTTAAACTACTAATATGAAGATATTCATAACTACTATCTACAACTGATTCATACTATTATACTACAAACTCCTAAAACAATTACAATTAAGGTTACTAAGTAGTTTTAATCAATTTTTAGCTTATTTTTCGTATTGCAATAGAGCAAGATATTAACAACATGCTCTTAAATTGGAACCAACAGCATGTTAAAAATGAAATCATGTCATAACAGAGTAATTAACTTAAATGAACACTGCTTTCATTTAACATTGCTTTCAAAACAAATTTACATCAAGTCTTCTACAATCACATTTCCACTAAAAATGACATGAACTTAGTTGCAACAAAGGCAACAAAACATACAATTACACATAATAAAGCAATGCACTTCAATTTGAATGAAGCTTTCACCTTCCAACTTCTTTAACTCTATTTTCAATTCATTAACTTCATTAGTTTCTTCATTAAATTCTAACTCTTCAATGGACTTCATAGTTATCGAATCCTTAACCTCATCCGTCCCTTCAACATTTCTATCATTCATTACTTGAAGATGTTGATGATTCCCATGATGAGTATCGCATATCCAACACCATGGTGGTGGATGTTTAAGTAGAAACACCTTATGTTCTCTTCATCTGATAACGAATGCAAAATCTATGCACTGTGCCATGGTAAATTTTGATTAGCTTGAACATCCCAAAACTATGAACATAACAAATAATTAGAGGAAGTCTTATTGGATTACATTCAAACCAGTGCAATTTATCATTATTTGAACAAACAATCATACAACCCTATTGGCAGTGTCTATTTCAATGAGTTGTGAAAATGTTGCTGGTGATATTCATTCATAAATGAGCATGCAAACAAAATTCTATGATAAAACAGGCTGATAATATTGGTAAGATATTCTCAATTCCTAGTGCAAGATATGAGAAATGCCCTAACATGAATAAAAGCTTCAATCATTTGTGATTTCAATGCATCTGAAATTTTCAATCAATTATGACTGTTTTCATAACTTTTAGATCTCAAAATCTTGAAGAAGTTATTCAAAACAAAATTTATAGAATTTAACCCTGAAATTCATTTTCAAATTTTATTGAAATTTTAACAGAAAATACAAATCCAATAACAAAAGTTTATATAGCTCAAATTCATGTAACTTAGTTAATAAAATACTTATCACTTTCATGTTAAGTACATGTTATTTAAATTAAAATCCAAAATATAGTGAAAGAATCACTGACGAGTTTATTCCACCTGTAAGATCACTGTAAGAAGGTGTAATTAGTAGTATAAGATCCAAAATGGATTTACAGGCCTACGCCTCTCCGGGCTGATTAAGTCTAATTATTATGGAGAAGAAGAAGGAGGTTGAGATAGTTGGATTTGCATATCTCTACCTGCTGGGATCTTTTCCACTTATAGGGCTCTGCTCCCAAATCTCCGTTCATTTTGGGAATAAGACTGCTTCTATTAAGAATTATCATTTTAAAAAATAAGGAATAAAATATGTTTTCTTTATTAAGGATTATCCTTTAAGAAATAAGGGATAAAATCTATTTTTCCATTATCAAAGATTGATTCTTTGATAAATATGAATAAAAATATGTTTCTTCTTATCAAGGATTATCCTTCCAAATAAAGGATTTAGAAATCGTAAATTCATGGGATAACATCTGTACTTTGTATTTATAACAAATTGCTCATATGCGTAAGGAAGGTCGGTCAGACTCGAGATCCCAGACGTGGTTCTAGAATCAAGACCTTCCTAGCTGGTTCTATGTGGTTTTAACATAAGGCACCTCGAGTCGCTCATGAGGCTGAAGCCAGCAAACTGGCCTCGCATGTGCACAGCCTATTGAGTAGTGGTCAGTGCCTGGTGTCGCGGTACTCACACGCCCCCATTTTTTCTCCGGCTAAAGGTTGCGCTTCTTTAGTCGGAAAAATACAAAGGCTTTTTAAACATCGAGTGAGAAAGTTCAGGACTGAGAATTAATGCGCAGATCTGGATATAGCGCTGTGTCCCATGTTTCTCAACACTACGATTGTTCCCGAGATCACCCCAGAGGAGCGAACGAGATCCTCTTAACTGTGAAGTGAACTCGTAGGGAGCAGTTCCAACCCTCTACTTACATAGCCCCGTCATACCCCATTCTGCTGTGAGAGGTCGCAGGGTGAACATTTTTGTTTCGCTGACTTTCGTCAATCTCTTGGTAGCTCTTCCTACGGTCGCCTTGAGAGCCCTGCTGAGATCCCTGAAGGGGCCTTAGTTAGCTTCGTTTGACCCGATCAATCACCTTTGAGGGAACAAGACTCACATCCTGCCCCCTAGGTGGTAAAGAGAAAGAAGGCATAAGCTAAGAGCCATTCTTATGTTTAAACATGTGCCAGCGGGCTAGGAATCTAAACGATGGACTTTTGAAAGTGCCAGCAAGCTTAAAGCCGCGTCTGTATTTGAAAGTGCCGTATGCTTAGGACACAAGCCCGACCTTAAAAAGTGCCACAGGCTTAAAGCCACAATTGTCTTGAAAGTGCTAGACTCGCCAGAGCCGGCTTGGCATTAAGAAAGTGCCATTAGGCTAAGAGCCACAGTCTAGTATTTTTAAAGTGCCAAACGGCCTAGGAGCCGGTTTGACACAAGAAAGTAGTCGACCCGCTGGGAGCCACAGTCCGTCTCAGAAAGTGTCAAACCGGCCAGAGCCGGTTTGGCATTACAGCGCTAACAAGCCAGAGCCACCTGTCTTTTGAGTGCCAACAGCTAGAGCCACACCCGGCCTTAAGAAAGTGCCACAGCTTAGAGCCACGCTTGTCTTTGAAAGTGTCAAACGACGTATTTCATAAGTCTAGCAATAAGGAAGTGCTGAAGATGCTAAGAGCTATACCGACTAAAGTGTCAGACGGCGAGCCGTAAGTCCGACATTACAAAGTGTCGACGGGCCAGAGCCGTAAGTCCGCATTAAGAAAGTGTCGACGGCTTAGAGCCAAAACCGTGCATTAAGGAAGTGTCAAGAGCTAAGAGCCACAATTGTCTTTGAAAGTGCTAGAAGGCTTAAAGCCGTAATCTAGCATTGCTGAAGTACCACAGGCTAAGAGCCATGGGCCCGGCCTTTAAAAGTGCTAGCAGGCTTAGAGCCACAGTCTGAACTCTTATATACCCATAGGACATCAACCTTACCCAGGATTTGTAATGAGCCAATGAAATATCAATCATATTCTGCCTAGATATCAACCTTACCGACTTCAGAATGAACCGCTGGGCATCAACCAAACTGAGCCGACAGGACATCAACCTTACCCGGGCTTTGTAATGAACCAACAAGGCATCAACCATACTGAGCCGGTAGGACATCAACCTTACCTGGACTTTGTAATGAACCGGCTGGGCATTAACCATACTAGGCCGATAAGACATCAACCTTACCCGGACTTTGTAATGAACTAGCTGGGTATCAACCATACTAAGCCGATAGGACATTAACCTTACCCAGGCTTTGTAATGAACTAGTTGGGCACCAACCATACTAGGCTGGTAGGACATCAACCTTACCTGGACTTTATAAGTGGGCTATTGCAAAGATTGATAGAAAATGTTTTAAAGGAAGCTTTATTGATAATACCTCTCTTCCGTGTTCATACCTTCTCCACCTGAGTCCGTTAACTCGGTCATTATCTCACAGAAGCATTCAACATGACTTTGCAACTCTTCCATTTCTTGCTGTTCCTCCTTTCTCTCCATGCCCCGACGCTAATGGAGAATTGATCTCATAATCGGATCATCGGGGTTGTATGACATTGCGACTACCCTAGACGAATCGATGTGGAATGGGGGATTGACCGAGCTCCATGTGACGAAGGGCTATTGGACAGCCGTTAGAGCTAAGCTCTTTCCAATCGCCGGCAAGACTTTTTGTTCGATTTCCCACATACGGCACCAATTGTAATAACCAATTTGTTTGTCTGATCCCTGGCACACCCCAAGAATGTGAACTTGCAAAAAGCAGATTCGGCGACTATAGCTCCGCCTCCATGATTTGCTTCAATAATGTTTTATGGGGTTATAAAATATGGGCTGAGATAGTTGGAATTGCATATCTCTACTCCCGTGGGGGATCTTTCCAATTTGTAGGGCTCGATTCCCAAAAATCCGTTCTTATTTTAGGAATAAGATATGTTTTTTCTTATTAAGGATTATTCTTTTAAGAAATAAGGGATAAAATATGTTTTTCCTTATTAAGGATTATCCTTTAAAAAATAAGTGATAAAATATATTTTTCCCTTATTAAAGATTATCCTTTTGAAAAATAAGAAATAAAATATGTTTTTCCTTATTAAGGATTATCCTTCCAAATAAAGGATTTAGAAAATTGCAGAAAATTTCAGGATAAATATCTACTTTGCGATTTTCCTCCCATAAACAAATTTCATATATCATAAGATGGCCGACTCGAGGACTCGGGATCCCGGATCGGCTCTAGGACCATGACTGCAGGTTCTGCTGGCTTTAACATACTGGCCGCTTGGGGCCGCTCTATTGAAAGTGGTTAGGCAAAGGGGCCCAGCTGAGCCGCCTATCGAAGAGCTGTCCGCCTCTAAAAAGCCATGGTATCGCCAAAATAGTACTTGCGGTGTTAGGAATAAGAGAGCAATCATGAGATTGCGATGAGCAGTGTACTATATACCCTTGGATTTACTTACTTCTAAGCTAAAGACCAATGGCCTAACCAACAACTTCAATGACATAAGCAGATAATTAGCAGCCAACATGAAGATAGAACCAAATTGAATTTGCACACTTGAATGTCCTAAGGTACCTTGAAATAATGATTCCCATAGGAAATATAATTCCCTAGCTCACAACATTCCAATTTGGTTTACAAATTTTCACTATGGTAGTTAATGTTATAGTTATGGTTGTACATTCAATATACTATGATAGTAATTTCAATGGGTTATGGTAGTAGTTTAGGTAAACTATGTGTTATGCTATGGAAATGAATTTTGTATTGAATGCATTTCATATCTTATACATATTTATCACATAATAATGAAATTGTAACTACTAGTGTGTAACACCCAGGAATTTGGGTAGGTATAACTTAAAGTAAAAATAATAAATTATTACTAATTTTATAGTATGTTAAGGAAAATAATAATGATGTGAATTTCAGATAAAAGAGATAAAGCTTAAGAAAATAATAATGATAATTCAACTAGTAATTAATTAATTAATTTAATGAAAGATGGTAAAAGGTAATTTCCTAATAGATACCCTATGTATCAATTGGAATAAGAAAAGAAAATCCTTCATTCCTCATCTTGAATTTCTTTAGTATCGGTAGAATTCCAAAGGACGACGGCTTTCTGATCTAGGGTTTGAAGAAACAAATTTCTAGGTAAGATCTTCCTTATTTTATTTTTCTAGATTTATTTGATGTAGATTCTTTAATTTTTCTTTCAGTTTATATGAACCCTAAAGAAGTCAGATTTAGATTACACTTTCATTCTTTAAAAATAAAATAAAATAAGGTTTGGTGGTGTCAAACTAAATTACTTTGAGTATGAGAATGAAAAGTGACAGGATAATTTTGAAAGAGTACACAATAAACAAATAAGATAAATTTAAAATGTCAATTTTGTATAAATATATGTATTTGATAAATATTTAAAGATATATGTATTTTTGGCAAATAAATATTTTATTAAGGATTGAGAATTTATTAGGATAAGGAATATGATTAGAATAAATATTTAGTAATTATAGGAAATAAAATCTATTAATAATACTTATTGTCAAGTATGATAATTGTTAGGTAAAAAGGCTAGATGAATATTGTGTAATAATATAATTTGTAAAATATTATTACATTACTTCTTTATAGTAAAGATTTAGTTCGGATTAAGAGCATAACAAATAAATAAATTATTAAAATAAGATCTTAGAAGGAATATGAGTTTTATAAAATTTATAAACTACCTAATTCAAATATTTATCATTTGAATAAATATCATTATGTTTGAGGTGAAAAAAATTACTGATAGAATAAACTTTATAAATCACAAATTTCATAAAATATTTAGAAACTGAATAACTTTATTATTATGGATTAAAAATTAAAATAATATCAGCATAACACTGTAATTATGAAAGTTTAAGAATAAATAAGTAATGATGATAGTCTCTCCCTTATTATTTTATGATAAATATTTCATTGAGGTGAAATTCTTCGGATTATCTCTTTCAAAACTTTTGAGTACTTCTTTGAAGTAAGTGATATTAATGCATATCTTTAAAAATAAATTTGTTTGTTTTTACTTCATTTGAGGATGAAAATTGTTTTAACTAAATTATATATAATCTTGGTTTATGAAAAGTTTTACTTTTTATTTATTTGATTATCCATAGATCAAAAAGTAGTTTTATATGATTGTACTTTTGAGATTTGTTTTTGGTTTATGAAATAAAATGTGGAGATATGATGTTTTTAATTCAATCCTTTGAAGGAAATATTTGACTCTGCTAGCCTCATCATTAATGGGAATAATAGTCGACAATTATCTGGCCATTTTCACAGGAATAATAGTTGACCTTACATTCCTTGGTGGTGAATGTAGTTGATTTGAACCCAAATTTAGGGGTTTTTGCTAGGTGCTAATAAGATTAAGAATGCTTTATTCCATTCACCTTAAAGGAACAATTTGCGCTACCACCCATTTGAAAGTCCCATGGTCGGACACCATTTGATATTTGACAATAGAGAAAATATATTTGATTTCGACTGATATGAAAGTGTTTGAATCGAAATTTGATATGAAATTGTTTAGATCACATTTGATATGAAATTGATTTGAAATGAATGTGAGAATGTTTTGAAGTAAATTTTGTTAATGTTCAAACTTATTTTTTAATCTAAAGTTTGAGGAAAAACATCTCCTATTTGTTATATGATTGAAAACTTTTTTGATATGTGAAAATGTATTAATATTTCTTATTGAGCTTTAAGCTCACTCCCAATCGTTGACATATTTTCAGGTACTTTTAGTTTCTGTGATGAGTGATGCCTAGGTTGGGGATTCGTCATCATTATAATTTGATTAAAACTTTATGTTGGATCATGTTGAACTAATAAGTTCATGTTTATGTGAAATGTTGGGTTTTGAAAGTTAATTGAGAAAGTCACTTGGATAATAACATCTTTTTTATATTAGTACATAATGATTTGGGAGATTCCAAATATTGTTATATTTTGAATTAATTTTATATGACATTTATAATTTCTGAGATTTGGATATTTAGAAGTAATTTTCACAAGATGAACTTTTGAATTTTGAGAATTTATGAATTTAGAAAGTTGAGCATTTACTTTGAGCATGTGTCTGCACTCAGACAAAAATCTGGCTATTAAGTGAAGGTTAGTGTCAGCCACACTTCCAAACCTTCAGGCACGTTTCGAGGTGTGGACTGGGACAAACATGCCCTAGGGTGGGCTTCAAGTGATGTGAAAGAGACGAAACATAAGTTTGATAGATCTTAATGAGAACTTGTTTAAGTTTGTCTATGGGGATAGTTGAGGACGTGTTAGTTGATAGTTCAAGTCTGCTTGTGTATTCTTAGCATTCTTACAAATATATATTTAGATAATTTCGATTTCGCGAACAAAGCAGTTCACTACACTCTTTGTCTTTGTATTGTTTGTTGGTTTAGTGGATATACTTTTATCAATATGAAATTATGGTTTGAATTTGGTTTACTTTTCGAGACATGGTCATTATGGACGATATGGTGGTTTTGTTATTTTATGATGATTTGGTAAGAAGAATATTGAATTGACTTAATACTCCAAAGAAATATAAGGTTTTTGTTTGATTTTGAGGAGAATTAAAGAGCTTACTACCTTTTATTTTGTTGATTGTTTTGGGAAAATATCGTCTTCCATATTTTTAGTTATCTTGAGTTTAGTTGAAGGGAAACATGTGGATAAATTGTTACTCATAAGCTAAGCTTTGCAAGTAGTTATTTGCTTAGAAATGTTGTTACAAGTCTTTAAGTCAATGTGATGAGATGAAAACACCAAATTTGAAATGATTCAATATTGCAAAGATAAAGTTTGAAGTTCGTGATTTATCAATACTACAACAAATTATTACAGATTCTAAGATTATCTTATATTTTCAGTCGATAGGTGCCAGTTAAGTTTGATCGGTCTTATAACTATGATTATAGCTTCATAGAGTTGAAGAGTAAATTGGTAGCAACTCTTATTTTGATTATTTCATTGGGTTCGCAAAGATTTGTTTTGCATAATGATGCTTTTATTAGGATTTATGTTGTATTCTTATGCAACATAGAAAACTGATATATTTATGTACATTTGAAATTTTAAGATAGAGAAAACTACCTTATTATGATTTAAAAGTTAGGTAAAATGATTTTGTACTTAAGATATGAAGACATTTTTTTATTATGATCTACTCATTTTATGAGAGTTTGAAGTATTGTCTTCTAAAAGGATTTTTGGCAATAAATATAAGATATTGATACAATCACTTAAAGATTATGATGACATTATTCAAGACTAATAAACAATTTGAGACTCTTGTGATTTATGCTCTAAATAGGTACTGATTCCTTGAAATCATTTAAGGTTGTCGCAAACGACATTGTGAGTTTTGAGATGTTTTATAAATTAGTGTTATACCTTTGATTTTAGAGTTCTTATGTTGAGCATTATAATGCAACTAAATTTGTTTGGAGAATTAGATTTTATAAAGAATTATTTGAAACTAGTTGAATTTTGAAGCTTCAATTATTTGTATTAATAAGATAATAAGATCTTGAAATTTAAGATTAGACTTACGCCCAAATACAGCATGCATAAAGAGACAACTTTTGAATGACGTTATTACTTTAAGTTTACGATCTACCCTAAAAGGATGCAAAGTATAATATTTAAGACATAATTTTGATGGTCATATATGAAGTAAGGTATTACATTATTTGTGACTTTGGGTTTAGTGTGATTGTATATGGAGGTTTACATCAAAGACCTAATAGTACTTTGCAACTGCTTTATATTTATAAATGAGTGTGAAAATTTATTATCATGGATTTTGTGATAGGGTTACCAAGAACCTTAGTTGATGACAATGTTTCATTATGATGGTTTGTTTATGGATAAAGGCTAATATTTTTTCTATCAAACTAGCTTCTCGATATTAAGGAGATTTTGATAATGTATGAAATATTTGATTATATGGTATGTAATAAGAATTATTATTTTACTTTTAGATTTTGACTTCTTAAAAAAAAAAAAAATCGAAGTACTAAGTTAGTTTTGATTAGTAAATTTCAGACTTAAAACTAATGACTAATTGAGGAAAGTAATCAAAGTTGGAAATATTTGTTGAGATATATTGTTTTAAACTTGAAAAGTAATCATAATGATTTCTTACCTTTAGTTAAATTTTCTTGTAAAATAGTTTTAAGATAACAATGAGATTATTTCTTCATAAAGGTTTATGGTAGAAGTTTATGATCCCCTATGTGTTATGATCATATTGAAGAAAAAAAAAATTAACACATGAACTTATGTAATTGACTACTTAAAGGATAATCCTAATTGAAGATAATTTGGAAAAAAATCAAGATACACACCATAAAGTATGTTTGATAATCCCAAACAAAGATTTGCAATTGGAATTTGGTGATTATGTTATCTTAAAGTTTACTTATTGAGTTAAATTGAGATATTTGGAAGTTGAAAATCTTGAGAAAGGAAAACTCAACTCGATTTGTGTGGGCCTGTTTGTTATTAGAGGGAGAGTGGGTACTCTAAAGATATAAAGTAGTCTTGCCTCAGTCTGCCTAAGATTCATAATGTGTTTCATGTTTCGAATTGGTGAACATTGCTGACGCTTCTACGTCATGAAATGAGCCTATTCATATTTCGAGGACTTGACCTATGAAGAGCGCCTGCCTGCTGTGGATGCGACGGATGGGCTCTACTACATTGTCAGTCAAGTTTGCAGTTCAATGGAGTAATCATGTTGTCCGAGAGGCCACGTGGGAGTTAGAAGAAGAGATGAGAGAGAAGTCTCCTCACTATTTCAAGACTAAGTACGCTGAAGTTTGTATGACCAAACTTTTATAAAGGAGAAGAATCGTAACACCCAGGAATTTGCATAAGATAATTTAGTGGAAAATAATAATGATAGAATTTGTATAAATATAAGTTAGAGAAAATAATAATGACAGAATTGTATAGGTATAAGTTAGGTAAATAATAATGATAATTCAATTAGTACTAATTAATTTTAATTTAATGAAATATAAAAGGTAATTTCCTAATAAATACCCTAGGTATAAATTGGAACAAGAAAATAAAATCATTTATACATTCATCTTTGAATTTCTTTATGGTCAGGTAGAATCTGCAGACTTTAGACGCTTATCTTTATGTTTGAGCTGAACAAATTGCAAGATTTTCCTTATTTGTTTTTCTCAGATTTATTCACAGAATTTTAATTTTTACTTTAGTTTGGGATGAACCCTAAAATAAGTTTCGCATTTAGATTACACTCGTCAGTTATTTAAAATAAAATAAAATAAGGATTGGTGGTGTCAAACTAAATTACTCGATATGAGAATGAAAATATTTAATATGATAATTTTGAAAGAAAAATAGTCACAAACAAATAAAGATATAAATCTGAAAAGGTCACTTTGTATAAATATATGTATTTGATAAATATTTAAATATATATGTATTTTACAGTGAATATTTTATTAATGATTGGTAATTTACTGGGGAGAAGAATATGATTATAACAATTATTTAGCAATTAGGAAATAAGATTCAAGTTATCAATACTTGTTGTCAAGTATGATAATTGTTAGGTAAAAAGGCTAGATGAGTATTATGTAATAATATAATTTGTAAAATATTATTAATATTATTTTATAGTAAAAGATTTAGTTCAGATTAAGAGTATAACAAATAATAAAATATGCAAAATAAGATCCGGGGGAAGTGAATATGAGTTTTATAAAATTTGTAAAACTACTTAATTCAAATATTTAATTATTTCCAACAAATTTTGTCAATATGTCTATGCAACAAAATCATGTCGATAAATAAACTTTATAAACGCCAAATTTTATAAAAGACAGGGAAACCCATGAATTTTTATAAAATATATTATTAGTGGATTAAAAAATTAAAATAATAATACTTGTTAATAATATCAAATTAGAACTTTAATAATAAATAAGTACGATGATAGTCTCTCCTTATTATTTTAGAGAAGATTCATTGAGGTGAAATTCTTCTGATTATCTCTTCAAAACCCTTTTGAGTACTATTTTGAGGTAAGTGATACACGTGCATCTTTAAAAAAGAAAATTGTTTTCTTTTACTAGCTTGAGGATGAAAATCTTTTAACCCTAATTATATACACTGCTTATGAAAAGTTTTGATTTTTATTTATTTGATTACCCATATATCAAAAAGTAGTTTTCTGTATGATTTGCATTTTTGAGATTTGTTTTGTTTATTTAGCCAAAATGGAGATATGATGCTTTTTTAATTTGAACTTTTGAAGGAAAATATTGGACTCTATTGGCTTCACACACACTGTGAATAATAAAGGACACTATTCGCTATTTTCAACACACACACCTTACATTCCTTGTTTATGAATGAATTTACTGCAACCCACTTGTGGTTTGCTAGAGGTTACTAGTACTAGTAGTGTTTGGTTCCGTCCACCTTAAAAGGAACAATTTGCGGCTAGTCACCCATTTGAAAGTCCCACATGGCTGGACACTATTTGATATCTGATGACCGAAAAAAAATATATTTTAAATGTATTTGATTTTGGACTTGATATGAAAGTGTTTGAATCGAAATTTGATATGAAATTGTTTGGATCACATTTGATACGAACCGATCTAAATTGGCTTTAACGCTTAAGCAATTTGTTAATGTTCTAACTTATTTTTTAATCAAAAGTTTGAGGAAAAACATCTCCTATTTGTTATGTGATTGAAAACTTTTTGATCAATGAAAATGTATTACTATTTCTTATTGCTTTAAGCCTACCCCACCGCTGACATATTTTCAAAGACTTTAGTTTCTACTTGAGGAGTGATGCCTAGGTTGGGGATTCGGCTATCATTAGAATTTGATTAAAACTTTATGTTGGATCATGCTGGAACTAATAAGTTTTATGTTTATGTGAAATGCTGAGTTTTGAGTTAATTGGAGAAAGTCACTGATAATAGCATTCTTTTATATTAGTACACAAAGAGGATTTGGGAGACTCCAATATTGTTATATTCTAATGAATCTTTATATATAATATCTATAATTGAGATTTGGATATTTAGAAGTAATTTTGTTTGTGTATTGAAATTTTAAATTCTGAGAATTTATGAATTTGTAGTTAAGTGCATTTATTTCTGAATAATGTGGCTGGTAATTGGACAAAAATCTAGTTACAAGGAATGTTAGTGTCGTTTCACACTTCAAACCTTCAGGATGAAGCCTTGAGGGTGTGAATTAACAGTCATGCCCTTAGGGTAGGTTTCGGCAAGGATCAAAATATCGGTAAACACGGATATATCGGTAATTGGATTTTATGGAAATATCGGAAATATGATAAAATATTGGTGGATATTTTTACAAAAATATTCGGTTCGAGATTTAATTTGTTCCCAAGTATTTTAATTATATGTACGATGCAGAAATGATTCATATCTTAATTAAGGTAGATTAAAATCAAATGGATTAGTAATTATTAAATTAAATATGTTGTATTTAATATATTATTCAAATATTATTATGTTAAAAGATATATTATTTATTTTATTTTTATATTATTATAAATATTGCAGATAATGAGGAGATTCAAAATATTATATAATATAATTTTTAAATTTTAAATATATTATTTTATTTCTTTTATTTTTCTAAATTAATATTTGATTTAAAAAATATTATAGTTATAATGTAAAATAAAATAAAATAAAATATTGCGAATCGATGGTTGAAGGATTATGAACAAATATATAATAAGAGAATATAAAAGCTTCACTTAAGTATAGTAACAAGTGAACAATGGCTCGGGTGGCTAGAAGGTGCCATTTCTAGGTATTTTGTGTGGATTCGAAACCCTTTAGAAGCAATTTTTTCATATTTTTGGAGTCAAGGGAAAAATCGGAAATTTCATTTAAAAATCGATATGGTCTGAAATCTCGTATGATATCTTATCGATCTCCACCGATAATTGAAATTTTGGAAATTTGTTCCTAGGTTTCATGTATTATAGTGGTCATATGATACCATTTTCGTGATTTTTAATATGGTTGTATATGTATCTCGTTATGTAGTGGATTTAGTATATTATAGTAGATGTGTTCATATGGTAATATTATTTGGGAATAAATTTGAAGCTTCATAACCTCAAATATTTGAGAGTAAATTTCACTTTTACTACACGATGAGAAAAATGTAACTTATGAATTATAGGATTCATCAATATATTAGAACAATTTAGGAACAACAAAACAATTCTTAAATGGAAAACCACTATGACGATGTTTAACCCTGACCGCTGGTTTGGTTGGGTCGCTGTCGAACTGTGTGGTCTGGGTCAACGGGTCCCCCATGTGCTCGTGCCACTCCTCTCGCAAAGACAAGAAGAAAAGGCTCATAAGTGTCGGCCAGGTCGCCCGATGCTCGCTTCGCTCGGCGTATGATGACCGCTTTGAGATGATGACTTGCCCACCGAGGCGTCATATATACATACACCCACGGCGGACAGATCTGACGACGAATATCCCGTTTTTGATCGAGACGACACATATCAGCAGGCACGACTATCTCCCACAGATCGGCCGGATTTGCATGCCACATCGAATCATCGGCAGATTGGTCGGACTTGCGATGTATGCATCACACCCACCTCACAAAGATTAGCATGATTTGCACGGTCACTCGTTAACGACCCTAGACGTTATGATCGATCGTCATTTCATCGATTTATGTTGACGATTTGCTTCTCAATCATGAGTGATCGTATCATTTTTATAATCCATCATATCCCACTATAGTATATATGATGGTACAAATTCATTGGTGATTAATGTCACCTGGTCGATCACTATTTCGTCACATATGTCTTGTGATAATGATGACTTTCTGCTCTCGCTCATTCTTCCAATTTTCTCGCTTTTTTGCTTATTCGCAAATATCCTCTCGATTGTTCGTCTTGTATTCTTAATCCCTAGTTTTTATTTGTTTTTAGTGAGTTCGACTCCTTTCCTTAGTATTCATTCGGATCCCTTCGTAGAGTCCTTTTCTGTCTTGCTTTGATATAGTTTTTTTTATTCCCGGATTCGCAAGGCTCTTCTCCTCTGCACTTTTTCGAAATAGAAATGAGGCGCCAGGCTAGATTTGCCAAGTTTTGAGTCTTTAGTACTTGTTATCACCATGGTCCGGTCGCTTCTTCTCGCGCATTGGAGGTGACTCCTCGATTGTCGCCGTCAGATGACCGACGGCGCCCGACCGCCGACCGAGTTGATCTTTCGAGACGCCTCATACTCCCCTTTCCCCAACAAGGGTAAGGGAGAATTGACGGATTGGCATCCCTGAGATCAATATCTTAAAACCGCAAAATGCTGGCTGTGGACCCAGCAAAGCCTGGCCCCTTATATGGGGCCACTTTCGCCAGGCGCTACAGTCCTCCTTTTGGTGTCCAGGTCTGGTCCCCGATCGCCACCTCTACGCGTTTCGCGACTAAGATGGTGTGGCTTTCTGGCACTTGACAACTTTATTTCGCTCTACACCCCTTTATAAAAAGGGTTTCAAAAGACTTCAATGTTTGTCCTTCTCAACCTCGCCAATTGTCGTAAGACTCTAGTTGTTTGGTTTCAGTGATATACTTCTGATGTTCCCAAGATAGCTTGCGTCATTTTTTGATCTTTTAGGCAGAAGAATCGCCGAGGCTTCCTTTATTTTTCCGTGCGTGTCGACGCCTTCTAAAATTGACCTCCATCTTCCAGCTCTGAAGAGCATATTTCTTCGTTAGCGGTCGCGAATTTGGGAGCATGACCCTCTTGACAAGGATGACACTTAATGCCTCTGCTGTCTGATCAACTCTGTAGAATCTACGTGAGTATTGTTTTGTTTTTAGTATGTCTTTATGAGGTCACGGCATCTCACTCAAAGATCGATCGCGCCTCGTGTGTTCGACCCGATCTCAGCCCCCCGAAGATACGTCGCATGCAGAGTCGTCGAGTGCCCCCACGCCTCACTGAGTCGATCAGTCTGATATTCCCGGTCCCCAAGCTTTCAGGTCTCATCCCGCCTCTGCCGGCTGAGGCCCCCCACCCTCCTCCACTATGAAATTCGCTCCCATCTGCCTCGGGGCCACTGGCCTGCACAAAGGGAGCTAGGGTGGAGGCTGCCTAGGAAGTCCCTAGAGCGTGAAGCGAGCACCCCCTGACTCCGCCAAGGGAAGGACCGCCCGCTAGGGTGCGTTCCAACCGGGATTCTTCCTTCCCTCACCACTGCCCGAGTTCGAGGGCGCGTTACGCCTTCACCAGTCCCCAAAGCTCAAGTTCGTAGCCCCGTTGCTCACGCAAAGGTAAAAAGACTCGGGGAGGCCGCTGGCAAACAAGGTCATGCCATCACTCCACAAATCCTCACAGAGAGGGAGCAGAGCCACCTTCCCGAAAGGTGTGAGTCAAGAGGAAGTGTCTAAAACGACTTGACAAATTCCCTGGTTCTACTGCCGAGCTGGCGCGGGCGCGGTCTGCCCATCCTGAAGATTCGACCAAGAGGCCTGGCACCGCCTGCTTCAGAAGAGCCTATCCCTCCGGGGTCGCCTCCGTAAAGTTCCCTGAGTTCCGCCCGCAAAAATGATCACCTGAGCTGGGGCGTGATCTTGTGTCATGGGCAGGTACACACTCCAGCGAGGTTTTGAGCCGCGCACACCCAAACGAGCGTCAAAGCCGCCAAAGCTTCAGTGCCAGGTGGCTTCCTCATTTCCGAGCCGCAAGCTCATGTAATCGCGCAGGCTAACTTGGTGGAGTGCAGTTTAAGTCCCATTTGAGAAGATGGTACCTTGCTCGCTGAGTTTCGCCGAGGGTAGAAGATGAGGTTGTGAAACAAAGAGCTACCAAGCCGCTTCTGATGGTTTGGGATGGGCCAAAGGGAAGTCGTACAAAATGATCTTGGTCGAGACCAGGATCACTCGCCCCACCCTGGCCCCAAGCTTCAGATGGTCGTGACAGGCCATGTGCACAGCCCCCGAGCGAACCATGGGGTCTAGAGAAAAGCTATGCGGCGGCTAGATACGAGTTACGCAATAAACAAATACTGCTAGACGAGCTCAAGTCGCGAGGCTCCTGAGGCTATAGCTCAGGAACGCCCCGACCGAGAGTGCCACACGTTGGTGGACCTCTGCGAGGTGAGACTCGTCGTTCGAGGACGGTTATAACGAGATTGAGGATGAGGCCCCGCACTAATGGGCTTCGGGTGGCTTGCCTTCAAAGGAAGGTCGCTAATGCCTACCTAGGCCCGACCTCCACTTCGACATCCCTACAGACTTAGAAGGCCAGCGGAGTCCTCTCCCGCAGAGACTATTCTGGGAGAACCACACTTCGCCGAGGCCCACTTCTCCTTCTTCACCCTCCGCCCTACTGTGAGACCCTAAATTTGCCCCCAACACTCTGGTACTGATCCAGGGGTGTCACCACCCACTGCCTTCATACATGGCCACCATTAGGGCCCTTTAGGCTTGGGCCTGCCTCCGGTTCCTCAGGCCTGCATGTGTCCGTTGAGTGCGTATAGTTCACTAGATGTCATCACAATATTTTATGGGCTGGGCATCGTACAGGTAGCAAGTGGGCCCTCAGGTTTCATAGTCTGAACTAAAAGTTTATTAGAGATGGCCAAATCAAAGGCACTTCTGCAGCTTGTTTCAACCTATGACTCTCAATATCCAACTCACATCCAACACCTTGCTTTGTTTTGTTGGATTCTCATTCACAAGGAGGTTTTTGTTAAAATTTTATACTTTGTCAACCGCGAATTAATCGGCTTTGACCGGTCTATCGTAAAATACATATACAACACTGCTTTTAGATTTCTGGGTGAGCACCCTCCTTGTTTCGATTTGTTATCTTCTCATCCAGAATCCAGAAATTGGTGCATCGCTTTCTTTTTTTTATATCCATTATTCTTCACATGGAAACATTTATATCAAAATTTCATATTTCAACCCATGGACTGGTTAAAGTACCAGTTCTGAACCCATAGTCTGCCAATTGTGTGGTTACGTTTTGTGATTTTTGGAGCCCAAATTATATGGTCGTACCCAGGAGCTCAAGTCGACCATATGGTATTGTGGGTCCATTTTGGGCCTCGATTTAAGTCACATGCAGCCCATCATGAATCCATGTGGGATGATTTAGGAGGGGGGCTGCTTCTCTAAATCTTATGATTCACTAGAGAAAATAAGAGAGGAGTTAATGAAGTCGCTTTCCGAGACTGATTGGGGCCCTTTCCTAAGCTTGAAGGTGGAAAACACTATGCAGGTTCAGATGAGGTGGAATCACAGGTGTGGAGAAAGATCAAAGTGGTATGACCTTGAGGACATTTTTCCTGGCCAACGCACGTTTGCCGATTCTACTTGATGCTTAGCTTGGTTTCTTTTCTCTGCGCTTTGCAAGAGGTAAAGAAATATACCCTGGCTCCACTTTATCTTTATAGATATTCTGGATCAAATTTGAGGTTTCTCCTCAACCATTTGAGCCGGCTTGCACGCCATACGTGAGTTTCTGCTCAACAGTCACTGGCAGTTTCAGAAGGTTTGAGTTATTTTTAAGCTGGTCTTACTCATCCTGAACTGAGAACTAATTCACTACTATTTTGGTTAGATTCTGACTCTTCAGGGAAGTTTCTGTCACCCTTGGAGGATTTCTCTCAATGGTATGGACTGAAGTTGGGAACCATTGTCTTGGCTCATTAGGTTAGGTCATGGTAGCCGAAGGGCAGCTTAGTTTATTTGCTTAAGCGGTTCTCACCATCTTCGAGATGGTAAATCGATCACTGCTTATTTTGTTAGATTCCTGACTCTTTTAGGTTTCTGACAAATTCCTGAGAGCCTCATCATGGTACACTGTCAAAACCAGATTAGTCGGTTCATTAGGTTAGGCTTGGCAAGAATGCATTTTGTTAGTTTGTTTTATTTGTATTGGTTCTATCATCTTGAGCTCTAATTAAAATTCAAGATTCTATGATTCTGAATTTGATAGGTATAACAGAAAGTTTTAGAAATCTTTATCAACCATCTGAATTGAATGAAACCAACCAGCCGTTCATCGTTGAAGCCTAATCACAGCTTAGGCATTTCGTTTGTTTTATTAGTTTTAGCCAGGCCTGAGTCAATTGCACTCGATCATTTTATTGTGATTCTAGTTCTGTGTGAAGGATGATAAAGTTTCAGAATTTTTCTAAATTCGATTTTGTTGAAACCGATTCAATCTGCCAGGCAAGATACTACCTACTCTATTTTAGCATGTTCTACCCGAATATACATGTGCTCTTTGTTGCCTCAAGGAACTCAGAGGCACTTTGCAGGGTCCGAGTTCAGTTTCTATTGAAACAAAGTGGCAGTGGGCAATGTGGGATTTTGGTAAGATGGTTTGTTTTGTGGGATTTGTGGCTGAATGTGTGCTAGTAAGAACCACTTACCTCCTTTCACCGCTCTTTCTTTTGGTATGGGATCTAATATTTGGTTTAAATGCATGACAAGATGCATGGTCTGCCCCACCATCTTCGCGCGCCGCAGATCTCAAGCATGCTTGTGCATTGGTATTTGCATTCCATATGCGTACATGGTGTCGTAATTTTAACATTTATGATGCATCTGGTGCCTCGACCGACTCTTATCACAAGAAAATTCGTGCATGTGCTTTAATGTTGGGTAATGAATTTCACAATGACGCTTTGTGTTTGGGTGTCATGTATGCTTGCTATGTTTGTTGGCTAACCTTTGATGTAGCTGCAATGTGATCATGTGTACGCATCTTATTCGCTCTTTCGTCAGAAAGTGTTTAAGCATGCTAGATACCAATTAGGACATCCGATCTGGGTTGTATGTTTAGCCTAAGAGACTGCCTAACTGTGATCCATATGTTCCTACATGTATCTAATTCACTAGTGTGAGACCGGAAATTTCAATGAAGGGGCAAGTACTCATATGAGGTACCTTCCCGATAGGTAATTTGACCCCCGGACCCAGAAATTTAGTTTTTGCAGACCGCTTTTTTCCATACTGAAGTCATTGGGGTTTTTTGTTCTTACTTGGTTTTCCCCTTTATAAAATAACAACAAAAAGTAAGTGGCGACTCCAAAGCAAAACCGTTCCTCCTCGAGGATGGATTTTCCAAAACTCGAAAATCAACCCACATTTTTCTTTTCATTTTTTTTTTACATTTTCCTTTCATATAAAAAGCTTAGTCACGCCTACCCGTGGATCTGTGTAATAGTCCGTAATCGCGATTTGTTGGGATCGAACCTTAATCTCCGGGGTTTCATAAGAGTGATCAAAACTCTTGAACTTGAATGGGGTCTATTGAAGCACATGGTTCTCTCGACGAAGCTTCTTTCGCTACATAGATAATCGATGATCATACACTTGATCGGGTATTTCAGCTCACATTTGTATTTGTTTATGCTTGTGTGTTCACCTTTGAATTATAGCATGCTTTCATTATTGATTGGTATCTAGCGCTATAATATCTGTGATTAGGCTTATGACTTAATGTGTAGATTTTCTATGGATGTGCTCGTTCTTCAGGTACGATTGCTCGTCATATGACTGCCTCCTTCCTCGCATGACTGCCACGTCAGGTTTGTGGGGCATGTGTGTATCCCCTTTCGAATCACGAGTCTTGGTCGGCCATTCCTCGTAGATTTCTTTATGTTGCCGGGAATTATTCCCAATCGTTCATTCAATTAGGTTGTGTGGCCTGGAATGGTGGTTTAAAGATAAGGGCCATATTGATGCATGCGAGCACTATGGAGATGACCTGATGTCCGAGCAATAAAGACTGTGATAGCCCCTGAGTTGATTTCATGGATACGTGTGGCCGTTGTGTCACTTGATTGTTGATTAGATCTCGGTCAGGTATCCTCGCGGGCACAATATATAGCCTTGCAGACTCGCTTCTTCCCTTTGTTAGTTTCGGTTTCTATCTAATTTCTAAGGTATTACCCTCGTCGAATCTCGCTCGCACGTGGAGCCATTTATCGATTAGATGTTTAAATATCAGATGTCACCATTCCCTGTAGGATTTCATCGTGGATCAGAGCACGGATTGATTTCTGACACAGTCACTGGACCCATTATGCCCTTTTACTTCTTTCCGTGATTACTGACAAGAGCGAATCGTCCCAGCTACTGATTCGGATCTGAGGTAGACTTGCTTTGTGAGATTCAGACTACGCCGCTAGAACGACATCAAATCATAGAGATATGGACTCAAGACGCTTACTGCCGACCGCCTAGTCGAGACATCATACCATGGCATCTCTCCGGATGCTGGCACTGACCGGGACAGAGGATTACTGATGGGGCACTCAGTTCCAACCATTGGGCTAATTTCGGGAGCACCCCGCATGACCTCCCCCACCTCCCACCACCACCACCATCATCCGACCCACAAGATGCCAGACTACTGGGCTCCACCCTCCACCACCCCCACCATTACTGACCACCGTACGCCAGACTATACGCCCACCTCCACCACCACCATCGGTTCAATCACCGCAGTTGGAGCTTTGGTTCCCATGCCATGTGGTCGATCAGACCACTTCATTCTATTGTGACCCCTCAAGATCGATTATTGATGACACCAGCCCGTGATAGATAGGATCGTTGCAGGATCGGGTCTCTCGCATGTTTCGATGGAGTTATAGTCGACTCGATGATGACCTTCCACGGGCGCCTCTGCTACCGAGTTTCGCATGCCAGACATTGAGAGGTACACCGGGATAGGGTGCCCGCATTCACTTACTAGCTGAGCAGGTGCCATTAGTTATGCGCGGCATAGATTGACGAAAGCAATGAGATCATGCTTTTTCCTCTATCACGAGTGGTGCCGCCTCAAATGTTGGTTTGTAATTCATTGAACTTCTGAGCGAGGACATGGGCCGATTTAGACAAGAGGCTTATCAAACAAAGATCTTTAATACTCGTAGGACGATTCCTGAGAGACAGGCCCTCAAAGCAGAGGCCTGATGAGTCGCCATTTATTTATCTCCGACGGAGGAGAAGATAGCACAGATTATAGATAGACCGTAGCGATCAGATCAAAGATGATTATGTAGTCTTCACTTCGCCATAGTATCCGCTGGCTTCCCACGGATGCATTGATCATTGCCCGTGCCCCATAAGATCGGCGAGGCATATCTAGAGGATTGGCGGCGCACTCTTCTCCTTCGCACTCAAAGGAAGAAGCCATGGTCTTGCATCCCAGACTATCTATGTTGCTTATCATTACTGACAGACACAGTCCCTATGTCACCCCTCGTTCGCAGATGCCGCATACTCATTACCAGATGATGTATGGTCATGATGGTAATGTGCAGCTACCTTTCAGTCGCTTGGGCGCATTTTCTCCAGCATCGTACCATCACACCAAGATATACACGTGCACTGGGGAGGCCACTGGTACAAAGACCATCATCAAGATAGAGCACCACACCCACCGAGGCTCTGGCCAGTAATTTACACAACTCGGGATGCCATTGAGCCGAGCATTTCAAAGATTAAGCTTGAAGGGGTTTGATTATTCCACTACCACCTGCACTGCACTACTACAGCCTCACTCCCAATCCTTGGATTCAGCATGCATCTTCATCGCGCTTATCATCAAAGAGTTGGTCATGATACGCATAATCGTGTTTAATCAAGCACGCTATTCGTGACTCATTGATCGCGCTCAAGATTTAGACGCCCCAGCCGTGACTTCATGCAATCGCTACCCACTCATGACACTAGAGTTTTACTCCACCTAAAAATATTTGATCGAGTATTCAGAGATGAGATATTCATGTCAGATCGGACAGAGGCTCACCTAATCGCCAGGATGCAAACCTTGATTTTAGCGTATACACTGTGGCCTGGTGTCTCGTGTCCATTTAGATCGATTCCGCATGATGTTCTACGCATGCCAGACGCTGATATATAAATATGTTCCTCCCATGACACCTTTCTTACTCTGCTCAAGGAGGCCGCCACATAAGATGTTCGGGATTACATACAAAGAAGGTAGCTCACCTTCCACCGTTGATAGACCTTTGGTCGGGCATTGATGCTAGAGATGATTCAGAGGAAGATGATGAAATTTACGCTAGTCACAGACCACTCGTGCCCGTATTTACTGGTTATCAAGCTCATCCAAAGATATATAGATGCGTTGATCGTATTTTAGTCGATTGGAGTTGATCACTACGGCAACAAACAAATAAATACAAATAAAATAATAATAATAATAATAATAACAATACAATAATAATAATTTCGAGGTAACGATCCACTTTCTAATGATAGGGATACATACAACATTTATGATAATGATTTACCACCTGAGGGATTGTCATGCCCACTCCTTATTCATTGATATTGTTCAGTCGAAAAGGTGCCATCATTTGTTTTTGACAACAGCCTCCGCCCCTAAACGTTTGTCCATCAAGATCGCCATTGCTTAGGATTTTCACCATCCGATTTTGGGCCATCCACACAGATCGTCAAAGCTTATGATGGGACCTGTGAGGACAACTGGGTACACTCAAAGACACATGTCATGATCGTCCAAATTTCATATACTCCATACTCTTTCAGGTTTTGAGGATCCAATCATCCTTTAACCTGCTTCTAAGTCGCCCTTAGATTCATAAGGCGGGTGATATACCCATCTCCCTTCATCAGGCTGCAAAGTTCATACATGAGGGGCGATATCACGATATACCGATAGAGATGTTATTACTCTCCTCGAGCTACATGCATCACAGCCGAGATGACATACATTCACCGGCTTACATTCACGGTTCAAAGTTATCACCGAGATAATTCAAAGAAGGACATGGTACCCATGTCATTCGACCGCAAGACAAGAGCACTTGTTCTTAGCATGATGAAAAGGCATGTCTATACGCCTCTGAAGCCTGATTAGTCACCGTCGTTAGGGCCGCGCGAGTTTACTATTACAGTTGATCATGACATATCTTATGGGTTGGGTTACATCCCAACGGCGGATGATGCTCGACACATGGCACGACTACGTAGAGAGAGATGCAGAGTCAGACAACCGCATTCCATTCGACATCCCCTTCGCCCATACACTTTCTGCATTTGGTCGACCATTTTACTGTGAGGATCGTGAGTATGCACCTCGTGATAGAGTGGAGTTGACCATACTTCAAAGATGGCTGAGATTCGTGGCATTCAAGATGCCCTGCGACGCATTTGTTTGAATTTCGAGACCACCGCCACTGAGGCCGGATGGGGCTGCACCCCCATCACCTGACAGCCAAGGTGTTTTCCATGTGCTTTCGAGGAGATCCCACTATGATCTACCCATGGATTCGGGGGATGAAACTAATGGAGTGACTCTTCCGATACCGCATGGACGATGGACATGGTCGGCACTGCCGCTTTCTCATACACCCGCATGGGCCCTATTTCTACTTTTGACATGTTTCCGAATTTCTGGTGATTGATTCCATGTCAGATACTTATGACGCTTGCACGAATAATGGACATGATCGCACCGGTCGCATTCAGGATGTTTCCCACCCAGCCCGATTCTCTTTGATGTGGGTTCGAATTTCTATGCTTGAGTTTGATGACGATGGGCCTGCTGCTGGTCGACATTACTCAGATATCAAGTTACTGAGGAAGGTCCACTGCGGACTCCAATTCTTTCTTTTGAGACTATGTCCTGGTTTGTCACCCGCTGATTGATATTTCCCGATGGTAATAATGACATGAGTATTTTCGAAAGTATTCGCCAGGTCACAAGATTTTCCTCATCGGAACACCGCCCCGCAAAGACATGCATACGATGTTAATGATACGGAGACAATGCATGACCCACTAGGTGGTCACCATAATCTAATTATGATGCAGGACAGAGTTACACTCGCTTCTCGATAGCACAGAGTGGAGAGACTGGTGTACCATATCATCCCAGAGAGATTAGATCGCTCTCTTCCCTATCTCCGAAGGAAAGAGTAAATTGATCGACATGCTCAGTCATACTTTGGATGTATTTGCATGGTCGTATGAGGACATGCCGTGCCTTGACCTCACTATAGTTCAAGACACCGTTTATTTTGCCACATGCTAGCCAATAAGGTAAATCGAGGAGGCTACACCTCGCCGGAGTCTGTGTTGGCAGCAAATTCCAAGCAACTTCGTGTCGGGCTTCACAAGGCCAGAGCATCCTAAGTGGTCACAATGCTGTCCTCGTTCCCAAAAAGGATGGCAAGGTTAGAGTTTGTGTTGATTCTTCGAGATTTGAATAAGGCTAGCCCTAAAGATGATTTTCCCTCCCACACATTGATACGTTAGTCGACAAGACGCAGGCACCCTATGTCAGTTTTCATGGATGGGTTTTCTGGGTATAATCAGATTTTGATGGCTCCAGAGGATGTGGAGAAGACTTCTTTCATCACTGAATGGGGTACTTATCGCATTCCAAGTTATGCCATTTGCTAAAAATGCAGGGCCACTCTATCGTGAGAACCGCTTACTACTTTATTCCATGATAATGATGGCTAAAGATGTCGAGGCATAATGGGATGACATGATAGTGAAATCCTAAGCAAGGTGGCGATCACTTAGTAGCCTTATTGTGATTCTTTGAGAGGATCTACAATCTCGTATTGAGATTGAATCCCAAGAAGTGCACTCGTAACTTCCGAAATTGCTAGGTCACATTTAGCGAGCGCGGTATAGAGGTTGATCCGTAAAGACCAGCCATACTTGACATGCCATCCAAGATTGAGAAAGAGATCAGAGGCTTTTAGGCGCACTACAATACATCACTGCTTCATTGCTAGACTAATGCATATAGCCTGGTCTTTTCGTCTTTCTCCGATAAGAACCACCTTACTATTGAATTATGATCACAAGATGCTTTGAGAAGATTAAGGAGTGTTACTTTCCCCGCTTTAGTGCCTCCCACACCGCGGCCCTGCTTCTATATTTGTCATTTTCGATATAAATAGACGACGTTAGCTTCACTGATGATTTTAGAAAGCAGCCAGCCATTTATTATCTAAGTAAGAGGATGCCGGAATACGAGTGCAACAATTTTATGATTGAGCCCTGCTTAGCGTTGGTTTGGGCCATCGGGGAGACTTAGGCACTATGTACGTGAGTATTCCATACTTTTGGTCCACGATTGATCCACAGATATTTGTTCGACGACTGCTCGACCGGGTAGCTCATGAGAGATGCTGGTCTCTTATTGACTGCAGCTCAGCATCTTCGCGATGCATTACAAAAAATCGGTAAAGGGAAGCATTGCTGCATCATTTGGCTTTTCCGTGATTCATGATAAATCGAATACTGGATGATTTTTCTCGATGAGCAATTTGTTTCAATGACCAAAGATTATAGGATGGGCAATTTTATTTCAAGCGGCGTAATCGCCTGGTTTGCATTGCATCTTATTGATATCACCAAAGCGTGATCACATCTCGCATCGCTCGATTAGTATTTTCAGATCATCACCTATTGACAAATAATATAGCTGAGTATGAGGCTTGCACACGGCCTAGAGGACCGCTACCGGATCTTCAAGACAGACTGGAGATCCAATGGGATTCCAATTTAGTTATAATGTTGCACTCCAAGGCATTCCGGAGGACTCGAGATGAGAAGTCAAGCCCCTACCATGCTTACTTAGACCTACCGTTGGTTAGATTTGATGAGTTAAGATATATACATCCCGCTCTAAGGCAGAGAATCGCTTTACAATGGCTTAGCCACCTTAGCTTCGTGGTCGAGATTCCCCGCGGAGCTTACTATGCGAATTATCGATGATCGAGACCAGTTCAATCTTACCATCGTTGTTTGATTGAGATATTGAGAATCTGCAGATGGAGCTACTAGCTGGTATCATGATATTTATCAAGCCGCATGTATGCTTAATCAAACACCACACCAAGGATAAGAGAGCATCGGTGACATTCAGCCACAGATTTACAGGTATTTCAAGTGGGGATGCCCTTATGTGAGATCACCCGATGGTCATATTATTATGTCCGACCGCACTCGCAAATCGAGTAATGAGAGAGGTTCATGCGTGAGTCCAGGGCCCACACATGGGAGGCCATGCTAGCGCAAGATCATGAGGATCGGTTACTTTGCATGGACTGGAGCGGCATGCATCATGTTTAGTACGAGATGCCCCCGAGTGTCAAATGCACCTGAGATTCTTGATACACGTGCCACCTTCCAGTTGCATGCACTACATCCCTCGTCGCTTTCGCATGGGGTGTTGATATTATTGGGAAGATTTAACCCAAGTCTTCCAATGGGCATGAGTACATCCCGGTGGCTATTGACATTTCAATTGCTGGTGAGCTACCTATGCTCCGATCACGTACGCCGTAGTGGCCAAATTCATCGACGCACATTATCTACCGATATGGGGTCCTCATGAGTTGATCTCGCATAGAGGAGCACATTTCGTAGGCGAAGTGATACATTGGTTCAAGAGGATGGTGTGATTCAAGATCATCGATCATCTCGCATATGTGCCACGTAATTAACGGGCGCTTGAGGCCGCAACAAGAATATCAAGAGGATTTGAGAAAGATGATTGAGACTTCCAGGATTGGTCGAGAAGCTCCTTTCGCATTGTGGGCTTATCGTAATCTTTTCGCACTTCTAATGGGTCTACACCTTATTCTTTCGTATAGGCACAGGTACAATACTGCCAAAATTGAATAGATCCTTAAGAGGCATTAGAGCATCAGAGACTGACTGAGTGGGTTCACCCATATGATCACCAACTTTTGGATGAGAGGAGATTGAGGGTACAGATCATGTCTGGTTTATAAGAGGAAAATGATCTGCAGATGAAAAAGCGTCGCCTAGGAAGTTTAAAAAGGCGAATTTAGTTCAAGTATCCTCCGATTGGATCAACTAATCAAGCAGGAGGTAAGCTTGTAACTAAACTGAGGGGGTCCAAGATCCACTAGAGAGCTGCTGTCGATGACTTAGATCAAATCGCCTACAGAGCTACCAATGTGATCACCAATGAGGGCTCACGCTGAGATCATGGTTAGAGTGACGGTGGCCATCACTTTGAGTAGCCATATTCCTATTACACACCCATACATTGATATATCCATCAGTAGCCCTTTCGAGCCTCAATGCGCTGTTTGGCGGCCTATTTTTTCATTCACTGCATACCTTTTCTAACTGGCTGGGGCTACCCTCGTGCTTTTCATTTATTATTTGATATGTATATTTATGAGCATTAGACATTCTTTTGTTTGTTCTTTCGCATCATTGCTTTCTGTTTCTTTTCTCTCCATTTTGCATCTTCATACCATCTATCTGAAGTCTATTAGTTTCTATCATTCCTATTTGTTTCACTTTTATTCTTCTCAGATGATGATGACATGCTCTCATCCTGTGAGCTACTAAATGTTTGTCACACCCTTCATTCCGCCTATATGTTTTGATCCGTGATTCTGTGTCGAGGGACCATTCGGGGCTAGAGGTTTGAGGTTCTTTCTAGCTTGGATTGTGTTAGTAGGCATTCACCTACTTTAAGTCTGACGCAAAAAAAAAAAAAAAAACAAAAAAACAAAAACAAAAGCAAAAAAAAAGTGTTTGTTTAATATTCATACTCATTTAGGTTCGAGAGATTTATTATTCCTATGGGTGGTCGAGGAAAGCATCAGGCATCTTCTCCACGGATTCGTATCAGTTCGTTTGCTTCGCACCAGTCCCCGATCATTACTCCTCGCATCACCAATTCCATCTTATAGTGACTTTGCTTTAATGACGCTCGAGATGAGTTGTCTATTATCATTACATTTGCCACATTTGTATATCCTAACTTGTTTCTTCCTTTTTATGCTTTATCCATCTATCATTTTCTTATCACTTTCGCCTTCTTCACTCTTATCATCATCGTTCACTTCTTGCGACGTGTCCTTTGGTGCACTTCACTTGTCATTTCACATTGTTCATTCCTGGGATGTTGGTCGAGCCACTTCGCTTCACATGATCCTTTGATATTCGACATCGCGCTGCATGCGGCTCGCGTTTATCGTATCTGGGGCCTTTGTTTCCCATCATGTCATTCACCTTCACCCCCGGCTTTACATTACGGTCCGAGTCGCAGACCACCCCGAGACCATGAGATCTCGTGTTTGCTTCAAGCATTTTATATGACAGTTCTATTTCCACTCATTGAGTACGTGATGCTCATTGTGTCTCGTCCTGGGAAGTATCGAGGTCACTATTGTTTCTCCATTTAGTTTGCTTGCCCAGGTCCATGATCGATATAGATGATATAGAGAGTCGAACTATGGATAGCCCCATTAGCTTAATGCTTCGACATCGCTCACATCGGGCATACCCTATCCTTTCATCATCGTCAGACGCATGTACACCGGCGTACCCCATTTCACTGTGTAGATGTTTCGCATCAAAGTTTGAGCGGCTCCACATACACTAGTTTCTTCCATATGCCAGAGTGCTTCTAAAGGCCACTTAGGGTAAGATTCGCCATATTCGTCAACTCATCAGGTGCACACCGCGCACACCCCGATGTCGCCTTGTTCGCTTGTTCAGACGATCGTTCTTTCGGGAATCTATTTCAGTTTTTTTCATCGAGGCACTTGCATATCAGATGTGCACATTGGGGCATACCCTATATCAGTTTTATGGAATGAAATGGATGATTTTTTTCAACACGAGTGATTATGATGTTTTCACTCTTCCGACTTTGACCGCATGTGCAAGATGAGATTTCGACATGGCTGATAATTTCTGTAATCAGGTATAACCCTTTCTTTCACCCTTGGTCACATTTCCAGGAGATTGTCCCAGTGGGCATACCCTTTATTTTCGTCTGTTATTAAGTTCTTGGTTTCGCTTATCATTCAGGCACTTTCCGACGTCACACCGGGGTATACCCTTGTCATCAAGGTCGCATCTCAACCTGCATCCCTAAGTTTCCCCATTATGCTCTAGGTTTCATGAGGTCATCCCAATTCAGTTTAGTTCGTTTATCTTAGTTCAGATCCTCATTTCGTACTCGCCTGATCCTACCTTTTTCCGTGATCACCCTGATTTACCTTCTCCCAGATCACGGATTACCTTCCCAAGACGCCTGATCCTCGCTTCCCACTGGATTTCACATTTCGGTACTCGCCGATCCCACATTTCCAGACTTCACTCTGGATCCTCATCCTTTTCCTAAGACTCACCCATATGTTACCTTCCTCGGCATCAACTGATCCCACATTTCGGTACCCAGATCCCATTTCAGTGATCGCCTGCATCCCACATTTCCAAAGATCACCGATCCCACTTTTCCGCACTTCACCCGGATGCGCCCTTCCCCGGTAATCACCGATCCCACATTGCACTGCCGCATCCCACACATTTCGGTACTGGCCAGATCCCACATTTTGATCATCGATCCTACCTTTCCGATACTCACCCTTGATACCTTCCTGATCATCGATCCACATTTCGGTACTCGTCCTGATCCCACATTTCGGGGTATCACTTGTATCCCACATTTCCATCATTCCTATCCCATTCGCACTACTGATCCTACCTTTCCCAGACCACCCCATTTTACCTTCCCAAGATCATCCCCATCCTACCTTCCCATCGCCCTGATTTCATTATCTTTTCCGGCATTGCTCGAATCATCCATCTTCACAGCATTGTGCCTGTGTTTCTTTAAGTCCTTCAACCTGAGTGACTCAGTTCGCTAGTCTTCAAGACTAAGTAAGGGACAAAATTGTCGTCATCTGGTTCTTCACTAGAATTCATTTCTCACCTTGCATCGCCGTGACTTCTCTCACCCACGATTCATTTGCTCATTCACTTACCTAAGAGGGTATATTTCGAGACCCTCAATTTTGCCCCCAACACTTGCATTTATCCTATGGGTGTCACACCCACCCATCGCTTTCATATAACAAATTAGGGCCCTTTAGGTTTGGGCCTGCCTTCTGAGTCTCTGGGGCTTGTATGTGGTCCGTTGAGTGCGATATAGTTCTACTCTGAGTGGCTCACTAGTGGCTTATTTTTGGTTATTGGCATCGTGCTATAGGTACAAGTGGGGCCCTCTATGTTTTAGCTCAATCAAGTTTATTAGAGTATGTCAACTGCAGTACTGAGCTTGTTTCGACGATATCCCTCCTCTTATCCAAACTTTAATTGTTCACTGCTTGTTTTGTTGGACTCTTATTTGCCAAGGAGGATTTTTTTAAATTTCATAATTTTTGTCAACCGCTTGACTAATCGGTTTGACCTGTTCATCGTATACGATACAACACTGCTTTTAGGTGATTTTCGTGAGCACTCCTCCTTGTTTCACTACATCTCCCTATCCACTTGGAATAGGCACCATTTTTGTTGGTCTCCTTATTCTTCAGAAACATTATATCAAAATTTCATAATTTTCTCAACCGATGGACTAGTTGCACCGGGTTCAACCTGCTAGTCTAAGCAACAGCTGGAGCGCCTGCTGTGATTTTGGAGCCCAACCGGCGCGGGTCGGGCCCATAAGCTCCAGCTCGACCATGGGTAGTATTGTGGGTCCATTTTGGGCCTTGATTAAGTTACATGCAGCCCACCATGAATCCATGTGGATACTTAGGGAGGAAGCAAGTCGAATCTTAAGAGATTCAAATTTGTATGGAAAATAAGGAGAGGAGTTAATGGGGAAGTCAAGCCTCGGACTGACTGGGGTCTTTCCAAAGCTTGAAGGTGGAAAACACCAGGCAGGTTCAGATGCCGTGTGGGAATCGCATAAAAGGGAGAAAGATCAAAAGTGGAAGGGACCTTTGAGGGACATTTTCCGTGCTTAAACGCACGCTTGTCGATCTCATTGATGCTTAGTCATTTCTTTTCTCGCGCTTGGTGGAAGAGGTAAGAAATATGTTCCTGCTCCAATTCTATTCTCTTTAATAGACATTCTGGATCAAATTTGAGGTTTCTCCGAATCATTTGAGCCGGTTTTCACGCCATACGTGAAAGCTTCGCTCAATAGTTTCGCGCTTGGGTAGTTTGGTTTATTTTGGTCAGTTCTCACTATCCGAACCGAGAATCGATCACCGCTTATTTCGTTAGACTCTGACTCTTTAGAAAGTTTTGACAAATTTTGAGAGCCTCTTCAATGGTATGGACTGGTTGGGAAACCGATTAGCTCTGCCTATTAAAGCTGAAGTCAGGTGAATGGAAGTTTTGGTAGTTTGGTTGGTTTGGGCTGGTTCTCACTCATCCGAGACAGAGAATCAATCACCGTTTATTTTGTTAGATTCCTGACTCTTTTAGGAAGTTTCTGACAAATTTTGAGAGCCTCTATCAATGGTATGGACTGGTTGGGAAACCAGATTAGTCGGTTCATTAGGTTAGGTTTGCAAGAATGGCAGTTTGAGTAGTTTGCTTTGTTTCAGATTGCTCGTCATTCGTAGCCTGAATTGTACTGCTTGTCTTGTTGATTCCTGAATTTCTATGGAAGGTTCAAAAGTTTTTGAAATCTTTTCTCAACCATCTGACTGGTTGGGAAAAACCGAATCCAGCCGGTTCATTGCTAGGGTTTCTCCTGAATCCATGCTTAGGTACTTTGCTTTGTTTGTATTGGTTTTTGTCATCTGAGTCGACCGCACTGCCTATTTTATTAGATTCCCAGTCTCGTGAAGTGATATTGACAAAAGTTTCAGAATTTTTCAATCGTTTGATTTGTTGAAAACCTATCTAACTGTCAGTAAGATGTACCACTCCAAGCAGCCCTATTTTAGCATGTTTCAAATTCGAATATATTATGGTGTGCTCTTGTTGCCCCATGAACTTGTAGGCGCACTTTAGGGTCTCGAGTTCAGTTTCTCGTTTGAACAAAAGTGGGGTAGTGGCAATGTGGGATTTGTAAGTATGGTTTGTTTTAGGATTTAAAGGAATGTGTATAAAAGTAAGCAAACCACTGCTAATTACCTCCTTTCACCGCTTCCTTTCTTTTTGGTATTGGGGATCCAATATTTGGTTTTAAATGCATGATATGAATTATTATTTGCCCTACCTATTCTGCTATGTATGGCTAGGGGATTCTGTGTACATGCTTAGGCATTGTATTTGTATTCATGCTATGACATGGTGTTTGAATTTTAACATTCAGATGCATTTGAGCTTTTCGACCGACCTCTTATGCGCTGCCTGTGACCACTGTGCATGCCATGAATAGTTGGGTAATGAATTTCACATGGATGCTTTAAAGCCAGGTGTCAGATGCTTATGTTTGTTGGCTAACTCTTGATGTAGCTAGCTGCGGGTCAGTGGGACCACAGGTACGCACCATTTGGCTTCTCGTTGAGTATGGCATGCTAGATACCAATTAGAATATCTGACGGTTGTATGTTTAGCCTAAGAGACTGTCTAATCTGTGATCCATATGTTCCTACATACCCAATTCACTAGTAGAGACCGAGTTTCGGGCCTAAAGGGGTGCTACCTCATATGAGGTACCTTCCCCGACAGGTAACTGACTTCTGACCTTAGTTTAGTTTTTGCAAGACCGCTTTTTCCATAATCAAGTCATTGGCTTGCTCTTACTTGGTTTTCCCCTTTATAAAATAACAACAAAAAGTAAGTGGCGACTCCAAAGAAAAACCGTCCTCCTCGAGGATGGATTTTCCAAAACTCGAAAATCAACCCACATTTTTCTTTTCATTTTTTTTTTACATTTTCCTTTCATATAAAAGTTTAGCTCGCGCCGCCGTGGATCAAAATAGTCCACACCTACCAGAATGTCTCGACATCTCTGCTTCTGCTTGTTGTTGTTTTTTTTTTTTTTTTTTTTGGCCTTGGACCCAGGACATATGTAGCCTTTTCCTTAATACATTCATTTTATCTCACCACTTTCATTTATTGTGGTTTTCACACTGCAGATGAACCGAATGGCCTAATTAAGCGGTTATTTTTTCAACCGAGATACGCAGGCTCCCGGACTGATCACAATGTCTGAGCTGACCACTCTGGATATCACTGAGAGAGTGGTCTCAAATTAGATGAGGCTAGATTTGCATCAAATGATTTACAGCTCGGAACACGTCTCAGCAGCAGCAAATGATCCATCCACGTCTAACAAACAAACGGCATTTAACCGACTCTCGGGCTGTATACATGGCCCGAGTAGCTTGAGCTCTTCAAACTAAGCCTGGTCCAAGCCATTAAGGCCTTACGGGCTAAATTACCGAACCGAATCGACTCTTGGGCTGCATGGCTTGAGTAGAGTAGTTGAGTTCTTCAAACTGAGCTGCTGGGCTCCTGGGCACTGAGGCCTTATGGGCTAAATTGGCCCGAGTCGAACCGGGACTGGCCGCATGGCCTGAGCAGAAGGCTGAGCTCTTCAAAACCGAGCCTGGCTCCCGGGTGCCGGACCTTGCCTAAATTGCCCGAGCTGAACTACCTCTTTGGTCAGGTTTGCCGGACCGTGACCTATACAAATTTAAGGACAATTACCCAAGGACTATTGTCTAATCCCAAGAATAATGCCATGAAAACTTTTTAATTATATTTATTTGCAATTATAATCGACAAAATGGTTTCCTTAAGACTAGATAAATTTCTTCCGGTTTTGATCCATGATTCACAAGTGTACGTATCGAATTAAGTAATAAAGTGATTTAAGTCCGCACATCATCCCAATGTGAGATCTCAAGAATTCACAATCAACTACCCCGATTTCACTCAAGCTCTATACTATTCGACTATGATTTGCAATTGATATATCTCTAGTAACCTTGAAAATAATGAAAGAATAACGATATGTAAACTAGAACAAAATGAAATAATGCTTAAACTAAAATAAAAGAAATTAAATAAATAGATCTATCGCGAGGTTTTTAAAGTGGAGAATTTGAAAATACAACCGTTTGTGAAACACCTCGCAGACTACTATGTGTGCTTACTTCATGAACTAGATTGGTAACTCATTCAAGGGAGAAGGTACTCATGTGGATCTCTCCTAATGACATATTTCATCATCTAATCTTCCTTGCTTCTCTCGAATGCAGGATTAGATAACTACTTTTAACTGAGTTGCATTGTTATGGGTATTTTTTTCAATACTATCTCTAAGTAACATGGATCAGAACCTTAGCTCCTAAGACATAGGCTAAACATCGGGTTTACACTATACGAGTTTCTCATCTCCAAATTGAACACCATTCTTTCCTTGATTAGATCCTTGCCAACACTGATTGAACTTACCGCTCGACGAGGCAAACTCTCTGCCATTTTAATTGATGTCAGTTCAACCATTCTGCCAGCTTTGGTAGCTGAAGATTTATCATCAATTAGAATTTATCGAGCCCATTAGATCCCCAATATGAGGTTCGCAAATTCCCTTCGTATATTGTTCAAACTCTCGTGAATGCCTTCTCCGTGTCACCCGTGAGGGCCTCCGAAATCGAGTACAAACAAACTTAATATAGGTATAGGACACGCTAATATTTGACTGATACACAACAATAAACAAAACCCATTTAGTAGATTCGAAATCAAGTTTAGTGGACTCCGATAAATTTATAGTAAAAGATAAATCCTAACAACAACGAATTCAATCTCGGTTGGGTTTCTAAATTACTATTACACTAACTTAGCTCGATCAAAAGAACTATCAGATCATAATCGGAAGCTCTCGAATTCCAAAATTTGTTCGATCAAACGTAACCAGCAAAGTAATTTAAAGAAATTAACACTGCGATTCGCCAACTCTTCAACAACTATCATCCGCATCCAAATTCAAAAGAAATAACAATCTACTCTAATCTAATCTAAAAATAACAAGAAAACAAAGAAAAAGAAAATAAAATTAAACTACACGAAGCCTTCTAGCCACCAGACTCTCTTTCAGCCAAGAGTCGCTTCAAGAGTGCTCGCGTATTTATGTGGTTTTGGGTTAAATTTTAACTCCTCGATGCACCTATTCAGATTTCAAATAACCGGCCCATTGTTTGTTCATGTCGCGACCATCTGTTTGTCGCGACCGACTCACGCCGCAACCTCTCTTTCACGACTCACCGTTTCCCGCTGATTGAAGGTTTTGATGTCACACTTCAATCATACGTCACTTCATCTTTCCGCATTGTGATCTTGAGGTCGCGACTCTCAATCACGTCGCACTTCATTTTTCTGCTCATCCGTATTATAAGCTTTATCTAGGTCGCACCTCGCCTTGACCACCCTCGGACCATGTCGCAGCCAAATGATGTCAATTCTCCATTCTTTTTGCAAATGATGTCGACTACTAAAAGACGCCGCGACCATAATCCCTGCAACGGATAGCGACCATCGGGCGACGCCAGGATCTTCATCAGAATCGGCGTCGCGACTACTAAAAGACGCCGCGCATCACTTTGAATGAACCGATGTCGCTAATTCACTTGAAGGACGCCGCGACATCTTCCGATTCAAAGGTTTGATGTCTCTATCGTTTCTAACTGCCGGTTTCTATGTTCACTTTCTTTGAAAATCTTTGGTACAACTTCTTAATTAGTGTCAACACTTCCATGTCTATCGCGGTTAATTCTCGTCGCGACTTCGGAAAATGTAGTGTCATGACATCTTATTCGCTTCTTCATTAGTTCCCTCGTCATTGAAATTCTTTGGGCTCCTAGCGAGGCCTTATATAGGCTAAATTACTGAGTTGAGCCCGGCTCTTGGGGCTGCATGGCACTGAGTAGAGTAGTTGAGCTCTTAATGGCTTCTTTGAGGCCTCTTGGCGTGAGGCCTTATGGGATTTAGAATTACTGATGAAGGCCGACTCTTGAGGTGGCTTTGAATAGAGTAGTTGAGCTCTTCAAAACTGAGCTATTGAGGCTCCGTGGGCTAAATGCTTGAGCTGAACTAACTCTTGAGGTGCGCATGGCACGAGGTAGAGTGGTTGCGCTCTTCAAAGCGTTGCGAGGGCTCAGGTGGAAATTTGAATGCTGGCAATTTGAATTGTCTCTTGGGGTGCATGGCCTGGAGTAGGTAGTTGAGCTCTTCAAAACGGAGTTGTTGAGGCTCCGTGGAATTTGAATGCTGTTCCAGGCCCGACTTTTAGGCTGCATGGCCTGAGTAGAGTAGTTGAGCTCTTCAAAGCGAATTCTTGAGGCTCTTGAGCCTTGAGGCCTTATGGGTTTAAATTGCTTGAACTAAGTGACTCTTGGGAGTGCCTGGCACGAGTAGAGTAGTTGAGGCTCTTTGAAGCCCCGAGCTCACACGGTCTCTGGGCGTGAAAGACTATGTTAAGTGCACGGCTGAGCCCGACTCTCTAGCAGTACTAACGTGGCTTGGTATAAGTAGTTGAGCTCTTAATGTTCTTTGGGCTCTCGCTCCCAGGCCTTATGAATTTAAATTACTGGTGAACGACTCTTAGTGCTTGGCTTTAAGTAAGTCAGATTGAGTTTTTCAAAGCGAGCTCTGAGCTCCACGGCGCGGAGCCTTATGGGCTAAATTACGAAATTTGAAGCCGACTCTTGGGTTTGCATGCTTTGAGTAGAGTAGTTGAGCTCTTAGCGAGTTGTTAGGCTCTGGCCCCGAGGCCTTATCAAATTCAAGTGTTTGGTGACCCGACTCTTGCCATTTGCCCCGGCACGAAATAAATGATTAAAAGCTCTTCAAAGCTGAACTCTGCCCAGGCTCTATTTGAGGCCCTTATAGGCTAAATTACCTAAGGCGAGGCAAACTCTTGGGGTGCATGGCACGGTAGAAATGGATTGAGCTCTTGAGCGAAATTTCTGCACCCCAGGCTCACGGGCGCGAGGCCTTCCTAAGGCGAAGAGCTGCGCAAGGCGAGCTATTGAGGCTCTGGGGCGCTGAGGCCTTCCTAAGTTGATGAGTTCTTCAAGGCGAGCTCTTAAAGTGGTAGGTTGACTACTTCTTGGAAATGCGCGGTGTCTTTGTCTTTGGTTTATGGAGGGGTGGAAGCCGGTGTGCGACTTCAGGTGCTAGCCTTCTTATAAATGGCTCCTTTGCTATGGAGCCCATGCCTAAGATCTCTTTCCTTTTTTGGCATAACTAGAATGCCAGCATATGATGAAGCGTTAAGGCTTGAGTCGTCTTCGCGGGATTACTTTTGAGGATACATTTCGATTCAGATGGACCTGCACATTGGGAGTTGTGTTTTTCCCTAGTCTCCCCTCTATGGGAGTTATGTTATTCCCTAGCTTCGTGCTAGGGGATGCGTCTGGAGAGGGCGGTACACTTTTTGTACCGCTTTTTCCATTTTCTCCTCTTCTTCCTCTTTCTCTTCTTTCTTCTCCTTCTCCTTCTTTTTCTCATTCTCTCTTCCTCCTCTTCCTTTTCTTCCCCATCTCATTCTCCTTTCCTATTGCACACTCTCCCCCACTCTTTCCCTCTCTTTCCTTCTTCCTTTCTCTCTCTTGAGGGTTTTTTTTTTTTTTTTTTGAGGGCGCGTACTTTTCATCAGAGATGTGAGAATGACACTCTTGTTTGTAATCGATTGTACCTTTATTGGAATAAAGAGAGGAATTTTTCTTTTTAGTCATGAATTTGCGTATTACGTGTGTGTAATTTTGTACATTCTCGTGGTATGCGAGGCGTTTGACAAAACAATCAATAAACACCTGGTCGTCATCAGAAAGCGATAATACTTTATTTAAGATTACAACGAGAATTTATGATAAAAACGCTTAAGGTGCTCGGCATTCCAAGCATGATAAATTTTCCCTCCTCGTACGGGTTCGTAATTGCAGGTAAAGCGATGCGAGATATGATGTAGGGGCCCTCCCAATTCGGTCCTAGTTTTCCATGTGTTGGATTCTTCCTTGTTGGTAGAAGCTTTTTTAAGACTAGGTAGCCGTACTTCAGCAACTCTGAGTCGACTTTTTGGTACGTAGTATCTTCTTAGTCTTTCTCTACGATGGTCTTCGTATGCGCTTTAGGACCTGTTCACGCTTTTCCTCTAGGATGTCGAGGTTTAGGCAGAGAGCTTCTTCGTTGTGTTCCACGCTTGCCAACTCGATTCTTGGTGACTTTAATTCGATCTCGGCGAGTACACCACCTCGATGGCCGAAATGACGGGGTTTTTCTGATCGTGAAACTTGGTGTAGTTAGTATGCCCATAACACCTCGGGAATTATTCTACCAATTTGCCTTTAAGATATTCGATTGGTGTAAATGCTTTGCTTTAAGAGTTTGATGGTGACTTACGCACGCCCGTTCGTTGCGGATGTGCGGGGCGAGTAATAATTGCGATCCGAGGCTCGACACGAAATCCACCCGAACTTGGCATTATCAAATTGTTTTCCATTGTTCGACACCAGAGCTCTTGGGATGCCAAACCTGCATATTATGGAACGCCACACAAAGTTGCTTATCTTTTGTTATGTGATAGTAGCCAAAGGTTCGGCCTTAGCCCATTTGGTGAAGTAGTCTCTTTATGAAGCGATGATGAATTTGCATTGGCCAGCCCCGATGGGCGAGGAGGTCGCAATATGTCGAACCGCATTTGTTGGAAAGGCCAGGGGCTCGGATGGGAGGTGAGAGATTTTGGCGTGCTCCTGGCAAATCTTGCATTTCCTGACTTGGTCGGTCGCGTCCCTGAGCATTGTGGGCCAATAATATCCATGCCTTAAAACTTTGCAATGTCAGAACTCAGATGTGATTTAGCGTACACCTTCATACACTTCCTTTAGTACATAGTCGTCTTTTCCCATGATACGCCAGGGTGGGTGTGAAAAAACCTCGCTTGTAAAGAGGCTTCCATATGGTTGGGAACTTTGGCGACCTCGTCCCAATCTTAGAGACCTCTTTTGGGTGCGTCGGGTAGGCGTGCGTGATAAGTAATCGAATGGGGTCCGTCCGACTTGGCTCACGGACTCGATTGAGGCGACTTCTCGCCATAGAGATCACATGAAGGCTCTGAGGTATTGACGGGCGTTAGTCTATTGAGGTCTTCTTGTGGGGCTATTGCCAGTTTTGCTAAGGTATCACTTTCGGGTTCTGCTCTGGGTATGTGTAATGCGGCTGAACCATCATGAATTTCTTCGGTAATTCCGATTGCCTTTTTGGAGTATAGGATCATTTCCACAACTGGCCTCGTGAATTGTCTTCTATTTGTCTTACTACTAGGTGGGAGTCGGCTGCGGGACCTGGTAGTCAACTTCAGTGGATGGACCAGGTTTGAACATTTATGGCCCGCCTCATTACTGTTTTTCGTTGTTGGAGCTTGGAATCGAATACGACGGCGTGCTCGATATCTATTCATACAGGGGTCGAGTGCTTTGGAGCTTTGCTGCCAGGCATTTGCGGCCCAGGTCTACGGAGTCTCAGGATGGAGGTCAGTCGTTGTTTGAGTATTCTTGGCAGGCTCTGCCGAGGTGAATTCCATGACAAAGTCCGCTAAGACCTGCCATTTTATTGCAGTTTTCGGCTTGTATATGATGTCGAACTTGCTTAACTTTATGGCCCGCTTCATCAACCTTCCTGAGGTCTCGGGTTTGTGTAGCACTTGCTTCATCGGATATTCTGTTGGGACTTCGATGGTATGGGCTTCCGGAAATAGGCGGAGTTCCAGTACGTGGTTGCAAAGCCGATTATCAACTTCTCCATCCTTGGGTGCCTCCTCTGCTCCTCAGGAGCTCAGTACGCAATAGTAAACGGGATGTTATTACTCGGTCTTTGTCTCGGTGAGGCCAGGTCATCGACCTTTGCCCGATCTGGGGTAAGGCGTCTGCCGGAGGGGCTTACGGAATGGGGGAGAGGCTGAATCGTTTTCAGCGAGCGGCTTCTTCATGTGGTATCCCGATTTGAAAGCTTTCTTTAAAACTTGGAAGAAGAGTGACATTTATCCTTAGACACAGATCTGAATCGGCAAAGCGGCAATCTTTCCTATCAGACGTTGGACCTCCTTTATGCTTGATGGTGGCGGCATGTCGAAGCCGCGACCTTTTATTTTATCACTGGTTGCCTCGATTCGGTTGATGACTGAAACCTAAGAATTTTCGGTGGCAGCTCAGAAGTACATTTGTTGGATTCAACTTCATGTTGTATATCTCGGGATGTGGGCAGCCTCAGACCGGATGAGCTATGTGGGCTTTCGGTTGGTTGATTTTACAGAAACATATCATATATATACACCTCATGGATGTTCCTATTTAGCCACGGAACATCCTATTTACCCGACCTCGATCGTGGCTCTGCGTTAACAAGCCCCAGACATCACGCGATAACAAGGTTCCTTGCCTGTGATGAGCGGGTCTTTCTTAGTCATCTGGATCCATCGCGATCTGGTTGTAGCGGGAGAAAACATCCAATAAAACTGAGGAGTTCATGGCGGTGTGGCATGCGATGAAGGTTGATTCGCGGCAAAGAAACTATCTTTTGGGCATGCTCGTTGGCGTCGGTGGTCGATCTGGTCGCCACTTGGATTCTTTTAAGTGGTGCGACATTGGCGACCGTTTAGGATATTCCACCTCTCTACGATTGCCGCACGGAGGTTTGCGAGCCTCCTCGTTGATCGCTTTGCCTTTGGTAGCGAAGCCTCTTCTCTTTGCTTGGTGGCTTGAAGGATGGATTTTAGCCTGGTGATTATTGTGAGGTCGATTCATCCCACATATCACACTTTTGCTTCCATGCGAAGACGTCTTTGTTGTATCTCGAAATGGGTAGGGGAGAAGCGGGGTCTTTATGAGCTTGGAGCCGTGTAGGCGAGGTGTTCGGGGTTGTCGATCAGCGGTGCAGTTTCAGCTCTTGAGGGCTCGGGTCGGGTGTTCACTGTCGCGCATGTCAAGCTTCGTTGATATATGTTATCGATCGTTTTTGCTTCATAGATCTTGTGCCTCCCACAGTATGGCGATTGGTCTCCTCGAACCATTCTAAAACGTAGTGAAACTTGATCATCGTGTGGTAAGCGGAGGAATGGCCTTTATTGCTTTGAGAGATGCGCTTTGGCAACATATTATAGGCGGATGGGGCTTCTACAACGAGGAATCTCACTTAGTCGTGCGTTGCGACACGGGGTCTCTAAAGTGAGCCTTAGTTGTATTAAGACGAGGGTAACACTTTCTCTTGAGAGAATCTCATGATTAGTCTTCATTAGTTCAGTTCTCCATGGGTGCCCATCTTAGCATCAAAATGAGGCGAGAAGATGATGTCGGTGAACTCGGATTGTCATTATGACCCGAATGGACCGTTTTGTTAGACATAACTGCCCTTATTACCAAAGGGTCGTCATGGGGGTCTTGGCGGCGTCCCTCCGGTCTGGTCGTAGAGATGTCGCATGGTTGTGTTGGTGAGGCGGTTGGACACGCTTGTACTTCGTACCTCTCACGACGCTGCCCCGATCTTTGATGGATCACGGTTGGTTGCAGATTCCCCTCCTCCTGAATCCTCAGAGATCATGGATTTCCCAAACATTGGTCTTTGAGTTGTTGCTCTTAGAGTGGTGGTGATGGGCTGCGAGCACAGGCGATTCGAGGCGACAGCCGGGTGCTATGGAGCGTCAGGAGATACCGCAGCGAATCAAATATTCTATTTCTTTCTGTTGTATGCAATGTTTGTGCGATGCGGTAGTCGTGGAACTCTGACCTAGTGTTGTCTCTTTTGGCGGTCGACCTCATCACGGGATGACCAGTAGCTGATGCGTGTTGTACTTGGCGTAAGACACGTGATCACGTAGTCGTCAAGAGAGATGGCCGCGGCGAATAATGTTGTCGGCCTTTCGGGTTGAGGTGGACCAGGGCGATTTACGAGCTTCCACGCCTTTTAGGGGCAGATTCTCCATCTTTCTTTGGAGACCTCTGTTGGTCATTTTGTCTTTTTGGGCTCCGTCCCTATCGCTTATTAATCTCGCTTTTCTCTTTATGGGTTGAAGAACTTCCTTTCTTGGATATGAGGGCTTCTTCGCTATTAATGTACTTCTTCGCTTTAGCGAGCACCTCAACCATGCTTTGCTTGGGGTTTTTTTGAGATGGAAAGCGTCGGAATGCTTGTTGGACTCCCCCAGCGATGAATGCGTGCCAGGCTTTTCGTCGGGTATATCTACGACGGAGACTGGCATTGAACCTCTGAACATAGGACCTCGAGGCTTTTCTTGCGAGGGAGCTGGCGATGGTCGGTAAATGATAAGCTTTGAGCACTACGTATGTTACGGCTCGATGGATAGCTCTTTGAATGAAGGAGATTGGTGAGGGCGGAAGGCATTAGAAACGAGCGGTGGGCCTTTAACGTGATAACGAAAGCTCTGTATCGTATAGGGTCCTGATTCCCATGTAGCTTCATTTGATTCTTGTAAGTGTTTAGATGATTGTGGATCTAAAGCCTTGCCAGAAATTTCTTGGCTGCGGCGTCCCCGAACTTCTTGGGAGAGGAAGTGGAGCACCTCGGATGTGAACGGTGACTCAGTTTGTTGCACCCGGAGGTGTCAGCAAAGTCAGGAGCTCGTCCCTTCTGGCTCGCTTGACCAGGCCCGAGTTCTGGGGAAACTCTTGACCTCTGTCACATGATCGCTCCACGCCCCTTGCGGGGGTGCGTGGTTCCTCGTTCCCGAAGCGTGCCCCACAGTCTTTGCCGTTGCCCTCCTCTCGGGGGTTAGAGTGTGGTCGGGTGCCCACTTGGGCTGTTGGACTGCCCTTACGTTTCGACGCCTCGGGAGTCACCCAGGATTATGTTGCCCTTCATGAAGGGTGATGTTGCCTTAAGCAGCTTCTTGAGTTTGTCGTGCCTCAGTGGGCGTTGCATGCACAGTGAGTTCAGCTCACAACTCTCTATCGGGCATTAGTTGGTGAGGCGGAGTGCCTCTACCTCCTCCGTGTTAGCTTGCATTGTTCAATCTGTAGGGAGAGTCTCTTGACTATCGCGCTGTTTGAATCTGCATCATGGTGGATTAGCGTTGCTCTGCTTGTGTTAGGGTTGATCTGTGATGGTGAGAAATCGACTTTATTTGTAAAGGCTGTCAGTTCCAGCAGACAGTATGACTGATGATGCTTTCAGCCGGTGGGTTGGAGCGTGTTGGGGTCAGTTGGGGCGGAGCCCAGGCTATTTGTTGGGTGGTGCAGGCTTTGATCTTCACTCCTCTGCCGAAACGAGAAAGAAAAAGGGTCTCGACGAAACGCGTAAATGATTTCGGAAATCTGTCGATTCTCAGCCAGGGAGAAAAGATGAAGTAACCCCAGAGGCGTATGATTTTGCGTACCTTTCACCGAGGGTGTGGCTTGGTACATATAGCGTATGTTTTCCTAATTGGATGGTAATTAGGATTCTTCCCCATTGGATGATGTATTTTCTATCTTTATCGATATTGGATTTAATAAGGGATATTGAAGGAGCGGTTTATTGAGAATTATGTACCACTTGTGGTGAATCCCGATTTGATCTGGGAATAAGCCAATTTATCATGAATTATCCACATTTTTTCTTTGGTGAGATTTAGTTGGATTCTGAGGATGAATGTTATTGGGAATTATCTCTTGCCCATTAGTAATTGATACGATTCTGAGAATATGGCGCCCGGTCTGTGTTATCGGCTTTAGGAGCGTGAGGAGGCTGAGGCTTCGTTTTGAGGTGGCCTTGAGGCAGGTGTTTAATTAAAGAACTACTTTCCTTGCTGGCTTTGTGAGTGGGGAACTGCGTCTTTGTTCCAACCTGTCACCAAATCAAATCAAATGAAGAATAAATAAGAACCCTTGTTAACATAAAAGAAAAACAAGATGGGAGGATGTGATTAAATAAGGAAAAACAACCAAAGAAGACCCAACAAATTATATCTACCAACGAGGGAGGAAGAAGCCATGATGGTAGGACTGGCCGGAGTCTTTTATCTTCTTCGTCAAGTTGGGTCAGAATCTAGTTGAAAATAAGAAGAAGAAGAAGAAATCATGCGATGATGTGGAAAGCAAAGGGGGTATTTTAGGATTTAAATTTGTGCTATTTGACGTTTTAATAAAATATGAATATTTTAAGTAGATGTACTAACCACCTTAAAGCTATTATTCATCTCTTATGTCCAATAATATTTATATGAGTGTCGCGAAACTCTTTCGCGATAGTATTTTAAGCAAACTTTACACATGTAATGCGGATCAGTGAGAGAGATATTTTGGGCATTTTCGTATCAATAATAAATTTTTAAATTATAATAATCACTTTTAAAATTGAAATGTAACTATTTTTGTTCAGCAAGTACTGAAACACAAATTTTCCATTATTCATCACTCATCTCATAATTGATAACACTATCAAAATGATGTACTGAATCTACTGAAGTGGGCCACTTGCATGAGTGGAGTTGGGACCACCTAATTAAGATGGGCCGGGCCACTTTGGAGAACGAAGATTGACATCCACAATATCGGGTCTTCCTTTGTTTTTGCTTTCGTGGGGCAATTGTGACCCGGAAATTGTCCGGGCGATTCCCTCTCTTTGGAACTATACTGTAGCCTGTAGGGCTTTGGATTCGAGAGCAAATCGACGAAGCTCCTTCTGCCTTTGCCGAGTATGTGACAAGGACGTCCAGCTTTGATTGAGAAAGAAGGGAGCAATTACGTTAGGGCTTTAGTATCGAATCTGTTTTTTGCTTATTTGTTCAAATCCGTCACTGGTATGCTCTGCTCTTAGGCTCAAGCATCGTTGATTTTATTTGGAAGCTGATACAGAGTTTCTTCTGCTATATAGCTATTTCTGGCGCGATCCGCGGCTTACGAATTAGGGTTTCTTGTGAAATTTGATTTCCAGCTCTAGTGAATTTGTTTTTCTTTGATTTCCGATATGAGATTACACATTTTATACTCCATTTCTCAAAATAAAGTTGAAAAGGCAAATGCTTTCTGAGCTGAGCTCGGTTGCCTTTTTTTTTTCCTTTTTTTTTAAAAATTTTAATTCCCCTCTGAAACGCTACTGTTCTTGATAATGATTTCCGACAGCTGGCTTGTTATAATTTACTAAAACTTTCATGTCTATAATATTCTCGCATTAAGCTATATATCTTTGTTCTGTTTTCAGTGAGATTGAGGGAAATTGGGTGGTGGGCAATGCCAGCCAAACTATGTTACATCCAGCAAAGCAATGTACTGACAACACCATAGGGTTCAGGCTCATAATCTTAAATGAAACTACAATGTATGGCTGACAAACTCAAAATCATTTAAACCCAGAGATTATTCTTTGTACCTTAATTGCCCATGCTATTGTTGCAGTCAGAATCAGTTATTTCTATCACCCCATTTGTTTATGTTCTTCAGCTTTATATCCGAGTGTTTGACTAGAAAAAATGGATGGCATTTAAACATATATATATTGAAATCTAAATGGACCTGAATTTAATTTAAAACTGAAGAAGGGTTAATGTCATTGAGTGTTTCATTTTGATTTAGTCGATTTTTTTTTAATTGATTTTAAATCATTAAAGTCTTAAATTGCTTATTCTTATCAATATCTGAAAGTTTGTTATGTGTTGAATCTGTTTTTCTATTCGGAGTTTTTATTACTTGACTTTCAACCTTCAGTCATCCCTAAGTTTCCAGAATTGGCAGTGACAACAACAGTCCCTTCAGTTCCATGCAGCTTGTAAACAACCAAGGTAGTGCCTTCCGCAGGACCATTATTACTTTCCAGCTTAACATTTCTTCATCCATCTTTTTCCCCTTAATTATTGCAAAGCCTTCATTTGGGGAGTTAAGGTCTCTCTTCATAGAGTTTGGATGCTAACCCAATTAAATTCGACACTCAAGCTAGCTAAGAGATCAAAGAGCCTTTTTTTCTTAATTAACTTGAGGTATTGCTGCATCTTTACTGCATTTTGTCTTAATATTATGGTAATGTAATAATAAATATTCATATATTGCTCACTGCTACAAATCCTGGTTTTGAGTTCATAAATCTGGGTAGCATCTATCTCTCTGGAGTATGTTTGTTTGGAAATGGCACTGAGGGAATTGCTTCCGATTGGTAAAACCTTGGGATTTAACAATGGTGAGTCACCATTCGAGGCCATGTGGGATTAGTCGAGATTAACGCGCAAGTACGGCGGACATCCACGGTTATCAAGAAAAAAAGTTTGTTTGAAGTTGTTATTTTTGTTTAAGATAGCGAGTCTTTAAATGTAATAAGACATATAATTTTTCAAGAATACGATGAATCATCAAGATGATATACCATGAATACATGTGATTATATCTTGCTTGCAGATTTAAAATCTTGTTAATTTATTTTTATTTTAATTCTTATCTAGATTTAGTAATTCTTTTGTTACTAATTTTTTTTTGAACATGTATACCTAAAAATGTAGATTTAAATTTTCATTAAGATTATCCCTTAGTCCTTTGTGGTGTATGTTATGCAATGGAGATGGAAAGTCAATTGATCTGTACACCTACATTTTTAATTTCCACGATTGGGTTATGACACAAGCTTTTCAGTCTAGTAAGTTTGGAGTAGGTTTCTCCAAGGAGCATTGGAGATATTATTTCTATTCTTATGGGTCTTTATGATCAATTGAATCATTTCTATTATATTGTTGTTATTTAATAAAATTAGAAATATTAATAAACATTTTATATTTTATATTTTGATGATTTAATGTAACAATGCTAAAGATCAAAATAAATGAAACATTGTTACAATCTTTAATTATTTATACATATTTAATTTGTTATCATTATTTTTAATTTAGTAATGTATAAATTATATATGTATATTATCATGCTAACATCATGATTCAACATTAGTTGTTTTGAGGTGATAACTTTTTCAGTTCAATTACTAGTCTGATTTTGTAAGCATTACAGAAAATAGGACCTATTTCAGGTATTCAAATTTTTGTTGTTGACAACTTTGACAATTTAATGACCGACTTGCGTCTCAGTTCTCAGTTCTCAGTTCTCAGTTCTCAGTTCTCAGTTCTCAGTTCTCAGTTCTCAGTCATATGGCATGAAATTGATTTCATTTGATTTATTTTTCTCTCAGTTCTTAGAACGGTTGCTTCCTTAAATTGTGAGTCTCCGTTTAGCAAAGTTGTTGTCTATGGCTAGGTCTTAGCTGCAGGGCTTGGTGAGTGTTTTTTGCTCTCTTTTTTGTTTTTTGTTCTTTTTGTACCTCCTGTGCAGGCCCTGTGGTCCCTTTGTATACTGTCTGTATACGTTTGGGCTGGCTTGTTGGCTCCCTTGCTATTTTTTAATGGCAAAGATTTCTTTTTATCTATCAATATATACATATATATTGCACTAAAATTGAAATTGAAATTTTGTCTTGTAACAGTTAAAGGGTGAAAGAGAAAAGAGAACATAAATGATTTTTTCATTATGACAAAAGAATAAATTTTTCTTTTCCCATTAAGAAAAAAATATTTTTGAAAAAGTGTTAAAGTTACAAAACTAACAGTTCTGAAATGTTTCAAAGCTTAAAAGCAAGTTGCTTTAAGACTTAAAAAAAGGGTTATGGTCTTCACTTCTTATTTTGGATGAAAAGCAACTTTCCTAGAATCTATTTGATGTATGTTACCATATTAGTTAGTTAAACACCATATCTTATTTCCAATCTTATACATTGGTTTCAGGAAATTAATTGAGGTTATGCATCAGCACTGATGTTCAGAAGCAACAATGTCGTTGCTAGGATTTTCCAACGTCAGATTTGTACACCTGCACCAGGCACCAGTGTATGATTTTTCTTCTTTTCTATTATTTCCTCTTGCAACCTTTGAGATTATCTATTCCTTTGTTTTTTGCTTCTGTTCTTTAGTTATCTAAACTTTTGAATTTCTTGCTTTTGTGGATGGAAGTATTTACATGATTGAACTATGTTTCACATTAACTTTGATACTCTTTTTGATGGGTAAAAACAGTTTATGGAAAGAGTTTACAGAAGGGCACATAGAAGTAGCTTCAATCCAAGAGAAGAGGATATGCCCAGAAATGAAGGACATATTGGTCTGGAAATCATCCAAGAATGGTATCTTTACAGTTAAATCCTTTTGTGATATCCTGATGGGAGTTAGGGAAGGGCAGTTTCCTAGAAAAGTGATTTGGAGTTCGTGTATCCCTACAAATGTTAGTTTTTTGCCTGAGAAACTTGGTGGGGAAAGGTTTTGACAATGGACCAATTGAAGAAAAGGGGAAGACATCTTGCCAATAGATTCCCTCTTTGTGGTAAGGATGAAGAGAACATGACCACTTGTTGCTTCTTGGTACTAAGATCCACGAGCTAAGGGCTTTACTGTTTACTATTCTTGGTATTAACTGGGTGCTCCCTTGGAGAGACCTTGGTAGGGTGGAAAAGCCCCTTTGTAAGGAAAAACTTAAGAAGATTTGGTTGGCAGCTCCTTTTTGCACTTTTTGGATAATTTGGAGGGAGAAGAACAAGGCTGTATTTGAAGATGTGGTGCCCTCAGCCCAAAGGATGAAAAACTCTTGTTTACGCTCTTTGGTCTTATTAACGATACTGTCTCATTTTCAAGCTCTTGATTTAACTGATATTTTTATCATTTGTGTTCTGTATTGGGGATGGTACAGTTTTCTTTTTCCCGTCGTTTTGGCTTAGTTTTGTGGAGCCTTTGTATACCTCCTGTATACGTGAAGTCCATCCCTTTTTGTTTTGATATATTTCATGCTGTTGGATTTACCTATAAAAAAAAAGTGTACACAATGTATGCAAGGTACCTAGGGCCCAAACAAAAAGAGGGATAAATAAAAACAACACCCACTCTTTCATGGCATAGCTTGTAACCCTTGGGTTCTTCTTAGAGTTATATTTTTTTGCTTGGGAGGTAACTTGAAATTTAGAGATTTTTATTTGAAATCAACTCAAAAGAGGATTAGGATGCCACAATAGATGCTACATGTAAAGAAGGAAGAAACGTGTAGATTATATTCTAATGTTGTTTAAAGCTTATGCGGCAGCTGGTTTTTGTGTTATTTGATGTACAGTAGGTGATGCATTAGTTAGTGAGGGTTGCACTTGAGATGAGGAGGCGCTTTTGTTGATAGAAAAAGGAAAAAGTTGGGAAGTCACTCCTTTATGCATTTTTAGAACTATTTGGAGGGAGAGAATTAAGAGAGCTTTTGAGGATTGTGAAGGTGCAGACAAAACTCTTAAAAGTGCTTTCTCATATAATCTCTGGGATTGGATTAGATTGTACCTTGAAGACAACCTTTTGCCATTTTTTAAATTGGTTAGGGCCTCCTTATGGTGGGCTTACTAGTCTTTATGTATTGGCACCTCTTCTTTGATCTTTGTATATAGTTGGCTCTTAGAAAATTTAAAGGGAATAAAATAAAGACTAGCAAGGATCAAAAGAATACCCCCTTTAAATTTTTGTAGAGGCAAATATACGAAGTCCAAAAGAAGAGATGCGATACATTAAGACTGGCAAGCCCGCCATAAGGAAAGAACAACAATCAATAGCAAGAAGTGTCTCAAGGCCACAATCTAATCAGGAAAGAAAATAAAGTGAGAAAGTAGCAAGAAGTAAAAATGATAATATATAAAGATTTAGGATGAATTTGCAATTTTCTCTACGTACGGTGGGGTGGGTTTGTCGCTTTTACGGTGAAGACTACTGCGGGGTTGGCTTCATTCCCGTACCGGAAAAAGGACGATTATGGAGCGGGTACCTGTGTTTGTTACGCAGGCCATTTGGAAAGAACGAGGTTGTGTTTGAGGATGAAGCTTTCTAAATCAGATTTGAAATCATGCTTTTATTTTCGCTTCTCTTCTTGGGCTAACTTCTTGTTCGATGTTGAACGTCCTTTTCGCTAGAGATATTTTCAATATTCCATAAGCGGCAAGTAGTTTGTTTTGTTTTTGAAGCTCTTTTTAGACTTATAACTTGGTTTTGGTTTCCCCAGTTGTATACTCCTTTGTATACGCCAGGGCTTTTTTTTTTTTTTTTTTTTTTTTTTTTTCGTTTTAATACAATTGCTTATCTATCTTAAAAAAACTTTTTAAAATATATATATATATATATATATATATATAAAAGATTTAAAATCAATAAATAACTTATGTTTGCTATTCATTCCCATTTCACTTATTTTAACTCCCCAGATATGAAGATTAATGTGAAAACCATCAGTTTGTAAATAGTTTAATTAAAATTTCATTTTCTTTTTGTATTTTCATGAACAATAACACGGGAAGAATAACTTTCCTTAGCGTTTTTCCTTAACTTACTTTTTGAGATGAAACATAACCTAAAATTAGTTAGGTAGGAGAGGGTGGGTGGAGTGGAGAGGTCGACCATGGTGTTTATTAGAATGAGTGGACAACCTACTACCTATTTAGGCATTTATTTATTTTTATTATTCTTTTCTACCAGATCATAACTTATTTGGGTCTTTCATGGAAAGCAGTACCTTTGTGCTTATTTTGAACCTTATGGAAGGAGAGAAACGGAAGAGCCTTTAAAGATGTTGACTAATCGATCAAGTGATGTTATGTTTCTACATGTACATGTTTTTGGAGTAGGTTAGGATTCACTTAGATTTTAATTTTTTTTTCTCTTGTTAATTTCATAGACTGATTAGGTTGTAAGTGAAGCAAGGAGGGTGTTGTTTTGTCTATCCCTCATTTTTTTTGGCTTCTTTTATCATAATTTATCTTTAAGCGACCTTGAGGTAATAAGTTGGTCTAAGGCCTTGGGGTTTACCCAATGGTCACCACTTGAGGGTTCCCTCAATGCTGCGAAGATTTACCTAGCCATTAACGGCGCGTGGGTTAGTCAAGTCTTTGCCTTATTTATCCGGATATATATACTTTAGGTGCTTTCGGCATTCTTAATATAATTTTTTTTCCTTATCATATGAAAGAAAAAAAAAACTTATTAGACCTTCTTTTGGGGCTTGTTTATGAGTCTTGTTTTCTATGGACTTCAATGGAGGAGCAGTTCATGAGTGAAGACTTTCATCGAGGAAGCACCTTTTCCCGCTGTTGGTGTACTTTTTTCTTATTCCTCACTTTTTAAGCAAGAGGGACTATCTGTAAAAGATCCAAAGATTTTCTATGGGGGTCCATCTTCTGGGAAAATCTTGAAGCTTGTTAAATGGACCACTATTTGCTTCAATGAAATAAATGGAGAGAGGGGTGGTGGGGGGTGGGGTTGCAAGTAAGTGGTGTGCCACCATGGAAAGCTATCAGATAGGCTTCGAGAACTCTGCATCGAAATCTCTATTTTTGGCTTAAGGAAGTGGCATACATTGGTTTGTTAACCATTCTTCCAGTGGTAACAGGGGAAAATCCATGATTAAAATTTAGGGAGAAAGCTCTTGGTCCTTTCTTGTAGGGTTTATTGGGTCTCCTATATTATTCTATATTATTCTTTGAAGAAATTGCTATTCTTAAAGTTGTATTTATATCCATTCTCCAGTTCTACATGTTTCCTGCTGAGAAGTAACTAAGAAAATGATGAAGAAGCTTAAGTCGTGTCTTCAATTTTCTTTATTTTTTCTCTATCTCAGGTAAAGACATGGTGCTGGCTTTGTTAGCATTTTATTTTTAGTTTTTAAGGAAAATGGTTTCTATGACATTTCATTGAATTTCTTTATATTGCACCTCTACTGGAGAATCTTGAAACATAATTTGGTGGTTGCAGGTTCATTGTGCCAGGAGATTTTACGAGAATCTAGTCCCAAGTTGCACTATATCACGATGTTGAATGCGGATCGATCATTCGGAGTTTGCGATGACGGTCAATACCTCATTAGTTTCAGCAGAAATAATCAGGATTTGATTGTTTACAGACCAAGATGGTTATCATTTTCATACGAAAGAAGACTGTGATTCTTATTTATCTTCCTCGAAGCGAAGTTTGAAAGCTTCTTCACCCAGCTATATTGTGTTTCACTTGCTTCCAGCAATGAGTTTATATGCAAGGACTTCTTCCTATTCATGGAGAGTAACCAATTTGGTCTATTTGCAACTTCTACCGCCCAAATTCATGATGCACCTGCTACTGGAGGAGCAGTTCAGGGGATCCCATCAATAGAAAAGATAACTTTCCATCTTTTGAGGTGTGTATTTTCTGCTTTTCATAGTTTTTCTTGCTATATGTATGTATGTATGTGTGTGTATAATTTTAGAATGTAGAGGTTTTGATACCTTTTCTAGAAGATTTTTGTTTGTGGTTTACCTTACATTCTGATTTTCTTTGTTGAGATTAGATTGGAAGATGGATTTAGACTAGATGAAAGGGTTTTCCACAACGATTTTGTCAATTTGACCCATAGTATGGGTGTTTTCTTGTATGATGATTTGCGGCTACTCGTGATGACCTTGGCTATCAAACAATACATTCTCCAAATTAAAGGGACTCTAAAATGCATTTGATATGCGATCTATTTGGGACATTTGCCGTGAAGATGAACTTTTCTCAATTCCAATTCCCAGGCAAGTATATTGTTTAGTTATTGAAAAACCCTGTAAAAGTGCTTCTAAAAAGTGCCATCTGTTGTAAAAGCTAATTGCTATATCAGTGGAACCCAATTGGCTTTGCAAATTATGGTGAACTCGGTCTTCAATTAGTTATCCATATCTTAATTATTTTACTTGATTTTTAAGAATAACACTAACTACATAGTGAAATTGTAACTATTCCCTGCTTTTGTGCTTAATCCTGCTATTTAAATTATTGTGAAATTGTGCCTGCTATTTAAATTTAATGCAGTGTAAAAAATTTGTCTGTTGGTGCAACAAATTTATATTGTCTTAAGATTTCAAATGATAATCAAATTATAGCTCCTCCTGTATGGGCAAGGAACTCACCAGTTGGAAAATACAATTTACTGATTTACTGTTTCATATGCTTAAGTAATTATTTGTTTTGTATTTATTCTTGTGATTATCTGAAGATAAGTTTACCGTGTTTGGTTGGTTGCCAATCTATTGGTTTGTCTTACATTGTCTTGGTTTTAGATTGGTCATATCAATACATCTTTTTTGTTAATGCTTTAAGCCATTCATATTGCTTATCGTGTAGTCAACCTTGTGTTTGTTAAACTTGACAGGCCTTTTATTGCACCTTAGATACTTCTCCTCATTGTGACTTCTTTTTTCCACGAATTACAAAATCAACAAGAAATAAAAATTTGCCCCAGATTATTGCTTTTGTAATTATTAAATAATATTTTCCCCTTGATATCAGCTACAAACAATTCAATATTTAAATTAAGGTCTTTTTTGGGCATAGGATTCTCATCTGACAATTCAGCCATTGGTTGCAGCATGTGGTTGGCCCGCATCACTTGCCTCTGGATCATGTTGAGAATGGTTTGGATCATAACCAGACTCGTTTGCATGATTTTTTCCTGAGTGGTATCAAACAGCGGTTGCTTTCATTTATATTCCGAAGAATATCAAACGAGGAAACAGATAAAACTTTGGTTGGTTCTCTGAATCTCAGATGCTTGTTTAATGAGGTTGATTCAGCTATATCCTACATGAAGAACCATATTGATGAACCTTGCAATCTTTGACATGATTTTTTCTTTTTCCTTCACTTCTATTAGGAACAATCTTCCATCTATTCTTGAAGTTTAGTTGATGTATTTCCTATCCTTATGCTCCAGCTTTCCTTGCAACATGTATATTACCTTCTTAATGGTAGATTTGTATGTGTATGGGACTAATGCTGTCATAAAGATTTGCATCGACATTTATCTGGTTACTTTATTAAGCTAAGTAAAAAGAAGAAAAAAAAAAAAGAGAATCGAGCCGATTTCTACTTGCATCCTGAAGTAGCCTAAAAGTGGATGCATTGTTTTAGATCGGAAGAGACTTGGATGATGTTTACAAGCATTTAATACTCTGTAACAACTTAAGTTGACATTTAAGCAATGCCCTTGAAAGCAGCTTTTAAGCGTCTTCCTTTTTATTGATGTACTCTTTCTTGGTTATAAAAAAGATTAAATTATGCTTGTGTTGTTAACATGAATTTAATTCGTGATCTTATACTTTAAAAAGATAATGGTTGAGTGGTGAAGTTAACCAGTTTTTCTAAGCTATTGAATTTACATATCCTCATAACATTAATATTTATGTTTATTAATCTGGAGTCATAAATTTATTTGTGTAATATCCATATAAAATGTATCTTAGACACAATAACTACAAATTGTGAATTACTTGTTCAAAATCTCAAAAATTATTTCCTATGCTCTCTTGAGCTTTGGACAAAAAGTCTTTTAAAGGGTGCATCAAGGTTCATACTGTATTTTGTTGATAAGTTGGGTTCTTGTTGATTATATGAGGGCGTATTTTATTAATCTCTCAATCTTATTGCATTTGTGGGACCTTTGTTCCTTTCTTGTCTAATCTGTCTTGCCTTCTTTTGATTAGGCTGTGACGTCCCAAATCCCGGGGGTTCGTTGATAACGTCAACTGCCAGGCTTTGTATGTCTCATATCATGGGACCGAAATGCTGGTATAAATGGTAGCCAGGCCAAATACGTCAATACTAAATCCCAACCAACTTTATTTTACAAGTTCAAGAGTTGATTATATCACTCTTAATACACACATATATTAAAATTTAGAATTCTAATACATGTTTTACAAAATAAATACCAAAGCCACATGTCGACTCTCTTTTCTCCAGCTTCTAATAGTAGTCTTCTAGAACACTTACTTATGCACGAAATAATGTTATAGATAGGGTGAAGCGTCTTGAGTAGTTGAATTATCTTACATGGGTTACTCTTTGCTTAAGTGCACATGCAATGATTCAACACAAATACATTCAAGCAAATATATGATCCTACTTGAATGTCTACATGATATGGATGAGAATGTGACTTACCTTTTCCCACTTCTCGAGCCCTTACTGACTCCTTCACGCATGCAAGCGAATGTGAAACGCTTATTGTTTTTCCTATATGATTTTTATTGTCTAGAACATGCCCTATGAGGAGTTTGGTAAAATCCTATTGGACAACCCTTGGTAGTGCGGGTAATCCTCCTAAGCAGTCATAGATTAAAGCAAGAGATGGCTTTATTTAGACAGCTAAAGCGGTGCGGAGAAAATATTCGCTTTGAAATTCTTTTGAGCCATTTTCATTTTTAACAACTAATCATGCGCTCACTATTTATCTAGTTGCTTCGGTGCACATGATACATTATACCATTTTCATCGGCTTTACCAAATATATCAATTATGCATATATTAACAAGATTTAACTCACAACATCATGTTATTCAATTCATAGCAATAACACAAAATTAAGCTCCATACATTATAATATATAAATCCAATTCGATGGCTCTTTACAATTATATTTTATATAATTCAATATCATGTTACATTTAATTATATGCATTAACATTCATTTCCACCCATCTCGAGGAGCCATTCATTTTTAAAAAACGGCTTATTATGCAAACCTGCCACATGGACATTTTGAGGTCAAATCAATGTATGGAGGCTAATTATTTTCATGATCCACATCGTGGGTGTCAGGTAGGCGTCTCACAACATCAGTTCCCTTTGTGGAGCAGAAATCCATATGGTCATTTAGGCCCACAACAGCAAACCACAATTTAATGCATAGAAATTATAACACAAGCCACACAAGCGGTCGGGTGAATTTCTGTCCAAAAGCGATGTCTCTAAATTCCGGCATTTCGGGTCGAGTTCGGGATTCTTCAACGAATGGCCATTCACGGCTTCATACAATCCAAAGCATTAACAAAGCTCTTAAAAAGGGATTAAATCAAGTAGGAGAAAACCCTTACCTCTTGGAGTTGTCGAAACTCCACAAAAAATTGAATATGTCATGCGTAGCGCATGGCGTAGATCGAAACACTTCTTGTAACTTTGTGGCAAACGGTTCGACAGTAATCTAGAGAAGTTAGACTTTCTCTTTTCCATCTCTTATCATTTTAAAATATGTTTCTCCCCTCTTCCCATATTGAGGCCAAAATGAGAGAAGAAGATGTCTTCTTTTGTCCCCTCACATGCACCCTTGTCAAGTTACAGTGGGTTTGAGAGGATTAACATCATTAATCACAAACTTTGAATTTCCATCAAATTAGGAGGTGCCACATGTCCACATGGGCCCCACATGAGCTCAAGTTGACTAATTCTGCCAGCTTGACAATAATGGCATCTTTGTGTATTCAAAAATGTCTGAAAGTGTCACATTAAATTTCGTTGCGCCAAAAAATGTCTGAAATTCGATTGTTTCGAATTGACAGAATTGGCGTGGTAGCGATTTGTAGTGACGTTCGCGCGGTGAAAGTAGTTTCGTCATCAAGAATCTGAAAATTAGGATTTTAGTAAACTACCATTTTACCATTTTTACAGAAAATTAAATTTTCTTGGGTTTTACATTCTCCCCCTTAAAGAATTTCGTCCCGAAATTCCCACGCTACCTCTGTATCGACCACGTGCATATGTACTCTGTGATCATATTGGTGTCTGGCAGTTTGACCTTCGAGGTCTGTCGGCTAATGACGATATTATGCGTCAGCCTAATCGTAAATGAATGACATGCATACATCGAGCCTGATAGGTCCACCCTCTTGTGTGATTAGCGATGGGTAACTAATCACAGAGGTCGGTCAGAGGCTCTTATCCGCGACTCTAAGTGCGTGATAGTAGTGTGTTTTTCCTGCTCTTGGGCAGGCTTCAGGAACTGCAGCGCGAGTGCTTTGTCCAGCGCAGAGTGCGGATCTCTTGCAGATTATAACACTGCCATGCTTGAGAAATTACGGATATCTCCGCAGTTTTACTACATAGAAGTGCGGATATCTCCCACAGGTCTTTTACACCCACTGCCCCAGAGAGTGCGGATATATCCTGGGTCACCAACATCCATACGAGGGACTTTTCGGATACGGCCAGCGGGTCTCCTTCACCTGTCAGGCTTTTCACACAGGGGATTAACATTCCTCTTGCTTCGCCCGGCGCGTGAGTACTCGCCATTTCGCTATTTGAATTATGAGTCTTCATTGGAGCGTAGTCGAACAAACTTCGACCCACTTGCCCAGTGGTGAGCCAGCCATCACAGTGCACCCACACCCAGGCTGATCTGTCGGTGTCTGATGCAGATCTCGAGACCTCGACTCACAATCGACCCTATCGGTCAACTCTCACCAAGGTTAGGGAGAACATCCATCTGACGGCTTTTCTAGAGGCCTCGACAACCTCAGGCCTATTTGTCACCTACATGATCATTAATGATGAATAACGTTGCATCGATTTAAACATTACTCCTGATCTGACCATAGTCTGCAAAGAGTAGAAAGCATTACCACACACAGCTATCGGACCTTTCGATCTGCCAGAGTACATGAGACCCTCTGCATATACAGACGATCTCGTCTCTCATATGCCCAGTGCCGGCCGAGAAATAACATATCGTCTGCCTTGCGCTAAGTCACGGCTGCAGTATGTGTCACATTCTCGACCGCTCCCGGCCTCTCTGGTCATGTTGTGTGTGAAGATTAGCAGCGCTCTTTCTGCGACTAAGCCAGTTCTCGGCGCTCCCAGGGTGGAAGATATCATTCGCCTCCTCTCTGTTCCACAATTGCTTGGGGCCCGTGTTGTCCCAATCTTCAGGATCCACGTCTCTCAAGGGGCGATCATCTCACATGCCAATTTGTTGCGAAATAACATATCGTGCCTATCGACTTCGACTAAATGCCCCATCCCTGCTCCGGTCCCGGAACTGCGTGAAGCGTAGTCTTCCGCCTTCCTCGAACTGGGAAGAAGGGCCATCCTCCTTTCACCAAGATCCGTGAGCTCGGATACCCCGTGCATCCTCTATCTCTTTCTCTATGGTCAGGGCTATTCCGACCATGGAGTTCATGTCCTGTAGGCGGAGCCTTAACGATTTTTCCCCGAATGGATAACTCCAGCCCATTCTCAAACCTCCTGACCTTGGCCATGTCCGTGGCTACATAGTCATCAAAGAAAGCTGAAGCACTTCAAGGAACTCCGGCCACATGCTCAATCAATATAGTCCCTCGTTTCACTTAGGAACTCTTGAGCCTTCGTGATGTCTCAGTAGCTAGTCCTAAAAATACTTGCTCGCGAACGCCTCCCGAACCCCCAAGTCATTTCCTTCTAAGTCCCTAGAGGTCTCACCAGCTCCACCACACTCGGGCCTCGCCTCTAGCCGGAATGCAAATTATTCATCCGGTCGTATCTGAGGTAATCTTCATAGCCCAATACCTTTTCAACTTGCATGAACCACCATCGCCACCATCGGATCTCCTCCCCGCGAATATCTGGAGTGACGATGTGCTCGAACCTCCTGGAGGCTATTTGGACATCCCCGGCTACCATCAAGACTAGCTCGTGCAATGGCAACACTCAAGAATCCCTAAAGCCTCAAGAAATGCCTTGGTCAAATACAGTGGTGTCTCGATCGCGACCTCGTGGACTAATCTCTTACGCCCTCTCCCGCGATCAGCCATCTACCATGTTAAATGGCAAGTTAAGTTTTAATGCGATTCTGCTGCGTAAACACGTTCTAGACACTATTCATATAGCCTCGCCGTACTTCCATACACAATGTCAATGCATCCATAGTAATGCAGTTATTAATAATTTCATATATTGAATCATACGCAACAAAAAAATTATTTTTTTATTATTTATTTTTTTGAAAAAACCCATGAAAAGTGTCCATGAACAGTGATCTAAACAGTGACTATAAATAGTGCACTGAGTCAAAACTGGGTTGGGTGCATAGTGAGCACACCTAAGGAACCCAAGTCGCGCCGCACCGCTTCTCCCTGGTGCCGGCGCACAACGCGTGTCGTGAGGGGCCAAGACCGGGCCAGGTCGCCGCAGCGCATCGCCAAGGCCAGAACGCTACAAGGCCGTTGTCGTGTTGCGCTGGCCGCTGCCGCGGTCGCAACACAAAGGCCGCCCCCTTCGGGCGATACAAAAATTGTATCGCGGACAATCGGCCGGAACTAAGACACGCGGCGCATTGCCACTGCGACTTGGCGCACAAAGCTACCGTGTCGCTGGCTGGCCGCGGTCGCCGAGCTGGTCGGGCCGCGGTACGCCGCGCTACGGGCCGGGCCGTGCCGCAGCCCCACCAAGGCCGTGTCGTGGAGTGCCACCCGCGCCCCTTCACCGTGTCGCGCCCCGGGCGCGCGCGCCTGTGCCATGCCTCTCGTGCACCGTGTCATAATACTGTGCCATCAGATCGTGACTCAAACTTATAAAATAAGCAGTAGCCCATTCCAGCTTCCCCTTCTGCACTTTTTTTTTTTTTTTTTTCATTTTGTTCCACCTACTGGAAGACCAAATTTTTTTTTTTTCATATCTTCATGAGAACAAAAATATTTATTGAGTACTTATTTTATTTTATTTTTCTTTGCATTAATCGTGAAACCCTTGTAGAAAAATCTTTCCTCAATATATATATATATATATATATATATATATATTTTTTTTTTTTTCATTTAATTCTGGACTAATTTGCCCTAAAATTTCTCAACCTCCTAAGGTTTTATTTTTCTCAACCTTAGTGTTTAACATCTTTCCTATGTGTTATTCACCAAACACACAATTCCACACAACGCATACAACAAACATCATGTTATACACCCAATCACACATAAAACACACAATGTACGCAGTGGTTCTAACTCGTCCCATGACCGCCAAAGAATCACATACCTAAACCTAACATCGAAAGATAATTAAGTTGTGATGCTCTCACACCTTAATGACTATGGCCTAAGTCCGAGTCCAAGTCCCTTAAGCCCTAGGTATTCGTATACCTAAGCTCCGATACTAAGCCGCGTTCGGTATCGTAACCATACTTATAAACACACCCACCAGCCTGGGCCGCACTGCCACCTTATCTCCGATACTGCCGTGACGCCCCCAAATCCTGGGGTCCGCTGACAACTGGCCAACTCGCGGAAACCCGTCTTCATATCACGGAGACTCATACACGCAGCAGTCGGCCACTTGAGCCCATATCAATACTCTACAAAAATTTAACCAACTATTTTACAATAAGCCAAGAGTTGATTACATCACTTCAATACAATAATATTTATTAAAATTTAGAATTCTAAATACATGTTTTACAAAAATAAAACACCAAAGCCACACGTCGGGGCTTTCTTTTCTCTCAAAAAGCCGGCCCCACTGAGTGCCGCTCCCTAACACTCCCGTACTTGAAATAATGTTTCCGACAGGTGAGCAATGCCCAAGAGTTGAATCTATCCTACATGGGTTACTCCCTCCCAAGTGCACATGCAATGATTCAACACAAACACATTCAAAGAAATAAGCACGATCCTACTAACGTCTACACGATATAATGGCAACGCGACTCACCCTTTCCCACTTCGAGCCCTCACTCACCTCCTTCACGCATGCTTAAACCAAATGTGAGAAAACATCGCTTCAAAACAAAAGATTTTTTTATTCTCAAACTACTACCGAAGCCTGCTAACCCACTGACAACCTCTATACGACTCACTGCAATCCTCCGAAATGGGCCATGGTCCGCCTCCGAGATGAACCGTTGAACAACTCTCCAAGGCAATTCCGAAAATACCTTTTGAAATTCTTTTTCACAACCATTTTCATTTTTCTTCATGTCATGCACTCACACCTATTTATCTAGTTTGCCCCTTTGCATACAAATGATATGCCATTTTCATACAACACATGCCAATATATCAATTATGCATATATTAACAAAATTTAACTCACAACATCATGTTATTCAATTCATAACAATAACACAAAAATTAGCTCACATGGGCTAATAACAAATCCAATTCCAATGGCTCACCCACAATTATATTTTTATATAATTCAATATCATGTTTACACATTTAATTATATGCATTAACAATTCATTTCCACCCATATCTCGAGCCATTCATTTTTAAGCAACATTATGCAAATAACACATGGACATTTTTGGTCAAATCAATCAACCGGGACTGTTTTTAACAGTCCCACATTCAGGTAAAGGCTGTTCCGTAAGGCTCCTCACCAAGCATCGGTTCCACTTTGTGGAACCGAAATCCATGGCCATTTCCGCCCAACAACAACCAAACCACAATTTAATGCATAAATTATAACACAAGCCACACAAACAGTCCGTGGACTGTCCAAAACGTGTCTCTAAATTCCAACACTGGGCCCCAAGCCGGACCAACCACTGGCCATTCACTCGGGCTTCATACAATCCAGCATTAACAAAGCTCTTAAAAAGGGATTAAATCAGTAGGAGAAAACCCCCTACCTCTCGAAAGGTCGAACTCCACAAAACTCCAACCACATAGCCCTTGTAACGATCAACTCTATTTACCACGAGAACCGACGGTCCGAACGCCGGAAATCTAGAGAAGTCGAACTTTCTCTCTAAAACCCTCCATTTTCAAAAATATGTTCTCCCCTTCCTCCCCATCGCACGATGTGCCAAAATGAGAGAAGATGTCTTCTTTTGTCCCCTCACATGCCACTCTGTCAAGTTCTCCTAATTACCGAGAGGATTACCTTATCCATTTAATCTACCGCACATTTCCATCAAATTACGGCGCCATTACATATCCACATTTAGTCCCACACTTGAGCTCAAGCTGATCATCTGAGACTCTCGACACGCTAAGACACCGGTACCATTCAAATGCGCTTGCTCATTCCACACTACGCTTGTCACTGAACGCCAAGCAAATTCCGATCAGTTCTAATTCGACGCTAAGAGTTGGGATTACAGACGATTCCAACTAAGTCCGCTTTCGCCATCCGGCATTCAGGAAAATTCGGATTTGATCGAATTACCATTTTACCATTTTTCAGAAAATTAGAATTTTCTCAGGTTTTACATAGGCACTATTAATAGTTTTTTTTTTTTTTTTTTTTGTCTATAAAAGAATAACTATAAAATATCTCCTATAAAAAATAAGTCATGTATGTGGAGTCATAGATGTGAAAGAGACTCTTACTAAATGTAGGGAAATAAAGCAAAAAGCATATAATTTTTTTTTAGAAAGGTTGGCTTTCTAAGCTCTTTGTGGAATCTTCTACACAACTCATGATCTAGTGTGGCTTAGGGCTTGTTTCTTCTTTTTACTTATGCCTTAGAGCAAGTTGCTTTAAGACTAGACATTTTTAAGGGTGGTAGCAACCAGGGTTTGGGATTATGGCTACCAGGGTTAGGTTTGAATAGATGGCTTCTTGGATTTATGATAAAGAACTTTTTGAGCTTGCTTTGATACATTGAAAAGGGGACAAGAGTTGAGTAAAAAATTTTCTAAGGTTCTGCCTATTACACAAATGATTGCTCTTCATATATTTGTAAAAACCACAATGCTGAAGTACCATCAAAAGAATACAATGTAAATTTTAGAAACTTACCTTTCTAACTGATATATGGGATAAAAATACCTAATATTATACTATAACAAACTTTGTCTGTATTTCTGTATTATATGTTTGATTCCATATATTTGTTGTATCTTATTATTTTCCATTCACTTGAGTTTTTCTTTCAAATTCTGCATATGAATTCACACTGATTTTTAAGAGTTAATAACGAAAACAAGTGGTCATGATGAACTTTCAAGGTTTACTCATGAATTTCTTGGTTTAATTTTTCTGCCTTTTGTTTTTCAGAGGATGCAATGTTTGAAGAAGAAGTTTTATTTCCATTTTCAAGATTATGTTGACTTAATTGTTTGGAAGGTAGGAGGATGCATCTTTATTCTTTTACATGTTTTATACACTCTAATTGCCCCTTGCGCAAAATTAGACATGATTCGTACATGTTTTTCTGTGATGCATGTGTCCTTTCTAATTGTGAATATATTATTCAAGTTTTACTACACCTTTCAATGGTGTGTAACAGGTTATTTATGCACTTCTCTGGACAGGCACAATTCTTGGACCGGCATCATTTGTTAATCAAGTTTGGTAGTGTAGATGGAGGGGTGAGGTTTCTTCTCATTTAGCACTACGTTTAAATTCAAGGCGATCAGAAATTGGATGCACCTCCAATTCTGTACAATGTACACATACATATACAGGCATATATGTAGGTGCATGCATACTTGCTTTTATAACCTCACCTTTTTTTTGACTGATCAACTTAAGAGTGGAAAAACACTCTTGATTCTGATCTCCCTGCATATTGGATGTAGTTGAACTCGCGTGAGATTTAACCAGAAATCGCTTCCTTTTCCCAAATTCCATGGTTCTGGTATTTTTATGATTTATAGTCTATAATGGTGCTTTACGTCATCTGCTGCTCCTTGAACTTCTTATCTGTAGATTTCTTGATGATGTACTCTGAAGAATGAATTCCATATTCTTCCCTCAAATTTTAACCATGTACGCACTTGATGCATATCTATGTGGTGTTTACTTGATCATCCTAGGAACTCATCAACAAATTGCTAATTGAGTAATGTTTTGTGAATGCATATGCCTTCGACAGTTTTTCTCAAATAGTACTCATATTAGTTTGGGAGTATTTAAGGGATAAGAACCTGAACAGGTAGAATTAGTTCGTAGAGTTATCATTTTTTGTGTTAGAGATTCATTTTCTATGAAGTGAAAGGTTTTAATGCCAGCACGTTGAATGGAACAAGCTGTATTCTTTTTTGGGGGATATTCCTTGGTTCTAAAGGGACCACGACTTTTGGAATTATTAGGAGGAGAGAGTAGTGAGTTTTCTAATTCATTTTCATGTTTTTGGTTCTTTTGAAATGAGTTTGAATGCTACAATATAAGGTGACTGTTAGTGTGAATTTAGGGAAACTTAACATGTTGTTCCTAGAGCAACCTTTTCCCATCAAGTAATGACCCTTCTATTTGGCGTCAGTGAATCATTGAGACGCACTCAAAAAGAGTCACCATTTAATGGTTGGGTCTTGTGATGAGGCCCCCTTCTACATTTACATGATGTCCAATATTTATATGGTCTAAGAAGCATTACCACCTCTATCTTTAGGAGACCTACACCCCCATAAAGCACAGCCCTATTTGTGAATACTTATGGCTTGTCCTAACACAAGGTTACAATTCTAACACTTCTTAAGTGCTGCCTCATGGCTTGTAGGTCCTAACCAAAGTTAGAATTCTAGCACTTCGTAGATTGGTACCTCGGTAATGGGTCAAACCCTCTATGAGGAGGCTTTCTTTACCATTCACCTAAGAAATGCAAAATAAATAAATAAGCAAATAATATATAAATTAGTCAAGGTCCTAGCAAGCAAGTTGAAATAAGGTCGTTAGAAAAATGTTGCCTATTGAAAAGAGAAGTGCCCCACTGTGAGAAGGCAAAAGATTATGAGAAACTGATGGATTTCTTTCTGAAAACTATTTAATGGTGGAAGACTTTTTATTGAAAATAACTTTCAGGGATTAGTCTTACAATGACTGGGTTTATTCATCGATTAGGGTTTGATTTGAGCTTTTTTTGAGGAGCAGTGTGTATTTGTGTTTGTTTTTCTCAGCTTTTTCTTTGTTTGGGTGTTTGCCTCTTCTTGTATACATCCTATTGCCCAGCTTCAACACCTCTTTTGTGAAGCTCTTGTTTTAGATATTATATATGGTGATTGAATTTTTAAAAAATTTTAAGCTTCAGGTATCACGAAATGCTGATCAATATCCTGCATTCTTTGCTGTATATAACATGGAGACAAGTGAGATTATTTCATTTTATCAGGTACCCATTCTGGCTCATATCCTGGTTGTTTAATGTTCTTTACCAGAACTTGAACTTCTCTGACATGCACATTATTTATTTGTGTAGAACTCTGCAGATGAGCTCTATCTCTTGTTTGAGCATTTCTGCGATCACTTTCATGCAACATCAGAACCCCATTGTTTATAGATTTCCTTATCATCTCATTCAAAATAATATTCATGCTCTTGAGCAACTAAGGTTCATCAAAAACAAATCTAGCAGCTTTTTGCAGGTAAACTCAAATTATAGGACCGCATTACTTTAAACCATTTTTTGAAATGTATCTCTGGAAGAATTCATGTGAATTAGATGGCTGACAAGTTCTATTTATAGCTCTTATTGTCATGCAATATATTTAGCCTTGTGCTGTAAGATCTTATCTAATCAATCAATGAATTCTGCAGTTTGTGAAGAGGATGATGGCCTCTTTGCCTTTCAGTTGTCAGTCACAGAGTCCTTCTCCCTATTTTATTGATCTCTCTTTCGGTTTGATGAAAAGGTTTGATTCTGAGTCTTTTCCCCCCTTTTTCATGCTACGATCGAATATAATTGAAATTCTACACTCCCATTACAAGCCAGTTACCCACTCTATAATGTCGAACCCTAGCTAGGTCCTCCATATTTGTAACCTCTTAAAATGGAATCAACTCACTTTCCTCTAATTAATTCTTAAACTTGAGATGGCCTAAGACCACATGAAATGTGTAGCTTAAGTACACCATATGAATATCTTGGAGATTTTAATATAATCAGATTCATGAGCTTGTGGAGCAGAGACTGATCAAAAAAAAAAAAGAGCTTGTGGAGCAGAGCTTCAAGGTTATCTTCAGCAATGAGAAGATTCTTAGAAATCATAGAGGACATGGAATTGCAAGATCTCCCTTTGTAGCGGGATCCATCATGTGGAGGAGCAAATTAAACAATCAAGTGGAATAAGGTCGGATAGATTCTTATTGTCTGAGGATTGAGAATGTTAATTTAGTCAGGTTGTCTATTGTCTTCTCCCTATGCCTGGCTGCTGATCACTGCCCAATTAGTGGACAGCAGAGACAGGAAGGAGTACTCCCCTGTTTAGATTCAGTATAGTTGAAGGAGAGTATTTGAGTTTATAAGGACATAGTGGTTAGGTGTCCATTTAGGTTCTTAAACTTTGTTATGTCTGTGAAAAACTGAAGCTCTTGAGATTCATTTGAAGATTTGAACGAGAATGTTTGGGGATGCCACTGCTAGAGAGGCGTTAGATTTGAATTAGGTGGTGTCTGGGGATCCCTTGGAAGGGAATAGGACTTTATCTGTAGTTGAGCAGAATCTTGGATAGCAGGATGCAGAGTGTAGGGTTGATGTTGATTGAAGAAGCGAGGTAAAATCTAGGCAGTTATGGTTGGAGGACGGTTTTTCCCACACGAAGCCTTGCTACTATAGGAGAAGAAACTCCTATAATAAAGATCCAAGAAGATCCCATTGGAACTTGGGTAACAAAGGGGTGAGAGATCCAGGAAGAGGTGGTTCAGGTCTTCCATTCTCATTTCTCTGACCTAGTTGCAATGTGTTAGAGTCCTTCTTTTGTTTTTTTGTTTTTTCTAAAGAGGTTTTCTAATAATTCTGTTGTTGCAGCTGATTTCAGCAACTGACCGGCATAGGCAGTCCACAGACCATCCTATTAAGTTCATTTCAAGAAGGCAGCCAGGTTCTCTCAAATTCAAAATTAAACCAGGTATATATTTTGGATTTCGACAACCAGCACTAATCACACAATCCTACAAAATGGACTGAATCTAGATGGTCCTTGATTCATTTCTGGCATAGATCAATCATATTTTCCAGCCATTGCACATTTTTATTCTTCTTGTACATCATTGTGACTGACTTCTAATCTAGTCTTTTTCTTGGAAATCTTTTTAGGTCCTGAAGCTGGAAGTACAGATGGACAGGCAAGAAAAATATGTTCATTCCTGTTCCACCCAATTTTGCCCCTTGCTCTATCAATTCAGCAGACCCCGTTCTTGCACCCATCAGTTGTGAATATTCATTTCCGGAGATGATCTCGTCTTTCTTTCTTTCTTTCTTCCTTCCTTCCTTCCATTTGTATCATGCTCTCTCTCTACTTAGATTCTTATTGAATTTAAGTTTAACAATATATTCTTCATGGTGCTTCTACAGCAGCTTGCATTGCTTGTACACTTCAACATCCAGCTAACATTTTTTGTTTTTTATTTATCCCAGTCTGCTGGTTTTGTTTTGTGAAATTTTGGTCGGGAAATTTGACACTGTAAAACTTCTAAACCTAGAGAGAAGACGAATCAATTCGTAGAAAAATGCATGTCATGCTGATCAAGTAAATGTTATATGAAAATTGGAGCTATGTTATAATTTGCTTTTAACATGGATTAATTCATGTTTTGGCCTAGATTAATATTACTTTATTGACATTTTTGCATATTTGGCATAGCCTAACTTTTATTTGTATAGTAATTGAAAAGAAGGAAGAGCATAGCCTTTAAGGCCTGGGTCAAGTGGTAAAAGGGGAATGAATGTACACCAGAGGTCTGAGGCATTTCCGAGTCATAAGCATGATACTGTGCTGACTGTTGTAGTTAATGAGGATAAAATTGTTAGACGAACCACACATAAGTGAATGGTTGAATAAATTTGCAAATGTAAAGTACTTTCCAATAGATTCCTATATTTCCTAAAAGAATATTTTGTTGGAATTATTGTGGACATGGCCACATGAAGTTGATAATCCCCATATTCTGAAGGTCCATGACCAAAATCATGAACTTTTATATTTCCAAAACGATGTGATCCTATTTACTTGTTCGACATGTAATATCGAAGCTTAGTCGAGGTTTATGAATCAATAAAGCTTGCGATACGGTAATTATGCAAATTAATTCTAATAATAATAATAGTTTCCATAAGTTTGTTGATATAAAGATCACGTTTTATAGTTTATAATGAAATCCAAAGTATGTAAAAGGTTATTAATCTTTGAAATATTTAAATCTTTCGAAAATTTAATCAGTAGCCACTAAAGTGACCCAATTAATGTTACATTGTATGGTATGGTTAGCGAAACCATTTGATGTTGATCATTTTATAGGTGTCTTATCCAATGATAGATTTTGCTTGGAACTTTTTTTACTACATAGTTTAAGGTAAAAAAATGTCTCCACTAACTTCGAATCCTAGAACCCAATCTCTCTTTTTATATCCTTTGCCTGCATTTTAGCGCATGAGTTCTGCAGCCAAGCCAGATACGATGGGTTGCTCTAAATTTATTAGTAATTCATACAAAGCATTTGATGAGGAAGGACCTTTAGTGCAATGATGATGAATTTAGTATGGAGAAAGCTTTTGGTGACGTCGGAAATACAACTAGGAATATAGTAAATGATACCTAGAAACCGAACCATGCCAAAAAAAAAAAAAAAAAAAAAAATTGATTTCAATAATAATGATGTTATGATAAATAATTTAAATTTAAGTTTTTGCAGTTTAGGCCATGGTCACTCTTAGCCGCAACTTGAAAATTTTATGGCAATTTGTTGAATACCACATTTTTAATAGAAAGCTTTTATAAAAGTAGTATTGTGGAGAAATTGGACAGGAATTTACTCAAGACAAAAAGTAAAATTTGTAGTAAAAGGTGATTAAAGAGAATACTTATGAGTTGTGTCTAAATCAATAATTTTTTGAGAAAGTATTCAAAATAATAATAATTTTTTGATAAATGTCATTCTCATTAAAAAAAAATTTAATATTAATTTTTTTTTAATAAAAAAGACTCTCCTAGATAGACAAGCCCTCCTTAGTTCACAATAGAGGTATGTTTATCAGTTGGTTTTTATTTTTATCTTAATTTTAAACAGAACTCAAAATCAAATAATACTTTAAATTAATAATAAGTTATTTATTTTTGTTACATTTTATTTCTATTAAATATGAAAAAGTAAATAAAAATCAATATATTTCTTTTAATATTCTAGAAGAATGGCAGATATTTTGGTTTTTCAAATTCAATAAATAAATTATAAAAATAAAAATAAATAGATTATGTTTCTAGAACCTAAAAGTAAGTCGCTTCAAAAAAATAAAAATAAAAGAATACAAACAGATAATCAACGTGCGAGTAAAAAGGGAAACGAAATCACCGATGAATATCTAATCAAAAACACATTTGACTTTTTGAAAATAAAGTTTAACAAAATTTTCAATTGGGAAAAAGTAAACAAAAAACATAAATTATTTTAACGAGACACAAAACATGAGTGCAAATGTAAATGTAAGAAGGGATTAAGAAGCGAGGCTAGCACCGGTCTTTTGGGCCATGATGACATCCTAAATATAAGCTAAAACAAAGTACTAATTCAGTAAATGTAATAAAGAATTCGTATTAAAGGAAAATACTCAATCTTCACCAATTAGGAAAACAAAATATTTCATAATTATTGCCCATCAATTATCCCTTATTAATCGGTTAACAATAAGGAAAGAAAATCTCTCACCCGGGAGGAATATCGTATCCTCATTAAACTAGGAAAGTCATCAATTATCCCTTATTAATCGGTTTACGATAAGGAAAGAAAATCTGCTGCAGTGGGAGAATATAATATCCTCGATAGGAAAGATGCGTCGATTATTAAATCGTCAATTAGGAAAATTGTTATGATCATCGGAACATAAATCACGCAGGGCGAAGTACATTACCGATTGGCACGTGAACTTAAGCCTGAAAATTCATTATAGCGGTTGATATTCTTTTATAAGGAAAGAAGCCCGAGCTGGCGTTGGAGAAGCGACAGAGCGAGTCCGCGATCCTTTTTGTTTCTTGTTTTTGTAGAGAGTCCAATGTCGAGCTAAGCGGGCCAGAAGCCCGACAAATCCAGCGCGCTAGCTTGGGTCTGGTTAGCTTGTCATCGGTTTGGCGCGGATTTGTGGGAATGACAGTTCCTACAAAATAAAGTGACACTCTCGTATTGCGATGGTATCAACACGGAACACAGTAAGAGCACGCCAATCCTCAAGGATGCGAGATCAGCGGGGCAGGCGTGAACTGACCGACCTCCCGGTGTACGTTAGAGACAATGCGAGGCCCGGCCGCGGACGAGGTGGAGGCGCTGCAGCGTCTGACCAACACTTCACTGAAAGAGTTGGAACAACTCACGAGCGAGAAATATGAGGCCCCGAGAGACACGACATGCGAAAAGGCGAAACCACATTGCACAAAGCGAAACCTGACCCTCGTCGAAGTGGATAGAGAAGGGAAACTAGCCGCACCCGGGGAGTGCTGATCATACCAACCCGGAATGGTCGCAACGGAGAAGTCGTGGGAGCGAGTTCGAGGCATACAACGAAATCAGCGCATGAAGGTAGCGGTAAGGCAGGCTCCGATCTCCATGCCACAGTGCGACAAACCCGAATCTCAAATTCATCATTTGGGTGCTGCACACTTCCCATCTGGCAAAAGTTCGAATCTAGTAGGTCGAGGCAGTCAGCGGAATGAAAAGACCCCGCAAGACCCGCTATCGATACGTACAAAAGAATCGGATGGAACTATGGATATCAGACCTCGTACGATGGCCTTGTTATCGCAAAGACCCGGCGTGGCTGGTTTAAGCAGGACTCAGCCGTCTTCCATCTCATTGTTCACAAAACTTTCCATCGCATTCGTCTCGGCTTTGCTCCAGACAGGACGTGTAGGAAGCCTGAGTTATCACCTTATGACCGTAAAGCGAGGCTCTCGAAAGCTGGGTCATATGTTGAGGTTTAACATGGGCGCTAAAGGTGGATATTCTCGACGAGAAGTTCGCGTTTTGCTTTCATTGTGAGTGGGATGCGGTCGAAGATCCCAATGTTCTATCTCAAGAACCACCGGCTGAGCATGATAGGTCTACGGCAAAACAAGAAACATATCAACGGTGTGAAAAGCCATACCATCCGAGCAAAGAAGCTCTTCTGAGGAAAGGAAGCGGCGGCGAAGAAGATGAAGCTCGAGACAAGCGAGAGAAGGGACAAATCCTGAGAGGAGTAGAAAGCAGAGCGGTCCTAGATAAGGCGAGAGTGTCGAAGGATGCGTGAGGACCACACCGGCATGAGTTGCGTAGCGGTATTCTGATACACCCCTCTGACGACCTCGATTATCGCCGGTCCCTACGCGAAGTGCAACATGAAAGGTTCTTGAGGTGGCCATCCCAGATGAAGTCAGATCCCGCTAGAAGAGACGACACCAAATATTGTGAGTTCCACAAGGATCATGGAGCGCAGAGCAGGTGGCCATCCCGGCTAAGGAGATTGAATCTTGATCCGATGTGGACATCTCGTGCGTCGTGTATGAAGGGCATGGCGAGTCTGTACACCACCTCGTCGGCCCGACCCCAATTCAACATCAGCGCCTTTAGGAGAAATCCATGCGCCAATCTCAGGAGGGTTGCGGGGAGAAGTGGAGAGTCGGCTCGGCCCGAGGAAGGCCTTAAGCGCCCGATAAGCTCGGTTGTAGAGCTTAACGGCCGCGAGAAGACCTCGGCGCCCGAGCTGAATGCTTTCAGTTTGTAGAGCTTAATAGCTTAGGAAGGCGTTAGCGCCCAGGAACCCAGCAGCTCAGTTCAAACATGCCATGTAGCCACGGAGCCAAGTAGCTCAGGAGCCCAGTAGCTCAGTTCGAACAAGCCATGTAGCCATTGAGCCCAGCAACTCAGTTCGAACATGCTAGGTAGCCACGGAGCTAAGTAGCTCAGGAGCCTAGTAACTCAATTTGAACAGGCCATGTAGCCATGGAGCCAAGTAGCTTAAGAGTCAAGTAGCTCAGGAGCCCAGTAGCTCAGTTCGAACAAGCCATGTAGCCGGGGGCGGCGGCTGAGGCAACCATTTCCCGATTGAGTGAGGCCATGTAGCCACGCGGAGCGAGTGCTTCCGGTTCAAGCGGGCCATGTAGCCGGGCGAAGTAGCTCAAGAGCCCGACAACGGATTCGAAAGAAAGGCCATGTAGCCACGAGCCGTGGCTTCGGGGAGCCAGCCATTTCGGTTGAACAAGCCATGTAGCCACGAAGCCAAGTAGCTCAGTTCAAACAGGCCATGTAGCCACGGAGCCAAGTAACTCAGGAGGCAGAGTGTATCATCTCAAAAAGGCCAAGTAGCCACGGAGCCATGTAACACAGGAGCTAGCTCAAAAAGGCCAAGTAGCCACGAAGCCATGTAGCATAGGAGCTAGCTCAAAAAGGCCAAGTAGCCACGGAGCCATGTAGCTCAGGAGCTAGCTCAAAAAGGCTAAAGTAACCACGGACCCATGTAGCTCAGAAGCTAGCTCAAAAAGGTCAAGTAGCCACGAGACCCGGTAGCTCGGTTGCCGAGCGTGCTTGACTCAAAAGGCCAAGTAGCCCGCGGGCCATGTAGCTCGGGGGCCTAGCTAGTAGCTCAGTTCGCGAGGAAGCAGCGACTCAAAAGCCAAGTAGCCACGGAGCCAGTAGCTCAGTTTGCAGAGCATAACAGATCAGGAAGGCCTCAACACCTAGGAGCCCTATAGCTCAGTTTGTAGAGCTCAACAGCTTAGGAAGGCCTTAGAACCCACGAGCCCGTGGCTCGGTTGCGAAGCAACAACAGGAAGGCCTTGGCAGGGAGTACGATGCTTCCGGTTGCAGGCTCCGTGGCTCGGGAAGGCCTTAGCGCCCACGAGCCCGTATTTCGGTTGTAGAGCAACATCTCGGGAAGGTAGCCCAGGGCCCGAGGGCCCGATGCTTCCGGTTTGCGAGCTCAGCGGTAAAAGGCCTTGCGCCCGAGAGCCCGATAGCTCGGTTGCATATCTCCAGCGGTACCGGGAAGGCCTTAGCCCACGAGCCTGTGCTTCGGTTGCCGAGTTTGCTTGTTTCGGGAAGGCCTTAGCGCCCGGGAGCGGTAGCTCGGTTGTGGGAGCTCAATGGCTCATGAAGGCCTTGGCGCCCGGGGGCCCCCGTATCTCGGTTTGAGGGCCTCGGCGCTCATGAGCCTAGTGGCTCGGTTGCGAGGCTTAACTTGGCTCGGGGCCTCGACGTCCGGGGGCACAGTGGCTCGGTTTTCAAAGCAATAAGCTCGGGAAGGCCTTAGCGCTACAGGCGCAGCCAAACCGGTTGCAGAGGCAACAGTTCGAAGGCCTTAGTGCCCGGGAGCCAGGGGAGCCCGGTAGCTCGGTTGCGGGCTTAATGGCTTAGAGGCCTTAGTGCCCGGGAGCCGCAGCTCGGTTGCGGAGCAACGGCTCGGGGAAGGCCTTGCGTCGAGAGCCCGGCCCGGCGCCAGGGGCCCTAGTAGCTCAGTTTGCAGAGTTTAATAGCTTAGGAAGGTCTGGCCGCACGGGAGTGCTGTGTGGCTCGGTTTGTAGGCAACAACTCGGGAAGGCCGTAGCGCGGGAACCCGGCGGCTCGAGGGAAGCCTCGGTGCACAGGAGCCACAGCCAGCTTAGTTTTAGAGCTTAACGACTCGGGAAGGCCTTCTCGCCCGTGAGCCCACTGTAGCTCGATTTGCGAGCAACAGCTTCGGGGACAACCTTGTAGCGAGAGCCCGAGTAGCTCGGTTTTTCAAAACCTAATTGCTTTCGAGCCTGCAATAGCCACAGAGCCGGTGGCTCGATTTTAAGAATTTAAATAGCTCGACAGGACTAGGAACCCGAGCATCTCGATTAACGAGAGCAATATTAATCAACAAATCCTGGTATATCAGCAAAAAGTCAATGTTAGAAGCAATACAGCCCTTGCCTACGCCTGCTTTAGCCAAAGGCTCGGGGGGCAATTGATGGGGTTTAAAATAATAGGCGCACGGGCTGGGAACCACGAGCCCCAGAATGTCCCGGGCTTAAGAAGGGTTAGAAGCGAGGCCTAGCATCGGTCTTGTGGGTATGGTGATCCCGAAATATAGGCTTCCATGAGGCGGTCGCTGCCCTTGAGAGGGTGGTAATGTAATCCAAGAATTTGTATTAAAGGAAAATACCCAATCTCCATCAATTAGGAAAACATAATATTTCTTAATTATTGCCCATCAATTATCCATTATTGATCGGTTAACAATAAGGAAAGAAAATCTCTCACCCAATGGGAGGAATATCGTATCCTCATTCAACTAGGAAAGTCATCAATTATCCCTTATTAATCGGTTATGACCTAAGGGAAAAAATCTCTCACAGCCCAGGAGAATATCGTATCTCGTTCAATTTAGGAAAATTAAATGATTATCACGGCTAATCGGTTTCTGATAAGGAAAAAATCGCCACTTGATTGGGAGGAATATCGTATCATCGCCGATAAGAAATATCTTATTCGATGTAAATCATCATTAGGAAAGTTGTCGTGATCATCCATTATAAATACTAAGCCATCCCGAACTGGTGAAAGTGCGAACTACGCGCAGAAAATTCGACCCTCGCAGTTGATCTTACCTTTGAAGCGGCTTAGGCATCGGAAGCGTAGGCGGGCAGGGTCGATCGCTTTGTTTCTTGTTTTTGCGAGAGGAGTTCAATGCCGGAGACCCGGCCCGAACTAGTCCGGCAAATCGCAAACCGCTCTGCCAGTTGATTGAAAAAGCATCATCAAATACTATTTTAATTATGGTAAAGCAATCATCATAATCTTTAAAAAAAATTAAATTTCAATTTTTACAAGTTTTATCTTACTCGGCAAATTCATGAAACCTATACTAGGAAGTAATTTTGTTCTAAAACGTTGTTTTTTTTTTTATAAAAAAGGTGTTTAAAAAAATTTTGGAAACACTTTTAAGAATGTAGCAAATTTCTTGTAATGCAAAAAAAATCTCTTATAATATTTTGTAAGGAAATATTTTAGTGGTGTTTGTTTTTTGGTATATTTTTTATGACTTATTGTTGAAATTTTCAAAAAAGATTCTGAATAGAAAATATCAAAATATTTGATTTTTTATATTCAAAAAAGCCATATTCCAAAATATGAAATACCATCATTGACCAACAAAGAGTTGAGATAACAATATTTAAAAATAAACAACTTAATATTTAATATTATTAAATACTATTTAACATTAAGTTGAAAAAAAATTGTAAAAAAACAAACACTACCTTTATATATGATTCTCTTGAATAAACCTTTTAGAGGAAATACTTCAACACTTTAAATAGAAATCCTATAAAACTTATTATAAATCCGTTTTTAAGATCAACATGGACACTTTTTAATTTTAGATAATTTAGATCACAAAATATACTAAAATAAAGTATAACTTATTTTACACAATAACAATAATTTGACTTTATTGTAGATTATTGTAGTTTTTACTTCAAGACAATACATGAAAGTGAAAATTAAAAAATATTGATTTCTCTAATTAAATTCATTACCGGCATTTATTTAGTGTCTATGTCCTTAAGGTTGATTCAAGTGGTAAATGATATGAGTCTTTGGAAAGTCCAACTCGAATCCTTATTAGATCAAAGTATTACAAATATGTAATGTAAAATAAATAATGGTATAAAAATAAACATTATTCAAATAGGTAAAAGACAAAAACAAACTTCATAATCCCACCAATCTCGGAGTTTCTAGAAAAGTGATAAATAAATAAATAAATTTAAAAAAAAGTTATTAGAGGCAAAGAGTGAAAAAGTTAGGAAATATTCCAATAATGTAATTAAATAAAACGTTTATAATTAATTTTCCCTTTTTTTTCTTCTCTACTATTTGCCATTTTATATTTTTCCCGCTTCTGTTCAACGTTTATATTCAATCCATCAAATATCTCCACAACTACTACATTAAAGGAAATAACACAAAAACGATTTTTATTGAAATAATAAAAAACCCCTATAATTTGTTTTTATTTATTATTGTCAATTAAAAACCCTTTTATACTTACCAATCAGAAATAATATTTTAATGGGATAAAAGATCAACTATCCATAGTTAAAAAGTATTAATTGAATGGTCAAACATAACATTTTGATAAAAAAAGAACATAAAATAATAATTATTTTAAAGTAACTATTTATATTTTATAATTTTGAATTCTTTTCTATAATCATTTTCTAGGAATGTATGAAAATGAACTTTTTTCTTTCCTTTTCTTTAACTATTTTTAAGACAATCATTCTCGATCCAAATTATGTTGATAAGAAGGCAAAGAATATCGAGAAAATAAGGAGGGTATTTTAAGCAATGAATACATTTATTATTCTTTTTTTGATAAAGATATTCATTTATTTTTATTACAACTTATAATAAAATGGCTGAACATGGAAGAAGGGTTCCAGTTTCAGTTGCGACAATTTACTATATTATATTAAAAATTATTACTATATTATATTAACAAGTTATTAGCTTGAAAAAAACTCATAATGCTAATTTTTTTAATTTTGAAATTAGTTTTAGTAAATATCTAACGAGAAAATCCAACGTGTTGACCTTGTTGACTTTTTTAAAAATCAAAGAATTTTAAGTAATTAAATCTAAATATAATATTGTATTAAAAAAAACTCTAAATATAATATTATAAAGGGAAATTAATAATTTAAATCCCTGAATTTTTGGATTTTGTCATTTTATATCCTTAACTAAAAAAGTTTTTTTTTAAATATATGTACTTTAATTTTAATGAAACTCTCTAACCACAATATAAACCTTAAGAATTAAGAAAATAAATTCTTATTAAGAATAGAAAATAAATTTGAATTTTTAGGCTTTAGAAAAATGATTTTTAATTTTAAAATTAAAAATAATAATTGTCAAGTTTTTTAAAAAATTGTATAAAATCTGAATTTATATTCTAAATTTAAATGAATTATGTAATTAAATAAAAAATGTGAATTTTATGTATAGCAAATTGCATTAGATTATTAGTTTTGAAGAGATAAATTTGTTATTATGAATTAAAAAATAAATTTTATTTAAAATTAGTAATCTTAAAATTCATAATTTAAACATATTTATAAAATTTGTAATAAAAAATATTTTTATTGTATTCAAAATTGAAAATTTCTTTTTCAGATTTTTATTTTAAAGTTTTTTTTAATACACTTTTAATTACAAGGTGATAAACACATTTAAAGCCAAAGTTAATAACTCAAATTTTCTAAAAATCCAAATTCAATTATTTCAAATCAAAATTAAAATTTACTTATTAATTCACAAAATCAAATTAATTATTTTATTAAAAATTAAATTTTAATTTTTAGATTTTAAATTTGGATTTTTAAGATTAATGCTTTGACATATTTGGAAAAATTTTTAGAAATTTTGAGATATTAAAAAATAGTCTTTAATTTTCTATTACAAATTTTATTAATGTGTTTAAATTACATGAATTTTAAGGTTATTGATATTTAAATTTAGAATTTAAATTTATTATTTAATTCTTAAAATCAATTTTTGTTTTTCAAAACTAATATTTGATTCAATTTGTTAGACAAAATTTACTTTTAATTAATTAAATAATTAAATTTAAATTTAAAATTTAAATTTATTTTTTCTAAAACAAAAAAAATTTAAATTTATTTTCTTAATTATCAAGATTCATGTTGTGGTTAAAAATATCCTAGGTAGAAGTGTAATTAAAATAAAAATACATATATTTAAAAAAAAACTTTTTTAGTTAAGGATATAAATGACAAAATCTTCAAAAGTGAGAGGATTTAAATTGATATTTTTCCTATTATAAAATATTTTATTTCAATTTTTTTGACAGCTAACCTTGTTAATATAATATTATAACCTTGTTAATTTTTTTAATTTAGGAGATGAAGTAATTATATATAAATGGTATTTTATTTTGAATTTATAAAGAAAGAACAATAAACGGTATTTATCGGATACGGAAATCAGCTAACAGCGCTATTTTTTACAGCCGTACACGTGTAAATGGGTAAAACCCGACCCGGATGGAAAAAAATAGGTGCTTTCCTTATAACGAAGTGCGTGGAGGAAGTTTAAAAGGAAACGAGAGTTTGAAAAAACACAAGAAAGATTGCCGTTTGGACTCTCGCTTTCTAATGCTCTCCTCTCTCTTTCCCGCGAACACTCTCTATCTCTAGGATCTTTCTCTCTCTAAAGAATCTCGCTGGCTGCGGAACTTGATCTGCATATCCGTGGATTCTTCGAATCTCGTCTATGGTGCTCTCAAGACTCTGTTTTTGTCTCCTCTTTGAAAATTGAATCCTTTGATGCCCCCCCGACTCTTGTGTTTTTCCTTTCTCAGCTCTCTCTTTTGGCCGTTACAGATTTCTGTTAATGCACTGAAAGCGATCTCCAGAAATCCAGCAATTGCGCTTTGGATTTATTTTCGTTTGTTTTTTGTTTTTTGTTTCGTGATGTTTTGTGTTTTTGACCGTTTGGAGTTCAATCTCCAAGAGTTTGAATTTTGGATTGGGTTTCATATGAAGATTAGAATTTAGGGTTTTTTTTTTTTGGTTTTGTTTGGAGAGCTCCTTGACGTTAGCTTGAAGATTGCAAAAGGCCGTTTTAGTTCATTGTTGTTTTTTGGATTTTTTTTACCCTTTTTCATGAAACCTGCTAGCTGATTGGAGTGAGAAACTATGGTAGAGGCAGACGAGTGTAAGGCGGATGTGAAGCAGAATTTAGGGTTTCCGATCACTATCGTCTCTGATATAGATCGCAAGTAAGTCTATATTCTAGGAGTTTTTTTTTCTCACTTCTTTTGCTTCACTATCTGTTTGGACGCTGAGAAAGTAGGGAAAAAAGGTAATAAATTTAAAGTTTCATGTTTTATGATCTTGCTCTCTTTGGTTGCTGACTAAGCATAGACAAAGTAAGGAAGTACTTGTGTTTGTATTTCCAAAATTTTAAAAGTAAGAATGAAAATGAAAAGCACAACTATGCCTAAGAGTATCTAGCATAGTTGAGTGAAGCTTACAGATTTTGATTACTTTTATTTTCCGAGGGTTTCTCACCATCCAAGCAGAACTTAATATTGATTATGAGTAAGCTGGTTGCATCTGAACCTATTTATGGTAAGGTGTATTCCAATTAGAAAGTTATAACAGCATGAGAATAGTTCATAAGACCATCTTTGAGACAGTGATAATTCCTTTGTTTATATCATTATTGGTTCTGGAATGGCATAAATATTATGATATTGTTTGGTATTGTTGCAAATATAGGAGGGTGACCGGGCCTACCAGGCGATCAACTAAAGGATTCTGGACAAAGGAAAAGGTCAGAAATTAAGTTCTTGTAGGCTTTATGGTTTAATGTTTTGTAGTTTTGGATGTTGGACTAGTTATTTGAACAACTGTGAAAGGGGTGGGACTGAATGGTTCTTTGCATTTACTTGTTATTTGAACTAATTTGAAATGAAGATTAGATGACTGACTTCATATGCATTCTTTTCCCCATCAACAGGATCAAATTTTAACTTGTGCTGTCAAAAAGTACAATGGAAAGAACTGGAAAAAAATTGGTGCGTTTCGACTCATAAGGGTTCCTCTGTAGTGGAATCTATTTTATTATCTAAGCGGTTTGTAAATATACCAGTACCTGGGGCATAAATTAACGTTATTTAATGCTTTCAGCAAAAAAAAATTTCTTAATTTTTTAAAGAAGTTTGGTCTTTTTATTTCTTTGAACTGTCAATTTCTGATGAACTAGTCATCTTGTGCAGCTGAATGTGTCACTGGCATGACAGATGTTCAGTGCCTGCATCGATGGCAGAAGGTTCTTGACCCTAGCCTTGTCAAAGGGCCTTGGACAAAGGAGGTGGAAATTAAATTTATTGGTGCCTTTTGAAGAGAGTATTCTTTTTGTTTAAATATTGTATTAGGATTCCCTTTTTGCTTGGCATTCCCAGGAAGATGATATGATCATTGAGCTGGTTGAGAAACAAGGTAACAAGAAGTGGGCTGAAGTAGCAAAATCCTTACCTGGCCGTATAGGCAAGCAATGCCGAGAAAGGTAGTAATAGCAGTTTTATGCAATTAATTCGAAAGTTTGTTTAGCATTTAGAGCTATTTTCTCAAGTTTCTATTTCCATAACTACTTTTTTATTTTTACCCACAAGTATTTTTTGGCTATCAGTAATATTTTCAGAGCTTTCTTCTTTTCATAAGGGGGAAAAATAAAGAAAGAAAGAAACTGACGCAATGGCTAACTTGATTTATTCAGGTGGCATAACCATCTAAACCCAGCTATTAACAAAGCTGCATGGACCAAAGAAGAGGAATTGACTCTTATACAGGCACACCAGAAATGTGGGAATAAGTGGGCTGAAATAGCAAAGTTTCTACCAGGAAGGTAATCAGAGGAGAATGTTTCTACATTAAAATCAAATGATCAGATGTGATAGTTTTGTTCAAATGTATAAATCATAGATATATTTATGGATAGAATGATTTATTGCTTTCTCATCTGAGTATTTTGTTTTGTTTTGTTTCTCTATTGGGAATTGACAGGACCGAGAACTCAATAAAAAATCACTGGAACTGCTCACTGAAGAGGAAACTTGATTTACATGCATCTGGAATTCCCAGCAACAATTTATATAGCTTGAAAATGGGAAGAGAAACAGAAAATGTAATAGCTCAGGTTGTGAAGCGAAGTCTTGTAACAACATTTTCTCTTGACAAGAAAATGGAATCACAGAGTAGTGTGGATACTCATCTGGGTTTGGCTAATGGATATTCTAGTGGAAGAGAGGGTCATCTACGACCATTTAAGAAAGTGAACCGTCCATTATCAAAAAAGGAAGCTGTTGGTCCCATGAAGCCACCATCTCAGACCATATTTGATAAGAAAGAAGTTCGTGAATGTGACCTGGTGAGTGGACAATGCCAAGATAGTGCAGTTAACAATAAACTTATGCAAGACCCACATATCAAGGCTAACAAGCTCCATGGATCGTGCAGTATTTCATTAGATTATCCATTGACATTTAGGCATGCGGCAAACCCTGGTAATCATTCTCCTCCAGCACCTCATTGTATTCCACCCTTATCAAATTCTCCATTGGATGAGATTGGTTGCAATGGAAAAACTAATTCTCTTCCCCACAAGGTGGATTTTCCTGTTACTGCTAAAATATCATTTCAACCTCCAAAAGGGATGAGCAAATTACTTTCCGCTTATCGCTGGCATACTATTGGTTCAGGATCAAGAGACCAGTCTAAGAATCCTTTTCCATCCATGCAGACTCATGAAGTTAATGGAACAAATAAGGATACTGAAAAGTTTTTAAATTTAGAGGATAAAAATCTTAGTGGTTTGTGCTATGAGCCACTCAATCTGGAGGATCAGAGAATTTTCTTGCGATCTGCTACATTGCCTAGATCAGATAGCTATATTAAGCAATCATCTAGTCCAGTTTCTTCTTGTACGCCAGCTAGCAATGAGAAAGGATCTTCTGTCAGTTGTGGCAGTCCAGAATCCATATTGAGGAGCGCAGCCAGAAGTTACAGAAATACTCCATCTATCATAAGGAAACGAAACCGAGATCCCAGAGAAACTGAGAATGCAAATAACAATGACGGCACTGGTACAGAAAAGACTCAGAGTGAGTTTCTTCCAAAGGCAAAGCAGCTTTTCCTCTCTCCCCTCAAGTCCCAGAAGCTTGATACATTTTCTGTAGTGAAATCTGTAGAAAAACGTCTGGAATATGAATATGACAAAGAGCAGGATTAAGGCCTTTAGCAATTGGTGGATTTTCTGATGTGTGGCTCAATTAGTTCTTCAAAAGCCTGGCTAGAAGGTTTTATCAAGAACTCTTGCTACATGGTTCCAGAGGAAAACTTCAGCTCTCTGACCTAAGGTAAGTGATTTCTGCTTGTCTTTTATTTCAACTAATAGCCTCTTCTAATCAAACATAGTAACTATAGGGACAGGTCTTACAACCGTGGTGACATAGTTGAAACAGAGTTTGTTCCACTGGAAGCTCAATTAAGAGCCTTGTTTGAGACCAAGGTTGTGAGCAATTTTATCGATCATAATATGTATATGATGTTTTTTTTTTTGACATTTGTTCACTTTGCATGTCCTTTTATAGTATCCTATTCTGTTCTTACAAGGACTCGAGTCTATAACCTCCCGTTCCCCATCCCACCCATTTACCACTTGAGTCAAGCCTCAAGGACATATTTCCATGATGTATTAATATTAGAAGAATTGAGACATTCATTTTGGTTTTGTTGTCCTTTGAAAGTGGAATTCAGCTAGTTTAAATTGATATTCTATTCACCCTTTCCTTGTTTCTCTTCTCTTTGCAGATTAATATTATCAGTTTCGTTAACCTGTACAAGAAATATTGATTCAAGATATTGTTGATAAGTGGCACAAAATGTATTCAGCCATCCCCAGAAACAGCAACAATAAAGCTGAAGAAACAGCAACAATAAGGCTCGGAAAGTAAGGCCGACGAGTAGAAGCAGAATGTAGATCGATTCATACAAAATCAACTGGGGCTTTTGATGAACTGAAAAATGTTTGTTACAGTGATTCTTTTCTTCTCTTATAATCAGTTTCCTGTACTTTCTCTTATCCTTTCTCAGAGAAACCAGCTCCTAAGGTTGTGATGAGATGTGGGCTTTGGCAATAATTGACATATTTTGAAGTTACAAAACTTGTTAGCAGAATTTTGATTTTTTTTTGGTATTAAAAATTTTGATATAAAACTAGAAAGAGATCAATAATTTTTAGTATTTAAAGATGCTATAATCCCTGACCCTATCTTCTCCTATTAAGTGGGGGAGCGGCATTTAAGGTAATTAGATCGCTATAAAGACGGTCATGAAACAAAATTAGCAGAGTTAAGGATGATGAAACCGTCAGCCACGGACCACGCGCTACCAGCAGTGACGGCGGCCACCGTCTGGAGAGACGTTCCTGAACCAAGCCGTTCACTGACCACCAACGGCTTCCAAAGACAAATCACTGCGGTCCCCGTCGCCGCCTTTTGCCACCGGAAGGACTTCTACTCCCGCCTCATTCTCGACGTGCTGGAGATCGACCGAGTCGTTGCCTCCGTCAAACCTGCTGTCGCTGTAATATTATAATCCTCATAGCTTCCTGTTTTTTTTTCTACCAATTTCTTGAATAACCTTAATGTTTTTGTTTTGGCTGCATTTATGGGGCTTGTAGAATTATTTTGGTGGACTCCATGGAGGGGCTGTGGCTGCCATTGCAGAGGCGGTATCGATTGCGTGTGCTAGAACAGTAGTTGCAGAGGATAAGGATTTGTTTCTGGGTGAAATGGCCATCTCTTATCTCGCTGCTGCACCACAGAATGTGAGTCTTTCTGATTTTCATGTCCAAATATGGCGAGTCTTTCTTGCCTTTCGAAGACAAAATTGCTTTAGAGCTTGTGTTGGCTCCTGTTTTTTTAAATTTTTCTCGAGAATGGTTTTTGAAAGCACCGAACACCAATTTGCATTCTTTGAAAACTGTTCCTATTTTCTGAATTGAGTGTTTTTCAGAAAAGAAAAAAATAAAATCAAAAGTGTTCATTGGTTTCCTTGTTCTTTTTGTTTTTCATATAAAAAAATTGTTACTAAATAGATCCATAGTTTATGTTCTTAAAAGCAATGGAAGGGTGCCTTTGAAGCTTGGGCTTAAGTTGTAAAGGGGATAGGTGTACGGAATGAATGGAAATTAAAAAAAAAAAAGTAAATGGAAGGGTTTCTGAAATGCTAACCAAACAATGGCTGTGGGGTTTTTTTTCTCAACAATATGGTTTATATTCCGGGATTCAATGAATTGATGAGCATCCATTGGAGGTGCTGGAGAACTTGGGGCTTCCGCGACATTTTTCCCAGTGTGTTTGAAATTGAAAATGCTTTGCATATTAAAGAATCAGCTCCGGCGGGAGTTCTTTATCGGGGGCATCAGTATGCGTAACGTGGAAATGGCGCTCAGACAAAAAATCGGTACAAGCCAGAGTGGTATCGAGAGGTGGCAAAATCTGTCAGGGGTTGGGGTGGTATATTTGTGCTTTGGAGAGAGGAAATTAGAGGTTAATTAGCGGTTGGTAATTTCTGATTCTCTCGGCGGTATATTTCGATTCATGTTGCGGGATTTAATTATATTTTTAATAAAAACATTGAATTAATAAAATGGTATCTATTTTAGCCTTCACCAATTTAGGCCAAAAGCAGCTGTTCGCGAGTCTTAAAACTCTTGTTTAGGAGAGAGGGAGATTATAAAATGACATTTGACCTTACGGAATTTTGACAACTTCCGTGGGTTACTCTAAGTATGGAATTAGGATGTATATTTTGCATATCGAACTCATTTCACTTATATTACATCATTGAATTATTATTTAAAACTGAGTGTGTTTGCCCAGTTATGCTCCATAGATTTTCTTTCGCATTGAATCTGTTGCTAGTTGATTGTTACCCGAAAAGATACAATGTTTACCTTATATCTAGAAGCTGCAATGATCTTATCGTATCTTTGGTTTCAAGTTTCTGGTTTCTCAAATGGCCCTTTTCTGAATTCTTGGTTGGTATATATAGTTCATTTGCATCTGCAAATCCTCTTTTCTGTCTTCAATTTTTTTTTTCTTCATTGTTTTTTCCAAATTTGTCTTTGAGATGAGCTTGTTTTGTTTCTGCACATACAATAATTGGAATGGAGTTCAGAATGAGGGAAACCAGCATGTTTGTTTACGCCGCACGTGCCACCTTCTATACCATTCCTATAGCAATAGTATGAGATATTTCCTTTTATATGTGATGATGCTTTTTTCAACCGGAACTGGGCTGGAACGTGTGGGAGTTGTTGAAATTTAGACTCGGTTGCTTGTGGCCCCGGGATGTCACGGGTGTCTGGTCGTCGGTGAAGCGTATGATGCTGCGATACCGATCTGCAAACCTTGAGCGTAGCACTCCTCTCTGAACGAGGAAGAATGGGGGGTCGGCGAGTGTGCCGTGGTAGCGCTCAGATACTAAGTCGATTTCTTTACGAAGAAAAGTGAGGCTAGCAGAGAGGCGAAGGTCTTGCATATGAGTAAGCGATGTAAGAATGTTGGCGATACGCTTTCCTTGTAGATGGGGTGGTATAGTATTTATAGTAGATGTTGACTGTTGGATGATAGTGGAGGAGTCCTTCCCATTGGATAAGGATATTTCTTATTTTTAGTTCATAGTCCGGATTTAGTGCGGATATAGCGGTTGCTTGGGATAGTCTTCTTTCCTTATTGAAATTTAGTCCAGTAGCGATGATCTTTTTATTATTTTATTTGTATTGATAAGATTTGTTTGGATCGGTAGGATAGCGTCTTGTTAGGGTTATTCTATTTTTATGTGCAGCTCTGTCCCGCGACTTACTTGGTATGGACCTTCTAATTTGTCGAGATATTTTTACTTAGGCCCCTGGCGGGGCGGACCTTGTTTTGAAGGGTGAGCCACTTGGGGGCGAGGTATTGCATTGGATCACGTGCGGCTTCTTTGGGCTTGGCCCGGTGGGCCTTTGAATCCTTATTTTTCAACCACACATCGATTGCTTTGACCCTTACGTAATGCGGTGTCGTGAGCGAGGTACGTATCGCGTTCTTGCATCGGTCTGTTTCACGTGTCTGCTTTGTAGCTGGGTTAGTCGAGGCCCAGTCGCCGTCGTATGTTTTATGATAATGATGATGCTCTTTGTGGTTTTGCGCTCGTTTACTCCTGCCTTTTAGTTTCTTTTTCGGTTTCTTCGTAAACCTCCTCAGATCACGTGGCACTACGGTTCTCCCCATCTTCTTTTTTCGCGGTCTTGCACTTCATCTGCTGAGAGTTCCTTGTTTGACCTCTTGTGCGTAGAGTCTTTTTCTGGCCTTTTCCAGAGATTGCTTCTTTTGTCTTTTTCCTTGGGGTTGTTGCATCTCTTTCTCTGGCCCCTTTTTGATTGGTACGACGAGGCAATAGGGTTAAATTGACTGGATTTTCCCCCCCTCTTTTTTACTGTTTGTTTTTGCTATGGGATCGGGTCGTTCTTCTTCTTTGCGTATCGGTGATGGCTCTTTGGCGGTTTCCAATCCTACACGTGCTAGGGATGCCTCACGGCCAGCTCCGATCGCGGTGTCAGCGGGACGCTCACGAAATTACGCTTCCTTTGGATAAAGTAAAGGGGATAATAAGGTATTAAATATCCTAAGGGTCGGATTATCTCGCGTCTGTATCCCGACATCACAGTAAATGTGGAGTCTGCGGGGTCGGCCCGCCATTATGGGGTTACTTTTGTTGAGCGTTATTGGCCTCCCCACGACATTGAATATATGGTCCCTTTGGCGTTTTGACCCTTTATGTGTGGTTTTACGTACCCCGAATGGTGTGTTTCTTTGAGGTAGCGCTGAGAATGGTCTTCGTTTTTTGAGCTGCGTCGGCACATAAAGGGTGTCTTGCAACACTTCAGCGTGCGTCCTTCTGACTCGCCCAGCGGATGGGGTATTTTTGGTGGAGCCTATTGGCCTTTTTAGGGACGAGGGGTTCGGCGTCCCACCAATGTAGCTGGCCTTGTTCCTCTATCTTTTCGTTCGAAGGAGACCATCGAGGGGCTTCCTTTGTTTCTCGAACGTTACGGAGCTCCTGCAGTGATCTCGATCCTTCCTTGCCGCATAGGTCATGGAAGGGCCTTCAGCTCTTCGTCGGCGGTTTCAAGCCCAGGAATACAATTCTTGACGAGGGACGACACTGGGTATTCAGAAGCGGCAGGGAGCGCCCACGATAATCTTAAGTGAGCTATTTGCCTTGCATTTTGAGGCGACTTAATAAAGGTGATTGAATGTTTCTGATTTTATATTGCCTTCAAATTTCCCAGGTGTTCGTCTTGACCTTAGCGCCGAAGATAATGTCATAGCTCTGGCGTTGGCGGAGTGTCCTGCTCGTCCTTACGCGGAGTTGATAAAGTCGGACATTCCTGGCCCATCCCCAGCAGTGCACTGCGTTCCTGCAGCCGGGGCCTTCGCCTCACTTAAGCCACACAGGGTCTCCTCGAATTTGGGCTTCTTCTTCTCTACGGAAGGGAGAGATTTTGGTTCATTTGGGGCGTGTCCTCGGAAGCCCGGAGTGTGAAGGAAAAAATTAAACTCCGGCCGAAGGGCCAGGTCGGTTCAGGCGGGTTCGAAGTTGGGGGCATCTCAGGCTATCTGTCCAGGGGAGAACGGGGCGGAAGCGTGTGGTCATACTGTGAAGCTCCGTGGTTTGACTCCCTTCACTCCTTCTAAACTGTCGTGGAGGCAAAAAGTCTCTTAGGTGCGGCCCGTTGTGAGGCGTGGATTGGCGGCTATGCCTATAGCCGTGCGGAATCATGTCGGGAGGAATGCCCAGTCACCTCCTCGGGGCGGAGGCTGAAGAGAAAGCAGAGCAAAGTTGAGCGAAAACATAGTTCTTTGGCTCTCAATGCGGGAGCTCCGCCGGCGGTGCGGGTTTCATCCATCCTCGGGATTCGACCTTGGGAAGTCAAAGCGTTACTTTGTTAGGCGGGGCTGCGGCACATCTCTTCGGGGGTTGCATCGGTAAGTTTCGATCGTGCTTGCTCCACGTGCGGGTCAGAGTTGAGCACATTAACTTCATGTTTGATATGCGAGGTAGCCACTCATTTGAAGGGCTTTGGCTTTAAAGGCAGGAAACAAATGGCACGTGAGAATTGGTCGGATTTATAAGGCGAAGGCGGGCGCTCTCACGTCTACGGCGAGCAGAAGGCTGCGGGGGCGGCGCGGGGACATGAATGAAGAGTGGAGCGACTTGTCGATCCTAAAACATACCACGTCATTTCGGCTCGGGGCGAAAGTAGAAGGATGAGGTTCGGAAGTAACTTTGTCGGCGATCGAGCGAGCTTCGGGGAGGAGGGGATGGGGATGCGCTCAGTAGCGCCAGAAATGATTTGATTGAGGACCAGGAGAGTACAAAGTGCACTTTAGTGTGAGGTTCAAATGGTTAGGGGAGGAGCTCATCACCTCGAGGCGGTTCACGGGATCTTGGAGTGGAGCTGCAGCGACCCGATGGTGATACGAGGTGATAAGGAAACGACTCGAGAACGACCGGAGTCATGAAGCTTAGAGGTCGAATCTTTGCTAAAGGCATGAAGCCAGTGAGTCTTGGAAACTTGGCTTGGCGGAGCGGTGAGATGAGGAGTGTCGAAGCGGTGCTTGGCGTAGCAGAGGTCTTCATCAACGGGTTAGTTTGGTTGCTCAGAGAGATGAGGTTATTAGAATGGCGGGGACGGCGGTGCTTTCGATGGGCCTACGGGTGGCTCGCTTTCAACGAGAAGGTTGTTGCGAAATTGTTTCAGTCACGGACTTACGACCGACCTCCCGGCCCGGCGAAGGGTAGAAGAATCTCTTTCTCTGACCCATTCTCGAGATCCTGGTACTCTGGCGGGTAGTTCCCGTCTTCGTCGTCAGCTCCCTCCTACTTGGCGCTGAACTCCTGTATCATCTCTGTTTGCTTGATGTCGATTTATATATATATATATATATATTCTTTTTTTTTTTTTTTTTTTTTTTTTTTTTTTTTGTCGGACTGAGACTGGGAACTGTCTTAGCCCTCCCTTTTTAATAAATACTCATTTTTGAAGATTTGCATTCTCATTGGGATATTTTTACTTTCTCCTTGAAGCCCATATAAGCAGATTGGCACAGTTACGAGCAATCATGCTTATTGGCCCGAGTTATCGAGGCCTCGTTGCTATTACGTTCGGGGTGGGTTCTTAGGTTGTGCGGTCGGTGGGGTGGAGCTCGTCGAGGTGGAGCCTTGCCTTGTCGGTATGCGGCATGGTCGACTGGTTCCCTTAGGTTGTCGCGTCTGTTCGTGGTACGGGTCGTCGTGCGAGTTACGGACTTCCGCCCATTAACTTTGTAAGTCGGCGATTTCCTAGGTTCTTGAGCCTGCTCTCTTGGCTTGGTCGTCCCGGTCACGAGTAGGTGGAGTAGAGCTTATTAATGCGAATGGGTGAGGCGGGGCTCATCCATGTGGGGCGAGGGGAAGAGAGCGTCGAATCATGAGATTCTTGAGTGGGGCTCGTCCCAGTGGCCCGATGGAAGAGCTCGTCGAGGAACGAGTTTGAGCGAGCTTCGTCGAAGTGAAGCGATGGGAAAACTCGTCGATGAATTGTTAGGTAGAGAGCTTGTCGAAGTGGCGATGGGAAAAACCATCGAGTGGTGTTAAGGTATTTCGTCGCAGTGAGCCCGATATGAAGAGCTCGTCCAGTGAATTGTTGAAGTACGGCACGAGTTGATCGGCTCGTTTAGGCGGCGTGGCCTATCTTTGAGTGGATCACCTTGTCAAATTGAAGCGGCGTGGCTCTGGCTGGCGTGGCGCCCAGTGGCAATGCTTTGAGTTGATCGGCTTCGTTTGGCGACAACTGTCTTGAGTGAATCGCCTCGTCAAATTGGCAGTGCTCCGGTAGTGTAATAGCGGTAGCGATAATAGCGAGTTGATATGACTTCGTTTAGCCGGCGTGGCCTATGCGAGTGGATCCACTGCGAGTGAGGCCGGCGGCCGTGGCTCGAGGGCGGCTGGCGTGGCTTCTTGGTGGCAATGCTGAGAGGTTGATGAGCTTGTTTGGCGGCTTGGCTGTGTTGGAGTGGATCGCTCTCGTCAGGTGACGATGGCAGCTCGGGGCGGCCCAGTGGCCCCTTGAGTGGCTTGTCTTGGCTGGAGTTGATATGACTCGTTTAGGTAGCTTGGCTTTGTCTTGAGTGGATCACACCTCGTCGGATTGACGCCGGCGTCGCTCGATGTATGGCCTTGGTGGCAATGTAACGAGTTAATCCCGACTCGTTTAAACGACTTGGCTGTCTTGAGTGGATCACCTCGTCAGTTGAGCGGCGTGGCTCTGTTTATGGCCTTAATTAGCCCGGTGTAGCTTGGTAGTGACTCACGAGGCGGCGTGACCTTTCTGAGTAGATGAGCTCGTCAAATTGAAGCGGCGTGGCTCTCATGAGCACACCTTGCGATACATTTAGGTTGGGCTGAGGTGTAGCCGATCGACTTGATTTCCTTGGAAAGTGCGAGCGTCTTTAATGTTGATTGAAGGAGAATTTGGGTCGAGGTGACGCCTTTTGGAGTGCTTTGGCTTCTGCCATAAATGGGCGATGCATTCTTCCAATGAGTTTCGTTTTTAGATACGGCTTTGTGAGTACGTAATTGGAGTGCAGTAATGAGATGGAGTGTCGAAGTACGCTAGTCTTCTAGGCATCGCATGGAGATTACGGAGCGGTCACTGCTTAGGCTTTCTTCTTGTGGGAGTTGTGTTTTCCTAGTCTCCCTTTATGGGAGTCATGTTATTCCACAGCTTCTTGCTAGGGAATATACGTCCGAGAAGGGCGATGCATCTCACTTACTGCTTTGCTCTCTCTGTTTTTTATTTTTCTTTTTCCTCCTCTTTTCTCCTTTACTCTCTCTTTTCTCCGCTACTCCTTACTCCTTATTTTTATCTTTTTTTTTCACCTCTCTCGTTTCTCCCTTTTTGTTTCTTTTATAAACTCCTTCCATCCCTTTTCTTCTTCTCCCTGTTTTCCACTTCTTTCCTTTCCACTTCTCCCACATTATCTTTCTCCTTTGTTCCCACTTTTTTTTGAGAGCTATTTGCTCTTGAATGTTTTCAAGATGTCGATGACACCAGATTATGGCGAAAATAGTTCGATTGAAATAAAGAAGAAACTTTCCTTTTATATCTATGAACTTCTCATTGTCTTTTTTTTTTTTTTTTTTTTTGTATGTTTGACTGTATGAGATGTCGACAAGCGTAATTAACAAATACTCAGCGCTACTTCATCCTAATATTTAACAAGACTATATTACAAGCCTTGCTTATTAGTAAACGCTTAAGGTGTTCGCATTCCGTATCTTTGCAAGATTTTCCCTCTTGTTTGAGTTCATAGTACAGTACGACAACTCGGGATATGATGTAAGGGCCTTTGATTTAAGACCCCAGCTTTCCATGCCTTGGATTCTTCCTTCTTTGGCGAGCTTCTTTAAGACTAAGTGGCGGAGCATGTAGCTCACAGGCTTTGACTCTTTGATTACTTCAGTACCTTCTTTGTTTTTCCTTTGATACTCCTCCGTGCGCCCCTTTGAACTGTTTCGTTTTCATCCTGGGGTTATACAAAGTTTGAGCAGAAGGGCCTGGAAATCATTTATGTTCCTGCGATGCCTTCGATCTGGGAGACACATTAGGCCTCTCCCGCGAGGAGACTCTTCCTCGATGCGAAGAAATTTGCAGAGCAAAAGCGGGGTTTCCGTTGGCGACACGTAATTTAATCACGTGAGCCCGTAGTACCTCCCGGGAGGTATTCTGCCCATTTGTCAGGTCTTCAGAAATTGGTCTTCAGGCGGCTTTAAGGGTTCGATAGTGGCACCCGGCACATCCGTTAAGGCTGGTGTCGCGGGAGCGAGTAATAATTTTTAATTAGAGCTCGGCCCGAAAATCTCCCGAATTTAGCGTTATCGACGTTTCCCGTTATGCGATACGGGGCTCTTGGGATGCGAGCACGCATATGATGGCTCGCCACACGAAGTGTGTATCTTTTGCTCACGTAATTTGTGGCTAAGGCTGCAAACACGCCCACTTGGTGAAGTAATCCATTGCGACGATTATGAATTTGCAACGACCTTTACGGTAGGCGGGTCCCGATATGTCCGAGCCCCATTGTTGGAAAGGCGACTTGATCGATGTTAAAGGGCTCTGGCGGGAGGCGTGAGATCGCGGCGTGCTCTAGCGGTCGCATTTCTTGACTTCGTCGGTTGCATCCGCGAAAATATGAAATTGACGATGAAAGTATCCACCTTAGCAAAGCTTTTCTGCTAATGCAGAGCTCAGATGTGATTCTACGCATATACCTGGTAGAGTATACTCTCTCGATCACGTGCTTGGTGTCTTCTTTACTTGATGCATTTGGGAAGGGTGTGAAAAATCCTTGCTTGTAGAGGCTTATTTATGATTAGTGAGCACGGGTGATGCCATTACTTATTTTGGTACTTCTTTTGAATTGATACAGTAGGCTTGAATCTATTATATAATTCCATATGGGGTCCATCTGGCTCGGCACGAGGACTCTGGGCGAGCCACCGTACTATAAGGATCGATGGGGGTTCGGCCCAGTATTGACGGCGTCGACTGGGATGTGTTTGTGAGAAATTTTGTATTTGCCCTTGAGGCGTATGCTCGAGAATTCTTTGCTGCGGGGACATGTTTGACTTTTTGAACGACCCACAAATTTCTTTAATAATCGGACGCCTTTTGGGGTATAAGATCATCATTTCACTTTTGGCCTCGTAGGTGTCTTCTATGCACTGCGACTGCAGGTTAAGTCCTTTGTAGACCTCTGGGCGATCGACAGCTAATGAATGGGCGAGGTTGAGGCTGTATGCGGGCTCATACTCGGCCGTTGTTAGATGTATGGAGTCCCAGTCACGAGTGCATACTGTTGCCACACTCATTCCTTTTGGGGAGGTTAGGATAAGTCCTGCTCCGCTCCCTTGCGCATTCGAGGCTCCATCTACAGAGAGCTTCCAAGTGGAGGGTGTCATTGCGCCCAGAGCATACACCATGGGATTCGTCATTGTAAACTTCATGAGAGCGAGTCGGCAGGGCCCTGCCCTTTTATTGCGGTTTGGCACGTATCGATATCAAACTCGCTCGGCTCACATAGCCCACTTCATCAGGTTCTTGGAGGTCTACGGTTTATGTAATACTTGCTTCATGAAGTGCTACGTGGGACCATAGTATGAGCTTGGGGCATAGGGTGGAGCTTATTTGTGGTCTGCAGGGCTAAATTAATTTTCCGTGCCCAGGAGTACCTGCTCTGCTCCTCTTAGAGCTGTTTGCGATAATAAAAGCTGGATCTTGAACTCGCTCTTTATCTCCCGACGAGGCGACCGCCCCCGGTTGAAAAGTCCGGGCACGTTTGAAGTATGGGTGAGGAGCTCCCCTTCGGCGAGGGGCTTGCTAGAATAGGAGGAACTTCCAGTATGTCTTGTCACGAGAATGCCTCTTCGCACTTTAGGTCCCATTGAAAGGCTTTCTTCAAAACTTGGAAGAAAGGCTGACATTTATCACTTGCCACTGAATCTGAAACGGCTTAAAATTTGCGATCCTTCTGTCGATCGTTGGACCTCCTTTTTATTCTGATGGTGGCCAGCTTGTGAGTCGAAACACTTGCCTTTATTTTGTGCAGGTTTGCCTCGATTCCCTTGTGGTTGACTATGGCGAAACCCGGGAGTTTTCGGCCCGACACGCCCGAGCACATTTAAATTTGGGTTCAGTTTCATATTGTACTTCCTTAGGATCTGGAACGCCTCAGAGAGATGAGCAATGTGGAGGTCGGCTGTGGTGGATTTTACCAGCATGTCGTCTACGTATACCTCCATAGTTCTTTGTCACATACGGAACATCTGGGTTTACTAACCTACAGTAGGCCGGCTCTAGCGTTCTTAGTCAGCGGCGTTACGAATGTGATAGGTTACTTTGTGGCACGCTGGCGTCATCCGTAGTAAGCGAAGCGGCATCATTGTGGCGTCCACGATGAGGTCGATTCTTGGCGAAGGGAAGGCATCGCCGGGCATGCTTTGTTTATCGAGTGAAATTCGATCTGGTCGCCCGCGCATTTGCTTTTGGCCAGGCTCTGACATTAGCCAACACTCGGGATATTCTACCTCTCTGATGCGCTCTGCTTGGAGGGAGCTTGTTGATTTCTCGTTGATGGCTTTTTTGCCTTTCGGTCGCAGCTCCTGGCGTTTTGCCGGGTTTGAAGGATGGGTTACGGTGTTGTCCCATGGTGATTGCGTGGGTCGATTCCTCCCATGTCTGCGCAACCGTGCGAAATGCGTGCCCATTATGTCTGGCCAGTGAGGAGGCTTTTTTGAGGTCACTTGCTAGTTTGGAGGTGTGTAGGCGAGATGTTAGGGCGAGAATCAAAATGTCGGCACGGATATATCGGTAATTAGTTTCTTTGGAAATGTCAGTAAATATCGGTGGAAATTTTACAAAAATATCGATTGAATTAAAATTTTCATATTTTAATTATATATAGATGATGAAGTGTGTATCTTGAATTAAGGTAGATTAAATCGAATGAATTAGTAATTATTAAATTAAATATGTTATATTTAATATATTATTCGAGATATTATCATATGTTAAGAGATTATTTATTTGTTTTTATTATTATAAATATTATGTAGATAATAAGGAGATTCAAAATATTATATATTATAATTTTAAATTTTTAAATAATATTATTTTACTTCTTTTCATTTTAAAATTAATATTTGATTTAAAAATATTATAAGTTATAATATAAAATAAAAATAAAATAAAATAAAATATTATAATCATATGGTTGTAGGGATTATGAAAAAATAAATAATAAGAGAATATAAAAGTTTTACTTGTATATATAATAGGGTGCGTCCCGATGGAGCAGTGGTTGGAGTGGCAATGTGCCAGCTTCCGGGCATTTTCGGGAAAATCGGACCAAGCGAAATTTCTGTGCATTTTTTTCGAGAGGCTCAGAAAAAGCTTGATATTTCGAATGAAAAATCGGCCCTAAGATTAGAAATTTTTGTCCACAGTTCCCGGTCGTCCTGTGATCTGGGTTCTATCTCCTCTCAGGGCATTTCGGGTCGGGTGAGCACCTCGTCGCGCATCATCGAGCTCGTCTACATTCACGTTGTCATTGCTCTTTGTTTCATGGAGAATTTGTGTGGCATTCACTGACCACTGTGATCTCCTCGGACCATCCACTACTCCATGTATGGTGAATTTGATTATCATATGGGTCTGGCCCGAGGATAGCTTTTGTGCATTGAGAGAAGGTGCGCTAGCAACATGTTATAAGGCGGCGAGGCGTGAGCAGGGCCTTCTTTGTTATGCGTGCACAGCAAGGGCTGCTAAGGTGAGCACCCGGTTGAATCGGGCTTGATGGTAATACCTTTTCTCAACCAGCGGATGGGTGTTATTGGGTTAGCACCCCTATACTCCCGATACCCGTTTTGTGAAGTGACGCGAAAAATGATGTCGATGAACTCAGTTATCAATTAAAACAGATGAAGCATTGTGTTGGCCGCGATGACGCGAACGCTGATGGGTGAGATCATAGGGGTGCTGGCATCCCTCCAGGTCTGAGTCAGAGAACGTGATGGTAGTGTCGAGTCGTGGTAGTTTGGAGAATCTTGCTTGTATATCCCCACTTATCTTTGATCTAATGCTACGGCGGATGGGCGCCCCAGAAGCGACTAGATTCTCCTCCTCTGCGAATCCTCAGGGATCCACGTGGATTTCTCAGAGTTCTTTGGTCTTGAGTTGCCATTTACTTGACGGTATTTGTTGAGTGAGCTTTGGTTATGATTACGGGCACACGACTTTGGGCGATTCGGAAGGCTTGGTTGGGTTTGGTTCACGGAATGGAAAGCGTCGGAGTATCCGTTGTTAGTGTTATTTCTATACCAGGTTGTATACGATTACAGTCAGGTGCGTGATGCCGTAATCCACATGGAACTGCCAATACTTGGTGTTGTCTCTTGTGGGATCACGATTTCATCTGAGTTGGCCATCTCGGGAGCTTTGATTTCGTACTTTTGTCACGGGACTACGACACGAGGAGTTTGTTAGAAGTGAAGCGTTGAGGCGAGTAACGTCGTCGTCTTTCAGATTGTGGTGGGCCCAGACGGTCTCTGAGATTCCCCCGCCTTTTAGGGGATCATTCTCGATCTTTGCTTGGGGATTTTTCCTGGTCGTCTTGTCTTTTAGGGCTTCGATCATCTGTGTGGATTTGTCAGTCGTAGCTGCTCTCTTTCTACGGGTGACTCTCCCTCTTGGATATGGGGCTTCCACTCGTGGTTATCATATTTCTACCTTTACGGTGAGTATCTTAGCCATGTTTGCTTGGGGGTTCTTTGAGATGGAAAACATCAGATCCTTTGATTGCACTCTAACCTACGCGATAAATCTTTGTGATGGCGAATTTTTAAATCGGGTATGTATCTTGGGGGACTGGCGTTGAATCCTTTGCACGTGTGACTTTAGGCTTTCTGCGAGCCACAGCGGTCGGTAGATGGTAACTCGAAGCTGCTGCCGTCACGAAGCGGTGGTGGGGAGGCCGAGAAGCAGCGATGGATAGTTATTTGAATGAAGAGATTGATGAAGGGGGGATTCTATTAAACTAGGCTAAGGCTGGGCCTTTTAGTGTAGTGGCGAAAGCCACAAATGAGGTTGTAACAGCAAGGCGGATCAGTGGCACCTCATTGTGAAGGGTGATTAGTTTGTTGCACCAAAGTATCCGTAGTGTGCGGGGCGCGTCCATGCACACCTGCCACGCCAGGCTCTTGTTGAAGACTCTTAAACCTACGCTCCCATGATTGCTCTTAGTCCGGGTGGGGATGATGTGGTTCTTCGTTTACGACCACGTCCTCCGGGCATTGCTTCGTTTTCTTCCTCGCGGGAGCTGTTCGCCAGTCCCTTCCGCCCATTTGGGCCCCGGACTGCTCAACCGTCACCTCGGGGATGCGTGACGTAGTGGGTCCGCCGTGGGGGAATGTTATGACCTTCCCGGATCGTCGGTGTCTCCGCGGATCTTTGCATTCGTCTGGTAAGTACCGTTTCTAACTCTTCTATCGGCGTTGGTTGGCGGCGGAGTCTTTCGCCGTTCGTATTAGCGCGCATTGCTTCTCTTGTCTCGGGAGGCCTCGGTCATCGCCCTAGTGGATCACTGCGTCCTTGGTGGATTGATGTTTGCTCACGCTTTGTGTTAGAGTTGATCGTGATGCGTCGGTTATATTTGTGCCGAGCTATCGTTCCCACGGTGGCGCGGCCCGATGATGCTTTTCAGCAGGGCTTTTGTTTGCCGGAAGCGTGTGGGAAGATTGTTGTTGGGCTTCGGACTAGCATGGGGTACGGGATGCGGGCGTGGATCGTCGGGCTGAGTATGATTGTTGCGATACCGGTCTGCGAGCCTTGGCCGTAACAGCTCATCTGCCAAAAAAACAAGGAAGAATGGGGGGTCGTGATGTGCCGTGTAAGCTCAGATGCCCTAAGTCGAGTTTCTTTGAAGAAAGTGGGAGCTGCAGAGGCGAAGGTGTTACCATGTAGGTATCACGTCTAGAATGCGAGGTAAGAATGTTGGCGTATCTTCGTAGATGGGGTGACGCCGTATTTATGGTAGATGTTGACCAGTTCGCGGATAATAGTGAGAGTCTTTATTGGATGAGATGTTCTTGTTTTAGTCATATCGGTTGATGCCCAGGATAGAGAAAAAGCGGTTTGCTTTGGGATAGTCTTCTCTTATTAAGAGGTAAAGTCGGCCCGATGGGCCAAATCTTTTATTATTTTCCTTTCGCATTGATAAGATTTATTTGGATCGGTAGGATGACGTCTTGTTAGGGATTATACTATTTTTACGCATTGTAAAAACAATCGACTTATGAGTATGGACTTTCTAATTTGCAGTAGAGATCGTATTTTAGGCTGATGGCCGAGGCAGTTTTTAATTTGATGCAGAAGTGAGGTATTGTGGTGGATCTGTGCAAGCTTTCTTAGAGGCAGCAGTATGCCTTTTGAGGTCGTATTTTGACCACATCGATATGTTTTTCTTCATTTAAATTGATACACTTATCTTCTTTTGCAGATCAATAACAGCAGAAATAAAGCTCACAAGACTGGATTATCAGTGTAAAAAAAACCAAACTGAAAATAAGAAAATTAACTTAAACTCGATAAATTTTTTAGTGTTTACCAAACGGAATGACTAAATGAATCCACTTTGATGTATTTCAACATATTTTGGGGCATTTGCTTGAGTATTGGCACTGGGCAGACTGGGGGCTCGAGTTCCAATCCGGATGTATTTCCATACGATATAGGGAATAACCGTTTAGAAGGGTCAAATTTAAATGTTATTTACAAAACTAATTACCAACCTCTTTATTTAAAATGCAATACGAGATTTAAAAAACATCATTTTTTGTTTACATGTTTAACTCATTTGGTTCAAAGTTTTCAAAGACAAGTCTTAATAATATTATAATAAAATGCTTACTTATAAAAAAAAAAATACCCCTACAGATTTAGTTATAAAGTTGGACAAGGGAGACCTGAGATTAAGTTATTATATAGTGAAATTTATCTTTATATTTTTAGGGGTGGTTTTTTCTAAATGTAGCTTTTTCATGGTCAAGGTTAGTTAATGAAAATAATTTTGGATTTGTCCGTTTTAACCCAATTTCTCCTGACATGTGTTATATGTAGGGTCGGGGTTGTCATTGAGCTGTTGAACTTTATCCCTGTTTCGCCCAAACCATCGAAACCCCGAGTTTATAAATACCCAAGGGAAAAAATTAAATTAAATCCTTTTCAAAAAAAAAAAAAGTAAAGGAAAAGAATATGGGATGGGTGCGTTTATGAGTAACTATCTATAAAAGCATATTTTTAAATAACAAAATATAATGAATAACTATTTTTTTTAAATATTTGCAAACTTAATAATTTATATATTTTTTCTTGAAAAATAACTATTTTTTGTCCTTTTAAGTATTTTCATGTGATTTATAAAAGAATGATTATTTTTATAAAAAAAAACGATAAGAACATTTTTATTTAGGCAAAATATTAATAAAGGGTTAGATATTCGAAACTCATGTTTCAAAGGGTGCTTTAATTCGAATCGCATTTTTTTGTTCAAAACTTCAAATGGAGAAAACCCAAAATATGCTACAGCCTACAAGAAAACTCATATTATCCTTTCATAAAATTTATTGAAGTTGCATTGGTGGACAATGGAGAATCTGCACTCTCAACAAGAATATCCTTCAAACATAGTTAAAAGATAATCAATTTGATCATCGAACCACCCACCAACATCCAAGTATACTTTTTTTTATTGTCTCCATGTTATATTATTATCATCCTATTTAGCTTAAGTGATAAAACTTTTGCTTTACCTTAAAAAAAAAAAATTATTTGAGGACCCAAAATTTTCATTGAATACATTTTTAAAATTTCCATATTTTATTAAATCCAATTATTTTAAGAAATTTTCTTGAAAATGCATAGCTGTAATAGAAAGGATGAAAATATCTGTGACCAGTTATCATCAGTCATAGATTTTACAGGATATATCAGGATATATAAAAATATATCGGTGGATATTTTTACGCCAGACTCGATATCTCGGAAATTAAGCCATTGTGATCAGTGTGTCGTTGGATCGATCGGATTGAATGCGTGATTTAAATATATCTTGATATATCGATATATCTATTATCATTTTATGAAAAATTAATATATGGCGCGTTCTTGTGAGCACGATATTTGGCGATATATTGGTGGCAGATATATGATGATATATCGACCGTTGCTCGATATCGTGTTAAATAATGCAGATATCGGATATAATATCCGGATATTTTAACTGACGCCCTCAACTTATAAGTTATAAACCTATGGGGGGCATGCAAAGAACAGGGGAGTGGTAAAATGAAGGTTTCAGATAGGGCCTCAGCAGCAGTGGGAGAAGTAACCATCTCTAGGAAAATTCCAGAGTCTCATCTTTCGAAAACTTTATCATTCTTTCGTCATCAAGGACACAGAGCAGACCTTCCTGCCGTTTTCCAAGAAAAGGATTTCTATTCTCATCTCATTCGGGGCATTCTCCAAGTCAAACGGGTTGATCGTGGCCGCCTCTCTTGCCTCCTCTCTGTCGAACCTGCTGTTGCGGTAACAAGATCCATTCCTAATTTTCTCTCCCTCTTTTTCTTGATTCTTCATAAACCCTAAACCCTGTTTGTTTGATGAGAAAATATGGAGTAAGGAAATGAATTAGTGGTTTTGTTGGTGATACAAGTGGGGAAAAGGGGAATGGATTTCCGATTGGAAAAGCCTTAATTCTAAGATGCTTGATGCTAGTCTAATTTCTTCCTATATTATTTATGTATTTATTTTTGTTCGGCATCATCACACAAAATGTAAAATTTGCGATTTTCTTTCATTATTTGGTACTTACGGATGAAACGACGAAAATTAAACCGATCCCCTTGAAAATCCAATTAGTTTGTGAGACAGTGCAAGTAAAGAAAATATATTCCGGGGAAAATTGGTATCTTGTCCATGAAAGAGTAGAGAAAGAATATAATTGAGATTTTGAATTTTTGAGTTCTCGTACTAAATCCTGATTCAGCTTTGTGGTTTTTTCTCTCTCTCTCTGAATCACTCTTCTGTGAAATCTAAACAGGATGCATCATAAGATTTGAGATCGTATTTTTCTACTCTTGTTTCTCATCGGCCAAACGGGGATAAAGGTTTAAAGTTTTCAGATTCCTCATTATTTTGCTCTTGATGAATCTGAAACTTTATGGGCCTGTTGTGAAAATTTTCGAAAATAGTTCTTACAAGTTAAAGCCAGAATTCCATTGTTTGATGGGAGCAAAATTCAGATTGGAAACTCAAGTATGAAAATAGTTTTCTAGGCTCCTTTTTCATTAAGTACCATCAAAGGTACTTAAGTGCCATACAAAATTTCTTCACTATACTTTCAGTTGTTCTGAACCCCATATTATAAACACCTAAAAATATTTTCCAAAGAAAACCTATTTTCATAACACATTCTGAAAAAAACTCTTTTTTTTGGTCAAAGGTTTATCAATTGATTTTTCTGACTTTAAGAAAAAGAAAAGTAGTTTTCAAGAATAGTTTTCAAACGTGACCTATAGTACTGCCTTTTGGGCTAATTGAGATTGATGCTCCATTCTTGCAGCTCAAAACAATGTAAGAACACAATCTAACATTCTCTTAGAAAAAAACGTTTTTCAAGAATAGCTTACAAATATGGTCTGGTCTATAATGTCGCCTTTTGTGTTAGTTGAGATTTGATGCTCCATTCTTTTGCAGCCTAAAATAACATAATTCCATAATGTTTGGATTTAATATAATGTTCTTGCCTTTACGAGCTTGTAGAATTATTATGGGGGGCTACATGGAGGGTCCATTGCTGCTGCTGTGGACTTGGTGTCGATTGCTTGTGCTAGAACTGTGGTAGCTGAGGACAAGGAACTCTTTCTCGGTGAATTGAGCATGTCTTATCTCTCTGTTGCACCAGCTAAAGTGAGTCTTCTGGTTTTTACTGCATTTTGTCGGCATTTTTGGATTGCTTTTCCTACTATTAGATGCAAAAACCGGATTCATGAAAAATGTTTGAGAACAGTCTTACCCTTAGGGTCACCAGTTCCAGTCCAGTTAGGGGCATTGGATATTTACCTGACCGTTTAACTTCGGGCCCTATGAGATTAGTTGAATTACGTACAAACTGGACTAGACACCCACTGTTATAGAAAAAAAACTGCATTCATGAGAAATGCTTGAGAACACAGGCTGCATCTTAGGTTCTGAAGTGGATTGATTTGGAGTTTCTAAGAAATATTGATCATCTTGCATTTAGAGTGGAACTATATCACTGGATTTTGGGTTTATAAAATGTAAAGAGTAACTCCTAGACCGGTTCTGTGCTACTAAAAATGGCATCAATGAACCATTTGACTCTCTCTACTTGATAAGTAACCCTTGGTTCGTTAAATTCTATTTTCTGTTGCTGCCCTTCAATCTGGCCATTGCTTGGTTTAAATAAATATCAAACATTGAAAACCAATATGTTCTCCATTTCATGTGTTTGCTTCCTTTTATAGATCAAATATGATTATGGTATAATAGCAGATAAATAGTACCTTAGGATACCTACCATGTCTATTAGATATAATATCCAAAGACATCCTATCAGCCAAAGACTAATAGCACATAACTAGAAAACCCGCTTATGGAAAAAATGTCCATTGTTAAGATAGATGATGAAACAAGAGACATGTTTTGTAAAGGATTCAACTACAGTAATGTGACATCCTTTGATGGTTGAACACAACCACCAAAACAAACACTTACTTCAAACAAACTCCAGTTGTGCCCATTATAGAATTTGTATTGGTTTCGGTTTTCTGGTGTCTGGTTTCTCAACAAAATTTTCTTTCATGTTCGATGAAAATTATCATTGTCTTGCATCAGAGCACCATTTTTATTTTCTATTCAATTTTTGTTGTCAAATTATTCTCTGAGATGGTCCTGATTCCGACAAACAGGCAGAAGTGGTTGTCGATGCATCTGTAGTTAGGAGTGGAAGAAATGTAACGGTAATTGCAGTTGAGTTCAAAATGAAGAAAACCAGCAAGCTGATATACACTGGCCGTGCAACCTTCTACAACATGCCTATTGCTAAATTATGAAGGTCCCCTTCGTTTAACTTCATGGAATTTCGGTATCTTGGTAAGTAACTTGTTTTTAATTATATTCAAATTTCTTTTGTTTTTTTTTCAAGGTGAAATCCAACACGAGAATAACTTTTCTTGGCACTTTTTTCTTTCCTTTATACTTCCGGGGAACCAAACATAACCTTTACTTTAAAGAAACCTGGAAATTGATTTTAACATGAGGAGCTCTTTCCCTTATGGCCAGGTTGTATTGGTTCGAGCCGGAGCTACTGAAGGAAACAAGACAACATTTGTATCACCAAAGCCCCTCTTTTAGGTCTGTACTGATTTGATATTGCAAGACCCAGAAAAACGCTTGTTGTGATTAATGCAACAATGGTGAGTAAAAACGGAGAAAGAAAATACGAACAAGCACATAGGATTTTATGTGATTCAACAGTGTGGGAACGACAACTCAAACTTTAAATCGGATTACATAAAAAGATATTTATAATAATCATAGATATGATCAAATTATAAAAATATCCCTATACTCTTAACATACCCGATTGTAGCATAAGGGCGAAGTCCTTGCATCATAACCTATTATTTTGTCCTACCAACAAAAGTGAATATGTATGAAAGCCAAATGTCCGAGCTTATATGAGCCACATGCCACAACGCTATTTCTACTATTTCGGATGCGTTTCACTTGTAAATATTTTTATGTGGCTGTCTAGGTCACCTTGTGTGCATTTTGTCTAATTTTATAAGGGTTTTGAATTTACCAGTTGTGTAAAACCTTCATTTGAGGGAGAGACTCGAATTAATGATCAGAAACCTCAACACCTTGGATCAATTGTAAAAATAACATAAAAATATTATCACTCCCACTCCCACCTAAAGCTAAGATCAAATTCAAAATAATTTTGATTAGAAAATAAACATATTCATTATGATAAAATTAAGTAAGAGTATCATTTACTTTAAAAATCATATGAAGAGAAATAATTAATTAAAAAATCATTTTCGGGGGTTGTGTGTGGGCTTTGGCAATGCCAAGCCCAAGTAGCCCATTTTAATATACGCGCCACCTGGCGGTTCAGCTCCTTTTAAATTTATTTTGACAGATAGTGAACTAAAATTTTAAAAATTGCACAATTTTCATTTGTAAGGGGAGTTTTTTATTTTTATTTTTTCTTCTCAGAAACTTGAAGCTCAAAGTCAATGTTTCAGCTATCGTCGCGTATTTTAAAATTCAAAAAATATTAATAATTTTAAGTGTTAAAAGACAATCGTACCCCCATTATAACCCGCTGACTTCATCTTTTAGTTTTTGAGAAATTTTATTTACACCCCAATCATTTTTCTATACACCCCCATTAAAGAGATGAGGTTATACACCCCCGTTAAAGAGATGGGGTGTAAAAATGGAATGTGTGTGATATGGGGCATAGAGAAATTATTGGGGTGTAAATAGAATTTCTCATCTTCTACCCCATCTGCATTTACGCGATCTGCCGACAAACCGATCGCACTAATGGCGGAAAGACTAATGGACAAGCCGTCGGCGACGGACTGCGCGCCACCATTGACGGAAGCCACTATCTGGAGAGACGTTCCTGAACAAAATCGGTTGGTGACCGTAGCCTTCTTCGAAAGGCAAGTGGGCGCCGCCGCCATCGCCGCCGATTACCTCCGAAAGGACTTCTGGTCCCGCCTCATTGTCGGCCTTTTGAAGATCGAACGAGTTGAACGTGGCCGCATCCAGTTGCTGCCTCCTGGTGAGCCTGCTGTGCGCCATCCTCAAACTTTCTGTTACATTAATTTATTTATGTTTGTGATGCCTTTGCGTTTGTTACTCGAAAGTTTGATTTTGATTTTTTGGTCTGTTTGGTTGCTGAGAGAAGTTGGGGGAAGAAATGAATTCTGGAAATTTTAATTTGCCATCGGTGACTTGTCCTTATTATTTATTTTCCTAGAAAAATTAAACCATTTTACCTATACTGGCTTCAAGAATCTACGAAACCAGGAAAGAATATTAAATTCAATATCATTTTCTTAAAATTTCTTTTCAAGTCGAAGGATAAGAAAATAAACCATAGCACAAACATTAACCGTTTGTCCCAACAACGGCGACTCTCAGTTCTAAATTTTATTCTTCTTTTTTTTTTTAAGGATAAGGACTTGAGAAAACCGTAAGTCTTAAAATCATATTTTTCTTTTTTCTTTTTAATTCCTATTTCGTCAAGAAGCTTGATGTTTTGTTCCTGCATTTATGGGCTTGTAGAATTCTTTTCACGGACTTCATGGAGGGGCTGCAGCTGCCATTTCAGAGGTGGTATCAATTGCTTGTGCAAGAACAGTCGTTGCTGAGGACAATGAGCTGTTTCTAGGTGAATTGGGCACGTCTTATCTCTCAGCTGCACAGGCGAATGTGAGTCTCTTGATTTTCATGTCCAAATTTGATGCATCTTTCTTGCCTTCAAAACAAAATTTGCATTGATTTCTGTTCTTAAAGCAATTGGAGGACTTTTAGAATGCTAACTGAACAATGACGGTTAGTCCTTTTGCTATGCATTACGGTTTATATACTGGGATTCAATGAATTGACAAGAATTTACTAGAGGAGCTTGAATTGGGCTACATTTGGTTGTTTTTCCAATTATGTGGGATTTGAATCTTGCAATTGGGTTGTGGATTTTGTGTCCATCAGATTAAATTTAGTTTTAGTTTAAGCAAGCAAAGAAACAATTGATTTGGGACAGGATTGTTAAATTCCAGCACCAACTAATTCATAATATGGCATTGATGAATCTTTTGCCTCTGTTTACTACCCAATCCTTGGTCTGTAGGATTTAAAATTTTAGTAAAAGGGTTTCATTTAGTGTGGGAATTGTTTGGTGAGGGGTAGCCTAGCTAGGGGTGTAAACGAGTCAAGCTACTCGAGCTCGTAGAATAATCAAATTTGACTTGAAGTTAAACCAGTTGAGTTCGAGCTTGAGTAGCTTGTTGAAATCAGATTCAATAATACAATACCGTTCGGTGCTCACTTGAGCTTGTCGAGCTTTCTTCACGTTATTTTTTTGATCGGTAAAAGCGAATATTATAGATGAAGGGAGTTCCGGAGTACGGGCGTGAATGAGGGCGTTGACGAAACAAAGCGAAAAACTACCTGTTTATGACGAGTTGAGTTACGATAAATTGATTTTGTCATCCACATACCGTTGGCAGAGCGCAGTTGGATACGAAGTTGGCACGATTGCGATGGTGGTGCCATCATTCTCGAACATGACCTATTTGCCAGGAAGTGAATAAGTGTGAAGGTCGCACATTGGCGAGATTAACTGCGGCTTTTTGCGCGTGACCTTGCCAAGCTAAAAGGGTGTGAAGCAGATCTGGAAAGATTGACTAGTCCGACGATTGAAAGATTCACAGCATTTTAGCACTTTTGTGGATTAGTAAGTGGTGCATGTTCTCCTCATCTTCCTCGCACATAAAACATCTATTTACGAGTCATTCCACGGCGTTTGGCGATCAGTGAGCACTTTGCCCCCAGGTAACTGACAAAGACTCGATTTTGGAGGAACAATTGGATTCCAAACCAGACGATAGGGGAAATCAAAGGCGGGGGAAGGGTCGAAACCTTTATACATACTCTTTACCGAGAATCCTTTTTCCTTGTTATTCTTGATAGGAGCATTATACTTAGAAGAGTGAAGTTAAACTCATGAAGGGTATGGAAGGAATCTTGCGACCTCCTCGATCTCCCGATCATTGAGAGGTCTTAGGAAAGTTGGGACCCGACTCAACCCCCTATCTACATCCTGGTGTCAGCGATCTTGGCCTCTTTGTTTTTAGCGCCCAGGTGAAAAGAGAGGGATATCTAGAACCACAGACTTCCTCTCTACACCAAATATCTTTCCAAGAAAATTGATTCTCTACCATCCCCTAGGAAGACCGCATTTAGAAAAAGCGGAGAACCTTCTTTCCTAATTTCCTTAGTAAACTAGTCCCCATATCCGCCTACGAGGTCACGGGTGTACTGACCATCGGAGGACTCACCAATTCTTCTGAATAACTTTTCTCAATTTACATCGTTGGCAAGCCTTGATTCCATTTCTTGACAACGCCTTGTTCATCTTGGCTTTTTATCCAGTACTTTATTTTCTCTTCGGTGCACCGTGTGACTCACCAAAGAGACTTTCTTATCAAAATTAGCTTCCTCCCAAAAGCTGTCTTCAAATCGCTCGATCTAGCACACACCTTTAGGGTGCTCGGAAAAGAAGATGATAAATCGGGAGGTACAGACGAGGAGCTAAATGATGTGTGCCCAGCCCCTTTGAAATGTGCGATTTTCCGAGGATGCCCGATCTCTTAGGAATCTTTCTTGTCCCGAGTCCCGCACACTTGGTACATGTTTGTCCCAGGAAGGCCCAGTAGGTCGTGGGAAGGAATGACTTTACAACCAGCTTTAGCGCTAACTCCTCCATATTATGCTTTGGACTGATGAGGAGGATTTCACTTTTGTTTAGATTAATTTTCAAACCCGAAACAGCTTCAAACCACATAAGAATCTAGCTTATAAACTTTAATTCATCATTGTCGGCCTTGCAAAAGAGGAGTGTGTCATCGGCATAGAGGTGAGGTGAGGAAATAGCAGGCTCTTCCCCTCTCAGTCGACAATCTTGGTACCAGAGAATAGTTTCCATCAGTCTTGATTATATGAGGGCGACTTAGGTTTCCATTCAGATGTGAAGAGGTAAGAAGAGGGGATGGGATAATACGTCTCAACCCCACAGAGCTAGGGAAGAAACTGGTGAGAGGGATCGCAGTTGATAGGGCGAAAGAAGTTGTGAAATGCCATTTGATCCCGGCTCATCCATCGGCTCCCCAAATCATCTTACTCATAACTTTGGTATAGGAACTCATTGATGGTGTCGTAGGCTTTTCTATCAGGTTTGATAAACCACACTCCTTCCTTCTTAGGGTTGAGTCCACTATCTCATTGGCAATCGACCTTGCGTAGGAATCTGGCGCCTCTACAAAGGCATTTTAGGACTTAGTACCTTGTCCAAGACTCTTGATTCACGGTGTGACACTTTTGTCAAGATCTTGTATAAGCCACCCACAAGGCTAATTGGCCTTAAGTCCTTGAAGTCCTCCACGGTGCATTTCTTAGGGGATCAATACGGAAAAGTCGCATTTCGATGTTTAACAAATGCACTTTCTGTTCATGAAATAGCGAAAAACCTAGAACTTCATTCTTTTTACAAAGTTGTAAAAATATGCTCTTTACAAAGTCAGCCCGAAAGACGAGTACTAAAGGGAAGCCATCGGTCAGGGAGCCTTTTCCTTGTTATGACACGAAGTATTTGTCGATTTTCCTCCTGCGAGAAAAAATTTCCTCTAGCTAGCGGCTTCCTCATACCCCAGATCTCGATGACGAAACGGGGAAGGGACGCCGTCAGCGAAGGCAGCAAGTTTTGGAATGCATTCACCGGACCTTGGCCAGTCGGCCTCCTTGCTCGAGCTTTCTGCCGTTGTCATGATGCTTTAAGCAATTTCTTCTCCACAGCCCAGGCATTAGCCATTACGACAGAAAGAACCCCGTATTCTGTCCCTTCTTGCTTGAGTCTCTTGATTTTTGTCTCGGGAGGTCTCTCCATCGGGGCTGGCACAGGAAATCATCTCTGGCCTTAGCGCGTTCCTCGACTTCCTCGAGTCCCAGATCCCTTTCCTTCTCGAGCTCATCCCAGAAACTCACTCTGAAGAGCATCCTTCTTATTGGTCTCGACTTTGCAAAAACTTCTCTTGTTCCGAGCCTTGAGTAAACGCACAAGAGACTAGCTTTCTTGAGAGGATGAAGCTGAATGACCCTAGTAAGCGAAGATTACCTTACCACCCTTTTAAAATCTCTTTGAAACCCTCATATTTCAGCCACATTAATTAGCGAAAGGGAGGTCCCGGGTTAACACCCTCAGCGTCCCGACATAATGGGGGTGATCGGGGCGGTTTGGGCGGCGTCTACAGATCACCTTGTTGCATTGTCTCTCCCAATCTGGAGAACCCAATCTCTGATATCTAACCGGGACATTAATCTACCATTGGAGCCCAGCCTGTAGTGAAAGGCCCTCCACGAAGGAAGGTCTCCAGGCCAGGTCATTCGTACGTCGGGAAAACCTTCTCATGGTATTGGAAATCCTACCACCTCTAGATCTTTCGTTAGGAGAAAGAATCTCATTAAAATCGCCCTTGACACAGGGGTTATCCAATTTTGGTCAGACCCCGGCTCTTCCCAAAAAGATTCTCTAAGCCTCTTCTCAATCGGGCCATACACCCCGGAAAAAACCCATTGGAAACTATCTTAAATTAATTCTAAACAAGCGAGCTTAGAAGTTTGCACACTTGCCAGATACCATGCGATTCTTCTTTTATCCCAAAGAAGAAGAATACCCCCTGCGGATCCCTCGGCATTCAAAGCTCTCCAGTTCAGGAATCGGCCCACCCTAAGGCTACGTGCCATAACATTATTCATTTGTTGGACCTTAGTTTCTTGGAGGCAAACTAAGTCCACCCTATTAGATCTGAGAAAACTCTTAATTACTCTCCTTTTGTCCGGTTCATTCACGCCTCTGACATTCCATGATATAATTTTAATCTTCATTTTAACTTTAGTAGTAGATTCCCCCTATCCTGCTTCCACCTTGTCTTAACTGTTATAATTAATTGTACGCCCAGTTTTCTTAATTCCCGCTCGCTTTTTGACAATGTCAGGCATCCCTTTCCCTTGCCAAGTTTTTGAGCATTGACTAAATTTCTCAATAATTTCGTAATCTCCTTTTCAAACCCCTTAGTGGGGAACCCAAGGAAATCGCTAAATTTAGCCGGGGTGAAGGCTATTTTCCCATCTCTCATAGGTCTAGCTACGATGACTGTCATTTGGGCCTCCTTCATCCTTCCGGCGAATTTGCATCGATCCCACCCTCTTCTTTAGTTATGAGCACAGAAAAATCCACTCCCGTTCCTTGCCATCGCGGCCACCACCCTTAATGGTTCGAGTCCTCATCCCCAGGTGATACCCCAGGGCCGGAAATGCCCCACAGTAACGAGGGGGCTGACCTTGAGAGATAAGGAAAAGAAGTGGGTATTCATAGGGTTGTCGTCGTACTTGTGAGTTTTGAGACAGTCATTTTCCGGACTAAGATCCTCTCTGTTCTTGCCAACTTCCCAATTGTGTGTGACGTTCCCCTCGATGCCATTAGAGCATTTGTAGTTTGGTTGCAGGGGAGACCTCAGCGCTGACTCTGACTCATTGACCCCTTTTCCATTGCCTCGCTCTGGTGGAGCGCCGCCCGACTCGTGAAGAGAGGAGGCGTATTGGGTGTTGGGCACATTGCTGTTTGTGGGCCAGAACCCGAGTTCACCGCCTGGGCTCGGCCCGACTCAGGGGCCAGAACCATCACCCGGCGGAGCCCAGCGTCAGTGGAAACTAACTTGACCCAGGCCGCCTCCTTTTCTTGAGGCGTGGGTAGGATTCGCCACGCCTTGCTCGACGGCATGGGCCACGACCCAGCGAACTTCCCCAGGCACTCTGCTTTAGGGTTCACTAACCTTCCCGCATGAGAAATGTCGTCACCTTCATCCTCAGGCTTTGATGTCGATGATCTCTCCCCTCGGTAATTAGGAAACCGACATGTTTTGATCTCCCTCCCAGCTCGGTATTAAACCTTCCAGAACCACCCAGCCCGGGAAGGGAGGGGTTGATGTCTTCTCCCCCTCGAATAATGCCTTCTTCCTGGAGTATTTGAATCTATAGAGAGTAGAGCGTCTCTTAGAACCTTACCGGAATTTAGATCCCGATCCGAGTCGTAAAGAGAGCTTTCCTTTTCATCGATTTGACTTCCTCTTACTTCCCTCGACATCCTTCTCACCTTTCTGCGCGCGCCCCATTTTGAGTTGTTATCCTTGCTTTGCCCTAGATTTTGTGTTGTTCGCTTCTTTTGGCAGCCCTCCTCTTGACCCCGAAGTGCTCCCGAGTTTTGAAGATTAGGCGAGATTGCATGCCGTGCCATTGCTTTCTCCCCGACATCCTGCGTACTATATCCTTTGATACGCGAACAAAGCGTCTCAATGGGCCCTTCTTTGCTTTACATATGATTTCGTGGGCTTTATTTACAACAACGCCTTAAAGACCACTTGGGCTTTGGCCCGCCTCATCCCCACGGTGAAGACCTAGGTTGCGTCTCGAGGTGTCTCTTGGTAATTTGGATCCCTCCTCTCCCCGCCTCTCCCCCATAATCTTTTGAATTTCATATTGGGATATGGGCCCCTCTCTGAGTGATCAGCCTTGCTGAATCTTTTGGAATGATAGCCTTTTTGTCCCACTTTACGTCCCCCTTTTTGCGAGCTGTGTTGACCCTTATCCCTTTGCACCTCTCGGAGAATGGGACTCGTTGCTCCCTTTACTGCGATCACGCGCCAGTAGCGCTTATCTTTCAGCAAATCTTTCCTCTCTAGGATTCGTCGGGGCCCATTTGTCTTACGTATGCGCAAGGATACACCTCGGGCCTGTTGGTTGGATCTCCACCATAATTGGAGTTCGTAACCATTTATAAGTAGATTAACAAATGTGTAGGTCTTCGGGACCTTTTCCATTTTAAGCCCAGGATTCTTGCCCGAAGATTCTTCATTAGAACTTTGTTTCATATCCGTGGCTCTAGAAAGCCTCCACGGCTATCTCAGATTTTTACCATTATTTCTTACGTCCCACGAGGGTGTAAGGGGTAAACCAACCACTCTTATCCAAGCTTCTTGGTCTTGGCCTTTACTTCTCGTGCGACCGGTTGTGGGTCAGGATTTCAAAGCAAAACTTCCCCCTACTGGATCAAATTTGCCATTCTCATGACCAATCTGCCTCTTCCGTCAAATCAAAACCCTTGAAGAATAGGTTCGATTTAAAAGGATGAAAAGAACATATTCCTCTTGACCTCCACGCCTTCTTGGCTGACTTCCACCTACGAGAAGATATCGTGTTTGTTCTTTGGTTGTGACTTCCAACTTCCCGCCCCTCCATCTTTTAAGCGACCCGAATCCCCTTTTAATATGCAATCGTAATATCCGGCCATAATGCATCACGATAATTTGGGATGCCCTTGTATCCGCCACGTGGCGAAGGCTTTTATTTGATGCCATTAGATTCTACACGTCTTCCAGGGAGATTGATCGTTGCTGGCTTTCTTTTTTCTCCACTGCTTACCTTGAATCCCATATCTTGCAATGCCTCTCCTAACAGAGTCCATCCGTTTACCAAACCATTTCCTTCAGGAAAGAAAAGGCGGTGCCTTATACCATCTTCATCAGCAACCGAGCACAGTATGAAACGCCTAGCAACATTCTTCTTTGATTCCAGACTGTACCTCCTGCCATTCTCCCACCATTCCACACCTCCGCTAATATTTCCTACCTCCCTTCTAAAGGACTCAACTCCCTTGAGTAGGATTCTTACCCCTTCTTCTCTAACACGAATCCAAGAGCTCCGGCCCCTTCGTCTTTTTGTTATGATCACCTGCACCTTTCTGCCTTCCCCCTCTACCTTGATCTCGAAAGACTTGGAGTCGACGGAGAACCATCTCCGTCCGAAAACCATCTTAGGTTTTTTCACATTTCCCGAAGATTTTCATTATAAAATGCTTGAACCCAAGACATTCCTCTCACACATTTTCAATAGGGTAATCCTTGTTCCCTCGAGCTGTTTCCCCTCAAATGCTGTACTATTGCACCAAGTAGCCAACCAAAAATCCTCACCAACAATTCTGTAAAGATCAGAGCAGGATTCTGCATGCATAATTTTAACACGTGGTTGAGGGATTCAGATGAGAAGAACCAAGAGATTTGCATAGTTGCATGACCTCCTGGTAAAGCTGTGGTGCCTCGACCAGTAAATAGTCTGTATTTAACCCTGATTTTGCTTCCAGAACTAGGGACCCAGCTAATGGAGTGGAAACAAAAACGTTGACACCTTGCCATAATTTATCTATTTCATCACAAATAGAGTCTCTTAGTCATCCCATCAAATCCAGGTCAGCTAATATCACTCCCGAGGTGTGTGTTTTGTTGGACAGGTCAGTTATAAAATCTATTTGCCATGCCATACCTCATTGCCTGAATTTCAGATGCCAGTCTTAAATTCTCAGATTGGTGGACTCAGATAGGATTTTGGAGTAACAATTTAGATCCAGCTAGAACAAAAGGGGCACCAAAAAAAATATATTATTATTATTTCTTTTTTACTACTATGTTATTTAAGTTTAAATTTATTCGAGCTTAATTGAATTGAACTCAAGTCAATTTCGAGTCGACTTTGAGCATAATTATTTATTAAATTTGAATTGATTCGAGCTTTGTCGAGTCTAGTTCTTGTAGTTCGACTTTTTTTCAAATCGAGTTTCAAACATCTGAAAAAAAAAAAAGCTTGATCAAGTTCGAGCTTCGAGTTTTTAAATCGAGTCGAGCTTGAGCTTTGCTCTATATCGATTCAACTCGATTACATCCTAATCCTAGCTACATTTTCAGTTGGATACCTCATAGGTAGAAAAAGCTACACTAGAAAAGATTGATTATACTGGTGTGCCATGAAGCTTGAAGCATGTTGGATAAAGAGTTCAGTCACCATAGTGGCAGTACAATAATGGAAGCATGTGTGCTTGTTGATTGTACACTGGAAATATAACATTTATTCCACTGTAAAATAACACTTATTTCCTCAGGGAAGGGGTGGCCCATGGTGAAACTGAAATTTCAGGCTATCTATGTTCAGGTTCAGCTATGGGCAGAGGCTGCAATAAGCTCTTATTGCAGCCTCTTCGAGTTATTTTATTTTATTTTATTTTTGCCTCTGCTTACTATATAAGCCTAGGATTGTTAAATTTTAGTTCAGTGGTTCCATTTGATCTGGCTACTGGTTCGTGGCCTGTGAACTAACCTCATCTTCAGTTTGATGTCTTGTAGATAAACTCCCTCCTGAAAAAGCAGTAAACATGTGGTTCCACTCACTAAGAGTGCTTCTACTTATATAATATGGGGCTTCAAGAGGAACATAAGAAAATTATTCCCCGATATATTTTTTTCCTTAGTATCTGGGAACTAAAAATAACATTAATGATGTTTAATGAAGAATCCAACCATTGCCATGGTAGTACTTTGGTGGAAAATTGCATGTGTTGCTAGTTGATTGTTACCCAAACAGATGCAGCCCTTTTTGAAATTGGAATGTCAGGCATACTTGTTTAGGTTATAGGTAGAAGCTGCAATGTGCTCTGGTTACAACCACCACAGAACTTATCATATCTTTGGTTTCTAGTGTCTGGTTTCTCAAATGGCCTTTTTTTTTTGCATGTTTGGTATATTTAGCTCACTGCATTTACAAAGCCCCTTTTCTCTCTTCAATCTTTTTTTTTTTTCTTTGCATTTATCCAAATTTGACTTCAAGATGAGCTTGTTTCTGCACATACAGGCAGAATTGACAGTCGATGCATTTGTAATAAGGAGTGGAAGGAATGTGACTGTAATTGGAGTTGAGTTCAAAATGAGGGAAACCAGCAAGTTGCTTTACACAGCTCATGCGACCTTCTATACCATGCCTAAAGCTAAATTATGAGATTTCCCTCTTTTAGTTGTGGACAATTCATCCAAAACAGGAATGGTAATCCCCCCAGAACTTGTTCATTTATGTGTCTTTTCTTCATTTAAGTTGCTTCTCTTCTCACACTTCTCTTCTTTTTGCAGATTAACGACTGCAGAAACAAAGAAGATTAGATTATCAGTGTAAAAGAAAACCAAATAGAGAAAATAAGAACAATTTGCTTCAAACAGAATGACCCAATGGGGGTCCACGTTGTGTTTATACTTCCAGAGCTTTCAACAGCACCAATCTTTTTTATTGATTACTTTACATTATTCTCATATCACCAGATTAATATGAGCTATAAATTTTTTTAATTTTTTTTCTCACGCATTTGCACCCTATATTATCATCCAACCTTAGAAATTTTACGATTTATGCACAATTTTCATTATTTTTGAGTTTTTATTTCTAAATTTGGTTTGAGAAAGCAAAATTTTCATTCAATTCCGGTTCTATATTTTCCAAATTTTATTTTAAAAGTATCTTGAGAAATTTATATGTTTACCAGGCCGGGCTGAGAGAAGACGAATGGTATGAGTATTGTCAGGCGAAGGCGAAGTTGGGAATGTTCACAAGATCCCAATATTGCACGGCACATTGCTGTTGGGAAATAAAGCCCCTTGTCTGGACAGGTTAAATCCAGGTTTCAATGAAGCTTGTTGGAAATTACTCAGAACTATGGTAATCTCATCTTGCTTGGATTTTCTGAAATAAAATGGCATTTTCATGCAGGAATTAAATGAAACAAATTTGGTTTTAATACCAAAAAAAAGAGACCTCAGAAAATTTCAGATCTAAGCCCCATAGCTTTATGTAATGTGTTATATAAAATAATTTCGAAAGCTCTAGCTAATAGATTGAAAATGGTGCTCCTTTCAGTTATTTCTGAAAATCAAAGTGCGTTTATTCCAGGTAGACTAATCACGGATAACTTTATGGTTGCTTATGAGGTCAGACACTATCTGAGACGAAAGAGGCAAGGTAAAAGGGGTTGGTCTGCTTTGAAGATAGATATGTCAAAAGCAAGCATATGATGAAGTGGAATGAGATTTTCTCAAGGACATGTTGTTAAAGCAGGGTTTGGGTATCCATCCTCATTGGGTTGAAAAAATATTGATTTGTGTTAGTTGGGTAAACTCTACTCTATTGTTCAATATGGGGAGGAGCTCGGTTCTTTTGAGAGAGGATTAAGGGAGGGTGACCCCCTATCCCCTTGCCTTTTTATTCTCTGTGCTGAAGGTTTATCTGCTCATTTACAGGAGCTTGAATAAAAAATTCGATACATGGTTGCAAAATAGCTTTTTTCGCTGATGATTGTCATCTTTATGTGCTAAGCTTGGGTGCCCCCCCCCGCCCCTCTACTCAGGAAGGGAGATAAATGGGTCTTCCTATTTTTGTGCGTCGGAAAAAGTCATTCCATTTTTGCCTTTCTAAAAGAAAGGGTTTGGAGGAGAGTCTCGATACATGGCTGCAAAATAGCAAGAGGTGCTCCATCAGTTTCCCATCTATTTTTGGCTGATGATTGTTATCTGTTTTTCAAAGCAATGATATTAAGCATCGTCTTCCATCTTTATGAGAAAGCTTCTGGTCAGCAGGTGAATTTCGATAAATCTTCCATACTGTTTGGTACAAACGTCCCGGGTGAGGTCAAGTCTGAATTGTGTGCTAAGCTTGGGTGTCCCCCCTCTACTCAGGAAGGGAGATAAATGGGTCTTCCTATTTTTGTGGGTCGGAAAAAGTCTTCCCTTTTTGTTTTTCTAAAAGAAAGGGTTTGGAGGAGAGTCTCAGGATGGAATAAAAATTAATTTTATCTAGGGCTGTGAAGGAGATTCTTATTAAATCAGTGATTCAGTCGATGCCTAACTACATGATGAGTGTGTTTATGATCCCGATTTCTCTATGTGAAGAAGTTGGAAAGAAACAGTCAAGAAAAGAGGGGTATTGTTGGAGGCTAAATGTCGGGTGGCGAGGAGATGACTGATATGGTTTTTTAGGAAACTCCATCTTTGTATTTGCCTCTTCTGACATATCGAAAATTCTTATTTATATAGTTAAACTTTTCAAAGACAAGTGTTTTCACATGATTATAAGATCTAAATAGTTCATTCATGATTAATAGAATGAGGAGTGAGTGTAGTTTAAGGTTCTTTGTTTAATTAAACATGATCTTTTGGATGGATTATGCAGGTCAAGGCAGATTATGATTTTTACTTATTTGACTGTGAGCCATAAATTGAGAAAAACTGTTGATGCCTCTAACAGATGGTTGGCAGCAGATGATACCTCTGTTTTCAAAAAAAAGAAAACATTTTAAATTTTGTAGAATGTGAAGTCTTATCTATAATGTTTAATGTTTTATTTTTATTATTTTATCATATTAAATATATATATTATAAATATACAAGGATATTAACTTTTTTATAATTTTATTTCATTAAAAAATTAGTATATATTAATATAAAAAAAATTAATTAATTTTATTTAATATAAATGAGGTGGGTTCGGACTAAACCTGGTTCCAACGGTAACCTGAGAAAACCTACCCGTTTCCATCTTTAAATTATTTAGATCAAGCATGGGAAGTTACATTAAGAAAAGGGGAGTGGACGGTAGGGAACTCTTTCTATTTTTCTTATTGTTATTATTTTTAAGAAGAGAAAACAATTATTAAAAATAAAAACAAAACATGTCCTTAATACCTATTCAACGCCTCCATGCATTTCATTATCGATATTTTTGCACTCGCAACAGCTGATGGTATTAATATTTTAAATAGCTTGAGTGGATCAAAGGGGTCTTTGTTACTTTAAAATGTCTTGATATAATTAAGAATATTTCATATAACCTTTTTAGTTGTTATCACACTAATATAGTTTTTAATTTGTTCCATTGATTTCATAAAAGTTTATGAATCTTCCTTGAAATGTGAATAAAAGTTTGTCCTCTTCTTACTTTTATCCATACCACATTTTACATCAAACATGAATGAGATACTTGTGGTACTAGTTAACCCATCTACGAAGATATAGAAAAAAATAAAAAAATAAAAGAAAGTAAATTTCAAAATCAGATCGGCATGATATTTAACCAACACATTATCATATCCCTCCTGAAATTACTTATATCTTTCATATTATATTTTTTTGGCTCTATCACTGGGTCTAACCATGGATTGATCGTATTTCCTGTCTAACTGGACTTTAAAGGTGTTTCTTTTAAAAATACTTTCAACAAAAAACATTTCCAATAAAAATGCTATCAAATATACCATTTTTCTAAAAATCAATACTATGAGTGATTTTTCAAACTATTAAAAATATTTTAAAAAATTAATATTTTTTCGAAAAAAAAAAAACTTATTGAGCCAAAATCATTTCATTGCTTGGAAGTGAATGATATATAAAATGGACGAACAAAGATCGATGAAGACAAAAGACTCATCCAGAGCTCTTTTACTCTCACATTCAAACATTAGGCGTCAAGATCCACAAATAAGTAAAATATTATCAAGGCAGATTTGATTCCCACATAAAACTTTGTGCCTGCAAATTTGAAAAAAATAAAAGAGAATTAAAATATTTTGAAGTTGGGGTAAGTTAAATGAAGGAATAAATTGATGGTATCTGTCATAATATATAATTGATTAAGAAACATGGAGACAAACGAAAGGTTCAAGCATGAAGGAGCTAGATTTAATAATATATCAAAGGAATAAATTAGTTAAAAATTTTGTTGTGTTCCATCCGTAAACTAAACCCCAAAAACCTAACCAATTAAAGATCTAATTTAATATAACAAAATTATATTATAAATTAATCTAACTACAGGTTTGCGAACTTTGATTAATATAACGAGACAAAAGTTATTCTTGATACATATGGTTTTTAATTAGAATAAAAATTTTTAGGACATGTTTATTTTTTTTTAAAACTATGCTTGATAACAGTTTCTGAAAATATAAAAAACATTATTTTGATGTTATCTGAAAACTATTCTTATTATTTGAATTTAATATCTTTTGTGTTCTTCATGTGTTTTCTAGAACAAAAAAGAAAAGACAAGAAAAGAAAACCAAACAAAGAAGTATTTTCCTTGTTTATTAGAGAAAAAAACAGTTTTCGGCAATTGTAACTAAACATGCCCTTAATCACTCATCAAATAGGCTCTAAAATTCAAGAATACAAGAATCCAAAAAATAGAGAAAATTAAAGACATGGAAGATCACCCATCTTCCTAGCACACTTGATATTATCATCCAATATCATGTTGGCATCATACTTATACTCAAACCCCTCATCAATTAGTTTAGTTGACCCCCACTTGATATTTCTTTTTGGTCCATCTAAATACCTGAAACCAAAATTTAAATTCACAGTAAGCTATCAATTCCAAAAATTATATACAAAACATGCATTTATATGATAGCTTCAATGGGATAAGGTGCCCATTTTGCCCTTAAACCTTTTTTTGGATCCCAAAATATTGTGACTTTACTTTACTTCTGTAGTCACTCTTACTCATCCCATTAAGAAAAATCACAATCCGGTTGGAAACTTTGACACATGTAAGGGTGTTCGGGGTTTTAACATGCGCTTTGTCCATCATTACCTTTTCTGTGGCCAGTATGGTTATTTATAAGTAAGCGTCTCGAATATCACCGGGACCCAGGAAAAAGTTCGAGTCGAAAGTAGGATATAAACGCAAAATGCAAGAACATTTGTTCACCTTATCCCTAACTTCAAATTCTTACTCTGGTTTTATAAGATATTGAGGGTGATTCTTTTCATAGTATTGCGCGATTTCTCTGAAAAGAAATGCTTAGAGCTTGAGCATAAGAATCTGCCATGGATTAAATGTTTCTCCATACAGAAAATGTGGGCTTCGCAGACATCATCTATGTGTATGATTGGAATGTTAGGCAAGATCAGCTAGGCAAAATTTTCAAAGCCGAGGTTGAAAATCAGCTAGGCAAGAAAATAAAGCGAGTCAAATCACGGCAGCAGTGGAGGGAATGATACGGTGGATATGATGGATCGGGTGAACAACGACCCGAGGCCTTGCCAAATACCTTTACGAATGCGGTATTATACCTCGATACACCATGCTGGAACTCCAGGAGTCAAATGGTGTAGGTGAGTATGATAGAACCCTTAAAGACATGGTAAGAAGTATGATTAGTCATTCTTCTCTACCTAATTCATTATGAGGTGAAGCATTAAAGACCGCAGTTTATATACTCAATAGAGTTCCCAGTAAAGCAGTTAACAAAACCCCATATGAGTTATGGACGGGTAAGAAGCCTAGTATTAGACATCTGCACGTCCAGGGTTGTCAGTGAAGCAAGGCCTTATAGGCTGATGAAAGAAAAGCTGGACTCAGGGTATTGCATTTGTTATTTTAGCCAGGATACCACAGGAGGTCTAAGGGTATAAGTTTTATGACCCTTGAAACGAGGTCCTTCTTTGGGAACGGGTATTGCGAGTTTATTGAGGATAGTGGGAGCACTTTCGAGTTAAGAAGGAGGTCATTTTTGAGGAGGAGTATGCCAAATCTCCAGCCACAGCTACTGACAAACTGTGGTAATGATGATGCCATTCTATTATTGTGGCAAGTGTTGTGGCAAGTGTTGTGGCAAATGATGACATTCTGTACAACTTCAATCTGATTGGAGGCTCCACCCATAGATTTGAGGAACCACATCAAGAAATAGTGGGAGAGCCTGCCTCGACACGAAGTGCCATTAGGCGGTCCACTAGAGAAAGGAGAAAGGTAATTTTTAGATGACTATGCGATCTTTCTTCGGGAGCATGAGTTTGTCACGAGGATTGGGAGGGCGATCCACATGTGTCAAATCCGCAAACAATGCACCAATTCGGAAAAGTGGATTGCGGCTATGCAAGAGGAAATGAAATTATGAAAGATAATGGCGTTTGGGATCTCGTCGAATTGCACAAGGTATAAAACCGATTGGTTGTAAATGGATATTGAAAACCCAGAAGCGGGATTGAGCAATGTCGAGATATAAGGCCTGCTAGTCGCGAAAAGGGCTTTACCCCGAAAGGAAGGCATAGATTATAAGGAGACCTTTCGCGGTTTCGACGAAAGACTCATTCGAATTATAATGGCACTTGTAGCTCATTGTGGTCAGGCTGCACGAATGGACGTCGAGGCCATTTCCTCGATGGAGACATTGATGAAACTATATCGTGGTCTTGACGAAGAACTTTGAGTTAGGAAACCCAAGCACCTAGTATGTAGACTCGAAGTCCATTTATGGTTTCGCGGGCATCCGTGATGAGTCATAGGAGATTTGATGGTGATTTCTTCATATGGTTTCAAGGAGAACACTTTGTTGTTGATCGGTGCATATATCTTAAGTTCGTGGGAGCGAGTTTGTTATATTGGTGCTCTATGTGGATGACGATACGCTAGCAATGATAGTGTAGATACATTGCATGACACCAAAAGGTTCTTATCCGGTCATTTTGAAATGAAAGACCTTGATGATGCATCATATGTTTTAGGTGTACAAATCCATAGGGATCGATTCGAGATGTTTACTTGACTTATATCGAAAGGCATATCAATAAGGTGCTTGAAAGGTTTAATATCACGAAATTGTGCACGGGTGATACACGTGGCAAGGGTGTCGTGGCTTAGGTCGATACTTTGAAATTGAACTTGAGGAGAAAGAAATGGAGAACTACCCTTATTCGTGTGATAGGAGTCTTATGTATGCCTGAGAGTGTGTGCGCGTGGGATATAGCGTCGTTGTGGGAATGTTAAGGCGGATATCTCGATGAGCTGGTATGGGATCCGCTGGAAGCGGTGGTGCTGGTGATGAGGGTATCTTCGAGGAAGGCAGAAGGATAGAGTATGCTCACATATCGATCGATCATGCGGAGGTTATTGGGTGCTCGGATCACGGACTTTGCGGGGATGTCGAATGGCCGGAAGTCGACCTCATTTTACATCTTCATGTTGGTAGGAGGTTTATTTCATGGAAAAGTGTCAACGGACACTGGTAGCCTCTTTACCATGGAAGTGGATTTATAGCACAGCGGGGCATCCTAATCAAGAATATGGGTACATGAGAGCTTTATCACGGGACTTAGTTATTGGAAGGCATTAACGGGCGCCTAAGTTAATTGACGATAATAAAGGCACGGGTTAAGTCAAAATCAAAGCACGTTGACATTAAGTTTGCAGTTTGTAAAGAAAGAGTTCGAGTGGTCGAGTGTCAATTAGGGCATATTGAAATGCGAACTCCATTGCGAGACCCACTCACGAGCACTTACCTAAGGTGTTTCTGAGCATGTTGTTGCTTTCGGATGGGTGTACTTAGTGCAGGCGATATGGGAAGATATAATTACCGGAGTTCATTTGGTTTATGTGTAATTATGTGATTGACACGCTATAGTTATTTCATTTTATAATACGTACATGCTATGATTATTTAATGCATTTATGTTATGTTTTAGACTACTGTTGTGATGTCATGATTTTCTCTTCTTCATTTAGCATGTGGTATTTGAAAAATATGATACTAGACTCATTTGAGTCATAAATAGGACCTTTTTTGGAGATAGGCATACTATAGATCACATTTTATGTAATCTCGAGCCACACACTATATTTGATCTATGTCATTGATTGTCTTGTTTGCAGATAGGTCTCATTACACATGAATGTAATAAAGTAGCTTTGATCCCGTTCTGGTACAATTAATGGACCCGGATGTTTAAAGTATTTAATGATTGGGCCGGTGTATATTTGCGCGCGACTTTAGTATTCAATCATGTACATATTCGGTGGCACAGCCCAGTGGGAGATTGTTAGATTTCCTTTTAGTGGGAGGTGACAAGTGTTAAATTGAACATGATTGTCTTTATCTATTCAAATAACGATAAAGTTAGTAATCTATTCGGTTGAATTAGGGTTCACGAAATAATTATATAATTATTTCATTAATTATAAAATATGGAATTAATGTAGTTTCCACATTTTGCCCTTAATTTTGTTTTGATGGAATTGATATAACATTAAAGGCAATTAAGTAATTTGGCGGGGGTCCACGGGTTTAAAACCCTACGGCACGTTATCTGCTGGCCCCATTTGAGAGAAGGCATTATCATTGCTTAGGTTTCTGATCAGGAAAACCAAACACTGTACTCTATCTTGAGAAGGCTTGTTCTTGCATTGTCTAATTGCAATGGATTCAGGTATGTCTTCTACAATATTGACTTAGTTGATCTTTGATTAGTATGCATGATTATAGGGTTATGTGGTTTTATTCTGTATTTTGGTGTACTTGTTAATAAATCACATATGTATTTATTCTTGTGCCCAATCACAGCAAGTGTTAGATTTCCTTTTAGTGGTCTGACAAGTGTTAAAATTTGGACATGATTGTCAACATGCATTCGATGGCAAATAAAGTTAGTGATCTATTCCCAGTTGAATTAGGGTTGAAATAATTATATAATTATTTCATTAATTATAAAATATGGAATTAATGTGTGGTTTCCACTGTTTGCCCTTAATGTTGTTTGATGGGTGATACTTGTAAGAGACCCGATTAAGTAATTTGAGGAGGGTCCACTGGGTTTAAAACTTCGGCTGCGTTATCTGCGGCCCCATTGAGGAAAGGCGTATCATTGCCCAGGTTTCTGATGGAGAGAATGACCACGCAGCCTCGCGTGCGGGGAACTACTGTTCTTGCGTTGTCTGAATTGTTGCAATGGATTCGGTATGTCTTCTATAATATTGACTTATTTGATCTTTTGATTAGTATGCATGATTCTAGGGTTATGTGGTTTTATTAAGTATTTTTAGGTGTAGCGATAATAAAAATCACATCTATGTGTTGTTCTTGTGTATTTAATCCTAACAAGTGGTATCGGGCTTGAGATCATTACAGTGTTGATTAATAGTTAGTATTTTGGTGCTAATTTGAGTCATGCAGTTTTTGAAATACTATATATATATATTTTAGGAATAGGTATATACAGAATTCAATAATTTTGTTTTGGTTGAAATTGATGTATGGGTTTGACACATAATGTGTTTTTTTGGGTTGCTAGGTGGGATTGCATGAGTTATTGTGGTTTAAAATCACGGTATATTAGGAATTAAACCCATGAATGCGAATGCGGAAATTTTTACATAAGAATTGGCATCGAGGATTTGTTCGATAAGAGGCAAAACTACTTTGGTCGTCAGCGGATGGGCAGCGAAGTTATCGGTCAAAGAGATTGGTTTATTGGCGGTCAACGTCGCAAGGTTGAAGACGATTGAAATGTTATATCGTTTGGAGTGCAGTGCCGACGTCATGATTATCATTATTATTATTTTCATAACGTTTTTTCATTAAAGTAATTAATTAATTACTAATTGAATTACCATTATTATTTTCATAACGTCTAATTGAATTACCATTATTATTTTCATCATCTAATTAAGTATCATTATTTCCATAACGTCTAATTTAAATTCTTTCAGTAAGTATGATATCATTTTATTTATTTTAGAAATTAATTTTAAGTGTATATTTACCAAGTAACCTGCATTAATTTAGTGAATTAATTACATAATAAATGTTTTTCTATATCTATGCTAAGTAGTGGTAGAAAGGATGATTATTTTATGCGAATGTAGAGTAAATAATAGTCTAAATGTGAGACAAATAAAGTTTTTAACATCACGAACATTATGTCGGTCGAAGAAAGGCATAATGTTTAGGCGGATTATAATATTGTCTACATTTAGTGCTATAATTGAGAGTCTGGATTTTCAAATTGTTTTTCGTCCAAAGACTAAATACAATGTTGTGGCAGTATCTTATTAAGGGGCCCATGTGTATATATATTTTGTGCTTTAATATATCGTGTGATATTAATGTGAGCATTTTGTGTTTATTTTCGGTATCTACTATATGCTGCTATTTCTGATATCATTAGCATTCACGAAACCGCGAGCTTTGTTGTTAGTTCACGAGGATTAATTTGGCTGAGTCTTTTTTAGAAGTGACACTTGGTGGATAGTCTGAGAGCCACTACTCATAAGTGTCACTATGCGGACATACTCTGAAATTTATTTGCTTGATTGATGGTGAAAGATGCATCTATCGGGAAATGGTAAGGCTGAAGAGTCTGAGCTATTGGGATAAAGTATTTACGTGATTGGAATGGTGTATATTTGCGCGCAACTTTAGTATCCAATCATGTACATATTCGGTAACACTTGTAGCCCAAGTGGGAGATTGTTAGATTTCCTTTTATTGGGCTGACAAGTGTTCAATTTTGGGGCATTGACCTAAGCTGAATTTATCACCCTTTGCCATAGGTGTATCACATGGTGCACAATTCTGCATATTAAACCTTTCAAGCACCTTATTGATATAGGCCTTTGAGATAAGCCAAGTAAACATCTTGAAACGATCCTATGGTTGTATACCCCGAAACATATGATGCATAACCAAGGTCTTTCATTTCAAAATGGCCGGATAAGAACCTTTTGGTGTCATGCAATAGACCTACATCTATTGCTTATGTACATGAATATCATCCAGAGGCACCCGAGAAATCTGCATTTCGCTCCAACAGACTAGATATAATACTGCGATCAAGTGTTCTCCTTGAAACCCTTATGAAGAAATCACCTTATCAAATTTCCGGTACCGTGGCGAGATGCACCGCTTTAAACCCTTGATGGACTTGCGGTCACTAGGTGCTGGGTTTCCTAACTCGAAAGTTCTCACGGTTACGCACCATGTATAGTTTCATCAATGTATCCGACGAGGAAAGGCGATATTGGCGATCCATTTACGGTGCGTCTAGGTCACGATGAGCTACCTGAAGTGCCATTATAATTACGAATGAGTCTTTCATTGGCGGCGAAAAGGTCTCCTTATAATCTATATGCCTTCCTTTTGGGTAAAGCCCCATGTGACTAGGCGTGCCTTATATCTCTCGACATTGCCTTTGAATCCAGATTGGTTTGAATATCCATTTACAACCAATTGGTTTTATACCTTTAGAGCAATTGACGGGATCTAGTATCCAGCATTATCTTTCATGGACTTCATTTCCTCTTGCATAGGCGCAATCCACTTTACGAATTGGTGCATTGTTTGGCAGGATTAATGGACATTAGGATGATCCTCGATCTGTATCAAACTCATGCTCTGAAGAAAGAACTACATAGTCATCTAAAATTGCCCCTTTCTCAGCTTTCTCTAGTGGGCTGTATGTGGCATAGTTGGCCCGGTGAGGTTCTTCCACTATTTCTTGATGTGGTCCCTCCTCTAATTATATTGGAAGTTGCACAGGAATGTCATCATTTGCCACAACACTTGCCACAATAATAGGAATGGGTACGATTGTCTGACTTGATAGTAGTTGTGGTTGGGCACATACTCCTCCTCAAAATATGACCTCCCTTAGCAGGCGCTCTCACTATCCTCAATAAACTTGGCAATACCCGTCTCAAAGAAGGACACCTTGAAGGGTCATAAAACTTATACCTTTGACCTCTTAGGGTATCCTGAAAATAACGACTAACGGATCCTTGAGTCGATTTTTTCTTTCATTTGATTTGTAAGACCTTGCTTAGTTGGAGCGGTGGCGTGCGGATGTCACAATACTGGGCTTCTTTTCGTCCACGCCAGCTCATATGGGGTTTGTTGCCTGTTTCTTTGGGGCTCTATTGAGTATAATTGCGGTCTTTAATGCTTCACCCCATAATGAATTAGGTAGAGAAGAATGATAATCATACTAACACCATGTCTTTAAGGGTTCTATTGCGTCTCGGCTACCATTTGACTCGGAGTTCAGGCATGGTGTATTGAGGTATATCTGCATTCGAAGGGGTGTTGGCAAAAGGCCACAGTCGTTGCTCACTTTGATCCATCATATCTACGGTAATATTCCCTCCACGGTCGGATTGACGGCTTTAATTTTCTTGCCTAGGCGAGTTTCAACCTCGGCACAAATTTTGAACACTTCTAGGGCTTATTGCCTTTTCATGTGTGGGTACAAATAACCATATCGTAGTGTCGTCTATAAATGTGATAAAGTATGTGTGCCCGTTCAAATTTGTAGGGAATGGTCCACATATATCAGTATGTAATCAACTTCTAGACGTTACTACACCGATTTGCACTGTCTTTCGGCACTTTGTTGGTGTTTCCATACTAATGCAATCTACACATATGTCAAAATCACGACATGTCAGGAGATCAGAATTCCTTGAGTTATTAGCCTTTAATTCGTTGTTTGGAAATATGTCCATACGGCTTATGCCATAACATCGAGGATTTCTCATTATTAATTTGCGCTTTGATCAATAATGGATTTGGCTCATTATTAAAGGTTATGTTGAGACTTCATATTTAATTTATATAGCTTATCAATTAGACTACCCGGTTCCAATAACTTTAGAATTTTGGGAAAAGACTAAATGTTTCATTTCAAAATGAACAAAGATAATACGGTCTGTCGAAGACATGAAGCTGAAATTAAATTTAGTCTAAATGTGTGGTCTGATAAATGTTTTCCAAAATTAAGACAAAAACCGAGTCTAACATAAGCTGAGGGAAATGTCCCCCAATAGCTTGTGGCCAGGCTTTCTGCCATTTCCGTATAGATGTATCTTTCACCATCAATTGGCGATCGGCTCGAGTGCGAGCACATAATATTGCCAGCTGTGAATTTAGTGGCTCACTGTATCTATCCACCAAGTGTCACTCGGTACCAAAGCCAAATTAACTTCAGAACTAACAAAGTTGTTAAGCTTAGGAATACTGCGATATTGTTAGCGAAATATGCTTGGACATAGTAGAATCTTGAAAATAAACACAAAATGCTCACATTAATACTACTTCTTGTATAATATTAAAAATATATATACGCATGGGACATAATAAGGAATGCTGACACAACATTGTATTTGATCTTTGGGCGTAAAAAACAATTTGAAAGCAGTACTCTAAATTATAGCACTAAATATAGACAATATTATATGACCAAACATTATGCCTTTCTTTGGACCGACATAATGTTTGCATGTTCAGCTTTATTTGTCTCATTTAGACTATTATTTACCACATACGGCATAAAATAATCATCCTTTAAGTGACTACTTTAGCATAGATATAGAAAGTTCATTTATTATAAAATTAATTTAATTAAATTAACGAGAGGTTACTTTGGTAACATATTAATTTAAAAATTAATTCTAAAATAAATAAACATATCTTCATCATAATTGAATTGGAAGCGTTATGCGTAATGATAATTTAATTAAGGCGTTATGAAAATAATAATAGTGAGAATTTAATTAGGCGTTATGAAAATAATAATGGTAATTCGATTAGTAATTTAATTAGTACTTTAATGAAGGCGTTTATGAAAATAATAATAATGATAATCAGCGTCGACCTTTGCACTCAAGCGACATAACGTTTGAATCGTCTTCAACCTTGCGGCGTTGGCGGCCAGGTAAGCCAGCTGACGATCGATAACCGTGATGGCGTCGTTTCGGCGATTCAGGATGGGTTTTTCGTCTCTTTATTGGGAACCGTCCTGGTGCCAATTTTGCAGAAAAAAATTCGGTTAAGCATTCATGGGTTTTAGTTCTAATATACCCGATTTTAACACAGCCAATCGTGCGATCTCGCTCAAAGCCCAAAAACACATTATAGTGTCAAACCTTGTCGATTTCAACCAAAAACAAAATTATTGAATTTGCATAAGTTGGGTTCACAAAAAAATATATATATTTCAAAAGCCCGGAAGTGGTCGATGCTTGAATCTTAACTTGTGTAAATGATCGGTATGATCGGCTCTGATACCACTTGTTAGATTAAATACACAGAATAAACACATAGATGTGATTTTTATTGTTACACCGTCTGAGAATAAAACCACATAACCTAGAATCATGCATGCTAATCCAAAAGATCAAATAAGAGCGATATTGTAGAAGTCATACTTGAATGCATTGCGATTAGGCTGATCGATGTAGCTCTCTCGAGTATGGAGGCTGGGTTTTGTCTGCAGGATTGTAAACCTAAGCAATGATACGTTCTGCTCTCCAATGGACTCTTGGATGGCGTCTTTGTAGGTTTTGGAAAACTTAAGGGACCCACATCCAAATTACTTGGTAGCATAATGTCATTGACCCATCAAAACAGACAAGAGCGAGAAACAGAAACCACACATTAATTCCATATTTTATAATTAATGAAATAATTATATAATTATTTAAGTGAACCTAATTCAATGGGATAGATGCTTCTTTGTTGGGTTCTTGAATAGGCAGTAGCGTCATGTCAAAATTTAACACTTGTCATTGATAAAGGGAAATCTAACATGGAACTTTTCGGCAACTCCTCGATATGCGGGTAATTGGTAGTGATGTGGAGTTGTACGTGGTGGGGATTACGGCATAAGCGTATTTGAGCGGGGTATGAAGACAGAAGATTCATCCCCTCAGCGAGTCCACAAGCTAGTGTCACTGCCTCAGGCCACCATTCTTTTATCGTTTGCCATGGCTCGAATCTCTTTCTCTGCTAGTGTCTTAGATCTCTTACTCCTATATATGTCACACATTGATAACAATTAGTGTTTTAGTGGGATCAGTGGGGCGAACCAAACAATGACCGACACCTCCATAAGAGATCAAACAGAAACCACCACATCAATGTGAAGGATCGGATCAGGTCTCGTCAGTGACGGACCTAGCTAATGCCTAAGGGGGCATATGCCCCTCTTAAATTTTTTGCAAAATTTTTTTCTCTTGTAGCCAGGGTGGACTTGAACCCAAAACCTTAATTATGTTGCCTCTGAATATGGAAGATCCTATACCATTAAATTAGAGTTTCAAGTTTGTTAATTTATGCCCCCTTTGAACTAAATTCCTAGGTCTACCATTGGGTCTCGTATCATTTGTAACAACTTCCTTCCAATCATATAAATATAGATATTATTTGCTTTTGGGTCCAAAGGGACTAACAACTTTTTAAATGCATCTAATAGGTTAAAAGGAGGTCATACTCATATAGTGTCAAATGAATTTTCTCTTAGATCTAGTGGGATGTGAAGATTAGGGCATGTTTGTTTATTGTTTTTGAAAACTGTTTTTTGTTCTACAAAACAAAGAGTATAAGAAAAACACAAATAACATTGTTGGGCTGATTGTCTATAGTTTTTGAAATTTGTTTTTTGTTTTGAAAAACAAGAAGAATAAATAAAACATAGAGAATACGTTTAGTTCTTATTGTTTTTTTGTCGTGAGAAACAAGGAGAACACATTAAGCGCTAAATTCAAAAAATAAGAATAGTTTTCATATAATACCAAAAAGGTGTTTCATAAAAAAACTATTATCAATAATAGTTTTAAAAAACAGGAACTAAACAGGTCAATTCCCAATTCTAAAAAAATTCAAAAAACACATAAAACACTAAATTCAGAGCAAGAACAGTTTTCAAAGAACATCATTTTGGTGTTCACTATGTTTTCAAAAACTATTCTCATAAAAAGTTTTCAAAAATAGGAACTAGCGTGCCTTTACACTCCTTAAATGCTTAATTTGGGGATTTTTGTTTTCTTTGTTTTTGTAGATCTAAGAAATGGTAACTAATTACCTCCACGAAAGTATAAGTCTCGTAGGGAAGTGAGAGGTTAAGAGGGGTCCAACAAGATTCATCCATGGAATCCTTGAAACCAGAGCCGCCATTTGTCAAGGGTGACGCCGCCATGACGGTGGCGGTGTAGATGAGTCGTATGTTGATCTACGACTTAATACAAATTTGTCACTTAATCCTCTTCGCCGCACGGCAGTGCGGCTCCAGTAGTGTTCTTATCTTTGTCAACAATTTTCATTTTCATGGAAACAATCGATTCAAACTACTTTGATTAATATTAAAATTAAATAATTGAAGATGATAAAAAGGATAAGGTCTGTATGAAATATCGAGTTTGTATGTCTCATTTTTAACAACTTCTTTGTCTCGGGATATGCAGATGTCCATCCCTTAAAAAAGCGTAATCATGCTAAAGCTTACCTACTTACATGTGGGTGCTTAATAGACGATTCAATAAATATTTATCCATGTGTAACCTTTTCTAACGAGTAGTGACATGGCTGAGCTAAGGACATAAAGATTAAAGATATATTGGCATCGAAAAAAGGTTATGAGAAAACTAAGACATACCTTGGCACTTAAAACTAAGAAGTGTTGTGTAACCATATCCATGACAAACAAATTGGGATCTGATTATATTGTCTGAGTGGGTGCCGCAGGGGGAAGCCACTCTGGTATGATGCATGGGGTGGCCACATGGAATACAAACTCACACCCTCTAATGGCCTCCTCGAATTCATCAGGATTGTCGATGTCGGCCTGAAACATCTTCAGTCAGTCTCGGCGCCAGGGAAGCTCCGGAAGTCCACCTTCCTTCATCATCTGCAATTGATGCACCATATTAAAATCCCAAATGGTAGATCGAGAGTCGAGACACAAAAAAAAAAAAAAAAGGAGAAAAAAATCTGAAAAATACTATAGTTGAGGATACCCAAATTTCTGAGTGTTGCATGGACAGTAGCCCTTCTGCAAAAGCTTATTGCAGTAAGGAATTGTGTAACCAGCCGCCGATAACTGTGCTGCAGCTCGTTTCTCCATTGCAAGGTCTACTGTGTGGTGCTGTTGCAGCACTGTCCATGATTCGATCTCTTCTCATTTTCCTGCCTCTTATAGATGGCCTAAGCTGGCTGGGCCAGCCTGTGGCCTTGGACAGCTTCCGCAAAGTGCCATGAACTTTGGATGACCTACAAGATAAAATTAACGTCACATCATTTTATCATCACATGTATATATGATTGGAGATGTTGCATAATCTAGTCAGGCCTTAGGAATTGCTTTGTTCGGCAATGGTCACTATCAATGTTTCTAAATTCGGATCGGAGTAGCTGTTCTGATAGGCTGGTCGAACCATCACATTTTTGATCAAGTTCTAGCTAGGTTCTATCCTGGTTCGTTCAAAGTTTGACCCGCGGAACTGATCTAGTTTTTAAGTTTCCTGAAGGTCATCAAAGGATTTATACCTAGTGATTAACTCTAGGACCCCATAGGATTTGGTTAATCGGTGCCAAAGTTGGCCCAAAGACCTAATTCCAACTCCGTCCGGTTTATTTAAACCATTTCCTATACCTATTTCATTTAAAAACTTAAATGGGGTGGGGTGAGGCAAGTTCCCATGCTCGTTTAGCTTTTATTATTATTATTATTTATTTATTATTTATTTCTATTATAATGAGTGTATAGTTTCAAAAATAAAATATTATAAATTTTTAGAAATTATTTTATTAAAAAATATTTTAATTATTATTATTTATATTAAAATATAAAATAAAAATAAAAATATTATAAAATCATTTTTTTAATATAATTGGGATGTGGTAAGACGGGACATAACAATACCCAAACTTGGGAAAAAAAAGCAGGATCCCTTTAAAAACCCAAATACTCTTAAACCAAACTCATCCCTATTTCATTTATAAACTTGGATTTATAAACACGGCAGTAGATTTTTCATTTCTAAAATGATCCAAAAAGAAGAAGACAAAATCTCTTTTTCTGTCACATGATCAAATTTCCACAGCCCAGTATATATGTTGGTTACATAGGATCAAGACATCTCTAAAGATCATAAAATTTAAGATTGAGAGGACCTTGCTACAATGGGGCCGCTCAAATCATCAAATACATGATTAAGGTAATGAAACTGATATTGAGCCATCTTATTGGCTTTGTTCCATCAGGCTGTGATGCTAGTAACATGTTGAATGCTTCTTAAAAGTTTAAAATAAAACAAGGTTGAAATAGCAGATATTTAATATTCTACAAAAATATTTTATTTCATTTTTTGAAGCAATATTTTTATTTATCATATTTTCATGGGCAATCGGCTTGCTTTTCCATAGAGTATACATCGATGATTTTAATGATCTCCTTGATCAATATGAGAAGAGGGGTCCTCAGATTCGGTCATCTTGCATGATTTCGGGTTTCCGCTTTGCAATTGAGAGGAGTGGTTTGGTGGACCTTGGGATGATGGGCTATGCATTCACATGGGAATGGTCGAGGGGTACTTCTAACTGGATAGAAGACACTTGGATGGGGCGATGGCTGCACCCAACCTGCACATAGTGTTGTCTGTGTCATTTACCCATTTTTTGATCAAAACATCACCAGTAAAGCCTTGAAGATCGGCGTTTTCGTTTTGAAAATGCATGGATAAATGAGGAAGACTGTGGAGGTTATCAGCTGTAACTGGGGATCTTTCGCAAGGGCACCATCTTCAGGAAAAAATCCAGCCTTGTGGCCAGTGTTTGGCTCAGTGGGGGGGAGGTTTGGTGAAGAATTTCATATGCAAGCTTGGTGAGTGAAAACAAAGAATGACTTTTTTACGGGGAAGGCATGATCCGGTTATTCTTGCAGAGTTTAAGCTGATCCAAATATCGTTATGTTCAGTTGCTAGGACAAAGAGAGGTATTCTGGAAGCAACGTGCAAAACAACATTGGTTGTTGGAGGGAGATGTTAATACATGTTTTTTTTTCCAGTCAATGACTTCAGCTAGACAACGTAACAATATTTTCTACCAGTTGAAGGATGAGTTTGGGGTATGGAGGGATAAAAACAGTGGTATTGAAGAGCTGATGGTGGCATATTTTGATACTCTATTCACGTCTGAAGGCCATGCTAGTGGGGAGTGTCTGGATCATAATGGGCTACTCGTGTGGGGATGATAATGTATGTTAACTGCTCATTTACGGATCTCAAGATTAGGGATGCATTATTTTCTATGCACTTAGATAAATCACCTGGGCATGGAATGAACCTTACGTTTTTTCAGAGGTATTGACATATTGTTGGGAATGATGTGTAAGCAACATGTTTGTCTTATATTTCCCAGTTTGCCCTACGATTGGGGATTAATGACACACATATAGTGCTTACCCCGCCGAAGAAGGAAAATATTGAGTCCATGTCTGATCTACGAACGACCTATCTCGTTATGTAATGTGATCTACAAGGTTAATTTTGCCAAGGCCATGAACCGGTGTTTAAAAAAGTTCTGCCCCATGTGATCTCCCAATCACAGAGTGCTTTTGTCCCAAGTAGGGCTATAACAGATAATGTCTTACTTTCTTTTGAGATAATGCATTTTTTTTAATAGGAAGACCCAAGGTAAAACAGGATTTGCTTCGTTTAAGGTGGACATAGCAAAAGCTTATGATAGGGTTGAATGGGCATTTCTTGAAAAAGTTTTGGTGCGTATGCGGGTTACTTCATGGGTGTAAAATAGCCAGGGGGGCTCCCGAAATATCTCACCTTTTTTTTGCTAACGATTGTTTTCTATATTTGAAGGCATATGATTGGGGAGGCGTCAACTATAAAGCATATTTTAAAGGAGTATGGTGATGCTTCGGGCCAAAAAATTAGTTACCAAAAATCTACCATTTCTTTTAGTCGTAATGTGCTCCTACCTCGGAAGCCATTTGTTCGCTCCTTTCAGTCAGACGCCACAATCGATCTTAATTACTTGGGTTTACCATCTTTTATGGGACAGGTAAAGGCAGCTTGAATATGTGAAAGATAGAGTATGGCACCGTTTATACGTTTGGGGTATGAAGCACCTCTCACGTGCGGGTAAGGTGGTGTTGTTGAAGATAGTAGCACCAGCCTTTCCAATTCTACCTCTTGGAGTTTGTGGAGATATAGAGGTCTTATTTAACCGGTTTTGGTGGGGATGCAATTTATGTTAAATCTGTTAAAGGATTACAGAGAGAAAGTAAAGACTGCAAGAAAGACCATTACAAGAACAAAACCCGGAAACCAAATAATACGAAAATGCCGAGTCTCGTGAGCGTGACATCTCCTTAAAACAGATTCGCCGTCTCCGTTGGTGCTTCGAGATTCCAAAGGCGTCTGTCTCCCAGGATAAAACGGGTGTCGAATGGTCGACAAAAGCACTTTGTCGCCACTCCGACGAACTGATGATGTGTTTGCACTATCAGACAAAGGTTGAAGGAAAGGCAGGGACTCGTTATCCTTTTGGTATGTTTGGGGAAATGCCCGACAACCTTTATATAAAGGGGAGACTAGACCTTTTGGAATGCCAAACCTTTTGGCTTCCCTAAATTTTAGAATTCCTAAATAAATTATTAATTAATGTGTTAATCTCGTTCGTGAGTGTCATTAATTTCTTGGCGAAATCCAGTTTTAAAGAAAAGAATTATCCGATGAATGTCATCCATTTCATTCACTATATCCAACAATTCCCCACATGAGCAAGTGATGACTATGGCCAGAGACAGGACATGGTGATAGAAACAGCGATTTAAACTTGCATAGGAGAGGTAGGTGTTACCCTTTGGACCTTCCACTTGCAGAAAATATATTTTACTCTCTTGGCTAAGCAGTAGACACGATGTCCTTGAACTGTTCTGCCATTTGTGTAGACAATGACATATCTCACCACAGAGATCTTCAAGAGCTCTGATTCGGTTCTCACTTTTATGTCCGTTTTAGCCATGGACATGTGCCTGGTTCTACAAGAGTTTAATAGAATTGTACTTACTATTCAATTATAAACTCAGCCCATCCTCTTACATAGGTGATCTCTACGTAAATTAGAGTAGCTCATGTTACTCTTCACCAGTAACAGAGATCATTAAAAGCATAAGCAACCTTCTTATGAAGCATCACTATTCATCATAGGGATGGACACGATAATATCCCGCGGTGGTTATCAAAGTCTTTACAATTTGGTTGTCCCTTTGAACCTAGATCTTAGGATCTCGATCGACCTTAGGTTGGGTATCATTGCATCGACTTATTCTTTTTAGACTTTAGTCCCATTCCCTTCGATGACTTTTCAGCCAACTCTCTGGAAATTTAACCTTTGTAGTTAGTGGATCGCAATGTTATCCTTAGATTTTACATAATCTATAGAATGCCCGGTTGAAGTTGTTGTTTGCTGATGTTGTGTCTCTGACGGATATGTCTAGACTTACCATTATACATCTTGTTTGGTAACTCTGCATTAACGGATTAATTTGTCCTGGCTGTAGTGTTATGTGGGAGACTGGTTGGCCGCAGCCTGGATGTCCTTTGGGAGTAGGCGTAGCCGTGCCTCTTCCCCACATTTGTCTAGTCTTATAGACTCGATTCATTGTGGATAAGCGATAACCGTCACGTTTTGCAGTTTGTTAAACACCAGTACAAGGATTCTGAGAAATAAGTACCCAAGAAAAGACCATTACAAGAACAAAACCCAGAAAACCAAATAATACGAGAAAATCTTGCAGGGTCTCGTGGCGTCACGTCTCCTTAAAGCAGTTAGCGGGTATAGTTTGGTCTTGAGAGTTCGAGGCGTGCGTGTCGAGAGGATAAAGCTTGGGTGTCAGATAATTCGACAAAGCATACTGTCAGCCCTTTCCGTGACCCGATGATGTGTTTACTATCCAGGCAAAAGGACAGAAGGAAGGAAAAGCTGAGACTCGATAATCTCTTTTTGAGAAATTGTGTTTTACAGAAATGCCACAGGCAACCTTTATATAAAGGAGAGACTAGACCTTGGATGTGAAACCTTTGGCTTCCTAGCTTTTAAATTCCGAAATAAATTATTTAATTAATGTCATTACAGAAGTATAATTCTGCATTGAGTGTCATTAATTTCTTATAGCTGAAACCAAAGTTTTAGAACAAGAAATTATCGATGAATATATCATTCCATTCACTATATCCAACAATTTAAATGGTGGGAAAAGCATCAAATGGATGTAGTGGAACCGGTTATGCAAGCCTAAGAAAGTCGGTGGGCTAGGTTTCAAGAATCTACATGATTTTAATCTTTCATTATTAAGAAAAACCGCGTGGAAGTTGTTGGTGCTTTATCCTTGGTATCAAGTATAAAGGCCTTGATATTTCACCCACTCACTCCTCTTTTCTGTACACTCTTTGGAGTCTAATCCAAGCTATACATGGAGAAACATTTATGCTACTCGAGGATCTAATCAAAAAAGCGTAGTAGATTTCGGTTTAGTCTTGGTGATATATTGATTACCAAAGGACCCTTGGCTCCTTGAGAATGGACCCGGGTTTGGTGAGCTCCACATTTGGGGACGGTTTTTACGCACTCTGGTCAACTGACATACTAACCCTGAGGGAGTTGAGATGGGATGAGGAGTTAATAAGGGATGTTTTTAATCCTTTATTATTTTAAAAGTATCTCATTTAATTAGGATGTTCTGGTGGTCATATATGTTATCTGTTTTCACTAGCTGGCACAACAGGTGTTTCATTCGTGTAGTGGTGTTTAATCATCTTATATCCATATAGTTCATTGCCTAACACACAAGCTCGCTATTACAAAAACTTTTACATTTATCCCAAACCAAAAATCAAAACCCTAAATCAAGTGGACTCCCCATTCTTTGTGTTAGCCTTGTTATATCTTGAATGCCTCGAGATATCCTCTTGATGCCTACATGGATGAAACACGTGCTAGCTTATAGCTTAATGAAATAGATAACGAGATATGACCATAGTGATCTGAATCCTAAGGATATAACATAATGCATATGTCAGAGTTTACTTGTAACCTAATTCTTATCATAGAGTTTTCATATAGCATAATTCTTATAACAGGGTTTTCATATCTCCCGTAGGAGTTCAGAACATAGATCTTGTATGGGCAACCTTTGTGGGTACATTTATAAAACATAGCGATTCCTTATGCTTTCTTATTGTTCTTCTGTAAGATCTTTATCATATAATGTTTGCACATTATAAATCGGTAATAATGGGCGAGAGGGCGCGGCCACAGTGCGGTGCACCGAGAAGGTATGGTACGATCTTGACGAGCGTGCCCGTGAGTGCCATAGCACAATGGGGTCTTAGTGCATGGCGAGATAGAGCGTGCACGCGCGTGAAGGTAATGTAGCGCGAAGTCTTCATCGCGCTAAACAAGGCGTGTGATTGCCCACATGTAATAAATAACGTAACCTGATGTGAGTGCCATCGGCTGATTAAGACGTTTTTTATTCATTCACTATCGGACCTCAGACTCTCTTCTCATGTTCCAGCTTGTTATTTTTTCTTAATCACATTGTAAATAAGAAATGACGATGTTTGCCACCTTGACGTAAGGGTACATAGCATTTTCATATCTCTTTTATGCATGTCTTGACCATTTCATTCGAAATTAATGGAAGAACATAACAAAAACAAGGTTGTAGGGCCAGGTATCGGACCTTAAATAACCCGAGGCATGGGGTACTCCACTTTTCGTCTTGGTACTCGGCACGATATTGGTGCCAATATCCTTTGGACCAAAACAACTTTAGTCACCGTCACTAAACTTTGAGTACCAATTACTCATGATTTCGAAATGGCGGGTTGCCTATTTCTGAATTTTCATGAAACCAAAACATCAAGAGAAACAACTCTAAAAGCTTGAGCAGGATAGTAAAACACACCTAAAGCCCACAAACCAACCAGCGACACTTTGCTGTGAGTGGGTTTCCTAACAACCATAACTAAGATAGGAGCATGATAGTTTCCATACAAGTATTCCATACCTTGATTTCTTCTCTTTGCTTGAACTAAAACAATGGATTGCACCAAAGCAAACTGATCTCCTATTCTCCTCCACCGTAACCCTAGCATTTTTCTCCCAAAAAATGAGAAAATATCTCCCTCTCAATCCATAGACCAATTTTTGGTCTTATCCATTTGAGTCAAATTTCCCCCCTTACATTTAGGTCCTTCTATTTCATTCTATTTTCAATTCTAACTTATCACAATTCTGCTTTAACATATATATTTATACATATGACCTTTAAGTCATTAATATGAAAAATTACCATTTTATAGGCTTTTGACAAATTTATTTGTCAATTTCCTCTTAGCACTTAAGTGCAGAAAATGCAAATTTGCTTTTCTTATACTACAAAAATTTAATAAAACTACTAGGGTCTAATTCGGGGTTGTTACATTAGGAGTCCTTCTGATGTAGGTATTTGATTTTGTTGTAATAAATGTAAATGTAATATTTTGGAGATAGTGGAACTTGTGTAAATATAAGTAGTTGGAATTATATATATATGTACAAGACAATTTAAACACCACTATGGTGGAAGTTTTACTAGTTAATGTCCTTATGAATTTTTGATTGAATTGGGCCCACTAATGTTAGGTAATCAGGTTAAGAAGTCTTAGCCCGTGTGACGCCCCCTCGGTTGATGAGGTTAGGGGAAGGGCGTTACGAGCGGACCACGCTAGGCGAAGCGACACTAAACGAGAGGGTGATTTGCCCGCTAAAGCGAGGCGTCGAACTTGCATAACAATGTTGCATTTTTATCCTTTTTTCATCGTACAGTTTCCAACCCAAAAGAAACAGGATAAACAACTCCTCAAACCAGCAAAAACACAAATATGAGAAGAGTTAGGATTTTTCCTAACCTTGATTATCTTGAAACTTTCAAACTAAGCTTATCTTTTTCTCTTTTCCTTCTCTTCTATACATGAACAAGTAGAGCCCCAAGAAAAAGGAGAAAAAGCAACCCAAAAATTGGTTCTTCTCCCAAACCGGATGCCCAAACACGCCTAAGCTAAAAATAGAGAGTTCCCGCTTCTCTCAAAGACTAATTGTTCTCTTAATGTAATTTGGCTAAAAATTTCCCTTTGCTATTTAGTCCTTCCTCTTTATTCAATTTACAAATCAACTTATCAAAATTCTACAATAGCCTATAATCTTTTAACTTAATGACCCATAAGACCCTAAATTGACAATTTACTAGTTTACCTTTTTTCACACTTAGCACTTAAATTTCCAAAAAATACAAAATTGACTTACATTATACCCTAAACATGTCATAATACTATTAGGGTATAATTTGGGGTGTTACAACTCTCCCCTCCTTAAAATTTTGTCCTTCGAAATTAAATGCAGATTGAAGAGGATTACGGATCTTTGTGCCTTCATTGTCAATTCTGGTTCCCAAGTTGCTTCCTCTATATCGTGGTGTTGCCAAAGTACTTTTACTAGAGAGACTTGTTTGTTTAGCAATTGTTTCACTTCACGAGATAGAATGGATTTTGGTTCCTTGTCATAAGTGAGTTGTTGTGTACATCTTATATTGACAAGATGTGCGGAAATTCATACAGTATCTTGACGTGATATGGAACATATTATGTTTATTGACTATTATGATACTTGGTAGTCAAATTCTCCACTACAAATCTCATAAATTCAGATAAACCTTGGACTCAATTTCCCTTTCTTTCCAAACTGGATTATCTTTCTCCATGGTGATACTTTCAAGAAAACCTTATCGCCGACTTTATATTCAATATATTTTCTTTTTAAATCAGCATACGATTTTTGTCGATCACTAGTAGCTTTTAACCTTTGCTAAATGACCCAAAATTTTTCTTATGTCTCCTTTATTATGTCAGGGCCAATTACTTTATGCTCGTTCAGGTCGATCTAGCATACAGGGGTTCTACATTTCCTCCCATACAAAGCTTCGCTGTAGGGGGCCCGTACAATGCTTGGTGATACGCTGTTGTTATAGGAAAATTCCATGAAATATGCCTATCTGACTTTTGAGAAAATCTAGCACATAACCTTTGACTTATGTCCTCTAACACTTGAATCACTCTTTCGGATTGTCCATCGGTTGTGGATGAAGGTGGTACCAAAGTCGGTCGGGTAATCGAGTTTGGAGTTGTAATTCTCTCCAAGGCCTTGAGCGTGGTGTGGATCGATCGGACACTATTGTGGTGGAATCTCATCTGCAGAGACCGATCTCTGCTCACACATACGACTCACTTCTTAGTCAGTGGAATAGTAAAGCGGGATTGGTAGAGGAAATAGCATACTTTACAGTAAGGTAGCAATTTTAAGCTGAATCGTGTTTCTTTTTAGGTGAGGAAAAACATTCCTAAAATCCATAGTAATGTTGTCTCACATCCATTGTGGAATTGGAATGAGATTTAACAAACTGGACGGTACTTGATGTTCAGCTTTTACTTGCTAACAAGTCAGACATTTAGAAACATACTCTGCTATATCCTTTTCATCCTTGCCGCAATAATCTTGTTTCAAATCTACAGTACATCTTGTTACCTCCAGATGCATGTAGTGAATATAATTATTGTGGCTTTTATACATCAACTTCTTTTCCAATTTATGGACATTTGGTACACATAATCTGCTCTTGTAATAGAAACATCCTTCTTCTTCTATAGAATAGTCAGTCTTATCTCAATTTCTGACTAATTATACCCTTTGTTGTAATTTAACATCATTTTTCTAAGCATCTATCATCATCGGCCTCAAATCAGATATAGCTCTTAATTGAGCTAACAAGGCTCTATCAGATGCAAATTTCCATATACGAGTGTTTAGAACAGCGAAATTGTTTTCTACTTAATGCGCCGCCTAATAGGTCCAAAAACTCATTTATTTTAATCCATTTTCTGAAGTATTTTGCAGAATGAAGTATTGATTCATATGCGAAACATGGATATCTTACTCCAAATTCAATTTTACGGAAAATTCTGACATAATTGAAGGTCCAGCAAAACAAAAAAGAAAACGTCTCAAAGCACAAATATGAGGTCTACGTAAGAAAAATTTGGAAGTTGCAACTGGTTCTTAAATGAAGGACTGACTTAAGGTCGCGACGTGCTATTGGTCGCGACATGAAAAACTGGATTGAGTCACAGCTTGGGTTGAGGTTGCGACATGAAGGCGAGCCGACGAAGTCCCTGTGAAAAATTGAAGTTGCAACCACTTATTTGGTCAAGGACCTCAAAGGAGTTCGCGACCCGATCATTGGTGTGACACAGAAACAACGAAGTAAGTCGATCTCACGACTACGTTTGAGCAGGTGGGATGATACGGCGAAATAGAGTAACCATGAGGTCAGACACCATCTTGAGGTCGTGACACGAGAATGGAAGGTGTAATGAAGAAACCGGTTGCAGCGAGTTGAGGTTGCGACGGAGAAAAACGAGGAATATCAAAGTGATTTGTGACGAGTATTAAGGTGTGACTTAAATTGGAACATGTGAACAAAAAGGAAATTCGAGACACGAAGAAATGCGGCTAAGTAAAAATCCAGTCGCCTTGAGAAAAAAAATTACGACCTAGAGTTAGAGCGGTAGAACTAGAAATGTAGTGTGACACAAATGAAATTAGCGACGTGATATCAATGGGAAAGTTCGACTCGGAGGCTGAGTGGTGAATGACAAAAGATAAAGATTCATGACAAAAACTAAGGTTGTGAATGAGTCTGTGATAGAAAGACGAGGTCACGACCTTGGAACTATAGTCGCGACATCGGTTTTTGAAAATAACTTCGCCAACGGTCGCGACTATAATTGATGTCACGACCACTACTCTGCTTGTTTGCAAGGAACCAGGAAGTCATGATTGAAATCCGGGTGTGGCGAGAACTGGAGTGCCGTCTGAGAGAGAAATCCAGGTCGCGACATAGAAGGACGTTCAGATCGCGACATGAGGCAGTGAGTGCGGGCTTCTTTTTTCGTTAGTAAAATCCACTTGGAGCTTTTTGGAATTAGGCCCATTTTCTTTTGACAGTTATAAATAGACTTTTGGAGAATAGTAAAGTAGCCTCCATCTCCAGAACTGGGAAAGGAGAAGGACTCATTGTATATTTTAGAGTATATTTTTATTTTATTTTATTTTATTATTATTTTTTATGGATACGAGATTCGCGAATGGGTAAAAATCTTTATTTGGATTTAATTTCGAGTTTCTTAATACAAATCTTTTGCACAGGAAATTAATGGATTATAGACAAATTTTGGAATTAGTTTTCTCGAAGTATATTACAATTACGAGTGGGTGTGTACGATCAATGATCTATTGTTGGTTGTATCTTGCGATATTTAGAAGCAGCGGCTTCGCTGGAATTTGGATCTTTGTGATTCTGATTCTTTTACGCGTAATTTTAGAGAAAAATACTTGGATTGAAATTTGTTGAGATTGATGTTGGTTCTTGAACCTATCGGTTCCCAATGATAGTGCGAGATACCGAGTTCAAAGTGTTTCAGCGCTCACGATTTCCGAGGCGGGAGGCCCTACGGCGTGACACGAGAGTTGGAGATTCCTGAGAGCTTGGAGTATTCACTTGTGGGTATGTTAGACTCATTGATGGTTGCTAAACTCGCGAGGTTCATTTCGATAAATTCCCTTTTCACTCATAATTGATGTTGGAGGGAGCATTTATCAGCTATAAATAATCGGAGATTTCACATAATCTAAAGGGAATTCGACCTCGTGTTAGCTGAGATTTGAAGTCAAGGGAAGGGGAAGAACCATTAGATTTTAAAGGGGATGATCATCAATTAGATGGTAGAAGTTTTTGCGGTAACCTGAGAAGGGAGACAAAATCATGATCTTAGGAAATAGGTATGAAGTATTGAGAAAGAAAAAATGCAGATCTTTGAAGCTCAAATACAAGTAATTTAGTTAACTCTCCTTGTCTTTGAAAACGAGGGCCATAACTTTGATGAACATAGAAATCAATTGCATTGTGAGGCAATCTTGGACAAATTCAAACCATTCAGTAGAACAGAGCAATGCATTTTAATGCAGAAATTAGCTGTTTCACAGTATTTCTTTGATAGTGTCCATTTCTCACAGGAAACTGATTCAGTCCAGTAATTTTGATCTTATTTTTAGTTATTAGCATTTACTTCTAGTTTACATAATTGTTTACATTAGATGATTATTAGTTCCCTAGATTAGACTCTATATCATTTAAGTTCAAATAGCAAGGACCTTAAGTAGTTAGGGTAGTTGATTTCCGATTCTTGTCAATCTCACGTGGGAATGATGTTGGACTTACATCGATTTTACTACTTGTATGACTGTGCACTTGCGGTGTCATAGACTAAACCCAAAATTTTTAATCTGACACAGAAAGGAACTTTATTAAGTTAAAATGGGAAGTCTAATCGATTTTAACATAGATGCAAGATGAGTTTAAGGCTCCTGTAATTATGTTAATTTTGAGGGGTTTAGTCTCTATAACCAAAGGCAAACAAGTTATATGGCGCCGTTGTCAGGGATTGAAAAGATTGAATAGATCAATATTATGACAAAAGAGGGAAATGCTACTTTGGACATTTTTCTTAAATTTTGTAAAAGAAAAGACCAAAAACAGTTTTACAAGCAGTGGCTGCACATGCTACTGATCTTTAGAAAGCCATATTTAAAATATTTCTAGTTCCACTAGTTTCATTAATCTAAGTGTATTTCAATTTCAGGAAGTTCTTTAATGCACAGGAAGCAGGACTCAAACTGTTGCCGTGAATCTTGGGTGGGCTGTGAGGTCCCCACCCAAGGCTACCGCCCAGTGGAGCCATACGTCACCCCGGTCCTTAGATGGATTCTCCTCACTCACTTGGATATCCCCCACAGTCCCACGGGGTTTCTTTCGCCTCGCAGGACCGAACCCCGTCACGAGCTTAAGGTCCTTGGGAAGCATCCTTGCTACCAAGCGACTACTGGCTCGGTTGGGGTAGCAGAATAACTGCTAAATACAAGCTGTGATGGCAGTTGGCTGCGAGGAAGCGCCCCAGTGGCGAGGGACCTGTGTAGAAGAAGAACCATCTGGGACCGGCGATGAGCCACGGCCGGGGTGGTACCTCCTGTCAGCGCCTTTATTGTGAGGTCCCGCCGGGGCCCACCTGCAGCGGGTGGAGCCCATCGTCACCCCCTGGGTCCTTAGATGGTTCTCCTCACTCCTTCTGAGGATATCCCCTGCTCACGGGGTTCTTTCGCCTCGCGAGGATTCAGACCGTCACGAAGCTTAAGGTCCTTGGGAAGCATCCTTTGCCACGTGGAGCTGCGACCTCTCACAATAAGGCGCCTTTTATTGTGAGGTCCCCACCCCGGGGCCTACCGGGTGGAGCCCTATCGTCACCCAGGGTCCTTGGTGGTTGCTGCAAGCTCCATAGGATATCCCCCACAGCTCACGGGGTTCTTTACGCCTCGCAGGTCAGACAATGCCGAAGCTTAGGGTCATAGGGAAGCATCCTTGCTGCCAACTAGCTGCTGGCTCAGGTTGGTGCTTTGAGGATCTTCCCTAAGAGACATAGCCATATGTTAACAGGTCCATCTGCGAGGCAAACTACTGTGGCGAAGTGTAAATGATGAAACAATCTGGGCGGCATCCACCATGATAGGCTCCAGGATCGGACCTCACGAGCGAACAGCTGGGAGCTTAAGGAGAGGGCCAAAAGGCCGGCGAGAGCAGCATGCTGTGAGGATGAAAGAAATTACCAGAGAGTTGAACAAAGGACAGCAGTAGGAAGGCCTCATTTGCAGAAGAATCTGTGGAAGTTCCGTGGCTTTGGCATCATTGAAGAATACTGCGCAATCGAGACAACCTCGTAGATGCCAATAACTTTGAGCTGAAGCCGACCTTAATCACAATGGTGCAGCCAGTCGGTTCTTGGCCATCCCACTTAAAGACCCCACAGCTGGTAGATTCTCGGGATGGAAAATGCAGTGAAGGCGGATGGTGTGAGACCCCGGAAGGTGATAAAGCATCTTTTCCTTTTTCCTTAAGAGATATTGTAGCCTGGTATGAGTCATTACCATGGTTCGGTAGATGCACAGGAAGCTGGTGGAAGCGTACTTAAACAGGTTCTTAAATCCTCGCCACGAAAGAAGAAGGAAATCATAGTATTCAATGAGGAAGATGAGAGCTTATACATTGCTAGGAAAGATTCAAAAGGCTGTTGAAGAGATGTCAATGCATGGGATTGATTTGAAGACTCAAATGGACATAGTCTATCATTCTCTGAATGATACTTCAAAAGGTATCATCGATGCTTCTTGTTGTGTTGGAGCATTCGAGAGAGAGGAGAGAGAAGAGTCTTGAGGGGAGGAGGCGAGATAGATCGAGGAAGATCTGCGAAAGGGGGAGTAACATGGGAAGGCTCCTTTGAGCTCAGGGCAACAACGGAATAGAAGTGGGGTCATTGGGATAAACAAAATGAGCGCCTTGTGGGAAGCAAAGTTTGGAATGCAATCATGCATGGGATGGACCATGGAAAGAAAAATTACTCTGCTCGTGAAATTGGGCTTGGAGTGGAAAGAGAGGAAATAGGAAGAATCTTGAGGTATCAAGCTGAGGAGGATTCTATGGGGTTGGGAGGCTAAGTATGAATGAACCAAGAGTTACCATTTCAGAGCCAAATCCTAACTGCACACTGCAATCCATTGCTGAGGAACCACGAGAACTTCTCATATGGTGGAGAGAATACGGGGTCGAACGAGGCGGAATCCTGACAGGATATCCACCACCTAGGTTCCGGCAGCAGCCCGGCAGGGAGAAAACGGGAGGTGATTATTAGGGTCGAGAGAAGGACCCGGCCTTTGAAGATCAAATCTTTGCCGGTTCATGGGGAGACGATAAGGAGCTGCTACCTCCATGAGCGAAATTATATGATTTAGAAGTTTTCAAATCACGGTACTCGAGATTTTTAGGAAATAAGTGCCTTCTTGCGAAGAACACAGAAACACAAGAAGCAGCTATGCAGATATGCGGACCCCGGAACAAGGAGGTGCATTCCCAGAGTGATGCAGAAAGAACCCCGAAGGGTGCATGGCGATTCGGTTGAGAAGTGGGAAAGCAACCTGGCGAAGAATGAAGGAAAGGAGACTAAGGAAAACGAAGAAAATTTGGAAAGGAAAGAAAAGAAAGAACATCTTTAGAGAAAAAATACGAAGCAAAGAAATGGCTCCTGTTGGAAACGACTGATAGAAATGACGAAGCTTGAGAAGGAGAAAGCCTGGCTTTACACACCTACAGTGCCATTTCCTCAGAGGCTTCAGAAAGCAAGGAGGGAAGAGCAGTTTTCTAAATTCTTGGACATCTTCAAGAAAATAGAAATCAATATCCCCTTTTTTGAAGACAATCAATCAAATGCCAAATTATGCAAAATTTCTAAAGGATATCTTGGCGAAGGAAGGTGCGAGGAAGGAATTGTGAACTTGTGCCACTGCGGTCACGGTTATCCGACAAAAGCTACCGAGAAAAATAAAGGACCCAGACAGCTTCACCATTCCCTGCTCCATAGGGAAAAATGAATTCAAGAAGGCCTTATGTGACTACGGTACGGTATAAACTTGATGCCTCTATCGGTGGTGTGAGATTGAGTTTAGGGAACTCACCTCAACGGCAATCACATTGCATGGGTGACATATCCGTAGCCTGACCGAGAAGGTGTTAGAAAGATGTGCTTGTCGAGTGGGGAAATTTGTCTTTCACCCGTGGATTTTGTGATCATGAAGAGATGGAAGAGGATACAAGGATTCCTTTGTTTCTAGGAAGACCATGTATGGCTGGAGTTGCCCTCGATAGATGTGCAAAATGGTGAGGCGACCTTAAGGATAGGGAGGAAGCCGTGCCTTTTAACATATGAGGTTTGCAGATGACGGCGTTGTCTGAGAAGTTGTATGTTTGTGAAAGCATTAGTCATATTAGTGTTGAATTGAATTACGATTGTAATCATGACATTCTATCAATGAAATTGAGATGAATTTCGATATCTTAAGAGTATTGATTATGAATTATTTGCGCTTCCAGTTTAAACAAAGAAACAATCTTGAGCTTGAATGAAAAATAATCGAAACATGTATGTAGCAAGAGCAGAAAGCTACGAACGAAGATTAGTGCGAAGAGTTAATATTGAAGAAATTACCCGATCATTTTGAAATATGCTTTCTTAGAACGAGAAAAAGGAAAACCCGATAATCATATAAACTACGTTATTTGAAGTGAAGAAACCAAGGCATTGAAAATTACGAGAAGTACAAGGAAGCTCTTTGTAGTCGTTAAAAGGGATCTTAAGGGTGTCAGTCCCTCGATTTGCATGCCTGAATATTCTTTGAATGATGATCTGAGAACATTGAACACGAAAGGAGGCGAGGAGATCCTGTGGTGAAAGATGTTGTCGAGAGAAAAGAGTCTCTTTGAGAAATAGTTGAATATAAGTTTTATATATGCAATATCGGATAGCACTTAGAGTGAGCCCGATCCATGGTTCCCGAGAAGGTGGATTCCCATTGTGATCATAAATGAAAAGAATGAATTGATTCCTACAAGAACTATGACAGGATGGAGGGTGTGCATAGACTACAGGAAACTAAACATTGCAACCAGAAAGGATCATTTTCCCTTGCCCTTCATTGATTAGATGTTGGATAGGTTAGTATGACACCCTCATACATTTCTTGATGAATATTCTGGATACAACCAAATTGCCATTACTGAAGACAGGAGAAAACCACTTTTACATGCCCGTTTTAATTTTTTTGCATTTAGAAGAATGCCATTTGGTTTGTGTAATGCTCCTACTACATTCCAAAGGTGCATGATGTCCATATTCTCAGATTTGGCAGAAGAAGTTATGGAGATCTTCATGGATGATTTCACAGTGTATGGATGTAGTTTTGAAAATTGCCTGCATAATTTAGGGACAATACTTCACAGGTGTCAGGACAAGAATCTAGCTCTGAATTGGGAAAAATACCACTTTATGGTGAAAGAAGAGATTGTCTAGGAGCACTTCATTTACTGTGACCAGAGACTGGAAGTAGACAAGGCAAAAGGTTTCAATTATAAAGAATCTTATGCCACCTGTGATTAAAAGGGAATAAAGTTTTAAGGGCATCTGGAGTTTTGCAATTTATGAAGACTTCTCCAAGTTGCTAAACCGTATGGAGTGCTGAAAGGATACGAGGGTCCAAATTTGATGAGTCACATCTCAGAGATCTTTTGAAGAGATCAAATCGAAAGGTTAAACTCCATCATGGAAAAACCGTATTGGAATAAGAATTTGAAATCATGTGTGATGCCGGTGATTATCTGATGGGAAGTGTATTGGAACAAAGAAATGACAAGTTGTTGAGGACCGTATACTATTCGTGAAACTTTCAATGGCTTCGAAAAATTAGTCTACTCTTTTGAAAAGGAGATCTTGACAATAGTAATTTGCATGTGAAAAATTTAGGCCTTACATATTGGGTCAGTGTCATTATCCACGGTGATGTCTTTGCGATTAAATATCGATGTAGAGAAATAAGCAAGCGGTACGTCGGTGGAGATGCTATTGTGCGAATTTGATCTAGAGTCGAAGAAAAGAAAGGAGTTGTGTGACAATGTGATAGTCGATCACTTGTCGAGGATTGAAAAAGCTATTACCTGAGGAAGAAGGAAATAGAATATTTTGGATGACGGGTTATTCCAGTTGTCACTCAAATCACCTTGAGCATCTTTGATATTGTGAACTTTTAGCATGTGGAATTATGCCCTTGTTCATTCTGTGAGAGAAAAAAATTAAGGATTAATGGGTTTTATCTGGGATGACCTTATTGTTTAAAGGGGCGATATGATAATCGAAGGTGTGTACGAGGAAAGTGAAGCGGAGAGCGAGATCTTTACATAAATGTCATGCATCACCATATGGAGGGGACACTTTGCGGGAGATAAGCAGCCTGAAAATCCTCGATCGGGATTTTATTGGCCTATTCTGAGATTGTTTTGAATGAATTTGAAAGCCACATTGTGATCAATGCAATGAATGAAATATCATCCAGGCATGAAATGCCTACCAAGTATCTACGGTGGTGTAGTTGTTTTGATGTATGGGGATAAATTTTCCATGAGGCCTTTTCCGTCTTCATTTGAAATTTATACATACTCTGGCGTAGTTATGTATCCCGGAATGGGTTGAGAAGCGGCGGCTTGTCCCGAATGATGTTAATACAGTTGTGGGATTTTTACAAAGGAATATTCTGAGCAGATTTGGAGCACCCAAAACTATCATCAGTGATGGAGGGAAGCCACTTTGCAAATAAAGTGTTTGATAAACTTATGGGAAGATATGAAATCAAACACATTATGAGCTTGACTTATCATCCTCGAAGCCAAATAAAATGAGATTGAGATTTCAAAAGGGAGATAAAGAAAAAATCCTTGAAAAGGCTGTAAGCTCGGCGAGAAGAAACGGTCTACGAAACTTGATGATGCACTATGGGCATACATGACTACTTATAAAACTCCCATTGGAATGTCCCCATACAGGATTGTCTTTGGTAAACCTTACCACCTTCCTCTTGAACTAGAATACAAAGCTATGCGGGCAATCAAGAAGCTGAATCACTACAACAAATTGACAATTTACCTACGAAAAATTCTGTAGGTAATATAAAAAATTAGTCGATAACTAAATTACCTACGGAATCTAGACAATTATATTCGTAAGGTTGTTGTGGGGGTAAATAAATAAATTAGATGGAAAATCAATCGATGAAGTAAAATACCTACGGAATTCCGTCGGTAAATTGTGGAAAAAGTGGTAGGTAAAGTTGGGGAAATCCTCTGAGTGGGGAGATGAAATACGACAAAGTGTAGTGTCGTAGGTAATTTACTGCGAAGGTCAGTTGATATTTTGTTTGTCAGTTGTAGGTAAATTTGTCCGATAATTAGCGATACATTTATAGACGTAGTCGTCGATACTGTCAGTGATTTATAAATATACTTTTATAGGCATTAAATCGGTGTCGGTGGTAATTGGCTACGAATTTTGTTGGTGATTTTGTAGGTGGTCGTCGATGGTGACCACTTTTGTAGGTATTCAGTCGATAAATTGTCGATAGTTTAGTGGAGATCCTTTGTCGATGTTGGTCGATGATTTTATAGGTAATCCATCTGTAATTGATAGTTGTGTATTCACATGCGTAGGTATTAGTCGGTAAATTATAGGTAAATATAAAAATATATTTATATTTTTACTACTATAATTTGGCTCTTAAAACCTAATTAAACACATTTTATGATTTTCATAAAAGCAAATTTATATATAACAATCATGCTAATAATATATGTGACATATCTGAAAAAAAAACGATATTCTAAATGGGACAAATGTATTAAAAAAAGAAATACTAAATATTTTGAAAGTATTAAACAAAAGTACCTAAATAGTTAAAAAGTATTAAGTACATAAAAATGTACTTAAACGATTAAACTCTTGTGAGAATAAATTAACATCATCGAGAGGGTGTGATCAGCCCATTTAGATGTCGTGCTCATTACCATGGTCATGCGAAGGTTGATTGTATGATATTAGTACGTACACTAGACATTTATCAACACCTTAACAATAGTTGTGTGAGTCTCTAAGTAGATCTCTAATCATAAATCTTGATCATTAATCTGTGTTTATATTCTTGAATTACCTCAAACTATTTGGTAGCTCAATGCAGATGTGGAAAAGAATTAGGGCAAAATTATAATATTATTAGCTTGCAGACGAGCCCGTAAACCGACCTTTTTGTTGTCCACCCCTGACATCTAGAAACATATTATTTTCATCTATTGTTTAGTTGTTTTTGTGTAATCAATTTCTCAAGCATAGCCCTCGATAGCATCCATGGAAATACGTAGAACATATTCAATTATAGCTATCGATAAATGAAGAATGCAGACATAATATGTCCAGTGATAGAATAATTTACATTATTAACATCTGGGACTTTTCATTAATAGAATCTTGCCATCATGCATTTTTTGTGTGTGTGACCAAACAACTCCAGGAAGCGTTGGGTGGTGGAGCCTGGTTCTTTCTAGCCTACATGTAGGGCAATTCAATTAAATTAAGAACTAAAGATAATTTTAAAAAAAAAAAAGCATAACCAATTCTGAAGCAAAAAAGAAGGTAAAAATCTACTTAATTAAATAAATAATAAAAATTACTAGTAGTTTCCCATGCTCATATTATAATTATGGTGCCTCTGTGAGTTGATGGTGTGAACCCACAGCGATGGCCTTGGACTTCTGTTTTTTAGAGTTTTGATCACAAACTTTTTGAACTTTTAGGGTATTCCATTTTTGTTTCAATTCTCCATGGTCTTGAGCACTTAAAATCAGCTTCTTTGTATGTCTTTATATCGGACATCATGTCACCGATGCCGACCTTTTGCTGAACAACCATGTTGTTGGCTTCATTAAATCGTTTAAGGCCTCATCCCAAATACATTGTTTCTACAAGAATATATATTAGTTGCATGTTAAGAACTTCCAAAAATAGCTTTGACATGAAGATAAATTTAAATTTTTTATTAAATTGAATTAAATAAATTGGATTAATTTCATACCATAAATTCTTCATAATAGAAATCCTTAGTTTCCCTAGAAACAGACTTCCAATTGATCCCTTGTCTATCTTTTCCTCAAAAATATTCCTAATCTTGTGAGAAGATGGTCCAGATGGTTCCAAACTACGAACCAAATGAACATAAACAAAGAAGGAATAAAAAAAAAAGAGATAGCGAAGGTGGAAACTTGTAATAGAAAAATGATCAAAGCAAGGACTACATGAATAAATGCATTACATGTGAGCTATAAAATAATTACAAGTTAATTCTTTTGTGGTCCGCTAGAAGTGCAAGTAACTATTTAAATACAAAATTCTTAATATATAAATTTCAAATAGAATAAAAATTTTCCTGACTCACATCTTGACATGCGGAGTCACATTCTTAAAATTTCCTTATTTCCTTATTATTATGTTGGGTAGTAAGTACTTGTAAAGGGATGAAAAAATCATAACTTTTATGAAGCTTTCTTCATTATTTACATGAATTACGATTCACATTGAGAATAGTGACAATTTAGAGATAAATAAAAATATTGGACTCCGATAGGGTATTGATCTCTAAAATAGATTATTTAAGCTGGCCTTGTTGGACAATAAAAGGGAAAAATCGGAATGTAAGTTGCCACAAATTGTTGCGTAGGTAGACTCATGTCGATTTTCGGATGTAAGTAAGACCTCGGATGTGACACATAATATCTTGGTGAAGGAGGCTGTGTGAGGCTGTGAATTTGAAGTAAAGGTGTTGTTGATGGTGTCGTTGAGCTTTGTAGCTCTTGCTTGTAAACTTGAATGTAAAGAAGTGGAAGGTGCTGGTATAGTAGCAGTTCGAGGTGTTGGTGGCAAACTTGTGTTAGACAGCCCCGGAGGTGAGCTGGTGTTGATGTCTGCGTATGTGTAGAGACCCGGTGGGATGGTGAAGATATTGTGTAGTCCTTTGTCTAGTAATGTCTGGGATTTCTTTATAACGAGAGTTTCTCATGTTGATTCCTTAGGCTTCTTATCATTTCTAAGTAAGTTTGTTGAAAAATAAAATATCCATAGAAATGAACAAATTAAGAAAAAAATAGCATTATTACACATTCATGATAATTGCTGAAAAAAATCACAATATAAAATGAGACAAATATTACAACAATGTAATTAATTAAACACCTAATGCACATTTACTTGAGCAACAAGCATATCCATAAAGTCGAATATAGCCTTTAACCATTAAGAATATGAACCATAGGACGATATGATGCAAAATAAATATAAATAAAATTAATGGTAATCGTATAGGTATCACTAGATTTAACATCTTCATATTCGATTTCATTTTCATCTGTCTCTTACATTTCGACTCAAGTAATGGTTCCTACGAAGTTCATTATCATCTTGACTAAATCGACATGTTCTCAAACCAGCATCATTCGATAATAAGCTAGATTCATCAATGCTTCTTTGTGCATCAATGAGTTGTTCATTTACGAGCATTTGATTAACTAACCATCTTTCTTGGAATGCAATATTAGTAGTTCTTGTTTGTCATGACCTGGGAACATCTATATGACTACAGCTTTAACTTTGCATCTTTATGACCCGATCGAGACTTGTCTTTCTGGTAGGATAAGGTACATAATATCACTTGTGCGACTTGCATAGCAAGAATATAAACGGTTCATCACTTATAGGTTTCTTATTTCTAGTTAACATCTGACAAAAAATATTGTTTATGAACCTTCATCCCAGTATTACTTGGTATTATCAAACCCGATTGCATGAAAAGTATGGTCAGTTTAATTGGTTATAGGTATTCTAATTGCAAAAATCTCTGTCTTTCTTTATAATAATCTCGTCTCGTGAAATTTGTTACTTTATACAAACTCCACTATTTGAAGTTGACCTCATAGAACATGTGATTACGTATGAAATTTGTAACCATTAACAAAAATACCGCGGGGGAAATGTCTCGGCCCGGTTCGTAAGGGCCTTTGGCGAAGATCTTTAGCAGACGGGTTGTCGATAATAGTTATCACGTGCCTATAAATAAAAACAAAGCCGATGTCAGGTGAGGATCCTAACTTATCTTAAACTTTAATTGTTGTATTAAAAATCACTATTTCATTGCCCATGGTTCTCAAACCGTGTGAAATTCTTGTCAAGCTTAGCATCAAACTCCTCATCATATTCGATGATATTTGTTTTATCTCATGAATATACATGCTTATGAAATAAGAAAATAGTTTGAACAGAATGTTATAAGTAATAAGTATCATTTTTTAAGAAGTGAAACGAAAAGATATTTTGTCACTTACTTCATATCTGGCCCGACCACAACGCGATTAGGCGAAAGAAGCGGTCGTATCGGACTGCATTTCTCTTAAAAATAGGCCACTTGAGGCCAAATGCGAAAGCTAATAATTTGAAGCCCTCTTTAAAACCTCACTTTAGCCTTACTATTACAATGAGAGTGAGAAGTGGAGTTAGTGTTGAATCATTGGTAATGGATGGTTGTTTTTCCCAAATCACATGGATTGCTTATAGGATGTTGTGAACCATTCGATTCTGATTGCCTACGGAGAAAACCTCAAAGTTGAAGTTGATTAAATCTTACATATTTCAGCAATGTCACGAAGGCTAAATGGGTTAGTATGTTATCCATTGAAGTGGTTAGCTAAGAAGATTGAGTATGAAACTTCAATTAGCGACTGCATTAAAAGCACGAAGAATAAAGATTTCTATGATTTGTTATTATTGATGGTTTTGTTCTTGAGAAATGATTTTTAATTATTAAATGAAGACAAATAAATAATATTTTTGAGTTTATGTTATAATTTTTTAAGGCGGGTTTCTAAAATTATATTTTGTAAATGGAAAAGTCGAAATATATTTTATCAATTGAGAGATAATATTGTAGTTTGCTTAATTAGATGTTTCACCATAAAGCTTATTTTTGTTGTGCGTTTTATACAATATGGTTTTATTGATAAAATGGGTTCTTTATTATTGTTATAGTATTTGTTTGATATATTTTTAGTGTAGTAGTGAGTGGGAGGGGTTAGGGTGACGATCAAAGCCTGTATGAATTGATTGTTGTAGTATGATTTTTAGGTTTTAACATGGCAAAACTAAGGTTTAGGCAATATTAATATTACAAGTAAAAAAAAATTTGCACAATAGGCCTTTTAGAGATGTAGCCTTAATTTGCTCACAGTAGGCCTGTTCTTCTGTGGATCAACGTCCTCTGAGGTGACGGAGACATAGAGTTAAATTAGGCCTCATACTCACGGTCTACGATAACCTCTGAATTTTGATGCGTCCATATGGTCGATCGGGATAATTTAAATATTGGAAGTGTCGCTAAATCTCCTCTACCCATCGCCGCCATCATCGCCGCCATCATCATTCTGAGGCACTTTCCACGCACATTCTTGTATACGCAGAGGCTCAATAATGTGAACAAAAATTGGATGCCTCTTCTACTAACTAAGCATTATAGTGAACCTTCCACCTTGGCCTTATTAGCGGCGTTCTTCTTGAATGTCAAAGAAATCTATAACTGATGGTTTGCAAATTAAGTATAAAAATTTTCCAAATTATTCCTCATTATAAAAATGTGGCAAAATATTGAAATTTTAACCTTTCAAAAGGATACATCCAACGATCTTGTCTTGGACCGGCGATTTTGCCTCGTAAAATGAGTGTGTGGAAAGATGTTCCATTGAATCAAAAAGCAGGAGGGAATATCTATTTCAATTTGAAAATAATAGTGGAATATCTCTTTCTAATCTTTCCATATCTTCCACTTTAATTGTTGTTGAAGTTAAACCTTTGAAAAAAGGCCTTTCATCAAAACTTGCCATACATTTGTCGGAAGAACTACGAAAGCAATAGGAATTAGCAGATTGCATGAATACATGGCAATCATGGCTCTTCATCCCCAAGCAACTTGTGCTTTCTCATGTCTACACACCTAGCCTGTTTGAAGCATAACCATTAGGAAGTACAGAATTTTCTTATTCACACAATATTTATTCTTTGGGTTTATCAGTGTGTAACATACCTGTAGGAAATTTTCTTGTAGCTTCCATTTTCCAACTCGGGCCTTCGACACAACACCTTTAGATCTTCTTGCCTTCTCATTATCTTTAGTTTTTCCTTCAACACACAACTGTAATGGCATTTTCAAGACATTCTTCTCAATATGCATCACATCTAGGTTGTGTCTAATTGGATTTAGCTCCAGTATAGCAAAATCAAGATATAAGTTTTATTCCACCCACAAACCTTGCAAATTGGACCATTAATAACTTCATAATCAATATGACGACCTTTTTCAACCCCAGTCATTTATTGCTTTAGGTTGTTCATAGGTCATTATAGGTGGTGGTAGTGCCATTTCTATTCTATTCTTGAGGAAAGAGTTTTGTTACGCTGATCATGATCAAAAGGAGAAACTACGATGATTGTCAAACGAGTTGTCTTACGACCATTAGTCAATGTAAATGCTTGTGAATGTTCCATCTGATATGGACAAACAAGTTTTCGGATGTACTCAGAAGCATTTGTGAGTATGCGGAAAATGCATAATAGTCCACATAGTGCAACTTTCATTTGAAAATTCTGTTTTGGTGATACATCATAAGTTTGCATGCCCACTTCCCAAAGTTGTTTCAATTCTGCTATCAAAGGTTGAAGGAAAACGTCTATCTTGTTAAGTTATTAGGCCTAGGAACAGTAGATAAGAGAGGTAAGTCTCTTTCATGCACATCCATGGTGGCAAATTATAGGTATGCTATTATTGGCCTTGATGAATCGCATTGTCACATTTGTCAGATGGCTGAAAAAGCCATCGGTACACAATCCCGATCTCACATTCGACTCTCAGAAGAAAATGAAGGATGCGCGGCTAAAATGCTTCCATATAAATTAGATGGATGACACATTTGTCCCATCTTCTTGAATATGTCATGCTCGCTTCATATGTGTAGCCGTTACGAAGCTTCTAAGTTGTTGCAACCTCTCGGGCTTAGAGAAGTAATACATCCTCTTGAATGACACATTTTTTTTTTTTGTGTTTCTCTGATCCCCTTTTCCTTTAAATGGGGATGCTTACCAAAATTACAACTTGTCGATACCTTATCATTGATATATCATCTGAGTTATTATTTCGCAATGATCATCTTCTTTATCGGATGACCAAGACCTTGAACTAATTTCTTTGTTCACCGATATATTTGTTGTTGAGGCCAGTGTGTGCAACCATTCACCTGCTTCAGTGTCTCAATCATTTGTCATCAGCCACCTCTCGTGCAAGATAAATCATCAACATCTCGAAAAATGATGCCCTGACCATATCAAACAATCTTGCTCTGGGACATGCCGGGAATGTGTAGTGCACCCATCCATAATTTTTCATCTTGCATTGAGCATGTCATAAAATTTTGTGCATTCAGATTAGTGCTTCCTCCATGAAGTCATTCTCAAACTCAAGCCCTATAGCATCAAGAATCATTTGGCGGTATGGATTCGTTGGTTCTACATCAACGGCTCTGGTTAAATGGCATGTTGATTGCTCAGAGTGCATACTCTCATATGGTTCTTCATGTCTATTCCACAAATCCCTTTCAAAACAAATGCACCCTAACATCATCCAATTTCAAGAACTTCCGATTATGACACTTCTTACAAGGACATCTTAATTCAATCACATCAGATGTTCCTAACTACTTACATGCATAAGCGATAAAACTTTCAACCCCATCAACAAAATCTTTGTTAATGGTGCCGACATTGAGCCTAGTATACATCCATTCACGACCCACACTCATGTTTGTTTTCTCTGAAAAGTTAACACAACGTATGCAAATTTTAAATACAAATTAATGTCAAGTATTGTTAATATATATATATATATATATATATATATATATATATATATATATATATATATATATATATATATATATATATATATATATATATATACGTGTGTGTGTGTGTGTGTGTGTGTGTGTGTGTGTGTCAACACCTTAAAATATTACAATAATAATTGAGTCGAATCACGAAAATCGCAATCTCAAAATTACAGAAAAATACTCTAATATTCTGAAACTAGTATAGTAGAAAATAGTATAGTCAACCCTTTCCTCAATCCGTTTGTATGAATAAAACACTTGAACACCATGAATGAATATCACTAATGCTAGCACGTTTATAGTCATATATATATTAAGCAAAAAAAAAAAAAAAAGCATTAGAATCTTCAAAGTGATTAATAATAATAATATTAATTCATAATTCAACGCAAACATGCAAGCACAACGTATGAAAAAAGGATCCAAATAATGCAAATAATTCAATAATGCATTGTTGTTTAATTTAAAAAGTGGATCATGACAAGAACCAACTGATGTATTTTTTGGTTTAAGGAATTGGATGGCTTTTTTTTGTTGAAAGATCCCACTTGGTTGAGCGTGGGTTTGGTCACTTTTTCCTTGTGGGCTTTAGTTCAATGCCAATAGAGAAAAGTGAATTTCAAGGAAGTGTGGCCCAATGAAATAGGGCCAAATATCAAAGGAACTGGACTTTTCTCATTGTTATTGGGGGATGACATATCCCCCTCTTTTCTATTTTTTTTCTGGCTCATCTTTTCATGTCAGAATTTTTTTGCCTCAAAATAGGAATTGATTTTTTTTTAAAAAGAAAGTTTGGTATAAATGGGTCTGTATTTTTTTTTATTTACTTGTGTATTTATGTAGAAATGTAGTTGAAATGAGTGATAATAAAATGGTTATAGAATGGACGGTGGCAGGTGTCAGTGGACTGTCTGATAGTAAATAAGTCCAGAAACTGAGTCTCTAACATATAAGTAGTCTGGTCGATGGGCGTGCGATAGTTAAATAAACTTTCGACTTTGTTTTTAATTTTTATAACTTATTGCTAATTTTTTTAAATCTGAATATAAAAATAGAAAATAATTAGTTTTTATTTTAAAAAGTTATTTTTTTATTAAAATAGAAAAAACTCCAAGCTAAAAGATGGCATTGTCAATGCTAGATTCTTGGGATATTGATAGAAAGATTTGGGACCAGGCGGTCCCATTTTCGATCGTCTTTGTTTATTTTTTGATTAACGTAAGATTAAAAAATTAAACAGGGCGGGAAGTGACGGGACGGGTTGACATAAGTGAAACATGTGTCGCGATTTAATTCATTTTGTAAATCGCGTGGCTCCTTTGGTGATTTAATTGTGAATTTATGATCTACATATCTAAATCCATCTGCGAACCATATGTAAGTAAGAATTACAGATTAAGGTCAGTTAGTTACCCATTCTTTCATGTTTTGCAACTACTAACATTGTGTCGAGAGGCTTTTAAATGAAAAACATAGAGATACGTTATAGTCATCCCAGGCTCGTTTCTTTGATTAACATCAGAATTTTTCGAACAACGAAACTAAATAAATAAAAAAAAGACAATTTTGGTCTTAATGAATCTATGCAACAAATTTTGAAGAGTGAAAAATTAACTTCACAGCATTATTTCTAGGAATCAAACAATTTAGATTGACATACAATCTACAGTTTTTTACATATCCATCTGTGAATTTTCTAAACATATCTCCCAAAATGGCGGTGCGAATAATAAAAACAATGCATGAAAATAGATCAGGATATTTCCATTCGATCTAAAATAATATCTTGAATCAAAGAAGGGAAAAGCGAAACACGTGATGGTGCATCGAGAAATTAGGGTACATAGAGCATGGATCAAATTATATAAAAAACAGTTTTGATAAAATTTGAATCATAACGTAAAATAGATCGTGGGAGAATCTGATGCACGATTGTCTGAGAGCACAACCTCGAGATGAAAAAGCTGAAGCAGCCTCCCTCTTTCTCTTATGAGCGCAGCTTTCTAGGTACGGAGAGACGTATGAATTTTATTTCTTTTTCTCTATTGGCGGTTGTTTGGATGCGGATCTTGGGTTATGACGGCATGGGCAGATATGATATTGAAGCTCGACCGATTCCACGTTCGGACTGAGTGGGATTTACTCTCGAGCTTGGACCTTTTGGGCTAAGCGTCTGAGCGTCGAAGTTCATTATATATAAAATATGAAATTATAAGATATTATATTGTGAAGTACAAGCATTACCAAGTGTCGGAAGTTCATTATATATAAAATGAAATTATAAAGATATTATATTATGTATTTATATTAATGGGATATAATAAGATAAATTATCTTATCACTTATTATATATATATATATATATATATATATATATATATGTAAGTATTATATTATTAGAAACAGTTATCATATCTGGATTCAAATGATGAGTATTCGGCCTAATTAGTCTGATAAGGCCATTCTTCTGATATAATTTAAAAAGGTTTAGCCTTGCATAAAAAAAAAGAAATACCAAACTATGTGTCCTTGATGATTAGATTTTTAAATTAGTGTATGAACCGTGTCTGGGGTGAAACCGAGAAAATCAGAATTTTCCAAAAAGGTAAAAGATGATTTGATTTGAAAGCGGGAAATTTCTAGATCTCGGATGAAGCGAATTGAGGCTAGTTAAATTAGTCTTTGCGAAATCTATTGACCAGAAAAATTTAGTCGAATGCAGAATGATCGGAATATTTTCGATTTGAGTGATAAGTAAAGGTGAAGCTTGGGGCAGAATTTTACGAAAATTTTGGGAAATGAAATGACTTGATTAAGTGTTTAAAATGGCCGAAGCGAAAAAGAAATAAATTGTTTCGGAATGAAACGGTCGAATGAGAATATTATAGGTAAATGTATTGAATAATAATATAATAATAAAAATAAAAATAAAATAAAATAAATAAATAAAGGATAAATACCTTGGCAAAAGAAAAGTCGAATGACGGAGAGAGAGAGGGCGTGAGATATTTTTATTTTTTATTTTTTTATTTTAAACTAACTACCAAATCTGAAATTAGATCGTGGAATTCGTCGAAGACAGATGTAAAGTTTATCCGCATTGAGCTACTGCGTGGGCACCAAAATCGTAGATTTTAAGTGGCTGTGAGATAGAAAAAATTTTGCTACTTGTGTTGTTTAATAAGTAAAAATTTAATTTAATGGCTTGGGATTGACTTGGTAGTGAAGATCGTAAATTCCCGATGTCCGAATTTTTGGGTAGTGTACAAGATTTTTAGAATTTTCAAGACATTCGGATAGTTTGAAGTTTGAATTTAGGGGCTTGTTTTTCGCGATTCGGACTAAGAATTCGAGATTGTTTGCGAACGGTCAGGACGAATTCGGGCGATCTGCAGCGTGTTGAGTTTAGTTTTGATCGGGGCCCGATGTCTTTAGGTTTTTATTGGTGTGTTTGGTATCCTAAGGGTGGTGACGAGCAGTAAATGGACCGAAGGTCATACTGTTTTATGTGGTCAGGAATTGATAAATGTGTGGTAAAATATTAAATAAAAATGTTGTTGTGTGTAAAAATCGTGTTTCATATATGCCTATTAATTTGATGTATTATTATGGATTGCATGGATGTTTTTTTATATATAAAAAATTATATTAAAGTATGTAAAAAAATATGTTAAAATAATCAATGTTATCAAAATCAAATTTACTTATTTTTAATAATGAAAATTAATAATTATAAAAAAAAATTTATTAGTTAATTTCTACATTACTTAATAACATTTATAAAAATACAGTTTCTACAAAAATAGAATTTTATTTCTAGAAATGTAAATGAAAATAAGAAACATAATACATTCGTTTCTAACGATGAATTAAATTCATTAGTTTCATTTCTAATACATTAGTTTAGTTTAATAAATTCATTTTTAGTATTTTTACGTTAAATAATCAATTAATGTTATCAAAATCAAAATTTCACTTATTTTTAATAATGAAAATTCATAATTATAAAAAAATTATTAGTTTAATTTTTCTACATTAGCAATAACTAAAATAAAAATACCGTTTCTAAAAATAAGCGAATTTTGTTTCTAAATACTCTTGAAAATAAACGGAATACATTAAGACTGTGATGGATAAAAATATTGATAAGTTAAAAATCATCTAAAATTTATGAAGATATTTAAAAAATCTTCAAAAATAATTAAATAAGCAATAATGTACATGTTGAAATTGTTTTTCAAATTATAATTAAATTAAGTATGATTAAGGATAATCTTGAAAGATTTTTATAGGTAACTTCGTCGTGTCAAACAGAAGTAATTTATAGGCAAACTACTGCGGAATCTTTCGATCGATAAGCTATGGATATTTTATAGAGTAATGTACCTATGGAAGATATCCGTGATAACTTAGTAGGTAATTTATAAATAAATACTCACTCTGAGCCTTAAGTCGATGAAGCTATGGATTTATGAAATTACTTTACCTCTGAAAGTATCAGTCGGTAACTTAGTGGTAATAGTAGGTACTTTATAGGTAAGGTACTCACGGAAAATTTAGTAGGTAATAGTGGATTTTTATAGTGTAATTTCTCTGAAAGACTATTAGATCGATAAATTCAATTAGTAATACGTAGGTAATTTATGATGTAAAAATTACCTACGAGGAAGATTTCTATATGAGTATTAGTCAAAGTGGTGATGGGTTGGTAAATGATACCTAAAGGGTTCAGCAGAAAATTACTGGAACCACTTAAAGTACGTAATTTTTCGTAGGTATTCTAGGGAAAATTACTATGAACACTTAGTCGGTAGTGTTATAGGTATTCGAGTCGGTAAATGGTAGCAAAAATGTGGAAAAAATAATACGTCTTATTCGTCGATATTTTAGGTGATGTCTGTGATTTAATCAGTCGGTAATTTTGTCGTGTATTGAATTTCTTATAGTGAATTTTGACTTGGTAACTAAGAAGAAAGGCTACTCGACTAAATGAATTGGAAAGGATTGAGGAATGAAGCTATGATAGTGCGAGAATGCAAAGATATATGAATGACATGATCGAAAGGATTTTGAGGAGAGAATTTAAAGTAGGAGATCCAAGTCATTATTGGCTACAGTAAACTGCTCCCGGGAAGCAAATCAAATGGGTGGACCATATACGGTAGTATCAGTACAACCTTTAGGCCGAGTGACGAGAATCGGTAATCAAGAATTCAAAGTCAATGGTTAGGGTGAAGCATTACTTGGGAGGAATTCGGATTGCAAGCCGACTCTAGTTAAGTGAGAAAAATATGGAGAAGCAAAAATCTCGCAAGCGGCAAAGTCCGACTAAAGACTCAAAATTGAAGCGACTTTGTGGAAGAAGCGATCCACATCACATTTGTTTTAAGTTTTGATAACTTTTGTACTAGTTGTTGATAGTTTTGTGTGATTTTATTACTATTGCTTTAAATTACGTATGTATCTTTGCGGAATGATAAGAGTGCACACGAGTCTACGTGAACTGAAAATGCAGAGAGCAAGGCGATATGCTCGCCCGCTGATTTATTGAATTTTGTCTCCGATATAGCATGATTGAAAGTTTGAGGGAATTATTATTTTTTTATTAATTTTGTGCTTCAATTTTGAATTTGATGCATAGTTGAATGGAGTCGTTGAATATTTGAATGATGAATATGAAGTGGTGTACTGTTTGATTGGTTGAGTGAATTGAACTTGTTGGGGTGGATTGTTGAGGACACGGAAATTTTCTTGGTCGTAATAGGTACATCCCAAAGTCATGACTAGGATAGGAATGGATAAAATTATGATGAGAAAATTTCAGGTTGCAACATAGATTTTTGGAGCTTATACAGATTTATGGTCGCAACATCAATTCATAGGCCGCGACTAAGAAGCTGGACATTGAAACAACAAGTTGGAGGAACATGTCGCAATCATGAAAGTGAACCCAACTTCCATTCCAACTTCCATTCATCTTCAATTCATTCCAACTTTTCCACTTCTGCGTCCATTGTTTGTTCCCAGACCACGACGTATTATTATCTGAGAGCAGAAGCAGTGGAATTAAAAGAAGACCATTTAGGTCGTATTTTTCGAAGAATTCAAATAATTCAATGCCTCTCGAAAGAAAAACGATCAAACTTCCTTCAATTTTCCTCATTCTTTCCTTAAAAATCCTCATGTTGGAAATAGCCCAGGCGCTCGGATCAGGAAAATTTAACAATTCATTCATTGGGAATATTAAAGAAAGTGAAAGCCTTCCATTTCTAAGAGAATCAAAGTCACTATAAAGAAAGGATGGCGAGACACAAAATAATGAACAATGAAAATGAAGGAAAGGAGGATGAGAAAAGATGAGTTTCAAGGGTGCGAATGCAAACGATATGGAATGAATGGTCGGAAAAACAAACCAATTCCGATCATGATTCCAACTTTATCATTACGAAAATGGATGACGGGAAGGGGAATTGGAAGAAGGGTTAACGAGAACTCCATCCATCGAGGAACTTCAGACAGAGGAAGCGAGGAAAAGGCTCACATTGTTGGGCGCTCGAGTTATCAACCCCTTCCTTCTGCTATGAGTCGTGACAAAGGGGAGGCGATAAACGGGAGGCTACGACTAGGAGGAAGACAGATTGAGAAATAGAATTTTCTCTGGATTGAATCACGATCTTTATTGTAATTTTGCATTAGTTTTTGTATACATAAAGAACTTGTTTGCCTTTGGTTATATAGACTAAACCCTCGAAAATTAACATAATTACAAGAGCCACCAAACTCATCTTGCATTTATGTTAGTGAATGTTTTCCTTTAACGGAATAAGTTCCTTTGTCATTGGATTTGAAATTTTGGGTTTAGTCTATGATACTTACAAGTGCCATAGTCACTCTAGTAGTAAAAGTGGATATGAGAATCGAGATATCATTCCCCTGAGAGATTGACAAGAATTGGAAATCAACTACCCGACTACTTAAGGTCCTTGCTATTTGAACTTAAAATGGATAGTGAGTTTAATTTAGGAACTAATAATCATGAATCATAACAATTATGTAAACTAGAAGTAAATGCTAATATTTAAAAATAAGATCAAATTATTGAATTTGAATCGATTTCTTGTGAAAATGGACACTATCAAAGAAATGCGTGAAACAACGATTCTGCAATAAAATGCATTGCTCTGTTTTATTGAATGGTTTGGATTTGTCAGTGCTTATCCACGATGCAATTGGATTTCTCCATGTTCCTTTGGTTAAGAGATATCTGCTTTTCTCAAAGACAAGGATTTAACGGCTACTTGTATTTTGAGCTTAGCACACTTGAATCGAGTATTTTTCTTTCTCTGATAATTCATACCATTTCACGAGGCTATGAATCTTTTGCTTCCACTGCTTAGGATTCTTTAAAAACTACACCATCAGTGATGACTCATCCTTTAAATCCCAATGGTTCTTCCTTCCCTTGATCGGATCTCGGCTAACATGAGTTAGAATTCCCCTTCAATTGGTGAAATATCTGATTATTTATATTGATAAATGCTCTCCTCCCGACATCAATTATGAGTGAAAGATTTATCGAAATGAACCCTCAAAGCAGTAGTTCATCAATGATGATCTAACATACCTGGTAAGATACTCCAAGCTCTGGGGAATCTCCAGCTCTGTGTCAGAGGCCTCTGGAAATCGGAAGCGAGAAACACTCCCTTGAGGCGGTATTCGGTACTGTATTGGGAGCTGATGAGTTCGAGAACAACATCGTCGAATAAATCCCCGATCAGTATTTTTCTCTAAATTCTGCGAAAGGCTGTAACTAACGGTAGATCCAATCCTAAGCGAAGGCTGGATTCTAAATACTGCATTACAACAAACGATAGATCATTGATCAGATACACCTTGTAATTGTAATATACTGAGAAAAACAAATTCCAAAAATTTGTCTAGAATCCATTAATTTGAATGACATTTGTATTAAGAAAATCAGAAATTAAATCCGGCTTGACATTTCTACATGGTTAGCGGATTCAGATCCATAAAGAAAATAAAATAAAAGAAAATAAATATATACAAATATCTGATGAGTCCTTGCCGATTACGGGTATCGAAGACGGAGGCTACTTACTATTCTCCGAAAGTCACATTTATAGCTGTCGAAAATGGGCTAATTCCAAAAGCTTTCAAATTGATTTTACTAACGAAAAAGCGATCTTTTGTCTCGTAATCGCGACCTCAAACTTATGTCGTGACCTGGATTTCTCTCATTTACTTTTCGTTCGATTCTTTGACTGATAACCGATCGTGACTTGGTTCCTTCTGGTACTTTGAGTAAATGTCGCGACATCAATTATAGTTGCGCCTTGTTGGCAGTTATTTTCAAGCGATGTAACCATAGTTCCATGTCGTGACCTCTGGTTGGCCTCACGTGCGAGTCCTGACCTCGGGTTTTGGTTGCGACCACGTTTTGTTGTCACCGCTTTGGTTAAAGTGCGGACTTCTTTCCTTGTTGCATTGTCGTCGCGACCTCATTTTTGAGTCGGCGACCCACGTTATGGATTCTCTTGCCTTAACTCTGAGTCGTGACTTCTTTTTCTGGATTCTGACACGGATTACTATTATCAAATACTGCTTAGTCGCGACCTAAATGATTGAGATCGAGCATGCTTTCTTTGTTTATACGCCTTCACATGTTCTAAATTTAAAGCGACCTTAATACTTGTTTGACCAGCGCGATATTCTTGCCTTTCTTCTAGTTGCTAATTCGCGACCTCGACTCTTAGTTACAGCAGCTTTCTTCATTACACCTTGTTCAGTCCGCGACCTGAGATGGTATCGCGACCTCATGGTTACTTTGTTTTGGTTACATTTGGTCAGGTTGCTCAACGTAGTTGTGGCACAGTTTACTTCGGTGTTTCTTGAGTCCACGACTGAATGATTGAGTAAGTGACCTCCTTTGAGTCCTTGACCAAATCGTGGTCACTTAACTTCAATTTTCTTGTAGGGACTTCGTTTGGCTCGGCTCGTATTTACGCCTCCAAACTCAGTGTTGTTGACTCAATCGGTTTGTATCGCGACTGGAAGCATTGCGTCGCGACAACAAGTTGAGTCCTTCATTTAAGAACTAATTGCAACACAGAATTTTCTTGGGGAACCTCATTTGTGCTTTTGAGATTTGCTTTCTTACGGTTTCTTTGGGACCTTAGATTATCTTGCCAATTTTCATGAAATTGAATTTGAAGTAAGATATCCATGTTTTACGCATATGAATCAATACTTATCTTGCAAATACTTGAGAAAAATGGATTAAAAAATCAAATGAGTTTTTGGACTCATCAAATTCCTGACTTAAAATTTTGCTTGTCCCCGAGCAAAGAGAGAAGAAAAGAATTGTTTGTCCTCCAAATAATTGAGCTTTATTTTTAAGGACATTTTCTTATTGAACCCGCAAACTTTGTCCTTGTAACTTGAAAAGGAGATAACAACATCCTTTTTAAACTTGGTTTTCAAGCGAGGAAAAAAAGGAATAGTTTCAACCATCACAAATATAATGATGAATTACGCATTTACACAGTTGATCCACTTGAGATCTTGTTGCGGCTGAGTATGTGCGAGTCTTGATCCTTTTCATCTTCTTGTTAAATTAGTAACATCTTCTGGGGAATTCACAATTGAGGATACAGGGTCCTAGAACTTGTGAGATTATTGGTTGAGGGCAGAAATCACAGGTAAGCGGTGTGAAAGTGATAAGGCCATCTTTGGAAGTTTGAGCCTTTCCAAGCCTACATTAGCTTTTCCTGGGTGGTAACCAACTATGGAATCATAGTCTTTGAACAACTACAGTCATCGTATTGCCTCAAAGTTCGAGTTCCTTCTAAGTTAACATATATTAAGATCTTATGATGCGTACGATATTTTCAAAGTGAACCTTCATTTTGACCTTCAGATCATTTATTGGGATAATTGCTCATAAGGTTTCATGCGTCTTGAGGCATATGCCACCTTTTCCATCTTTGCATCAATACACACATCACTAAACGATCCTTGAGTATAAATTGTACATGGCATATTCTCTGCGGGAGTGACTAAAGTCGATCTTGGTGTTTCAATCAATATTTTCTTTGACTAATCAAAACATGATTGACATTTGTCATCACATTCAAACTTCACCCCTTTCCGGAATAACTTAGTAAGTGTAGAGGCTATAACGAAGAATCCCTTTATGAGCGAGTAGTATGCAAACTAAACCAAAACTTCTCACCTGCATTTACATTTTCAAGGCGGTTTCAGCTCTGATAAACCGATCTTCCGGGAGTCTGACTCTGCTCGCTCTACGAACCTGATATGGTCTAGGAATGACACATCCTTAATCCAAAAATCACACTTACTTAATTTTGCAAACAACTATTTTCTCTTAGGATATGCAACACTATTTTCAAATGCTGTTCATGTTCTTGTGCATCCTTAGAATACACTAGGATATCATCTATGAATAAGCTTACAAAATGGTGTCTAAATAAGGAATTAGAATATTCATCAAGTTCATGAATATTGTAATTTTGGTGCATTAGTCAACTAAATGGCATTACTAAAAACACATAATGACCATATCGGTTCTAAAAATTTGTTTTTTGAAACATCAGCAACTTTTACCCCAGTAGTTGATATATCCCAGTTGTAGGTCTATTTTGAAAATACACTAGCTGGCCTTTCAACTGATCGAAAGATCTTCAATTCTTGACAGCAATATTTATTTTCACAGTTCGTTATTTATTTCATAGATAATCAATGCCCATCTTTCTTTTTAATGAAACAAAGCCCGATCTTGCCGGATGAAACACTAGGTTGGATGAATCTTTTTTATTGATTACTTTGCATTATTCTCATATCCGCAGTTAACTAGTATAAATTTTTTATATTTTTTTCTCATGCATTTACACCCTATATTATCATCCAACCTTAGAAAATTTTCAATTTATGCACAATTTTCATTATTTTTGAGTTTTTATTTCAAAATTTTTGTTTGAGAAAGCAAAATTTTCAATCAATACCGGTTCTATATTTTCCAAATTTTATTTTTGATGGTGCTTTTTCTATAAATCTTGGGTTTGGGCACAACCCAGGAGTTCTGAGGTCATTGTTGGGTTGGATGGAAGTCGAATAATGCGGCACTGCCCTTGCCAATGAGCAGATGGTCAGGAGAGATTTTCTTGGCTCTCCGTCACACAGAGTGGTTTCTTTCTTGGAAAGGAAAGAAATTCAGCCCCATTGATAGCATTATGATTGATACCTTTTGTTTGGTGAGATTTATTTCGATATTTATAGTGGATGATCATGATGACTTTTCGTTATTTGGATGGTGACTCTGACGTCCTCCTTTGATAGAGTGGGGATCTTTTCTCCCTTATCGCCAGTCGAATATTTGAAGGATAATTAGAAGGCCGTAATCATGGGGGATCCTTCTTTCTTTAATTGATATCGGGTCACGGGCCATGGATTACTTTCGCTTTCTTATGGCTCGTCGAGGCGATCGCGGATTACCCTTGTCTGGAGTTCTTCCGTGAAGCCGTTTCCGACCACCGGGCCCCGAGCCTTTGAGAACGGAGGACATCGTTTTGGGTTGAGTTCCCGTTGAGGCTTTTCTGTAGCCCCGATGAAGGATGCTGGCGAAGCACAAGGCAGATTCCTAGGCGTGTTGCGGGCTGTGGGGAACAACTTTTATTTTAGGCACCATCGGTTGCCCCCATCTCTTTAATGACGAGAGCTTGAGCAAGGGGCTGAATCGTTCTTGGATCGGCGGCGGGTTCCCGTGGCCCAGTGGTTGTTGGTCTAGGCTTGTCGTCGTCAATTGTATTGCAATAATGATGCCTTCTCTCGACTTTCGAGCTGGTTTCGATTGACATTCCTAGTGTTTTTTGAAGCGTCTCGCAGTTACTCGAACCGTATTCCCCTTGTTCTTTAATCCTTCTTATCAGTTTTCCTCTTTTTTAATTTCCTCTGTTCTTCAACCCTCTTTCTCTGTGGCCTCGGATTTTTTGCTTTCTCGAACTTTTCGGATTATCACGTCGGACTGTTCTAGGTGATTTATATTGTTACGATAAGCTCGGGTTGTTTCTCGTGTTCCTTTGTCGCCGGTTTAGTGCGTCTTCTTGCTTCTTCCCTGTTTACTTTTATTTGTTTTGGAGTTCGTGGGTCCCTAGTGGTCGTTGTTTGTCCCTTCTTTCCCATTTTTTTGGTTGGAATTTTGCCTTTTTATCATTTGTTCACCTTCCCTTACACTTGCTCAATCATGCGTACCTCCTCTAGGCCCAATAGTCCTTCCGGTTTGTGCATAGGGGGTATTTCTATTGAGGGATCTGATTTAGGCTAGATAGGAGGAAGTGCGATCGTCTATTTATTGTTGTTGTTGAGTCCTTTTAGCGGGGTCCCCTTCCCCTCATGTGAGCAAAGGGTAAGGTCGGTGAGATGGTGATAGGCGGCTACCTTGCTTGACGTGTACAAAATCTCTTAGAAGCTGTAGACCTTAGTGGTCGAGCCTCTTTTAGACATAATTTTGCCTCGTTACGAGGCCTCCACCCCGGTCTGTTCGATTTGTACGACTTTCTCACTTCCTACGTTGTTTAAGTCTTCCAAGATGGTTTGCTTCTTTGAGCGACCTTAGAATGCCTTCGCTTCCTACACATTCCTTTATCAAGCGTCTTACTGACATTTTTAATGTCTGTCGGCCTAACTTTCTCCTGACTTCTAGGGCGTTAAATTGGCTGCCAGGTCGTCTCAGGGATAAAGGTCTTGGGGTACCTAGTTGTGTTGCTCTTGGAGCTTCTTTAGCGTGAAGGAGTCGCGGAGAGCTTTGTACATTGCCCAGGCGCTCGATGCCAAGGCTGATTATTTGGATCTCGAGTCTTCCTGAGCGATGGAAGGAGGCGGTATTTTTTGTGGGTGGTCGTAGTGAGCAATCTGGTGGCGAAGACGCGCTTGGTATTACGACCGCTGGGCGCAGGAACCTCAGTGAGCCAGTTTGAGTTTAATTGGGTTTAGCTTACGAAATTCATGAGATGTTTTCTAACTTTGCTTTTGTTATGCAATCTTCAGGTATTTGCCCGACCTCGACCTCGGGTATTCTCTGAGGATTATGATCTTAGGGCGGATGCCATGCAGTGGAGATGTTATGGCCTTATCGCTTTAGGGAGCGGCCACCATATGTTCGGACGCCTTTATTTGTTTTTCCTATCTTTGATTTCGATTTGCCGCACCTTTGTCTTGATTCGTGGGTGGTACCTATGTGAAGAGCACAGTTAGGGCTTGTCTCTTTGAGGAAGTGCTGTGGGCGATGAAGCGTATAAAGGCCCGAGGTTGCCTCACGACCTCGGAGGCGGGGCTTCTGGCTTCCGGGTCATGACATCAGAGCGAGGATGTAGCGATGCACATGGGTGACCTAAAGCATACCTTGAAGTGAAATTGCGGTGAGAGCGGGAGAAAGAAGGCTAGGGATGAATTGAAATTTCACCTTACATTGTGAATGAGTGGATGATGCAATTTCGGAGGCTGAAGATAGCGAGGTGAGGAACATACGGGTTGTCGAAATTTGGACGTGACAGACAGGAAGACTACGGCCCGGTTAAAGGGACGGCTGCGTCTGGGCCTCGACGGATCTTCGAGGAGGTCTGCGAGGCGCGAAGCACGATGGGGCGGCGGAAGAGCGATGCGGGCTCGTGATGACCTCGAGAGGCAATGGGACGAGTGGCTCGAAAGAAAGGGTGATCAGTAGAAGTGAGGATGAAGCATGCACCTTATGAGCCTTTGGTTGGCTCTTTTCGATAAGGCTTCTAAGAGTCTTCGAGGTTTGCACTTTGATTTCCGTTCCCGTTGAAAGAGATGGGAATTTGAATCGGCGAGGAAAACCAGCCCAGGGTGTCCTCGGTTGCCCACAGCTCAGCTTTTCTTCTGGCGATCCTGTGGTGAGAAATTTGCCCGAACCTCCGTCTTAGATACATAGGCTTTTTCCTATCATTCCTTCTTCATTTATTTGGCCCTTGTAATGTGATTTTTGACGCTATTAAAATGTTGATTCATATATTCATACTCTCTGAGTCTTTTGCTTTTTTTTACCCTTTTTATGGCTTTCGAATGGACTGAATTCTATGATTCTTACTGCAAGTGGGGCCACCTTGACCCTTTGATAGTTGAGTTGCGGTTCTTTGAAGTCGATCTCGCGTGTCCTGTTAGGCACCATTTGCATGGTTGTGAAATTTGAGCCGTGTCTCTTGTGGAATTGGCTATGGATTCGCCCCAGTCGAGCTCGTGTCTCCTTTGGAGTAATTGTTTGGTTCATGAAGTTTGAGCTCCTTGTCTCTTGTGGACTGAGCTACATGGTTCCTTCGAAGTCTGAGCTCCATGTCTCCTTTGGACTAAGCTGCTTGGTTCCTTCGAAGTTTGAGCTCCGTGTCTCCTATGGACTAAGCTACATGGTTCCTTCGAAGTCTAAGCTCCATGTCTCACCGTGGGGTGAGGCACATGATTCCTTGAGTCGAGCTCAGTGTCCTGTGGGTGAGCCATACCTTAGTCTAAACCGTGTGTCACTTTGGGTGAGCTCCATGGTTCCATCGAAGTCTGAGCTCCGTGTTTCCCAATTTGAGCTAGCGGTTCTTGAAGTTTAGGCTACGTGTCTCCACGTAGATGAGCTACATGGTTTCGCCAGTCGGCTCGGTGTCTCACATTGATTAAGCTGCATGGTTCTTGATCCCAGCTCGTGTCTCCTTTGGTAGTACGCTTGGTTCCTTCGAAGTTTGAGCTCGAGGAGCTCTGGCCAGTGCAGTGGCTCTTTAATGTCCAGAGCTCTGGGGCTCCGGCTAGCTCGTGGGCTCTTTGTATTTGAACTCCTTTGGGGCCGAGGCTCACGTGGCTCTTCTGTGACCGTGGCTCTTGACTATCAGAGGCTCTGGGCTCCCCGAACTAGCTACGTGGCTCTTTAATATCCGAGCTCGGCTCTTTAATATCGGGCTCGAGCTCTGAAGCTGACTACGTGGCTCTTTAATGTCAGAACTCTGGGGCTCTCGGCGAGCTGCGTGACTTTTTAATATCCAGAACTCAGGGGCTCTGAGGCCCGACTACGTGGGAGGACGTGGCTTTAGCCTCCTTTCATAGGAAAGTGCGCGTGGTTTAAATGGTCTCTGAGAATCGGGAGCATTGCGTGGCTTCCCGGGCGTCCATGCTTCTTTATAAATACTTGCCTTCCTTAGATGGTTTGTGTTATCTGCACTCCCCCAGAATTCCTTCCTATAGCCGGCGGTGCTTGGGGTTCGTCGCAGTGAAGCTTAGTGTCGATCGCCTAACTAGTGATACATTTGGTAGTAGTAAAAAGAGTGACGTTTGATTTCGTCGTTCTTCCATTTGTTGGGGTTGTGTTGTTCCCTAGTCCCTCTAGTTGTGGGAGTTGCGTTGTTCCCTAGCCCTGCCATTTGATGGATTTGGGTCAGGGGTCACGCTTGGAGGGGGCGGCGTGCTTTGAATGCTTGAGCGGATTCATACCTTTATACCTCTCCTCTCTTCTTTTCTTCTTATCCTTCTTTTTATTTTTCTCTTTCTTATGGTTTTTGCCTTAACTAGGTGTTTGCCGATTGTAATTTTTCGAGATGTGAGGCGCTGCGATTGTAATTCTACGAGACAGCGTAATAAGTATTGTCTTTTGGAAACGTGTGTACTTGTCTGATGTTTTTTTTTTTTTTTGTATCCTCCTCGGGCCCTTCTCAGTCTCGTAGGTTTTTGACTAACCAAGCCTCCTGGCTTTTTCTTTATGATTTACGAAAGTTAATTGGCCGAAAATAAGCAAAAATTGTTATTTGAGCGGAAGTAGAACTGTTGCGTTGTATTAATAAGTACAATTTGAGGTTTAGGGGTAAAAGCGCTTAAGGTGCTCGACATTCCAGGAGTGTTGCAGGGTCTTTGCCTCCTCTGTTTGGAGTTCATAGTTGCTAGGACGGATTACCCGTGATACGATATCAGGGTCGCCCGATTGGGTCCCCGATTTCCGTGGTAGGGTCATTCCTTCTTCAGTGAGTTTCTTGAGTACTGAGTCCTTTTGGGCTTGAGGCTTCTCGGGCATGACCTTCCGATCATAGTACCCCTTCTTGTTTTCGTTGGTAGTCCTCGGCACGCTGGAAGCGCTCAGCTTCTCTCCCCGAAGATCGAGGTTGATGGAGGGTCTCCTGCGTTGCGCTCGGTACTCATGAACTTGACCTGGGTGACTCTGACGACCTCCCAACGGGGGCTATTGCCTCGGTGCGGAAATGCGAGGCGAATGGGTTTCTTGGGTTGTTTGACTTCACGTGGTTAAGTATGCCCATGGTACCTGCAGATCCACCCATTTTCATATGGTCTTCAACTTAGTCTTCAATGTTGCCTTGAGAGTCCTTATAGTGACTTATGCTTGTCCGTTAGACTACGGATGAGCTGGGGATGAATAGTAATTCTTGATTCCGAGCTCGGCGCAAAAGCTTTTGAATCTCTGGTTGTTGAACTGTTTTCCATTATCGATATGTCAATGACTTTTGAGATTCGAACCTACGGATTATGGACATGACGAAGTTGCGCGCACTTTTGCTCGATTGTGTCGCGATGGCTCGGCCTTATCCCATTTAGTGAAGTAGTCCACTCCTATAATAGCAAATTTTCCTTGACCCCTTCCAATGGGCAAGGGCAGTATGTCCCGATCCACATTCTTTGAAAAGAAATTTGGGGGCTTATGTCGAGGTCGAGTGGCTCGGTAGGAGATGGGAGGCTGGGCATGCTCTTGATGGTCGCACTTTCGACTAGTTTGTGGCGTCTTTGAGCATCAGTGGGCCGATGTCTGCACTGGGGTTTTCACCTTAAGGCAGGAAACTCGATACGGTTTCCATAGATGCCTTCGTGCACTTCTCTTAGTATGTAGTTGGCATCTTCCTTTCCTATGCATTTGAGGAGGGGTGCGGAAAAACCCCGTTTATAAAGGGTCCCCCGTAAAAGAGCGAATCTAGCTAACCATACTCTTAGTTTAGATGCTTCATTTATGGATAAACGGCAATATCTGTTTGATAGGTAGTCCGGATGGGATTATCTAGCTCGGTCACGGTCATTGGGAGGACCTCGTCGTGACTTGCGAAGGTTCCATGAGGTGCTTTCGATCGTGGCAGTCTATCGAATCTTCTTAGCGACCTTGTTGCTAAGCTTAAATTTGGAGCATCCACCGAGTGAATTCTCCATCCTTGGGATGTGTTTGAACTGGACCCGTATGAATTTTTTCAGCAACTCGCGTATCTTCTTGAGATAACAGATCATGCACTAGTCTTTCGGCTTTTGTAGTCATCCTACATCTATTCACTACCCGATCGAATCGCATACCTCCGATTGATCCTCCGAAGTGGGGCGAGGTTGAGGTCTATGATAGCGACTTCATGACCGGCCGTTGTTGGAGCACGGAATCGAATGCGGGTACATATTCCGTCGATCCGGTCAGGGCTCATAATCAATTATGCTCCAGTTCCATGGGCATTGACCTTATACGGATAACCTCCAGGATGGAAATTAGGATGCTGATTAGGCGGTTTGATGCTTCTGTAGAGTGAATTCCATGATGAAATTGCGAAAATTACCCAGCACGATCATTTGTTCTTGGCATGTACCTAATGTTGAACTCACTTAGCCCTATGGCCCATTTCACTAGTCTTCCAGAGGTTTCTCGTTTGTGGAATATTTGCTTCATCGAGTGTTATGTTGGAATTTCAATAGTGTGGGCTTGGAAATCTTGCTCCGAGAAGTCTTCGGCGGGTGGTCTGATACTGAGCAGACTTTTCCATCTTGGGGTACCTTTCCTCTGCTCCTCTCGAGCTGTTTGCAATAATAAGATAGTTTGCTTTATGTTATCTAGTTCTCGGCCGGGCGACACTGGTCGAGCTCGGAAGCGGCTAAGTAGACGTGAGGGTTCCTCGTCGAGAGGGCTTGCGAGAATGGGGGGAGCTCGAGTAGGTTTTTAAGCGTTGTGAGCCTTCCCTCACGATGGGCATCCCCATGGCCTTTTCAGAATTTGAAAAAGGGCTAACGCATCACTTGATCTGGACTGCTGACCTCAGCGAAGCTTTTCTCCGGTCGGCCGAACTTCTTTAGTGTTTGAGGCGGTCGCATATCGAGCCACGACTCTTATTTTGTGGATTGGCATATTATGGTGGTTGACCTATGAAACCCAGAACTTCCTTGAAACTCTGGCTTACTTAGTTTAGGTTTAACTTCATCTTGTAGTCGCCCGAGGACTTAGAAGCGTATGCTAGATGGTTGTGGAGACTTGCCTTGGCTGACTTCACTAGCATGTCATCTATATACACCTCCATGGATTTGCCAATCTATTTCTGGAACATCTTAGTTACTAGCCTCTGATAAGTGGCTCCTGTGTTTTTCAACCCAAAAGGCATTACCTGATAGCAATACGTTCCCTGTCCAGTCATGAAGGAGGTCTTCTCTGATTGACCGGGGTCCGTCCCCGATGCAGTTGTAACTGAGAAGCGTCCGTGAAGCTAAGGGCTCGTGGCGGAGGTGGTGTGTCTACTATGAAGTCGATTCGGCGAGGTAGGGGAAGGCGTCTCAGGGCGGGCTCGGTTGACATCGGTAAAATCAATGCAGTCGCCATTTCCATTTGCCTTTTGGCGGGAACTTCGTTAGCTAGCGGTCGGGGTGTCTAGCTTCTGGATAGCTTCGGGCGTGAAGAAGTTCTTTGATCTCTTCGTTGGTAGCCTTACCACTCTCAACTATTCTTTTACATTTGATTGGTTTGAAAGAGGGGTTGATATTTAGCTTGTGGGTGATGATTCTTTAGATTCGATTCCTTCCATGTCCTCTTCTTTGCTTGAATACTTCCACATTATGTTTTAAGAAGTGGATGAGAGGGTCTCTGATTTCTTTGGCGAGCTTGGATCCGATGTAGGTGAGGTGTTCTGGCTGGTCGTCAAGTTGTACTGGTTCCAGCTCTTCTGAGGGCGGGTGTCCAGTTTCTCTCATATCGAGCTCATCTGCGTGGACGCTGTCAACTGCTTTCTACTTCATTGATGCGAGTAGCCTCGAGAGTACATTTGATGGTCTCCTCGGGCCTTTCCTGCCCCAGCCAGGGTGGCGACCATATGATAGGCGGAGGGATGGCCCTTATGGCGTGAGGGAAGGCTTTTGCCCCGTGTTAACTGTTGTTGTCTGTGGGTAGACCTCCACGATGAGGAATTCCGTCGTCGTTGTGGCCTGACATGGGGGGTCTCCTAGAGTGAGCACCAGTTATACTAATCCCAGGGGTAGTACTCTATCTCCGGAGAATCCCCGTAATTGGGCATTTACCGGTTCTAGCTTCTCTATTCCGATGTCGATTTTGTCAAATGCTGACTCGAAGATGATGTAAGTCGAGCTCCCGTTGTCGATTAGGACCTTGTGGACTGTTTTATTGGCCACGACGACCATATTACCGGTGGTCATCATGAAGTGTTAGCGACCTTCTAGGTTAGCGTCAGAAGGTTATGGTGGTATCTGACGAGGGCTTGGACACGGCTGCGCCTGCAGTGTCTCCACGGTTGGAAATGTAGGTGGGCCTTTGCCAGGTGAGGCTGGACTCACACCTTGGCCAACCCCCGAAATAACATTGATCCTATCCTAGGGTTCTTGATCTTGGTTGGGGTCGGTGTGAGGGTGGTGGGGAGGTACCCAATTCTGATCTTCGGGAGCCACGTTACGGCGGAGATGTCCACATCGCATTAGGAATTCGATTTCTTTTTTCAATTTAATACAGTCATCTGTTCGATTCCTGTGATCTCTATGGAAGTCGCAATACTTGGTCATGTCTCTTTTGGCTGGGTCCATCTTCATTTGAGATGACCATCTTAAGAACTTCTCATGTTGTACTTCGTATTGGACTTGAGATACTGAGGCTGTCATGGGAGTGAACTATTGAGGTGGATATCGCGGCTATAGCTCGAGCTGAGGTGGACCCAAGAGGTCCCTGACGTTACCTCTTCTCTTTGGAGATCGATCTCTGTCTTCCCTGCCCCTCCGTGGGGACCTGTCTCTGTCTCTTCGCTTCTTGGGGCTTCGGACTAAATATTTATTATTTTAACATATTAAATATATTTATTATAAATAAACAGGGATATTAAATTTTTATAAGGAATTTTTAAAAAAAAAAAAAAAAAAAAAAAAAAAAAAAAAAAAAAAAAAAAAAAAAAATTTTATTTCATTAAAAATTAGTATATAAAATTGTGTTTTTATAAAGTAAGGTGGATTGGTGCCAAACACGATTCCAACGGTAACATGAGAACCTATCCGTTTCCATCTTTAAATTATTTAGAGACAATAATTTAATGAAATAAAACAAAACATGGGAAGTTACGTTAAGAAAAGGGAGTGGACGATAGTCAGTAGGAGACTCTTTTTATTTTTCTTTGTTGTCCTTATTTTTAAGAACATAAAATAATTATTAAAAATAAAAACAAAACATGTCCTTAATACCTATTCAACGCCTCCATGCATTTCATTATCGAGATTTTTACTTTTTCATATGACTGATGGTATTAATATTTTAAATTGCTTGGAGTGGATCAGAGGGTCTTTGTTACTTTGAAAATGTCTTGATATAATTAAGAATAGTTCATATAACCTTTTTAGTTATTATCACACTAATATAGTTTTTAATTTGTTCCATTGATTTCATAAAAGTTTATGAATCTTCCTTGAAATGTGAATAAAAGTTTGTCCTCTTCTTACTTTTACCCGTTCCACATTTTACATCAAACATGAATGAGACACTTGTGGTACTAGTTAACCCATCTACGAAGATAGAGAAAAATAAAAAAAAAAGAAAAAGAAAAAAACGGGTAAATTATAAAATCAGATTGGCATGATAGTTAACCAACACATTATCATATCCCTCCTGAAATTACTTATATCCTTCATATTATAATTATTGACTCCATTACTGGGTCCAACCATGGATTGATCTTATTTCCTGTCTAACAAGGCTTTAAAAATGATTCTTTTAAAAATACTTTCAACAAAAAACATTTCCAATAAAAATGCTATCAAATATGCCCATTTTCTAAAATCAATACTATAGTGATTTTCAAACTATTAAAAATATTTTAAAAAATTAATATTTTTCGAAAAAAAAAACTTTTGAGCAAAATCATTTCGACGGAAGTGAATGATATATAAAATGGACGAACAAAGATCGATGAAGACAAAAGACTCATCCAGAGCTATTTTACTCTCACATTCAAACATTAATTAGGCGTCAAGATCCACAAATAAGTAAAATATTATCAAGGCATATTTGATTCCCACATAAAACTTTGTGCCTGCAAATTTAAAAAAAATAAAAGAGAATTAAAATATTTTGAAGTTGGGGTAAGTTAAATGAAGGAATAAATTGATGGTATCTGTCATAATATATAATTGATTAAGAAACATGGAGACAAACGAAAGGTTCAAGCATGAAGGAGCTAGATTTAATAATACTTATATATCAAGGAATAAGTGATTAAAATTTTATTTGTGTTCCATCCTTAAACTAAACCCAAAACCTAACCAATTAAGATCTAATTTAATATAACAAAATTATATTATAAATTAATCTAACTCTGAGTTTGCGAACTTTGATTAATATAACGAGACAAAAGTTATTCTTGATACATATGGTTTTTAATTAGAATAAAAAATTTTAGGACATGTTTATTTCGTGTTTTTTTAAAACTATGCTTAATAATAGTTTCTAAAATATAAAGAATATCATTTTGATGTTATCTGAAAACTATTCTTATTATTTGAATTTAATATTTTTTGTGTTCTTCGTGTTTTCTAAAACAAAAAAAAAAAGAAAACCAAACAAAGAAGTATTTTCTTTGTTTATTAGAGAAAAAAAAAACAGTTTTCGGCAGGTTGTAACTAAAACATACTTACTTAATCACTCAAATAGGCTCTAAAATTCAAAGATACAGAATCAAAAATGAAAATTAAAGACATGGAAGATCACCCATCTTCCTTGATGTGTATCATCAATATCATGTTGGCATCATACTTGCTCAAACCCCCTCATCAATTAGTTTAGTTGACCCCCCCACTTGATATTTCTTTTGGTCCATCTAAATACACGAAACCAAAATTTAAATTCACATTAAGCTATCAATTCAAAAAATTATATACAAAACATGCATTTATATGATAACTTCAATGGGATAAGGTGCCCACATTTGCCCTTAAACCTTTTTGGATCCCAAAATATTGTGACTTTACTTTACTTCTGTAGTCACTCTTACTCATCCCATTAAGAAAAATTACAATCCGGTTGGAAACTTTGACACATGTAGGGTGTTTAACGGGGTTTTAACATGCGCTTTGTCCATCTGTTACCTTTTCTAATGACCAGTATGATTGATTACAGAAGTAAACATCAGGGGTATCTTGGGACCAGAAAAAAGTTCAAGAGCAAAGTAGGATATAAACGCAAAATGCAAGAACATTTGTTCACCTTATCCCTAAATTCAAATTCTTACTCTGGTTTTATAGGATATTGAGGGTGATTCTTTTCATAGTATTCAACGATTTCTGCAGAAGAAATGTAGGAGCTTGAGCATAAGAATCTGCCATGGATTAAAGGTTTCTCCATACATAAAATGTGGGCTTCGCAGACATCATCTATGTGTATGATTGGAACTTTTCCACAACTCCTCGATATGGGAGTAATTGAAATAGTGATATGGGTTTATGCAGTAGCTGGACATTTGACATGGCGTATTGGCGGGAGTGCGAGATAGAAGATTGTCCCCTCCAACGAGTCCACAAGCTAGTGTCACTACCTCCAACCCACCATTACTGTCGTTGCCATAGCTCAAGATCTCTTTCTCCGCTAGTGTCTTAGAATCTACGTACTCCTATATATGTCACACATTGTCATAACAATTAGTGTTTTGTGGGATCACGAGGCCAAACCAAACAAGCAAATAAACACCTCATAAGGATCAAACAAACCACCACATCAATGTGAAGGATTGGATTAGGTCTCGTCAGTGACGGACCTAGCTAATGCCTAAGGGGGCATATGCCCCTCTTAAATTTTTTTGCAAAATTTTTTTCTCTTGTAGCCAGGGTGGATTTGAACCCAAAACCTTAATTATCTTTGCCTACGAATATGGAAGATCCTATACCATTAAACTAGAGTTTCAAGTTTGTTAATTTATGCCCCCTTTGAACTAAATTCCTATGTCTACCATTGGGTCTCGTATCATTTGTAACAACTTCCTTCCAATCATATAAATATAGATATTATTTGCTTTTGGGTCCAAAGGGACTAACAACTTTTAAAATGCATCTAATAGGTTAAAAGGAGGTCATACTCATATAGTGTCAAATGAATTTTCTCTTAGATATGGTGGGATGTGAAGATTAGGGCATGATTGTTTATTGTTTTTGAAAACTGTTTTTTGTTCTAAAAAACAAAGAGTATAAGAAAAACACTAATAACATTGTTGGGTTGATTGTCTACAGTTTTTGAAATTTGTTTTTTGTTTTGAAAACGAAACGAAGCATGGAAATACGTTTGGATTACCGTGGTTTTTGTCGTAGAAACAAGGGAAGAACGCATAAAAATCTTAAATTGAAAATAGAATAGTTTTAAATTATATTACCAAAATGGTGTTATATAAAAGCTGATACCGATACTGATTTTTTAAAAGCGGAATAAGCAGGTCAATTCCCGATTCTAAAAAACTTCAAGAAAACATAAATACTAAATTGAGCAAAGAGCAGTTTTCAAAAGAAGAACATCATTTGGTGTTATTTTGTGTTTTAAAACTAATACCATAAAAGTTTTCAAAAATAGGAACTAAACGTACCTTTACAATCATAAATGTAGCAAGGGTTTGTTGGGGTTTTTGTTTTTTGTTTGTAAGAGCTAAATGGTAACTAATTACCTCCACGAAAGTATATAAGTCTCGTAGGAGAGTATGAGAGGTTAAGAGGGGGTCCAACGAAGATTAAATTATGGAATCCTTGAAACTAGACGCCATCTGTCAGATGACGCCGCCATGACGGTGGCGGTATAGATGGTCGCCCCACGATCGACTTAATACAAGACATCATGATCCCTCTTGCGGCAGCTGCGAACTTCCCGTGGTATTGTTAACTATCTTGTGCCAGATTTTCATTTTCATGGAAATAATCAATTCAAACTACTTTGATAAATATTAAAATTAAATAATTGAAGATGATAAAAAGGATAAAGTGTACAAATGTGTGAGTTTGTGTATATAATACCGTTTTTTCTTTTACTTTTAATATAAGGATACCCTATGCCCATCCTTAAAAAGCATTAATCATGCTAAAAACTCTAACGTAATAGGTGCTTAATAGATGATTTAATAAATATTTATCCATGTGTAACCTTTTCTAACGAGTAGTGACATGACTGAGCTAAGGACATAAATATTAAAGATATATTGAGATCGAAAAAAGGTTATGAGAAAAATAAGACATACCCGAAAAACGCAAAACTAGGGTATTCATTATTGTATGTCTGTATCCACGAAGACAAACAAGTGGGATCTGATTATATTGATGGGAGATTAACTGAAAACCCTCAGTATGATGCATGGGGGTGGCCACATGGAATACGAACTCACACCCTCTAATGGCCTCCTCGAATTCATCAGGATTGTAGATGTCGGCCTGAAACATCTTCAGTCCGGTCTCAGCCAGAGCTCGGAGAAGTCCCACCTTCGCTTCATCATCTGCAATTATTCACCATGGCCAAAAAATCCCAAATGCGGTAGATCGAGTCAGAGACACAAAAAAAAAAAAAAAAAAGGAGAGAAAAAAATCACCCAGAAGAGAAGAGAAGTATGTGCACTATGGGAGTACGGTGTTCTACCACCACCATGTGAGTGTTGCATGGACGGTATAGCCCTTCTGCAAGAAGCTTGTTGACGAGGTAGAGCCAATGTATTCGGCGCCGCCGATAACACAAACCTTGCAGCTCGTTTTCTCCATTGCAGGTGTACTGTGTGTAGCTGTTGCAGCACTGTCCATGATTCGATCTCTTCTCATTTTCCCTATCTCTTATAGATAGCCCCACAAGCGGCTGGAACAGCTAATGGCCCCTTGGACAGCTTCCCCGCAAAATGCCATGAACTTTGGATGACTCCAAATAAAATTAACGTCATCATTTGTCATCACATGTATATATGTTTGGAGATGTTGCATAATCTAGTCAGGCCTTAGGGTACTTTGTTCGGCAATGGTCACTATCAATGTTTCTAAATTCGGATCGGAGTAGCTGTTCTGATAGGCTGGTCGATCCATCACATTTTTGATCAAGTTCTAGCTAGGTTCCATCCTGGTTCGTTCAAAGTTTGACCCTCGGAACTGATCTAGTTTTTAAGTTTCCTTAGGGTCATCAAAGGATTTATACCTAGTGATTAGTTTTTAAGTTTCCTTAGGGTCATCAAAGGATTTATACCTAGTGATTAACTCTAGGACCCCACAGGATTTGGTTAATCGGTGCCAAAGTTGGCCCGGACACCTAATTCCAACTCGGTCCCGTTTGTTTAAACCATTTCCTATACCTATTTCATTTAAAAACTTAAATATAAATTGGGGTAAGGCATTCCCGTGCTCTTAGCTTTCATTTTTATTTTATTTTATTTATTTTTATTTTACATTATATTAAAATTAATATAGTTCATAAAAATAAAAAATTATAAATTTTAGAAATTATTTTATTAAAAATATTTTAATTATTGTATTTATATTAAAATATACAAAATAAAAATAAAAATATTATAAAATCACATTTTAATATAATTGAGATGGGGTAAGATGGGACATAACAATACCCAAACTTGGGAAAAAAAAAGCGAGGATCGCAAAACCCGAAATCTTTCTTAAAAGCGGCTCGTCATTTTTCATTTTATAAACTTGGATTTATAAACACGGCGAGTGATTTTTCGATTTAAATGATCAAAAAGAAGAAGACAAAATCTCTCTTTTCTGTCACATGATCAAATTCCAATAAGTATATATGTTGGTTATAGGATCAAGACATGATCATAAAAATTTAAAATTGGGGGACAACCTACAATGGAGTACACCATACTTGTATGATTAAGGTAATGAAACAATGTTAAACCTCATTGGCTTTGTTCCATCAGCTGTGATCTAGTAACATGTATTAGATATGCTTAAAAAGTTTAAAAATACAAAACAAGGTTAAGTTTAAAATAAAACTGGAGTTTGAAATAGCGATATTTTGAAAAAAGTTTGGTTAATGAAAATTTTTATTTCTGAAGTCGGAATGTGAAAATTTGTCCTTCTAGCTTTCGAAAATCGTTTCGTGCTTGAATTTGGTTGAAAATAAAAATAAGAAAATCCGTTTTGTAGAGCCATTTCTTGAAAATGGAAATTAATGAAAGCGATGAATTTTTTAAAATCGAGTTCTTATTCATTTTGCCATTTGATTTTGTCTTGATTTTTGTTATTGCTTTACACTTTTTTGACTTATAATTTGCTTTGCAACTTTTTTGAATGCTCGTAAATTGAATAATAAATAAATCATAAGCAAAGAGTTAACGATATAATAATTATTTAATAAAAAGAGAAGAATATGATCAATTGATATAACACAATTATACTCCTCATAATAATACCAACATCAGTAAAATGTTGCCAACAACTACAATTACATAATTAAATTCCAACTATCATCAATGGCCCATCATTTCTAGACATATGTGGCTGTCTTGCGCAATAATCATCCCAAATCTTATACGACAATGGCATCATTATGGCCATGTGTTGGATTGTGAATTCTGACTGGAAATCCAGGTTTCATGAGCGTCAATACATATCATCTACGACACTAAATTCAAATTCTCATATTCTTGAAATAAGGTGTCCAACTGAGCTTCCATACGAATGAGGTATACAAATTACAACCAGCTAGTGGGATGCAATGTTATTCTCAATGAGTAATTCGGCATTAGCTTAGAATGGGAATCTTGCCTTATTGAAACAACGCTCTATCACGTTCACGAACCGAAGAGAGTGCCTTTGATTAAACAACTTCGACTTTAGTTAGCACGGGCCCGGCGCCGACCTCCAAAATCATTTCTATGGTAGCGTTCCCCACGATAAGGAGCCAAAAAACCCGATATATTAGGATATCCAGCATCAACAACATAGAACTCATCTACAAATGACAATATAAAACCTCATACGACAAAAAATAAATGAAGTCAATATACATAATAGTAACATAATTCACATACCACCCATTGGCATCGGAAATTTTGAAGAAGGCATAGAAATGGCATCCACTAAAATGTGAGAATCATTTGCCGTACCCTCCCAACCAGTGCATATAAAGGTGAACAACATATCATGAGAACATGCAAAAAAGCCATCATGTTTTAATGTGACAATGGACTTCCTACCACGATAAGTACCTTGTTTGCATGCAGGAGCCCAAGCAGACACATGTGTACCATCAATTGCCCCAATACAATTCTGCAAAGTCAAGAAAGATTTATTTCACATAAAGATAGGAAAATTCATTAAAATAAAGGATATAAACAAGAAACATTACCTTGAAATATGGATACCACTTTGGATTGCTCAAAATTTCTGGTTGAACGGTTCTTGGATTCCTGGGACTGATTATGTGATTCCCCAAGTTACATAAGGCTCAAAGAACCTTCTTAAACCAACGATGGACAGTTCCAGTGGAGTGTTGAAACCTTTATGACCTGATGAGTGTTGTAGCCACTACTAATAAAAACATCCCCTCTTCAGCACTCACTTTCTTGTATGCGTCTCTACTTAAAAGATTAGTAGACTGACTTATACTTTGATTTTTTGAAAACATGTACTTCCATGTGAAACTCACAAAACATCACAGTGTCTCTTGATAAGAATTCAAGCGACTACGCATCTTCCCCAATCAAGATAGAAGTTCTACATGACACTCTCTTTTTCAAGCTTTCTGCATTCGATAGAATCGTAGTGCATAATGTAGATCCTCGACCAATTCATCTTCATCATCGGCGAGCTATCAAACATGTCTCGTAAGACATGATTACTGAACATCCACAGCATAAATGAAATGAATACTTGACATGATAAACTCGAAAGACGTGACATAACAAGTCGATAACTTCGATTTAATCGATAAAAAAAGTGCAAGCGTGGTCTAAGCCACCAAACTAAAATACCACATTAAACACCGTGAAAATCTAGAGACTATTAAGCCATGTCCTACGCCTTTCATCACTCATCTTAACAAAGACATTTCACCATTCGGGTTGCACCAAGAAAGACAAAGCCTTGAACCCTTGCCAAACTTCTTCTGATGCAGTAATTGTATTTTTGTTTGGATCCCAACCGACACCGGTATGCTCCAATACCTTTGAGAACTCACTCAGATACTCACCCAGAACGGTTCAACTTGTCTTCAAACAACACCATATGTCTTCCCCCGATTGAGCATGTAGCTCCCTATCTATTTCTCCACAGATGACTCTAAATGAACATTCTCCAATTTGTTTCGCTTTTTTCATCGAAAGTATGTGAAGGAAAGCTACGTGGCTCTTACGCGGGCCAATCCTCTTGTGTCCCTCTGAATTTCCATTCAAGACCCATCTAATAATTCACTCATAACGTAAGCATAACCATGTAACTATGAGAAATCATCAAATATTGCACAAAAAAGATGAAACAAAAGAGATTCTCAGCATGCAATTCACAACTCACACTATGAAACAACAGAACAAAAACCGATGACAAAAGTCTGTGGATTAGTAAGTGTGCAGTTCATCCAACAAGTTCCATGAGTAGGAAACAAAGGAATTAACAATTCAGGAGAACAAAAATAATTAAGACCAATCAGGCTCACACTATGAAACAACAGAATCTGTGCCAAGAGCCTAATGTTTGTCCTTCATAGCAATGCCATATCCTTGCCCAAGCTCTGTTCATGATGGAAATTTTGCCTTTTTCCCATATGTACAGAATGAGAAATTGGGTTGTGTTTGTAATAGTTTTTCTCCTTTTTCTACAAAATTAAAGTTGTTCCAGAGCAGTTTCTTCAACAAAGATTTCACATATTGGATGTATAGATACAGAGAAAAAAAAAGTGTGTTCCTTCATATTAATTGCATCTCTTTATTCTCTCTGCTACTGTAGTCCTTTTCTTTGAGAATGAAATTGAATTCAAGAGTGTGGAAGGGACCACATGGAGATTTCTTTGAATCTTATACTTCATTAGAGCTGTCTTGGTGGTTGCTTCCTAAGGCATTCATGCCATGGAAAGCTACATAATTCATCAATTGGGTTATCTTGAATTCTCGCTACAAATAAACATAACCTTGAAAGATCTGCGGCCTCCCAATCTATCAATATATGAATGATGATCTCTAACGATCATGCCCCCACCACTAAACACCGACACGGCTCCCAACCCAACCGACAAAGCCGTAAACAACACACAATATGTGGCTTACCAAGGAATGCATCCATAAACACAATTAATATGCAAGCTGGAAGAAGGTAGAGAAATATGCAGAGACGCTTGATTGAATAAAATATGAAAAGTAGATGGTTTCAATACTGCAACAGATCATAGTACTAGAACAATCTCTCGGTACAAGCTGACCGATCCCGATCATAGAAATTATTTAGATTCAACATTAAGAGAAATTTACTAAACATTAACTGCTTCCCTTCATAATCTACATGCCGAGAAAACAGAAAAAGCAACAAAAAAATAGCGAATAAGAGAAAAATATCACTGTGAGCATCATATCTGAAAGATAAAAACACATATACATGTATTAAAAACAAGTGAGATTCCAGCAACACAAAGAAGGAAGGAACTCAATATGCGCGCTCGAGAGACAGAGAAACCCAGGATACTTTTCAAAAAAAAAAAAATTTATATGTTTCCAAACGTGCACGATCAAAACCCCAAATCAAATCATAATACTGGATTCGGATGTTGTACCCAGACAATCTCCCCGCATCATTGCTAACATAAACCATAAACAAACCAACAAAATAATACATCACGTAAACACTAGAGAAATATGTTTAATCGCAGCCAAGACATAAAGAGGATAATAACCTGATGACATTGATAAATATAGAGATTCCGAGCTGTATTTTTACACAGAGAGGAAAAGAGCGGTTTGAAGAGGGAAATATGAGGAGCGGGAGAGACATTGAAAGATTGAAAGGAACTTTCAGAAAGTTTGATCGGCGAGCTCTGCCAATCACCCATGGATCCAATTACTTGATTAGGGCAAACACAAAAAAAGGAGGAGGAGGACGATGTGAAAAAGAATAGAAGAGGACAAGAAGAAACGAGGCATACCAGCGTCCGACGGCGAGGATGAGAAGAGGAGCGGCGGCGAGCTTGATCGACGAGCTCGTAGGAGCGGCGACGTGCTTGAATCGACGAGCGAGAAGAAAGTCGAAGTGAAGAAGAAAGGGGAATAAAAAGAAGAAAAGAAGAATCCGGTGTTTTCATTTTAACCCAATCCACAAAATTCCTAGTGGGTTTTTTCATTTAATTCAAACAAGTGAAAACAACTTTACCTCGTTGGACCATATATAAAATGTTGAAAATAAATAATCTATTTTCTTTCGATTTCAAAATTTGTTTTGCCTTATTCTCAATCTCAAACTCGTTTTCCTTGGTTGAAAGTCAATGTAGTAAAATGCAAAATTTTCTACCTACTTCAAATGCGCCTTTAATATTCTAAAATATTTTTATTTCACTTTTTTGGCAACCAAACACTGTATTTATAACACTCTTAGACATCGGCTTTACCATAGGTATGCATCGATGATTTTAATGATCTCCTTGATCAATATGAGAAGAGGGGTCCTCAGATTCGGTCATCTTGCATGATTTCGGGTTTCCGCTTTGCAATTGAGAGAAGTGGTTTGATGGATCTTGGGATGATGGGCTATGCATTAACATGGGAATGGTCGAGGGGTACTTCTAACTGGATAGAGGAACACTTGGATAGGGCGATGGCTACGCAACCACGTAGTGTTGTCTATGTCATTTACCCATTTTTTTGATCCAAAACATCACCAGTAAAACAGAAGATCTCGGCGTTTTCGTTTTGAAAATGCATGGATAAATGAGGACATTGTGAGAGGTTATCCAAACAACTGGGACTCGTATGTGGCACCACTTTCAGGAAAAAAATCCAGCCTTGTGGGCTGGGTGTTTGCCCAGTGGGGGAGTTTGGTGAAGAATTTCATATGCAAGCTTGGTGAGTGAAAACAAAGAATGACTTTTTTACGGGGAAGGCATGATCCGGTTATTCTTGCAGAGTTTACTTCAGTCAAGTATCGTTATGTTCAGTTGCTAGGACAAAGAGAGGTATTCTGGAAGCAACGTGCAAAAAAACATTGGTTGTTGGAGGGAGATGTTAATACATGTTTTTTTTTCCAGTCAATGACTTCAGCCCGACAACGTAACAATATTTTCTACCAGTTGAAGGATGAGTTTGGGGTATGGAGGGATAAAGACAGTGGTATTGAAGAGCTGATGGTGGCATATTTTGATACTCTATTCACGTCTGAATGCTAGTGGGGGAGGTCTGGATCATAATGGGCTACTCGTCTCAAAGGATGATAATGCTATGTTAACTGCTCCATTTACGGATCTCAAGATTAGGGATGCATTATTTTCTATGCACTTAGATAAATCACCTGGGCATGGAATGAACCTTACGTTTTTTCAGAGGTATTGGCATATTGTTGGGAATGATGTGTAAGCAACATGTTTGTCTTATATTTCCCACTTTGCCCTACGATTGGGGATTAATGACACATATAGTGCTTACCCCGCCGAAGAAGGAAAATATTGAGTCCATGTCTGATCTACGAACGACCTATCTCGTTATGTAATGTGATCTACAAGATTGTTGCCAAGGCCATAGCGAATTGTTTAAAAAAAGTTCTGCCCCATGTGATCTCCCAATCACAGAGTGCTTTTGTCCCAAGTAGGGCTATAACAGATAATGTCTTAATTTCTTTTGAGATAATGCATTTTTTTTAATAGGAAGACCTACAAAATAGAGGATTTGCTTCTGTTTAAGGTGATTATAGCAAAAGCTATGATAGGTTGAATGTTACTTCTGAAAAGTTTGGTGCGTATGCGGGTTACTTCATGGGTGTAAAATAGCCAGGGGGGCTCCCGAAATATCTCACCTTTTTTTTGCTAACGATTGTTTTCTATATTTGAAGGCATATGATTGGGGAGGCGTCAACTATAAAGCATATTTTAAAGGAGTATGGTGATGCTTCGGGCCAAAAAATTAGTTACCAAAAATCTACCATTTCTTTTAGTCGTAATGTGCTCCTACCTCGGAAGCCATTTGTTCGCTCCTTTCAGTCAGACATACAATCGATCATGGTAATTACTTGGGTTTACCATCTTTTATGGGACGAGGTAGAAGAAAGGCGCTTGAATATGTGAAAGATAGAGTATGGCACCGTTTATACCTTTGGGGTATGAAGCACCTCTCACGTGCGGGTAAGGTGGTGTTGTTGAGATAGTAGCACCAGCCTTTCCAATTCTACCTCTTGGAGTTTGTGGAGATATAGAGGTCTTATTTAACCGGTTTTGGTGGGGATGCAATTTAAATGGTGGGAAAAGCATCAAATGGATGTAGTGGAACCGGTTATGCAAGCCTAAGAAAGTGGGTGGGCTAGGTTTCAAGAATCTTCATGATTTTAATCTTTCATTATTAAGAAAAACATGATGGAAGTTGTTGACTGCGCCTTTATCCTTGGTATCACAAGTATGCAGAGCGCGGTATTTCCCTCACTCCTCTTTTTTCCATGCCTCTTTGCAGTCTAATCCAAGCTATACATGGAGAAGCATTTATGCTACTCAGGATCTAATCCAAAAACATAGTAGATTTCGGTTTGGTACTGGTGTTGATATATTGATTGCAAAGGACCCTTGGCTCCTTGAGAATGAATCGGGTTTGGTGAGCTCACATTTGGGGGACGGTTTTTCTGCTACTACAGTCCAACAGCTTATGTACACAGGGGAGTTGAGATGGGATGAGGAGTTAATAAGGGATGTTTTTAATCCCTTATTATTTTAAAAGTATATTGAGGATTGATCGCAAGTGTGGTCAAGTATATGTTACGCTTTTCCACTAAGTTATGTTTAACATTGGTGTTTCATTCACAGAAGCTTAGCACGTGGTGTTTCATCTGTAGCGGGTGAGTAGAATTGCCTACAGATATACATGGCAAGAGTTCCATTTATTTATACTTACACAAACTCCACTCATTAAGCAAAACTTTGGCATTTACATCCCAAACCAAAATCAAAACCTAAATCAGTGGACTCCTATCACGTGTTGGCTCATATATGCGAATGCCTTTGACATCCCTCTCTTCTCGTAATCTACACGGACGAACACCCGTGCTAAGCTTATAGCTTAGTGGGAAATAGATAACAGATATGACCACTTGAAGTGGTCCACAATTACAGGATACATATAACATAATGAATATGTCAGAGTTTACTTATAACCTAATTCTTATCATAGAGTACTTTTCATATAGCATAATTCTTATAACAGGGTTTTTATATCTCCCGTAGGAATTCAGAACAGAGATCTTGTATAGAATGTACCTGTAGGTACATTATAAAACATAACCGATTCCTTATGCTTTCTTATTGTTCATTATTAAGATCTTATCATATAAATATTTGCCTGTATAGACCAGTAATAATGAATGAGAGGGGCGCAGCACAATAGGTACTCGAAGGTATGGTACAGTACTGAACAGAGACGTGCTTGCCCATGTAACAGAGGTGCCATAGCACAATATAGGAGCCACAAGACCGAATGTAGACGCGCCGCCCACACGTATGTCATAAAGACTAGCAAGAAAGCATGTCAGACCGAACAAAGACGTGTTTGCCCATGTAATAGAAGCACCGTAACACAATGCAGGAGTGCCATCTCACTGATCAGACGTGCCTATTTATTCACTATCCGATCTCCGATAGGCATATAACTATATGTGTTTCCAAGCTTGTTATTTTTTCTTAATCACATTAGCAAATAAGGGGCAAGAAACGATGTTTGCCCGCCTTGGCGGCGAGGTACATAGCATTTTTCATATCACTTTTATACATGTACTGACCATTTCATTCGAAATTAATGGAAGAACATAACAAAAACAAGGTTGTAGGACTGATACTCGGACCTAAGCAACTTCGAGTACCGGTACTCCACTTTCAATACCGGTACTCAACTTTCAGTATTGGTACTTAATATCCTTTGGATCAAAAACAACTTTGAGTATCGGTACTCAACTTTGAGTACCAGTACTCACTTGCGAAGAAATGAATGTTTGCCTATTTTCACTCGAAATTTCCAACCAAAACCCAAAACACATAAAAGAAAACAACTCCTCAACTTGACTTGAACCAACCAAAACCACTAAAGCCCACAAAAACCAACCAACAACATTTTCATAATGGAAGTTAGGTTTTTCCTAACAACCCATAAACAAGTAGGGCTTGTGATAGTTTCCATACAAGTATTCCATACCTTGATTTCTTCTCTTTGCTTGAACCAAAACAATGGATTGCACCAAAGCAAACTGATCTCCTATTCTTCTCCATTGTAACCATAGCATTTTTCTCCCCAAAAATGAGAAAATATCTCCCTCTCAATCCATAGACCAATTTTTGGTCTTATCCATTTGAGTCAAATTTCCCCCCTTACATTTGGGTCTTTCTATTTCATTCTATTTTCAATTCTAACTTATCACAATTTCTACTTTAACATATACTCTTCTTACATAATGACCTTTAAGTCATTATATGAAAAATTACCATTTTACCCTTGACTTTTGAATTAATTTCGGCTTTATCAATTTTCACTCTTAGCACTTAAATTCTGAAAAATACAAATTTTACTTTTCTTATACTACAAAAATTTAATAAAACTACTAGGGTCTAATTTGGGGTTGTTACATTAGGAGTCCTTCTGATGTAGGTATTTGATTTTGTTGTAATAAATATAAATGTAATATTTTGAGATAAAGGGAACTTGTGTAAATACAAGTAGTTGACTATATATATAATGAGATAAAGACAATTTAAACACTACTAAGTAAGTTTTACTAGTTAATGTCCTTATGAATTTTTGATTGAATTGGGCCTACTAATGTCAGGTAATCAGGTTAAGAAGTCTTAGCCCGTGTGATGCCCCCTCGCTTGACGAGGTTAGGGGAAAGGGTGTTATAGGCAAGACCTTAGCCTAGGCGAATAGACATAAGCTAGAAGGTGGACACCTGCCCTTCGCTAAGGCGAAGGGCGTCGGGCTTGCATAACAATGTTGCATTTTTATCCTTTTTCATCGTACAGTTTCCAACCCAAAAGAAAACAAGATCAAAACAACTCTCAAACCAACCAAAAACACAAATATGAGAAGAGTTAGGATTTTTCCTAACCTTGATTATCTTGAAACTTTCAAACTAAGCTTCTCTTTTTCTCTTTTCCTTCTCTTCTATACATGAACAAGTAGGGCCCCAAGCAAAAGGAGAAAAAGCAACCCAAAAATTGGTTCTTCTCCCAAATCGGATGCCCAAACATGCTTAAGCTAAAAATAGAGAGTTCCCCCTTCTCTCAAAGACTAATTGTTCTCTTAATGTAATTGGGCTAAAAATTTCCCTTTGCTATTTAGTCCTTCCTCTTTATTCAATTTACAAATCAACTTATCAAAATTCTACAATAAATTTCATAATCTTTTAACTTAATGACCACAGACCTAAATTACAATTCTACCGCTTTACCTTTTTTCACACTTAGCACTTAAATTTCAAAAATTACTAATCTATTATAATCTGTAAACATGTCATAATACTATTAGGGTATAATTTGGGGTGTTACAACTCTCCCCTCCTTAAAAGAATTTTGTCATCGAAATTCATACCTGAATTGAAGAGTTGTGAATACTGTGCCTTCATTGTCAATTCTGGTTCCCAAGTTGCTTCCTCTATACCGTGGTGTTGCCAAAATACTTTTACTAGAGAGACTTGTTTGTTTAGCAATTGTTTCACTTCACGAGATAGAATGGATTATGGTTCTTCATCATAAGTGAAGTTTGATTGTACTTGTACATCTTATATTGACAAGATGTGCTATTCATAAAAACGGTATCTCCGAAGCATTGAGACATGGAACACATTATGTAATTTGGCCAACTCCGGAGGGAGGGCTAAACGATAAGCAGCTTGGTCCAATTCTTTCTAAAATCTCATAAGGTCCGATAAACCTTGGACTCAATTTCCCTTTCTTTCCAAACTAGAGTATCTTCCTCCATGGTGATACTTTCAAGAAAACCTTATCGCCGACTTTATATTCAATATATTTTCTTTTTAAATCAGCATACGATTTTTGTCGATCACTAGTAGCTTTTAACCTTTGCTAAATGACCCAAAATTTTCTTTTGTCTCCTTTATTATGCCAGGGCTAATTACTTTATGCTCGTTTAGGTCGATCTAGCATACAGGGGTTCTACATTTCCTACCATACAAAGCTTCATAGGGGGCCATACCAACACTTGACTGATAACTGTTGTTATAGGAAAATTCCATAGAGGAATATACCTATCCCAACTTTTGAGAAAATCTAGCACATAGCCTCCCAAGTGTCTCCTGGGTCACTGAATCACTTTTCGATTGTCCATCGCCAGGATGAGCAGAAAACTAAAATTCGCCAGTATCTGGGGTTGATTGTACTTCAGCATCCTTTGACGTAAATCGTGGATCACTACTAGAGATCATTGATATGGAATCTCCATGCAACCGACACCGTCATACATATAGCTCCGCTTAACCGGACCATGTGGAATAGTCAAGCCGACAGTAAGAAGTGAGCATACTTTGTGTTCAGAAAAATACCCAAACCGACCATGTTTTGGGTGAGGGGAAAATCGAACACAAAATCCATAGTAATGTTGTCTCACATCCATTGTGGAATTAGAATGAGATTTAACAGATCGACTAAGCACTTTGATGTTCGAAATTTTACTGCTAACAAGTCAGACATTTAGATACATACTCTGCTATATCCTTTTCATCCCTTGCCACCAATAGTACTGTTTCAAATCCTGGTACATCTTGTTACCTCCAAGATGCATAGTGAATATGGTATTGTGGCTTTTATACATCAACTTCTTTTTCAATTTATGGACATTTGGTACACATAATCTGCTCTTGTAATAGAAGCATCCTTCTTCTTCTATAGAATAGTAAGTCTTATCTCAATTTCTGACTAATTGCACTTTCGCTGTACTTAACATCATTTTCTAAGCATCTATCAACATCGGCTCTAACCGATATAGCTCTTAATTGAGCTAATGCTTTATCGATGCAAATTTCCATATACAAGAGCAACATCGACAAAAAAGAAATTTTTCTACTTAAAAAGAACCACCGATGAGTCCAAAAACTCATTTGATTTTAACTATTCTTCTAAAGCATTTTCAGAAGATAAGTATTGATTCATATTCGTAAACATGGATATCTTACTCAAATTCAATTTTATGTAAAATTACGCTTAATCGAAGGTCCCAAATAGAAACTAAGAAAGTGATTTCAAAGCACAAATGAGGTCTCGGAAGAAAATTTGAAGTCAGAACTAGTTCTTAAATGAAGGACCTAACTTCGAGGTCATGACGGCTGCTTAGGTCGCGACATGAAACTGGATTGAGAGTCACAACATGGAGTTTGAGGTTGCAACATGAAGCTGAGCCAAACGAAGTCCTTGCAAGAAAATTGAAGTTGTGACCACTTATTTGGTCAAGGACCTCAAAGGAGGTCGCGACCTGAAGAAACACTAAGAAGTAAAAACTGTGTCACGACACGCTGGTTAAATTCAGACCAAATGCAACTAAACGAGTAAATCCATGAGGTTGCGACACCATCTTGAGGTCGAAGAAGGTGTAATGAAGAAACCAAGGTAACCGAGTCAGGTTGTGACCAGAAGAAAGACAAGGAATATCAAAAGCGGTCGCGACCAAGTATTAAGGTCACAACTTAAATTCAGAACATGTGAAGGCAGAAAACAAAAAAAATGAGGTCGCGACCTGAAGAAGTACTAAGCAGTAAAAAATCCAGGTCGCAACTAGAAAAAGGAAGTCACGACCTAGAGTTAAGGCAGTAGAACCAGAAATGTGGTCGTGACCTAAAAATGAGGCCACGGCGTACAATGCAACAAGGAAAGAAGTCCTTACTCAGAATTGAAGTGGTGACAACAAAAACAGGGTTGCAACCAAAAACCAAGGTTATGACGTTGGTATCGCAAGAGAACGAGGTCACCATTACGGAACTATGATCGCGACATCAGTTTTTGAAAATAACTAGGCCAACAAGGTCGCGACTATAATTGATGTCGCACTTACTACTTCAAAGTACTCCGTAAGGAACCAAGTCAATGCATCAAGTTATTGGGTCGCGAATCAACGAGTGCAATGAGAGAAATCCGTGGTCATACATAAGTTTGAGGTCACATGAGACAAAGACTGGCTTCCTTTTTCGTTAGTAAAATCCACTGAGCTTGAATTAGGTCCATTTTCTTTTGATGGGGCTATAATGACTTTTGGAGAATAAGAAAGTAGCCTGCTTTCTTTATACCTTAACTCGGGGAAAGGAGAAGGACTCATTGTATATTTTAGAGTATATTTTTATTTTATTTTATTTTATTTTTTATGGATCTGAATCCGCTAACCATGTAGAAATGCTGAAGCTGGATTTAATTTCTGATTTTCTTAATACAAAAGCTGCCTGAAATTAATGGATTCTAGACAAATTTTTGGAATTCGTTTTTCTCAGTATATTACAATTACAGTGGATGTATCCGATCAATGATCTATTGTTGGTTGTAATGCAAGATAGGAACGCAAATTTCGCTTAGATTGGATCTACCGTTATTATAGTCTTTTCGCTGCACTTAGAGAAAATACTTGAATGGGATTTATTTGATTGATGTTGTTCTTGAACCAATCAGTTCCAAATGATAGTATCGAATACCAGTTCAAGGAGTGCTTCTTGCTCCGATTTCCAGAGGCTCGCGTGATTAATGTGAGTTGGGAGATTCCCGAGAGCTTTGGATATCACTTGTGGGTATGTTAGGATCATCATTGATGAACTACTAAGCTCGAGGGTTCATTTCTCGATAAATTCCTTTCACTCATAATTGATGTTGAGGGGAGCATTTATCAATATAAATAATTAGAGATTTCAATCTAATCTAAAGGGGGAATTCCCAACCTTGTGTTAATGCCGAGATCCGATCAAGGGAAGGAAGAACCATTAGATTTTAAAGAATGAGTCATCACTGGGATGGTAGAAGTTTTGGCAAGAACTCCCCAGAAGGGAAGCAAAAGATCTCGTAGTCTTAGGAAATGGGTACTTAAGTATCAGAAAGAAAATACCCGATCATGCAAGAAGCTCAAAATACAAGTAATTCTGCTAAATCCTTATCTTTGGAGAAAAGTAGGAGACCCCAGCTGAACATGGAGAAATCCACAGCACGGAGGCAATTGACAAATCCAAAACCATTCGCAAACAGCAATGCATTTTAATGCAGAATTGGTCGCTTCACGATTTATTTGATAGTGTCCATTTCTCATTGTGAAACCGATTCACCCGCACTTTGATCTTATTTTTAGTTAGCATTTACTTAGCTTACATAATTGTTTATCGATGATTATTAGTTCCTAGATTAAACTCTAACTATCCATTTTAAGTTCAAATAGCAAGGACCTTAAGTAGTTGGGGTAGTTGATTTCCAATTTTGTCAATCTCTGTGGGAATGATATCTGGACTTACATCTAATTTTTACTACTTGTATGACCTGTGCACTTGTAGTGTCATAGACTAAACCCAAAATTTCGACCCCTGGCTTCATGCTGAACTTTTATCTGTTGAAGCAAAGTCTATCCAATTTTAACATAGATATAAGATGAGTTTAAGGCTCCTGTAATTATGTTAATTTTGAGGGATTTAGTCTATATAACCAAAGGCAAACAAGTTTTATGGCGCCTTTGCCGGGGATTGAAAAGATTGAATAGATCAATATTATGACAAAAGAGGGAAATGCTACTTTGGACATTTTTCTTAAATTTTGTAAAAGAAAAGACTAAAACAAGCTTTTATGCAAAGGGTCAGACAAGCTAATCGATCTTTTAGAAAGCTATATTGAAAATATTTCTAGTTCCACTGGTTTCATTAAGCTAAGTGTATTTCAATTCTTAGAGGTTCTTAATGCATAGGAAGCAGACTGCATCATTACAACAGATAATCGAACTGGAACGAACACTAAGGAGCTTTAAGGAAGACTAAAGAGCAAGAGAGAGCAACCATGATGATGAAATAAATGACTGCACATTGAACAGCGACACATAGAAGGCTTCATTCAGTAAGATAAAATGGAGGATTTCTGTAGGCCTATCATTCAAGAAGAATACTTTGCACCGACAACCTATTGTAGATGAAAGCAATAACTTTGAACTCAAAACCACTTAATCACAACTATGCGCTAGGACCGCCATCGGGCTATCCTAACGGGAAGACCCTAACGAGCACCCGGGTAGACTCCTCGTGATGGCAATAAAGGAAGTCGAATGGTGTGAGACCGTGAGGTGATAAAGTCGCATCTATTTCCTTTTTCCTTAAGAGATATTGGCTGTACCACATGGTACGAGTCATTACTATATGGTTCAAGAGGATACCCGGGAAGAACTCGTGAAGCGTATTTAGGCGTGGGTGTTCTTTCCTCCATCCCTCACTTCTGAAAGAAGAAGGGAAATCATAATATTCCAACAAGCAAGATGCAGAGTTTATACATTGCCTGAAAGATTCAAAGGCGTTGAAGAGACGTCTAATGCATGGGATCGATTTTAAGACTCAAATGGACATAGTCATTCCTAATGATAATTTCAAAAGGTATCATCGATGAATTTTGGCCGTGGAGCATTCAAGAGAAAAAGTGCAGAGGAGGCAAGAGATCTGATCGAAGATCTAGCAAAATGCAACATGAAGGCTCCCTCTAAAACTTCAAGGAGCAACAACAGAGTAAGAGGTAGTGGGGTCATTGAGCTAAAAAAAATGACTGCCATGGAAGCAAAGCTAGATGCAATCATGAATAGGATGGACAAACAGGAAAGAAAATTGCACTCTGCTCATGAAATTGGAGCAGTGGAAAGAGAGGAAATGAGAAGAAGTGCTGAGGTATCAACTGAGGAGGATTCCTATGGGGTTGAGGAGGCTAAGTATATGAATGAACCAAGAAGTTACCATTTCAAGCCAAATCCTAACCCGCCCACACACTACAATCCAGCACTGAGGAACCATGAGAACTTCTCAAAGACAAGGGCAGAATCCCCAACAAGGATATCCACCACCTAGGTTCCAACAACAGGGAGAAAACAGGAATGATTATCAGGGTTAGAGAAGGACCTACCAAGATCAAATGCCAGAAGCCAGCGGGGACAATAAGAGGCCGCTACACCCATGAATGTAAATTATCCGGATGAAGTTTTCAAATCTGGTACTCAGATTTTTTAGAAGAATACAAGTGCCTCACTGAAGAACCTGGAAACACAAGTAGGGCAGCTAGCCTTGAATATGCAGACCCAGAACAAGGGTGCATTCCCAAGTGATACCCAAAAGAACCCAAAGGACTGCATGGCAGTTCAGTTGAGAAGTGGGAAAGAAGTGGGAAACAACAGCAGAAAAGAAAGGAAGGAAGAGACTGAGGAAGAACAAGAAGAAACTGGAACGGAAGAAAAGAAGAACATGCCAGAGAAAATTACTGTGAAAGAAGGGAACAAGCAATGTGACCGAATGTACCTCGATAGAAGCTAAGTGAGTGTAAATGTAAGGAGAAAGCAGGCCAAACCTGGCACACCGATAAGCATTTCTCATAGGTCGGGAAGCAAGGGAGGGAAGAACAATTTTCTAAATTCTTGGACATCTTCAAGAAAATAGAAATCAATATCCCCTTTGCAAAGGCAATCAATCAAATGCCAAATTATGCAAAATTTCTAAAGGATATACTGAGCAAGAAAAGGAAGATTGCTGAGGAAGGAATTGTGAACCTGACTTCCACCTGCAGTGCAGTTATCCAACAAAAGCTCCTAGAAAAAATGAAGGACCTAGGGTAGGGGAGGAAGCCTGCTCTATAGGGAAATATGAATTCATGAAGGCCTTATGTGACTCGCGCGCATAAACTTGATGCCTCTACGAGTGAAAGTAGATCAGCTCTGGGGGAACCTCCACCCAACATCAATCACATTGCGTATGGTCATGTATCCATGGCACAACCAGAAGGTGTTCTAGAAGATGTGCTTGTCAAAGTGGGGAAATTTATCTTTCCTGTGGATTTTGTGATCATGAAGATGGAAAGAGATACCTAAGTTCCTTTGTTGCTAGAAGACCTTCTAGCAACCTGAGTCGCTCGATGGGGATGTAAGTAAAGGGTGAATCGAATCTTAAGGGTAGGGAGGAAGCAGTACACTTTAACCTTAACAAGGGTTTGGAACAACCTGACGTTGATGCAGTGAAGGTATGGTCGTAGAAAATAAAGAGTCATATCGCGTTGAATTGAATTCGATTGTAATCTTCAACATTCTATCAATGAAATTGAGATGAATTCCAAGATCTCGAGTATTGATTATGCATCGTTGCCTTCCGCTTATAAAACAAAGAAACGCTGAGTTTGAATGAAAATAAATAAGCATGTATGCAAAGAAGGAAACAAAGAAGCTACCGAACAAGAGATTAGTATGGGTTAATATGAATCGCCTTACCATTCAAATATGCTTTCTTAGAACTAGAAAAAGGAAAACCAATAATCATATCAACTACATTGATTGAAATTGAAGAACAAAAGCTGCTGAAAATTATGAGGAAGTACAAGGAAGCTCTTGCTTGCTCAATTGAGGATCTTAAGGGTATCAGTCCCTCCATTTGCATGCACAAGATATTGCTGAATGATGATGCAAGAACTTCTATTGAACACTAAAGGAGGCTGAATCCTGTGATGAAAGATGTTGTTAGAAAAGAGGTGCATAAATGGTTGAATGCAGGTTTTATATATGCAATATCAGATAGCTCTTGGGTGAGCCCAGTCCATGTGGTTCCCAAGAAGGGTGGGATTCACCGATCGTAATGAAAAGAATGGATTTGATTCCCACAAGAACCCCGTGACAGGACGGAGGTGTGCATAAACTATAGAAACTAAACACCGCAACTTAAAAGATCATTTGCCCTTGTTCCTTCATTGATCAGATGTCGGATGTTAGCAGGACACCCTCACTTCTATTTTCTTGATGGATACTCGATAACCAATTGTTATCAGACCGGCGACCGTGAAACCCACTTTACATGCTCCATTTGGTATTTTTGCATTTGTGAAGAATGCTTATTTGGTTTGTGTAATACTCTACTACATTCCAAAGGGTGGCTGATGTCCATATTCTCAGATTTGGCAAAAGAGGTTATGGAGATCTTCATGGATGATTTCCACAAGAAGGATTCAGTTTTGAAAATTGCCTCGCATAATTTAGGGGATTACTACTGTGTGCTGTGACAAGAATCTAGCTCAATTGAAAACACTTAGCAGGAAAGCATGAATTATTCAGGGCATCGATTTCTCGCAGCAGGCCGGAAGTAGACAAGGCAAAGGTTTCAATTATAAAGAATCTTATGCCACCCCACAACAAATAAGGAATAAGAAGTTTTCTCGGGACATGTCGGGTTTTATTAAGATCTATCGAGACTCTCCAACGTTATAGGCCATTATGTAGATTAACGGGAAAAGGATACCAAGTTCAAATTTGATGAGTCCCCACGAGATCTTTGAAGAGATCAAATCAAGAAAGGTTAGCTCCCATCATGGCAAACCAGATTGGAATAAAGAATTTAAAATCATGTGTGGATGCCAATTGATTATGCAATGGGAGTCAGATTGGACAAAGAACTGACAGAGTCTGTGGCCATATACTATTCCAGCAAAACTTTCAATGAAGCTCAAGAAAATTACTCTACTACTGAAAAGGAGATGCTGGCAATAGTATTTGCATGTGAAAAATTTAGGCCATACATATTGGGGTCCCGTGTCATTATCCACATTGATCATGCTGCAATTAAATATCTGATGGCAAAGAAAGAAGCAAAGCCAAGATTGATCAGTTGGGTACTGTTATTGCAGGAATTTGATCTAGAGATCAAAGAAAAGAAGGGTTGTGACAATGTGATAGTTGATCACTTGTCAAGAGTTGAAACATCAAATAAAGGAAGAGGTGAAATATAATATTTTCCCAGATGAGCGCTATTCCAACTGTTTCACCCAATCACCTTGGTATGTTGATATTATGAACTCTTTTTAGCATGGAATTATGCCACCAGAACTCAGCTACCAACAGAGAAAAAAAATTAAGGATTGATAAAGAGTTTTGCTATACGTGGATGAATCACTATTGTTTAAAGACGAAATGACATGGATACAATCGTGGCTGTGTGTACTTTAAAGTGAGCAAGAAGATCTTATACGAATAGCGCGTCACCATATGGAGGACACTTTTGCAGAGATTAAAATGTTTTCACAAAATCCTCCAATCGTGATTTTACTGGCCTACTATTTTCAAGGATTGCTTCGAATGGGTGAAACCGTGGGTGGATCAATGCCAACGACAAACACGCGAAAGGCATGAAATGCCCCCGCAAGGTATCCCGGTGGTGCGCTATTCATGCATGGGGGGGATAGATTTAGGGGCCTTTTCCATTCTATTTAGAAATTTATACATACCCTAGCTGTGGATTAGGTCCAAATGGGTCAGAGGCAAAGAGCTTGTCCAAAAAATGATAATACGCTTGTGGGATTTTACAAAGGAATATTCTGAAAGGAGATGAGCACCTAACTATCATCGTTAGATGGAGGAAGCCACTTTGAAAATAAAGTGTTTGATAAACTTATGGGAAGATATGGAATTAAACACATTATGAGCTTGGCTTATCATCCTCAAACAAATGGGCAAGCTGAGATTTCTAACAGGGAGATAAAGAAAATCCTTGAAAAGATCAGAGCTCAAAGGTAAGAGGATCGGTTCTAAAACTTGATGATGCACCATGGTATACATGACTCCGCTTATAAAACTCCTGCATTAAATGGTCCTCATAATAGGATTGTCTTTGGTAAACCTTACCACCTTCCTCTTGAACTAGAATACAAAGCTATGTGGGCAATCAAGAAGCTGAATCACTACAACAAATTGACAATTTACCTAATAAAAAAATTGTAGGTATTATAAAATTCACGGTAATTAAATTTCACTGAATTTATAATGAGGTTTGTAGGTTGTTGTGGCGCAGGTAACAAATTACGCACGGAAAATCAATCCATAGGTAAAAGTACTCCACGGAAATTCACGGTAAATTGTGAAAGTGGTAAAGCTGAGGGAAATCTACAAAGTGGGGGACGACATCAACAAACTGGGTAACAGGTCGCACTCACCACTGAAAGTCCTAAGTATTTGTTGGTGAGTTTGTAGGTAATCCGTCTAATTGGCAACCGTATTTATAGGCATTCCGCTTCAGACTCACGGTAATTTGCTACCAATATACTTATAGGCATTCCGTCAGATTCTCATGGTAATTACTACTAATTTTGTTGGAGATTTTGTGTAATCTCACAAGAATTGATGACCACTTTCAGAAAGATTCCGTCGATAAAATTGTCGATATCTTAGCTACTGGTCTGTCGCGAATAATTATTTTGTAGGTAATCCATCTGTACTGATAGTTATTATTCACCTCTTCGTAGGTATTCCGCCGGGGTAAATTGTAGGTAAATATAAAATATATTATATTTTTACTAATATATCTGGCTCTTAAAACCTAATTAAAACACATTTTATGATTTTCATATAAGCAAATTTATATATAACAATCATGCCTAATAATATAACACTGACATATCCCAAAAACATAAAAAAAAGAACAATATTCTAAATAGACAAATATTAAAAAATAATTAAATGATTTTAAAGTATTAACAGGCACTAATAGTTAAAAAGTATTAAAGCTACATAAAAATGTACTTAAACAGTTCACTACTGTGGAGATAAATTAGCATCATCAGAGGTGTGATCATCGCTAGATGTCTGATGCTCATTACCATGGTCATGTGAAGGTTGATTGTATGGATACTAGTACTTGTCCACCTTTAGACATTTCATCCAAACGCCTTAACAATAGTTGTGTTGTCTCTCGCAGATCTCTAATCACAATCTTGATCATTAATCCTGTGGTTGTAGTCACGAATTACCTTCAGATTGTTGAGAAACATCAAATGCCGATGTGGAAGAAAAGAAGAACCAAAATTATAATATTGTGTAGCCTGTGAGCCAAGCCCATAAACCCGACCTTTTTGTTGTCCACCCACAACATCTAGAAACATATTATTTTCATCTATTGTTTCATTGTTTTGTATCAATTGCTCTCGCTTAGCCTCAATAGCATCCTACAAATATATAAACATATTCAATTAGGAAGGCTTCAACTAATGAAAGATAAGACATAATATGTCAGTGATAGAACAATTTACATTAACATCTTGACTTTCTACACGAGCCTTGCTACTGCCATTTTTTGTGTGTGTGAACAAACAACTCGAGCAAGGTGGTCGACCTAGTTCCTAGCCTACACATGTAGAGACAATTCAATTAAATTAAGAATCCAAAGATACCTTGCAAAAAAAAAGAAAAAGAAAGCATAACTAATTCACAAACAAAAAGAAGGTAAAATCTACTTAATTAAATAAATACAATAAAGATTACTAGTCGCTTTCCCATGCTCATAATGGGTAGCAAGCAGCCTCCTCGTGTGAGTTGATGGTGTAGACCCACCAACAAGGGCCTTGGACTTCCCGCTTTGTGAGTTTTGATCAAACTTTGAACTTTTGGGTATTTGATGTGTTTCCAATTCTCCCATGAGTCTTCGCACACAAAATCGCTTTTCCTTCTGCCTTTATCGCACATCATGTCTCTGTGATCGGCCTTTGCTTTGAACAACCATGCTGGCTTCATTAGTGCATTTTAAGGCCTCATCCTAAATACATTGTTTCCTACAAGAATATATATTAGTTAATATTAAGAACTTCCAAAATAGCTTTGACATGAAGATAAATTTAAAATTTTATTAAATTGCATTAAATAAAATTGGATTAATTTCACACCATAAATTCCTCATAATAGAAAAACCCCAGTTTCTGTAAATGCATTCTCCAATTGATCCCTTCCTTGTCTATCTTTTCCTCAAAAATCTTCCTAATCTTGCGAGAAGATGGTCCAGATGGTTCCAAACTACAAACCATAAATGAACATAAACAAAGAAGGAATAAAAAAAAAAAGAGATAGCAAGAAGGTGAAACTCTCAGAATAGAAAAATTATCAAAATGTGCGGACTGGCATGAACAAATGCATACATGTGAGCTTATTAAATAATACAAGTTCATCTTTTGTCCACTGAGGTGCAAGTAACTATTTAAATACAAAATTTACTATAAATTTCAAATAGAATAGAAAATTTTCTATTTCACATGCCTTTCCTTTTCGACATGTAGAGTCACACTTAAAAATTTCCTTATTTCCTATTATTTTGTCATAGTAAGTACTTGTAAAGGGCTGAAAAAATCATAACTTTTATGAATCTTTCTTCATTATTTACATGAATTACGATTCACATTGAGAATAGTGACAATTTAGAGATAAATAAAAATATTTGACTCCGATAGGGTATTGATCTCTAAAATAGATTAGTTAAGATAGCCTTGTTGGACAATAAAAGGGAAAAATCAGAATGTAAGTTACTTACAAATTGTTGCGTAGGTAGACACGTAATCGATTTTCAGATGTCGTAGACTTAGATGTAGGCACATAATATACTGGTGAAGGAGCTGCAGACTGTGAATTTGAAGTAGAAGGTGTTGTTGATGAATTTGTACGTTGAGCACCTGTAGCTACTACTTGTAAACCTGAATAAAGAGAGGGAAGGTGTCAAAGCATAGTATGTTCTGGTGCAAGAGGCAAACTTGTATTTGGAGCAACTGGAGGTGGAATTGGTGTTGATGTCTGCGTATGTGTAGAACCAATTGGTGATGGTGAAGATGATTGTGTAGTCCTCTGTCTAGTAACAACTGGATTTTGTACCGTAGGGTTTCTCATGTTTCTTCTGAAGCTGTCATTTCAAGTAAGTCATGAAAAAATAAAATATCCATAGAATGAACAAATTAAGAAAAAAATAGCATTATTACACATTCATGATAATTGCTAGAAAAAATCACAATATGAAATGGACAAATATTACAACAATAATAATTAGATAAACACCCAATGCACATTTGCATGAACAACAAGCATAGCCATAAAGATCAAATATAGCCTTTAACCATTAAGAATATGAACCATAGGACGATATGATGCAAAATAAATATAAATTAATTAATGGTAATCGCTATCAGTATCACTAGATTCAACACTCGTATTCTTCACAATTTCATTTTCATCCTGTCTTTCCGTTTTTGACTCCATGGTTCCTCCGAGTTCATTATCATCTTCTACTAAATCAACATGTTCTCCACTGCAAGATCATTCAATAATAAACTAGATTCATCAATGCTTTTTTGTGCATCAATGGTTGTCTACTACGAGCATTTGATTAACTAACTCATCTTCTTGGAATGTAATATTAGTAGTTAATGCTTTGTCAATATAGAACATCTATAACAGCCTAGCTTTTAACTTTGCATACGCCAACCAATCGACTTGTCTTTTCTCTGCTTTGTGATAAGGTACATAATATAATTTGTGCAGCCTTGCATAGCAAGTATAAATGGGCTTCATCTCTTGCTCGCTTTGCGCTTCGGTTAATGACTTCACAAAAAAATATTGTTTATGAACCTTCATCCTAACATTAACAAAGATCAAAACCAATTGCACTTGAAAAGCATAGTCCGTTTAATCACAGTTTCAGGCATTCTTAGTCAAAATCTCTATTAGGCCTGCCATAATAATCTCTTTATCCAAATTTTTCCCTTTATACAAACTCCACTATTTGAAGTTGACCTCATAGAACCATGTGATTCTGTATGAAATTTGTAACCATTAACAAAATACACGGGAAATGTCTCGACGACTCATAAAGGGCCTTTGGCAAGATCTTTAACGAATAGATTGTCAATGACGTTATCACGTGCCTATAAATAAAACAAACTGATGTCAATTGAGGATCCTAACATCTTAAACTTCTAATTGTTGTATTAAAATCACTATTTCATTACTTACATAGTTCTCAAACCATTTCTCCCGCAAAATTCTTGTCAAGCTTCACATCAGGCTCCTCATCAGCAATGTCCGGTGATATTTGTTTTATCTCATGAATATACATGCTATGAAATGAGAAAATAGTTTGTGACAAGGTTATAAGTAATGGTACTACTTAAGTGAATGAAGAGATATTTTGTCACTTACTTCACATATGGATCAACATCCTCACAATTCAACAGAACATAAGTTCAGGCAATCTCATACCACCGTCTACAACCTCCAGATTTCCTTGATCGCCCATATGGTCAATCGGCATGTTTAAATACCGAAGTGTCCCTTCAATCATCACCATTGTTCACTATCACATGCAGGCACTTTCCGCATTTGTATACAATGAGGCTTAAAATAATGTGAACAAAAATGATGTGGCTCTTTCTACTAAGTAAGCACCGCAAATTGAACCTTCCACCTCGCCTTATTAGCACGCTCCTCTTCAAATGTCCAGAAATCATAACAGTAAGTTTGCAAATTAAGTATAAAATTTCAAATTTATCACCAAATTATAAAATGTGGTAAAATATTGAACTTTGTAACTTTCAAAAGGATACATCCAACGGCACAGATCGATCAATGATTTTTGCCTCATAGCAAGTGTATCGAAGGTGTTCCATTGAATCAAAGAAACCAGGAGGGAATACACGCTCTAATTTGCAAATAATAATTGGAATATCTCTTTCTAATCTTTCCATATCTTCCACTTTAATTGTTGTTGAAGTTAAACCTATGAAAAAAAGGTTTAACTTACAAAGCTTGCCATTTATAAGATTGTCTGGAAGGAGTCACTTAAAGCAATAGGAATTAACCGCTGCTTGAATACATGGCACCATGGCTTTCATCCCAAACAATCTCGTAGTTTTCATGTCTACACACCTAGCCATATTTGAAGTATAACCATTAGAAATTTTAGATTTTCACCCATTCACACAATAGTTGTTTACTAGGTTTATCTAGTGTGTAATACGCCTTTGGGAAATTCAGAGCCATTTTTTCCAACTCAGGCCGTCACACAACACCTTTAGATCTTCGTCTCTCTCATTATCTTTTTAGTTTTTCTTCTCAACTTGCATAACTGTATTAAACACATTTTCAAAGACATTCTTCTTTATATGCATCACATCTAGATTGTGTCTAATTAGATTTGAGCTCCAGTATGGCAAATCCCAAAAGATACTCCATTTATTCCACCCACAAGCCTTGCAAATTGGACAATTAATAACTTCATAATCAATATCAGTGACCTTTTTCAACCCCTAGTCATTTATTTGCTTTAGGATTTGTTCACCGGTCATTATAGGTGGTAGGAAGGTATTTACTCTATTCTTGAGGAAAGAGTTTTTGTTATGCCTGAATGCATGATCAAAAGGGAGAAACTTACGATGATTGTCAAACCAAGTTGTCTTCCGACCATTAGTCAATGTAAATGCTTGTGAATGTTCCATGCAATATGGACAAGCAAGTTTTCCGGATGTACTCCAACCCGAAAGCATTAAGTATGTAGGAAAATCGCTAATAGTCCACATGAGTGCAGCTTTCATTTGAAAATTCTGTTTTCGTGATACACTACAGTTTGCATGCCCACTTCCCAAAGTTGTTTTACCTCTCGCTATCAAAGGTTGAAGGAGTAACGCCTATCTTTGCTCTTGTGGGATTGTTGGCCCAAGAACAATTATAGATAAGAAGAGGTGTCTCTCTATGTAATAATTCCATGGTGGCAAATTATATGGGGTAACTATTATTGGCCATGATGAATACTGTTGTCCTGATTGTCCAAATAGCTGAAAACCATCAGTACATAATCCCAATCTCACATTACGACTCTCCGAAGCAAATGAAGGATGTACACGGCTAAAATGCTTCCATGCCTCAGAATCAGATGGATGACACGTTGTCCCATCTTCTTGAATATGCTCATCATGCCATTGCATATGTGTAGCCGTTGCTTCTGAAGCATACAACCGTTGCAACCTCGGGCTTAGAGGAAAGTAATACATCCTCTTGAATGACATATTTTTTTTGTGTTTCTCTAATCCCCTTTTCCTTTTAAATCGAGGATGGTTACAAAATTTACAACTTGTCAATGCACTATCATCACCCAATATATCACACAGTTATTGTTGCAACAATCAATCTTCTCTACTGAAAGACCAAGGCCTTGAACTAATTTCTTTGTTCTATAAAAATTGTCAATCATTTTGTTGTCATCTGGTAACACCTCTTGTAAAAACCAAATGAAATCATCATAGCATCTCTCTGAAAAATGATGCTCTGACTTCATATGCAACAATCTTGTTATCAGACATCCGAATGTGTAGTGCAATCTATCCCATAATTTTTCATCAACTCCATTGAGCATGTCAAGTGTGTCTTTGTGCATTCAGACAGGTGTTTCTCCATGAAGTCATTCTCAAACCAGCCTTATAGCACTACTAAGAATCATTCGCGGTATGGATTTGTTAATTCACATCAACTAATAGTTAAATGGCATGTTGATTGCTCAGAGTGCGTACTCTCATATGGTTCTCCATGTCTATTCCACACATAATAGTCTGGAACAAATCCCTTTCTAAACAAGTGCACCCTAACATCATCCAATTTCAAGAACTTCCGATTATGACACTTCTTACAAGGACATCTTACAATTCAATCGCATCAGATCGCCATGGCGCTACATTATAAGCGATAAAGCTTTCAACCCCATCAACAAAATCTTTGTTAATTGTGCCATCGGCGGTGAGCACAGTATACATCCAATTCACGACCAACAGCGCTCATGTTTTGTTTTTTAAAAAAAGTTAACAACATTAATAAATTTTAAATACAAATTAATGTCGAAATATTGTTAATATATATATATATATATATATATATATATATGTGTGCTGTGTGTGTGTGTGTGTGTGTGTGAGCACCCACAAAATAATTACAATAATAATTCAAATTCGAGATCGAAAATCATATCTGAATTTTGAAAAATACTCTAATATTCTGAGGCTAGTATAGTAGAAAATAGTATAGATCAACCACTTTCCTCCAATCTTTTGTTTGTATGAATAAAACACTTGCTTACTATGAGCAGATATAGCTAATGCTAGCACGTTTATAGTCATATATATACATATATATACATATACTATATATATATATATATATATATATACCATAACCTCTGCCTATACACCTATATATATATATATATATATATATATTAAGCAAAAAAAAAAGCATTAGAATCACTAAAAGTGATTAATAATAATAATATTAATTCATAATTCAACGCAAACATGCAAGCACAACGTATGAAAAAAGGATCCAAATAATGCAAATAATTCAATAATGCATTATTTGTTTTTGGTTTAAAAAGAATTGGATCCTTTGACAAGAATTCATCTTATGTATTTTTTTTTGGTTTAAAAAGAATTGGATGGCTTTTTGTTGAAAGATCCACTTGGTTGGGCATTGGGTTTGGTCACTTTTTCCTTGTGGGCTTTTGAATTCCAATACCTAATAGAGAAAAGTGTGAATTTCAAGGAAGTATGGCCCAATGAAATAGGGCCAAATATCAAAGGAATTGGACTTTTCTCATTGTTATTGGGGGATGACATGGCCCCCCCTCTTTTCTATTTTTTTGTGGCTCATCTTTTCATGTCCAGAATTTTTTTTTTTTTTTTTTGTACTCAAAATAGGAATTGATTTTTAAAAGAAAGTTTGGTATAAATGGGTCTGTATTTTTTTTTATTTACTTGTGTATTTGTATGTGAAATGTAGTTGAAATGAGTGATAATAAAAATGGTTTGAGAATGGATGGTGGTAGGTGTCCAGTCGGGTATTGCAGTAGTGATAAGTCAAGGAAGCGATCTCTACATATAGCGGTGCGGGGTCGATGGACTGTGCAATAGTTAAATAGCTTTCAACTTTGTGTTTTTTTAATTTTTTATAACTTATTGCTATTTTTTTTTAATTTGAATATAAAAAATGAAAATAATTAGTTTTTTTTTATTTTAAAAAGTTATTTTTATTAAAATATAAGAAAAACTCCTTAAAAAGATATTTATCCAATCACCATTCTTAGGGGTGACAATAGAAAGATTTGGAGACGGGCGGTGACTCGATCTGCGATATGTTTATTTTTGATTCACAAGCATGTCACATTTAAAAAAATTAAACGGGGCGGGAGATGCGGAAGACCAGTTGGCGTCGTGAAACATGTGTCGCGATTTAATTCATTTTGTAAATGCCCGATGGCTCACTTGGCGATTTAATTTAATGATTTATGATCTACACTATCTAAAAATATCTTGAACATGTATATAAGAAATAAAATTACAATTAAAGGTCGGATCGATTTACCTGCCCATTCTTTCACGTTTTTGCGACTACTAGCATTGTAATCAGAGGCTTTTAAATGAAAACATAAATTACGTTCTAGTCATCATCCAAACACGTTTCTTTCAGTTAACATCAAAATTTTCGAACCAAACGAAACTAAATTAAAAAAAATAAAAAAACAATTTTGGATGCTTAATGAATCTATGCAACACATTTTGAAGCTGAAAAATCAACTACGCGTATTTCCTAGGAATCAAACAATTTCTGATTGACATCTGACACACCGGTTTTACGTAATCCATCCTGACGGATTTTCTAAACATATCTCTCCCAAAATTGGGTGCGAATCGTAAAACAATGCATGAAAATAGATCTAGCATATTTCCATTCGATCTAAAATAATATCTTCAAATCAAAGAAGGGAAAACTGAGAACACATGACGGTGCATCTAAATTAGGGCGCATAGAGCCATGGATCAAATTATAAAAAAAACAGTTTTTGATAAAATTTGAATCATAACATGGAAATAGATCGTGGGAGAAGTACAAGCGATTACCTGATTCAATCTGAGAGCCTAACCTCAGATGAGAAAGCTCGAACACCTCCCTCTTTCTCTCTTGCTAAGCTTGGCTTTCGTGGGAGGTGGAGTACTGTTTGTTTCATTCTATTGGCGGTTGTTTGGATGCGAAGATCTTGGGTTATGGCCGCGCATAGGCCGGGATCGATATTGGAGAGCTCAACCGGTTTTTCACGTTCGGACTTTGGGTGGGATTTGCTCCGGGCTTGGACTGGCTTTTGGGCTAAAATGGCCAGTGTCGGAAGTTCATTATATATAAAATATGAAATTATAAGATATTATATTGTGGGCTAAGCATTAAAGTGTCGGAAGTTCATTATATATAAAATATGAAATTTTAAGATATTATATTGTATTTATATTAATGGGATAATATAATAAGATAAATTATCTTATAACTTATTTTATATATATATATATATATATATATATATATATATATATATTATTAGAAACACCAGTTCATCATATCTAGTTCAAATGATAGAGTATTCAGCCTAATTCAAGTCTCAATGAGACAATTTACTGCAATATAATTAAAAGGTTTAACTATATAAAAAAAAGAAATACCAAACTATGTAAATAGCCAGTATTGGATTTTTAAATCGGTGCATGAATAGTGTCTCGGTGTGAAACCCCAGAAAATTTGAATTTTCGAAAAAGGGTAAAACGGTAATTTCGGTTGAAATCCGAAAATTTTCTAGATCTCGGATGATGAAACAGACTAAGCCGTTAAATTCATCTTGGGAAATTTAGTGACCTAGAAAAGTTTCGTTGAATTCTGAGACAATCTGAATATTTTACGATTTTACACGGGTGATAAGTGCCGGTGAAACGAGGCGAGATTTTACGAAAATCTCGGAAGTTAAAAATGGCTTGGGCTAGGATTCATTTAAAATAAAGTGAGGCGAAAAGAAATAAATTGTTTCGGAATGAAACGGATCAGAATGAGACAATATGGCCCAGTGTATTCAAATAATAATATAATAATAATAAAATAAAATAAATAAATAAAGGATAAATACCAAAAGCCAAAAAGAAAAGTCAAATGATAGAGAGAGAGAGGGCGTGCAGAGATATTTTTATTTTTTATTTTTTATTTTTTTCGCTTCTTTCTCAAATCTATAGAAATTGGATTGTAGAATTTCATCGGAGCAAGAGGTAAAGTTTATCCGCGCATTGAGAGCTACGCGTGGACACCAAAATCATGGAGTTTCGTCAAACTCCATGAGATAGGAAGATTTTCTTACTTGTGTTATTTCTATCCTAAAGGCTATTTAATGGCTTGGGATTGGCTTAGAGGCCGTGAAAGGCCGTAAATTCGATCCTCCAATTTTGGATTCAGTGTGAGATACCCAGAATTTTCGAGACTATTTTCGGATAGTTTATAGAGTTTGAATTTTAGGGCTGTTTTCGCGCGATTCGAGCTAAAATTCCGGGATTGTTTGCCGAGACGGTCCCGGACGAAATTTTCAGGTATTTTGAGCGATCTTGAAATGTGTTGAGGTTTTGTTTTGATCAGGGGGCGATGCTGGGTTTTGTGGTGTGTTTGGTATCACCAAAAATTCGGTGGCCAGGCAGTAAATGGACAAGAGGTGTCATGTTTTATGTGGGTCCGAGAATTAGGCCATTTTGTGTGTTATTGTGGTAAAATATTAAATAACATGTTGTTGTGTGTAAAAATCATGTTCATATATGCTATTAATTTGATGTATTATCATGGATTTCATGGATGTCAATTATATGTAAAAAAATTATATTACGTATGTAAAAAAATCTGTTAAAATAATCAATGTTATCAAAATAAAAAATTCACTTATTTTTAATAATGAAAATTAATAATTATAAAAAAAAATTTATTAGTTAATTCTACATTAGCAATAACATTTATAAAAATACCGTTTCTAAATAGGAATTTTGTTTCTAGAAATATAAACGAAAATAGAAACGAGAATACATTAGTTTTAATATCTTGACAATTAAATTCATTCCATTTCCGTTTCTAATACATTCCGTTTCCGTTAAATAAATTCATTTTCAACTAATTTTTCTTAAAATAAAATCATTAATGTTTTTCAAAATCAATTTCATATTTTAATAATGAAAATTCATAATTATAAAAAAAATATTAATTAATTTCTACATTAGCAATAACTAAAATAAAAATACCGTTTCTAGGCTCATGGAATTTTGTTTCCTAGACATATAAGCGAAAATAAGCAGATAGTCTGTTTCCTATGATGGACAAAAATATTGATAAGTTAAAAATCATCTAAAATTTATGAAGATATTTAAAAAATCTTCAAAAATAATTAAATAAACAATAACGTACATGTTAAATAGTTTTTCAAGTGTAATTAAATTAAGTATGATTAAGGATAATCTTCAAAGATTTTACATAGGTAACTCACGTCAATTAATCAAGTAGGTAATTTATAGAGTAAAATTTAAGCTAGACAGCTTAAAATCGATAGAAAGCTGTGGATGCATAGAGGTAATGTACCTCACAGAAGACTATCAGGTAGATACTTCGTGGGTAATTTATGAGTACTTTACCTCACGAAAACCTTAGTCGATGGCTGTATGGGTTTTATAGAGTACTTTTGCCTACGGAAGATATAAGTGGAATGAAAACCAGTAGATAATCCATAGGTACTTTATAGATAAATTTACCTCTAGGAAAGAATTTAAGAGTAGGTAATCGAGTCTGAATTTTTATAGTGTAATTTACCTACGAAAGACTATTTGTCGATAAATTCCGTTGGTAATCTGTGGGTAATTTATAGGTAAAATTTACCTACAGAAAATTTCTGTAGGTAATGGTCCGTCGGTATTCAGTTGGTAAATGATACCTAAAAGTTGGCCACGAGAAAATTACCTACGGAACCACTTTCATCGGTAATTTTTCGTAGGTATTATGTCGATAAATAGTACCTAAAATTTGGCGCCTACACACCGCGGGAAAATTACCTACGGAACACTTCCGTCGGTAATTATTTATAGGTATTCTGTTGGTAAATGATAGCAAAAATGTGGAAAAAATAACATGCCTTGTTCTGTCGATATTTTGTCGGTAATTACCAACGGAATTTAATCCGTCGGTAATTTTTGTCGGTAAACTGTGAATTTTGACTTCAGGGCTGCTAAAGAAGAAAGGTTACTCTAGCTAAATGAATTGGAAGAGTTGAGGAATGAAGCCTATGATAGTGCAAGAATCTATAAAGATAAAACAAAGAAATGACATAATCAAAGGATTTTGAGGAGAGAATTTAAAGTAGGAGATCAAGACCTGTTTATTATTTCAGGAAGTAAAGCTCTTCAGGGAAGCTTAAATCAAAATGGAGTGGACCATATCTGATGAGTATCAAGTATAACCTTTGGGGCGGTGACATGAGAACGATGTCAAGAGATTCAAAGTCAATGGTAAGAAATTGAAGCATTGCTTGGGAGGAATTCGGATTACCCAAAGCCGACCTCCCCAGTTAAGTGAGAAAAATATGGAGAAGCAAAAAATCTACAACAACGAGATTACAGCTAAAGACTCAAAATTAGACGACTTTGTGAAAGCCCGATCAAATCACAGTTTGTTTAAGTTTTATTCTTTTTTCTACTAAAGTTGTTCAATAGTTTTGTGTGATTTTATTACTATTGCTTTAAATTCGTATGTATCTTGCGAGAACCAATGGAATGTACACAAGAGGAATCTCTACATTCATACTTCAATCTGCCTGAGAGGCAAAGGGGCAGTATACTCTTCTCTGATTTATTGAATTTTGTCTCCGATATAGCATGATTGAAAGTTTGGGGGAATTTTTTTTTTTTTTATTAATTTTATGCTTCAATTTTGAATATGATGCATAGTTGAATGGATTCGTTGAATATTTGAATGATGAATATTAAGTGAATTGTACTTGTTTTGATTGGATTTGGTGAATTGAACTTGTTGGGAATTGAATTGTTCAAGGAGATCTGGAAATTTTCTTGGTCGCAATAGACTGTCTAAGTCGCAACCAGGATAGGAATGGATAAAATTATGATGAGAAAATTTCAGGTTGCAACATAGATTTTTGGAGCTTATACAGATTTCTGGTCGCAACATCAATTCATAGGTCGCGATCAAGAAGTTGGAGGAACATGTCGCAATCATGAAAGTGAACCCAACTTCCATTCAACTTAGTGTATCTTGATTCGTTCCAACTTTTCCACTTTTCGATCCATCGTTTTGAACCCACGACGGCGAAATTTATTATCTACAGGAACCCGGAAACCCGGCCAGGAATTAAAGGAACCATTTTTAGGTCGGGTATTTTTCGAAAGAATTCAAAAGAAATTCGTGCCTCTCAAAGAAAAGCGATCGAACTTCCTTGAGTTTTCCTCATTCTTTCTTAAAAATCTCCTGTTGGAAATAGCCAGGGCGCTCGGATCCAGAAAATTTCACTTAATTCATTCATTGGGAATATTAAAAAGAGAATTTAGAGCTTCTTCATTCCCAAGAGTATCAAGGTCACTATAAAAGGATGGGAAGACATAGAAAGAATGAACAATGAAAATGAAGGAAAAGGAGGATGAGAAAAAAGATGAGTTCCAAGGGTGCAAAGGCAGAGCGTATGGAATGAATGGAGTCAGAAAACAAACCAATTCCAGTCATGATTCCAAAAAACGCTCTATCATTACGAAAATGGATGATGGGAAGGGAATTGTAAGAAGGGTTAAGCAAAACTCCCATCATCCAGAGGAACTCAGACAGAGGAGGTAAGGAAAAGGCTCACATTGTTGGAACTGCTCCGTTATCAACCCCTTCCTTCCTGTGCAAATTCGTGACAAGGGGAACTAATAAAACAGGAGCTACAGCCTTTAGGAGGAAGGCATAGGGTTTTAGATTGAGAAATAGAGAATTTTCCTCTGGATTAGATACAGTCTTTATTGTAATTTTTGCATTAGTTTTTGTATACATAAAACTTGTTGCCTTTGGTTATATAGACTAAACCCCTCAAAATTAACATAATTACAAGAGCCTTAAACTCATCTTGCATTTATGTTAAAATTGGATAGACTTGCCTTTAACGGAATAAGGATTCCCTTTGTGTCGAGTTCGAATTTTGGGTTTAGTCTATGACACTTTGCAAGTCCACGAGTCATCTAGTAGTAAAAATTGGATGTAAGTCCAGATATCATTCCCACAGAGATTGACAAGAATTGGAAATCAACTACCCCAACTACTTAAGGTCCTTGCTATTTGAACTTAAAATGGATAGTGAGAGTTTAATTTAGGAACTAATAATCATCGAATGTAAACAATTATGTAAACTAGAAGTAAATGCTAATAACTAAAAATAAGATCAAAATTACTGGATTGAATCAGTTTCCTATGAGAAATGGACACTATCAAAGAAAAACTGTGAAATAACCAATTCCTACATTAAAATGCATTGCTATGTTCTACTGAATGGTTTGGATTTGTCCAAGATTGCCTCACAATGCAATTGGATTTCTCCATGTTCACTGGTTAAGGGTCTCCTACTTTTCTCAAAGACAAAGATTTAACCAGCTACTTGTATTTTTGAGCTTCTTGCAAGATCTAGGTATTTTTCTTTCTCAATAATTCATACCCATTTCCTGAGAATGCAGATCGTTTGCTTCCCTTCTCAGGGTTACTGCAAAACTTCTACCATCTAATTGATGACTCACCCTTTAAATTTAATGGTTCTTCCATTTAGGAATTCCCCTTTAGATTAAGGTGAAATCTCTGATTATTTATATTGATAAATGCTCCCCTCCAACATCAATTATGAGTGAAAAGGGAATTTATCGAAATGAGCCCTTAGAGCTTAGTAGTTCATCAATGATAGTCTAACATACTAGTGAATACTCGAGCTCTCGGGAATCTCCCGACTCAGGTATCCCGCGCGAGAGCCTCTTAGGAAATCAGGCAAGAAACACTCCTTGAATTGTTATTCGGTACTATCATTTAGGAGCTGATGGGATTCAAGAACAACATCAATAAAAATAAATCCCAATCTAAAGTATTTTTCTCTAAATTCTGAGTGTAACTAACGGTAGATCGATCTAAGCGAAGCTGCGTTCTAAATACTGCATTACAACCAACAATAGATCATTGATCAGATACACCCACTGTAATTGTAATATACTGAGAAAAACGAATTCCAGAAATTTGTCTAGAATCCATTAATTTCAAGCAACATTTGTATTAAGAAAATCATAAATTAAATCCAGCTTCAACATTTCTACACGGTTCGCGGATTCAGATCCATAAAAAAAAAGAAAAGAAAATAAAAGAAAATAAAAATCTACTCTAAAATATATAATGAGTCTTTCTCCTTTCCCAGTTCTGGGTATCGAAGACGGAGGCTACTTTACTATTCTCCAAAAGTCTATTTATAACTGTCAAAAGAAAATGGGCCTAATTCCAAAAAGCTCAAGGTGGATTTTACTAACGAAAAAGAAAGCCTAATCTACTGTCTCATGTCGCGACCTCAAACTGATGTCGCGACCTCAAACTGATGTCGCGACTTGGATTTCTCTCATTTACGCCCATTACGTTCGCGACCTAATAACCGGTCGTGACTTGGTTCCCTTCGCGACTGCTTTGTAGGTAGTGGTCGCGACATCGATTATAGTCAGCGACCTTGTTGGCTGTTATTTTCAAAAGCGATGTCGACACTAGTTCCATGTCGCGACCTCGTTCCTTTCTACTGCATTCTGCGTCACAACCTCAGTTTTTGGTTGCGACCCTGTTTTTGTTGTCACCACTTCAGTTAAATTAAGTACTCTTTCCTTGTTGCATTGTAAAGTCGAGCCTCTCATTTTTAGGTCATTGACCCATTTATGGTTCTCTTGCCTTAACTCTAGGCGGTGACTTCCTTTTAAGTTTGCGACACGGATTTTTAGTACTCAATACTACTTAGTCGCGATTTAAGCGATTAGTCCACGACCTCCTTTTTTTACATTTTCCGCCTTCACATGTTAAATTTAAGCGGCCTTAATGCTTGAAATTCGCGGCGCACACCTATTCCTTGCCTTTGCCAGTGCTTAACCTCGACTCTTAGTTGCAGCCGGTTTCTTCATTACACCTTCTATTTGGTCCACGACCTCCAGATGGTGTCGCGACCTCATCGATTTTCCATTACGGTTGCATTTGGTCCCGATTTGCTTCAAAAGCGTAGTGGCGGTACTAGATTTTTACTTCTCAGTGTTTCTTGGTGTAACCCTCCTTTGGAGTCCTTGACCAAATAAGTGGTCGCGACTTTAATTTTCTTCGCCGGGGACTTCATTGGCTCCATTCACATGTTTGCAGCCTCAAACTTCTCACTTGTTATGACTCAATCCGGTTTCATGTGCGACTGAGATAGCACGTGCGACCTCGAGTTGAATCCTTCGTTTAAGAAGCCCCAGTTGCAACTTCAAATTTTACGGTGACCTCATTTGTGCTTTTGAGGCACCTTTCTTAGTTTTGTTGGGACCTTCGATTACTGCTATAATTTTACATAAATTGAATTTGGTAGAATATCCATGTTTACGCATATGAATCAATACTTATCTTGCAAAATACTTCATAAAAATGGATTAAAATCAAATGAGTTTTTGGACTCATCAAATTCCCCCAAACTTAAAATTTTGCTTGTCCCCAAGCAAAGAAAAGAAATGATTGTTTGTCCTCAAATAATTGAACTTTATTTTTAAGGACATTTTTCTTATTCAAACCACAACTTTATCCCACCTTGTAACTTGAAAAGAGATAGCGACATCATACCCAAACTTCAGTTTCTACTGAGGAAAAAGGAATGGTTTCAACTTCTATCACAAAATATAATGATGAGATTACGCATTTTACAATTCAATGCATATCTTGATACGTGAGTATGTCGCAGTCTTCAATCCTTTCATCTTCTTGTTGAATTAGTAACATCTTCTAGGGAATTCACAATTGAGGATACAGGGTCTTAGAACTTGTGAGATTATTGGTTGAGGTAAAATCCTAGGTAAAAACAGCTGATAAGAAGTGATAGAGGCCATATTTGGAAGTTTGAGCCTTTCCAAGCCTACATTAGCTTTTCCTGGGTGGTAACCAACTATGCAATCATAGTCTTTGAACAACTCTAGCCATCGACACTGCCTCAAGTTCAGTTCCTTCTAAGTTAACATATATTTAAGACTCTTATGATCTGTCAATATTTTCAAAGTGAACACTACCGCTGCCAACTCCAGATCATTTGTGGGATAATTATGCTCATACGGTTTCATCTGTCTTGAGGCATTTGTCACCACTTTTCCATCTTGTATCAATACACATCCTAAACCAATCCTTGAAGCATAACTGTACATGGCATATTCTCGTAGGCTGAGTCAATACTGGTGTTTCAATCAATATTTTCTTTGACTAATCAAAACTTGATTGACATTTGTCATCACATTCAAACTTCACCCCTTTCCGAAATAACTTAGTAAGTGTAGAGGCTATGACAGAGAATCATATGAGCGGAGTCGGTATGCCGACTAAACCCGAAGAAACTTCTACTTCTGTTGTTACATTTCAAAATGGTTTCCAACTCACAATTGCTTCAATCTTCGAGGTCAACTCTAACAGCTCTACGAGACTTCAATATGGTGTTCGGGAATGACACTTCCACTGTCCAAAATCACACTTACTTAATTTTGCAAACAACTGTTTTCTCATAGGATCCTCAACACTATCTTTAAATGCTGTTCATGTTCTTGTGCATCCTTAGAATACACTAGGATATCATTTATGAATACCACTACAAAATGGTCTAAATAAGGGTAGAATATGCTATTCATCAAGTTCATGAATGTGGCTGGTGCATTAGTCAACCTAAATGGCATTACTAAAAACACATAATGACCATATCGAGTTCTAAAGGCTGTTTTTGGGACATCAACAACTTTTACCCGTAGTTGATAATATCCCTGATTGTAGGTCTATTTTTGAAAATACACTTGCTCCTTTCAAATGATCGAAAAGATCTTCAATTCTCGGCAACGAATATTTATTTTTCACGGTTACGTTATTTTATTTCTTTGATAATCAATGCCCGTGCTCTTTTTACGACAAACAAAGCGAAGCGTACCTAGGATGACACTAGGTTAGATTGAATCTTTGTGATTACTTTGCATTATTCTCATATCACCAGATTAACATTAGCTATAAATTTTTTTAATTTTTTTTCTCATGCATTTACACCCTATATTATCATCCAACCTTAGAAAATTTTCAATTTATGCACAATTTTCATTATTTTTGAGTTTTTATTTCAAAATTTTGTTTGAGAAAGCAAAATTTTCATTCAATACCGATTCTATATTTTCCAAATTTTATTTTTGATGGTGCTTTTTCTTTCGATACTGGGCTGGAGCCTGTAGGAGTTGCGGGGTATATTTGTTGGGCTGGATCGTCGAATAATCTGCAACCTGCAATGAACAGATGGTCCGGAGAGGGTGTGCCTGCCGGCTCTCCGATGCTTAAGTCAGTTTCTTTCTTACGGAAAGGAAAGAATTCAACTGTTGATGGCGTTATGATTACGTACCTTTTGTTGGTGGGATTGCTCGATATTTATAGTGGATGATCATGATGACTTTAATTATTGGATGGTGATACGACGTCCTCCCTATTGGGTGGGGGATCTTTTCTCCCTTATCGCTAATCGAATATTTGAAGGATAATTAGAAGGCCGTAATCATGGGGGATCCTTCTTTCCTTAGTTGATATCGGGTCACGAATATGGATTGATTTCCTTTCTTATAGCTCATCAGGCGGTCAACGGATTACCCTTGTCACCATTTCTTCCACTGGGCTTAGTTTCGACCCTGGGCCCAAGCCTTTGGGGAATCAGGACATCGTTTTGGGTTGAGTTCCCCGGTGGGCTTTTACTGCAGCTGATAAAGGATGCTTGACTTCAAGGCCGTTCCTAGGCTGTGTTCTAGGCACAGTAGGTTGCTTTATTTTAGAGCTGTCGGTTGCCCCCCCGTCCCTTTCTTAGAAGCTGAGCTTGGGGCGAGGTGGAATAAGTTTCTTTGGATCGACGTGGACCACGTGGCCGGGACGGGGTTTGTTTGGTCTAGGCTTGTCGTCGTCAATTGTATTGCAATAATGATGGCTTATCTCGACTTTCAAGCTTGTTTCGATTGACATTCCTAGTGTTTTTTGAAGTGTCTCGCAGTTACTCAAACCGTATTCCCCTTGTTCTTTAATCCTTCTTATCAGTTTTCCTCTTTTTTAATTTTCTCTGTTCTTCAACCCTCTTTCTCTGTGGCCTCAGATTTTTTCTTTCTCGAACTTTTCGGATTATCACGTCGGACTGTTCTAGGTGATTTCTATTGTTCTTTCTCGCTCGGAGTTGTTTCTCGTGTCCTTGTCCCTGGTTTGGTACGTCTTTCTTCTTCTTCCCCTGTTTACTTTTATTTGTTCTGGAGTTCGTGGGTCCCTAGTGGTCGTTGTTTGTCCCTTCTATCCCATTTTTTTGGTTGGAATTTTGCCTTTTTATCATTCATTCACCTTCCCTTACACTTGTTCAATCATGCGTACCTCCTTTGGGCCCTGATCGTCCTTTCGATGCAACGTAGGGGTATTTCTGCGAGGATCGGACTTAGGGTAGATAGGAGGAGATGCGGGTCATCATATTGTTGTCGATCGAGTCCCTTTGCAGATTTTCCCTCATGGTAAAGGGGAAGGGGTAAAGGTCGATGAGATCGGGTATCTGGCGGCTACACTTGAGGCGGTGTCTGAATGTCGGTTGTGGGCCTTAGTCAGGTCGAGACCTCTTTTGAACATAATTTTGCCTCTTGTTACAGGCCTCCCTTCGGTTTTCAGATTTGGCACCCTGACTTTCTCACTTCCTACATCGTTTAAGTGCCGAAGATGGTTTGCTTCTTCGAGGCGACCTTTGAGAATGGCCTTCGCTTCCCTCTACATTCCTTTATCAAAAGCGTCTTGCAACATTTTAATGTCTGTCGACCTAACTTTATAAAGCTTCTAGGGCGTTAAGTGTTGCCAGTCGTCTCGAGGATAAAGTCTCGAGGTATAGCATTGTATTTGCTTTAAGACTTCTTTAGCGTGAAGGAGTCCGTAGAGGGCTTTTTGTACATCGCTAAACGCTCCAATGCCTAGCTGATTATTTTGGGTCTCTCGTCTTCCCACAAACACTGGAAGGAACGGTATTTTTTATGGGTGGTCGTAATTGGGAATATAATCTGTGCGCCAGAAGACAAACCGGTATTACGTATGTGTTGCCCTCGGGAGCAACCATTGAGCTAATTTTGGAGTTTAATTGGGTTGAGCTTACGAAAGTCATGAGATGTTTTCTAACTTTGCTTTGGTTGTGCAATCTTCAGGTATTTGCCCCGGGCTCAGCCTCAGGTATTCTACGGGATTATGATCTTAGGAAGGTGGATGCCATGCCTGTTGAGGATGTTATGGCATTATTGCTTCAGGGAGCGGCCACCGTATGTCCGGACGCCTTTATTTGTTTTTCCTATCTTTGATTTCGATTTGCCCTTACCTTTGTCTTGTTCTGGAAGGTGGCTACCTATGTGAAGAGCCTGGTTAAGAGGGCTTGTCTCTTTGAGGGGTCTTCTAGGGCGGCAAAAGCGTATAAAGCTGAGGTCGCCTCCCTGACCTCGGAGAGAGTTGACTTGCAAGCTCAGGTGCAACATCCGAGCGAGGATAGCGATACGCCGTCAGGCCCTAAGCATAACTTGAAGAGTGAAATTGCGGTGAGGAGCAGGAGAAGAAGGCCCAAGAGGATGAATTGAACGCTGCTTACGAGCTGGATGGTCGGATGAGTACACACCAAATTGCGGGGAGGGGCTGAAGATAGCCAGGGTGGCTGCGGGTTGTCAAGGCTAGACGGTGACGGACGAGGAAGGCGTAGGCGGTTAGGGACGGGGCTGCGTCCTCAGACTCGACAGGCAGGATCTTCAGGGGTCTCTGGAGCCCACCGAGCACAGTGGGGGCGCTTGGGCGGCCAATGGATGCCGTAGGCTTCGTGATGACCTCGGAGGCAATAGGATAGAGGTGAAACCGGAAAGAAAGGGTGATGTGAGTGAGGGACTTTTTGTATGCACCTTATGGGCCTTTGGTTGGCTCTCTTTTCGGCGCAAGGCTTCTAAGGTCTTCCCAGGTTTGTGCTTTGATTTTCCCATTCCCATTGAGGACGAGATGGGGGAATCTGAATCTGATAGGGAAGATGACCTTGGGGTGTCCTCGGTTGCCCCAAGCTCAGCTTTTTCTTCTTATGGCGATCTTGTGGTTCGGTTTGCCGGCCTCCGTCTTGGAAATACTTAGGCTTTTTCCTATCCCATTCTTCTTCATTTTGGTAGCGCTTGGCCCTTGTAATGGCTGTTTTGACCCTTTATTAAAATGTTGATTCGTATATTCATACTCTTTGAATCTTTTTTTTACCACTTATGATAGAGATAGATGAATTCTGTGATTCTTCTTTGCCAGTGGGGCAGCCATGATCGCCTCTGATGTTGAGATTTACTGGTTCTTTTGAAGTCTGAGCTCCGTGTCCCACATTGGGCTTGGCACATGGTTCATGAAATTTGAGCTCCCGTGTGCTCTTGTGGTGAGATACATGGTTCCTTCGATCCCCGGGGCTGCAGTATCTCACTTTGGGTGAAATTGTTTGGTTCCTTCGAAGTTTGAGCTCAGTGTCTCTGTGATGAGCCATGGTTCCTTTGAGTCTAAGCTCATGTCTCACGTGGACTAAGTTTGCATGATTCATGAAGTACAGGCTCAGGTGTGTCTCCTATGGGTGAGCTACATGTGGTTCCTTCGAGTCAAAGCTTGTTGCTGTCCTCCTTTGGATGAAGGCTCCATGGTTCCTTAGTCACGATACACGTGTCTCCTTTGGATGAGGCTGGTTCCTTCAGAGAAGTTTGAGGCTCAGGTGTCTCCTAATGAATTTGAGCTACATGTGGTTCCCTCGAGAGTCGAGCTCCTGGCTGTCTCCTGTAATTTGAGCTGCATGGTTCCTTCGAAGTTCGAGCTCCGTGTCTCTCCTTTGGTGGCTGGCAGTTTCATGGTTGGGCTCAGAGGCTCTGAACTGAACTCACCATTGACTCTTTAATATCCGGAGCTGCAGGGCTCCGGCCCGAGCTATGTGGATCTTTAATATTCAGAGCTCTGGGCTCTGAGCTATTTCGCGTGGCTCTTTGCTAGACTTCGTGGCTGCCCGACATCAAACTCTAGAGAATACGAACTTAGGCGTACGTGGCTCTTTAATATAAAACTCACCGGGGCTCCCCGAGGGCGAACTCACATTGAAATAGCACTAATATCGAGCTCTGGGGCTCCCGAGGCGAGCTACGTGAGCATTGGCTTTTAGCTGCTCTTCCTTGGGAAAGTGCGCGTGGTTTAAATGCCGGTCTCTGGAGAATCGGAACAAGCAGTGGCTCCCGAGCGTCAGGGCTTCTTTATAAATAACTTGCTTCCGCCAGGTTGTTTGTGTTATCTCTGCTCTGAAATTCCTTCCTCTCTCCAGAAGCCGATTTGCGAGATTCGTACATGATGAAGCTTGGTGTCTACGATCTTGTCTGAAGTCTGTTTTTGTGGTAGTAGGGTGGCGGTTTACAGTTCGTCGTTCTGCCATTTGTTGGGGTTGTGTTGTTCCCTAGTCCTTTTAGTTATGGGAGTTGCGTTGTTCCCTAGCCCTGCCATTTGATGGATTTGGGTCAGGGGTCACGCTTGGAGGGGGCGGCGTGCTTTGAATGCTTCAAGGCCCGTTCCTTTTGCTATACCTCTCCTCCCTTCTTTTCTTCTTATCCTTCTTTTTATTTTTCTCTTTGTTGTGGTTTTTTCCTTAACTAGGTGTTTGTCGATTGTAATTTTCTGAGATATAGAGAAGCCTTTGCGATTGTAATTCTGAGACAAGCGTAATAAAGTCTGATCTTTTGGAAATGTGTACTTGTCGATGTTTTCTTTGTATCCTCCTCGAAAGGCCCCTTCTCGGTCTCGTGACTGGGTTTCGACTAACAAAAACTCTTACGGCACTGCTTTGTGTTCACGAGAAGAGTTAGTAGGCCGAAAATAAGCAAAAATTGTTATTTGAGCGGAAGTAGAACTATTGCGTTTTATTAATAAGTACAATTTGAGGTTTAGGGGTAAAAGCGCTTGAGGTGCTCGGCATTCCAGTAGTGTTGCAGGGTCTTTGCCTCCTCTGTTTGGAGTTCATAGTTGCTAGGACGGATTATTCGTGATACGATATAGGGTCCTTCCCGGTCGTCCAGTTTCCGTGGTAGGGCCATTCCCTTCTTGGTAGGAGTTTCTTGAGTACTAGGTCACCGGGCTTGAAACTATTAGGCATGACCTTCCGATCATAGTACCTTACTGTTTTTCGTTGGTAGTCCTTGGCACACTTTAGAGCTTGCTCACGCTTCTCTTCTAGGAGATCGAGGTTCAGGCGGAGAGTCTCCTCATTGCAGTCGGTACTCGCGAACTTGATACTGGTGACTAGCCTAGCCTCCAGCGGGAGACTGCGCACCGGTGCTAAATGCCAAAGGCGAATAAAGTTTCACTTAGGTTCTTGACTTACGTGTAGTTACGCTATGCCCATAGTACCTGGGGGTGTTCACCCATTTTCCCTTAGCGGTGTACCCAGCAGTCTTGATCTTTGTGAGAGTCCTTGTAGTGACTTGTGCTTGTCGGATTAGGCTGCGGATGGTACACGGGGATGAATATTGAGTACTTGATTCAGGAGCTTGGTGCAAAAGCTTTTGAATCTCTAGTTGTTGAACTGTTTTCCATTATCTGATATCAGCGCTTTTGAGATTCCGAACCTACAGATTATGGACCACCAAACGAAGTTGCGCACCTTTTGCTCGGTGATTGTCGCCAATGCCTCGGCCTCAGCCCATTTAGTGAAGTAGTTCACTCCTATAATAGCAAATTTTCCTTGACCCCTTCCAATGGGCAAGGGGCCGGTGACTATGTCGATCCCACTCACGAAAGGCTAGGGGGCTTATAGTAGGGTCGGTGGCTCGGTGGGAGATGAGAATCTTGGCATGCTCTTGGCGGTCTGCACTTTGGCTAATTACATTAGTCTTTGGGCATTGTGGGCGACAATACCCTTGCCTAAGGGTTTTCACCCCTTAAGGCAGAGACTCAGATATGGTTTCCATAGATGCCTTCGTGCACCTCTCTTAGTACGTAGTTGGCATCTTCCTTTCCTATGCATTTGAGGAGGGGTGCGAAAAAACCCTATTTATAAAGGGTCCCCCGAAAAAGAGCGAATCTAGTAGGCCGTATAGGTTGAATCTTCTTTTGGATCGCAGCAATATCTGTTTGATGGGTAGTCGAGATGGGATCCATCCACCTCGATGCGGTCATTATTAGGGGAGGACCTCATAAGATTGTTGGCGTCTTGGGGTTCCATGAGGTGCTTTCGATCGAAACTCGTCACGTCGGGATCTTCTTGCGGCACTGTTGCTAGCTTAGCTAGGGCATCCACCCGTGAATTCTCCATCCTTGGGATGTGTGCGAGGCCGGACCCGTCTGGTTTTTGACAGCTTCGTATCTTCTTGAGATAACAGATCATCTTTTCGTCTTTCACTTTGTAGTCATCCTCTATTTATTTCACTACCAACCGAGAATCGCTGCATACCTCCAGTTGATCATCCTCCATAGAGTGGGCGAGGTTAAGTCTAGCAATGACGACTTCATATTCGACTTCGCTGTTGGAGGCCTGGAATCCGAATCTGAGTGCATATTCCACGTCGATCCCATCCGGGGAGGTCATAATCAATTATGCTCCACTTCCATGGGCATTGGCGGCGTTATCTACGGACTAACCTCCAGATGGGGGGTCGGATGCTAGTTAGGCGGTTTCAGTGGGCTCTGCCGAGGTGAAATCCATGATGAAATCGGCAAAAAATTGCCCTTTGATCGCTGTTCTTAGCATGTACTTAATGTCGAACTCACTCAGCCCTATGGCCCATTTCACTAGTGTTCCAGAGGTTTCTCATTTATGCAATATTTGCCGTCAGATTAATTAAATTTCAATAGTGTGGGCTTGGAGGTATGATCGGAGATCTTACGCGTGGTCACCAATGCTAGAGCAGACTTTTCCATCTTCGAATTACCTTTCCTCTACTCCTCTCGGTACCATTACGATAATAGGCCCAGGTTCTTGTGTTTCTATCCCGTTCTCGACCGAGCGACGCAGTGAGAAATTGGAAGCTTGTTAAGTAGAGCATGAGGAGTTCTCCCTCGGAAGGCTTACGAGGAATAGGGGAGGGAGCTCAAGTATGGGTTTTATTTGTGAGGCAGCTTCCTCACAGTGGGCATCCCATTGGAATGCCTTTTTAGAATTTGAAAAAAGGGTTGACACTTGTCACTTGATTTGAACTTCATGACTCAGTAGCGACTTTTTCTCTAGGTAAAGCGGTAAACTTCTTTAGTGTTTGAGGCGGTCCACATATCGAGCCACGACTCTTATTTTGTGCAGTTGGCCTACATTTCGTGGTACATTGACTATGAAACCAGGAACTTCCTGAGAGACTGCAGCACACTTGGTTGGGTTTAACTTCATCTTGTAGTCCTTTAGGACTTAGAACACCTTAGCCATATGATTGACGTGGAGACCTGCCTTGACTGATTTCACTAGCATGTCATCTATATACACCTCCATGGATTTGCCAATCTATTTCTGGAACATCTTAGTTACTAGCCTCTGATAAGTGGCTCCTGTGTTTTTCAACCCAAAAGGCATTACCCTAATATGTCGTTCCTGTCGATCATGGAGGGTCTTCTCACAGTCGTTGGGGTCAAATCCGATATGGTTGTAGCACGGCGTCCATGAAGCTAAGGAGCTCGTGGCCAAAGGTGGTGTCTACTATGAAGTCAATTCGAGGTAGGGGAAAGCTGTCCTCTGGGCAGGCTCGGTTGACATCAGTAAAATCAATGCAGAGTCGCCATTTTCCATTTGCCTTTTTGACGAGAACTACGTTAGTTAGCAATTTGCCATTTTCCACGTTAGCTCGGGCGTGGAGAAGTTTGCTGATCTCTTCGTTGATTGCCCATACGCCTCTACGGGGCGAAAGCGCTGCTATTTGGTATTTGGTTTGAAAGAGGGGTTGATGTTGGCTTGTGGGTGATGGTGCGAGATTGATTCCTTCCATGTCCTCTTGCTTCCAAGCAAATACTTTCACATTCTGTTTTAAGAAGTGGATGAGAGGGTCTCTGATTTCTTCGGAGAGCTTGGATCGGATGTAGGTGAGTGTTCGATTTGACCGTCAAGTTGTGCGGTTCCGACTCTTACGGGGTGTGACCGGTGTCGGTTCTCTCATATCGAGCGCTTCGTCACGTGGGCCCATCAAGCGCTTTCTACTTCATTGATGCCGTAACTTAGCTCCCCGGGGCTGTTTGTTGGTCTCCTCGGGCCTTTCCTACCCCATTTATGTAGAATTTGGCAGATATATGATAAGCGGAGGGATGGCCCTTATGGCATTGAGGAAGGCTGTCGATTAACATGTTTATGCGTCGATGAGGCCTCCACGATGAGGAATTCCGTCGTCGTTGTGGCCTGGCATGGGGGGTCTCCTAGAGTGAGCACCAGTTATACTAATCCCAGGGGCAGTACTCTATCTCCGGAGAATCCCCTTAATTGGGCGTTTACCGGTTCTAGCTTCTCTCTTCCGATGCTGATTTTGTCAAATGTCGACGCGAAGATGATGTCGGTCGAGCTCCCGTTGTCGATTAGGACCTTGTGGACTGTTTTATTGGCCTGGCTTGACCATATTGTGAGGTCATCAGCCAGAGTGTTGGTAGCCTTCGAGGTTAGCGTCCAGAAAGGTTATGGTGGTATCTAGCAGGGAGCTTGGACCGCGACTGCACCTCCCAGTGTCTCCACGATTTGAGCTGCGTGGGTGGGCCTTCTTCATTTGAGCCCCGGACTCCCCACCTTCGGCGAACCCCCCAAAAATCACATTGATCTGTCCTAGAGGTTGCTGATGCTAAGCTGGGGCTGGCTGACGGGGTGGTGGGGGAGGTACCCGGTTTCGATCTTCGGGAGTCACGTAACGGCGGAGATGTCCACGTCGGATCAGGAATTCAATTTCTTTTTTCAATTGAATACAGTCATATGTTTGATGCCTGTGATCTCTATGGAAGTCGCGATACTTGAGGTCATGTCTCTTTTAGTTTTGGGTCCATCTTTGTTGAGATGGCTGAATGCCAGAAACTTCTCATGTTGTACTTCGTATTGGACTTGAGATACTGAGGCCGTCATGGAAGTGAACTATTGAGGTGGATACCGCGGCTACAACTACGGTAGGGTGGACCAAAGGTCCACGGCGTTCACTCTTTTCTTTGGAGATCGTCTACATCTTCCACTGGCCTCGTGGGGACTTTGTCTATGTCTCTTCGGCTGCTTGGGAACTTAGATTTAAATATTTATTATTTTAACATATTAAATATATATATTATAAATAAACAGGGATATTAAATTTTTTATAATTTTATTTCATTAAAAAATTAGTATATAAAATTATTATTTTTTATAAAAATGAGGTGGATTCGGACTAAACCTGATTCCAACGGTAACATGAGAACCTATCCGTTTCCATCTTTAAATTATTTAGATCAAGCGTGGGAAGTTACGTTAAGAAAAGGGAGTGGACGATAGTCAGTAGGAGACTCTTTCTATTTTTCTTGTTGTCCTTATTTTGAAGAACATAAAAAAATTATTAAAAATAAAAACAAAACATGTCCTTAATACCTATTCAACGCCTCCATGCATTTCATTATCGAGATTTTTGCACTCGCAACAGCTGATGGTATTAATATTTTTAAATTGCCCAGTGGATCAAAGGGTCTTTTGTTACTTTGAAAATGTCTTGATATAATTAAAGAATAGTTCATATAACCTTTTAGTTATTATCACACTAATATAGTTTTTAATTTTATTCCATTGATTTCATAAAAGTTTATGAATCTTCATGACAATGAATAAGTTTGTCCTCTTCTTACTTTTACCCGTTCCACATTTTACATCAAACATGAATGAGACACTTGTGGTACTAGTTAACCCATCTACGAAGATAGAGAAAAATTAAAAAAGAAAAAGAAAAAAACGGGTAAATTATAAAATCAGATTGGCATGATAGCTAACCAACACATTATCATATCCCTCCTGAAATTACTTATATCCTTCATATTATATTTATTGGCTCCATTACTGGGTCCAACCATGGATTGATCATATTTCCTGTTGAACAAGGCTTTAAAGATGATTCTTTTAAAAATACTTTCAACAAAAAACATTTCCAATAAAAATGCTATCAAATATGCCATTTTTCCAAAAATCAATACTATGAGTGATTTTCGACTATTAATGTTTTAAAAAATTAATATTTTTCGAAAAAAAAAAAACTTTTGAGAGCCAAAATGTTTCAGTTTGCTTGAAGTGAATGATATATAAAATGGACGAACAAAGATCGATGAAGACAAAAGACTCATCCAGAGCTCTTTACTCTCACATTCAAACATTAATTAGGCGTCAAGATCCACAAATAGAGTAAAAATATTATCAAGGCATATTGATTCCCATAAAACTTTGTGCCTGCAAATTTAAAAAAATAAAGAAATTAAAATATTTTGAAGTTGGAATTAAAGTTAAATGAAGGAATAAATTGATGGTATCTATCATAATATATAATTGATTAAGAAACATGGAGACAAACGAAAGGTTCAAGCATGAAGGAGCTAGAATTAATAATATATCAAAGGAATAAATTAGTTAAAAATTTTGTTGTGTTCCATCCGTAAACTAAACCCCAAAAACCTAACCAATTAAAGATCTAATTTAATATAACAAAAATTATATTAAATTAATCTAACTACGGGTTTGTGAACTTTGATTAATATAACGAGACAAAAGTTATTCTTGATACATATGGTTTTTAATTAGAATAAAAAATTTTAGGACATGTTTATTTCGTGTTTTTTTAAAACTGTGTGATAATAGTTTGTAAGAAAATATAAAGAAACGTAAGTTTACAGTGTTATCGAATATATTCTTACATTATTTGATTTAATATTTTTTGTGATGTACGTGTTTTAAAGCAAGAAAAAAAGAGCAAACAAAAGTATTTTCTTTGTTTATTAGAGAAAAAAACAGTTTTCGGCGGTTGTAACTAAACATGCCCTTAATCACTCATCAAATAGGCTCTAAAATTCAAGAATACAAGAATCCAAAAAATAGAAAATTAAGTGTGGAAGATCACCCATCTTCCTACTTTTGCATGATATTATCATCCAATATCATGTTGGCATCATACTTATACTCTTCCCTCATCAATTTAAGCAATTGACCCCACTTACGATATTTCTTTTTTGGTCCATCTATAAATACACGAAACCAAAATTTAAATTCTGTCAAAGCTCTCAATTCAAAAATTATATACAAAACATGCATTTATATGATAACTGATGGGATAGTCTTTCATTTTGCGCCGCTTTTTGGATCCCCAAAATATTGTGACTGCTACTTACGTAGTCACTCTTACTCATCCCATTAAGAAAAATCACAATCCGGTTGGAAACTTTGACACATGTAGGGTGTTCGGGGTTTTAACACGCGCTTTGTCCATTTGTTGCAGCACCCCACCGTGGCCGGTGGCGGTTATTGCAGTACATCGAGGGAGTATCTTGGGATAGGAAAAAAGTTCGGAGCGAAGTAGGATATAAGCATAAAATGCAAAAAGAGTGTTTGTTACCTTATCCCTAACTTCAAATTCTTATACGGTTTATAGGATATTGAGGTGATTCTTTTCATAGTATTCAACGATTTTGTGAGAGGAAATGTAGAACTGAGCATAGAGAATGCGCATAGTTAAAGGTTTCTCCATACAGAAAATGTGGGCTTCACAGACATCAACTATGTGTATGATTGGAACTTTTCCCAGCAACTCCTCCAATGTCCGGAGTAATTGGTAGTGATATGGGTTGTCTGTGAGCTGCGGGATCAGCATGCGTATTGTGGCGGTGCAGGAGGCAGGTGTCCCTCTCCGCGAGTCCTGAAGCTAGTGTCACTACCTCACGGCCGCCGTGCATCGTTGCCGTAGCTGAATCTCTTTCTCCGCTAGTGTCTTAGAATCTACGTACTCCTATATATGTCACACATTGTCATAACAATTAGTGTTTTGTGGGATCACGGGGCCAAACCAAACAAGCAAATAAACACCTCATAAGGATCAAACAAACCACCACATCAATGTGAAGGATTGGATCAGGTCTCGTCAGTGACGGACCTAGCTAATGCCTAAGGGGGCATATGCCCCTCTTAAATTTTTTTGCAAATTTTTTTTTCTCTTGTAGCCAGGGTGGATTTGAACCCAAAACCTTAATTATGCTTCCTCTGAATATGGAAGATCCTATACCATTAAACTAGAGTTTCAAGTTTGTTAATTTATGCCCCCTTTGAACTAAATTCCTAGGTCTACCATTGGGTCTTGTATCATTTGTAACAACTTCCTTCCAATCATATAAATATAGATATTATTTGCTTTTGGGTCCAAAGGGACTAACAACTTTTAAAATGCATCTAATAGGTTAAAAGGAGGTCATACTCATATAGTGTCAAATGAATTTTCTCTTAGATATGGTGGGATGTGAAGATTAGGGCATGATTGTTTATTGTTTTTGAAAACTGTTTTTTGTGCTAAAAAACAAAGAGTATAAGAAAAACACAAATAACATTGTTGGGTTGATTGTCTACAGTTTTTGAAATTTGTTTTTTGTTTTGAAAAACAAGAAGAATAAGGAAAACATGGAGAATACGTTTAGTTCTCATGGTTTTTTTGTCGTGAGAAACAAGGAGAACACATAAAACACTAAATTCAAAAAATAAGAATAGTTTTCATATAATACCAAAATGGTGTTCCATATAAAAACCATTCTCAATAACAGTTTTCAAAAACAGGAACTAAACAGGTCAATTCCCAATTCTAAAAAAACTCAAAAAACACATAAAATACTACAAATTCGCAATGTTAACGCTTTCAGTTAACATCATTTCAAGCAGTCTCACCATGCCAAAAACTATTCTCATAAAAAGTTTTCAAAAATAGGAACTAAACGTACCTTTACAATCATAAATGTGAGTTTTGTTGGGGATTTTTGTTTTTTTTTGTAGAGCTAAGAAATGGTAACTAATTACCTCCACGAAAGTATAAGTCTCGTAGGGAAGTGAGAGGTTAAGAGGGGTCCAACAAGATTCATCCATGGAATCCTTGAAACTAGAGGCGCCATCTGTCAAGGGCGACGCCGCCATGACGGTGGCGGTATAGATGAGTCGCCTCACCGATCCTGACTTAATACAAGACACGTAATCCTCTCGCCCTGCAAGAACCCGGCAGCCTTCCGTGTGGTGTTCTTATAATGTCAATTTTCGCCATGGAAACAATCGATTCAAACTACTTTGATAAATATTAAAATTAAATAATTGAAGATGATAAAAAGGATAAAGTGCACAAATGTCCTTGAGTTTTGTGTATATGTCTCATTTTTTATTTTACTTTTTTCTGTCTCAGGATACCCTATGCCCATCCCTTAAAAAAAGCAGTAATCATGCTAAAAACTCTAACACATGTGGGTGCTTAATAGACGATTCAATAAATATTTATCCATGTGTAACCTTTTCTAACGAGTAGTGACATGACTGAGCTAAGGACATAAATATTAAAGATATATTGAGATCGAAAAAAGGTTATGAGAAAAATAAGACATACGCGCAAAACTAAGGGTATTCGTGTGTACCTTATCCCAAGACAAACAAGTGGGATCTGATTATATTATCTGATGGGAGATTACCTGAAAACCCTCAGTATGATGCATGGGGGTGGCCACATGGAATACGAACTCACACCCTCTAATGGCCTCCTCGAATTCATCAGGATTGTAGATGTCGGCCTGAAACATCTTCAGTCCGGTCTCGGCGCCGGGGAAGCTCCGGAGAAGTCCCACCTTCGCTTCATCATCTGCAATTATTCACCATGGCCAAAAAATCCCAAATGGGTAGATCGAGAGTCGAGACACAAAAAAAAAAAAATAAAAGGAGAGAAAAAAATCACAGAAAAATACTATAGGGTGAGTACCCAAATTTCTGAGTGTTGCATGGACAGTATAGCCCTTCTGCAAAAGCTTGTTGACGAGGTAAGAGCCAATGTAACCGGCGCCGCCGGTAACACAAACCTTGCAGCTCGTTTTCTCCATTGCAGGTGTACTGTGTGTTGCTGTTGCAGCACTGTCCATGATTCGATCTCTTCTCATTTTCCCTATCTCTTATAGATAGCCCCACAAGCGGCTGGAACAGCTAATGGCCCCTTGGACAGCTTCCCCACAAAATGCCATGAACTTTGGATGACTCCAAATAAAATTAACGTCATCATTTGTCATCACATGTATATATGTTTGGAGATGTTGCATAATCTAGTCAGGCCTTAGGGTACTTTGTTCGGCAATGGCCACCATCAATGTTTCTAAATTCGGATCGGAGTAGCTGTTCTGATAGGCTGGTCGATCCATCACATTTTTAATCAAGTTCTAGTCAGGTTCCATCCTGGGTCGTTCAAAGTTTGACCCTCGGAACTGATCTAGTTTTTAAGTTTCCTTAGGATCATCAAAGGATTTATACCTAGTGATTAACTCTAGGACCCCATAGGATTTAGTTAATCGGTGCCAAAGTTGGCCCGGAGACCCAATTCCAACTCCGTCTCGTTTATTTAAACCATTTCCAATACCTATTTCATTTAAAAACTTAAATGGGGTGGAGTGAGGCAAGTTCCCATGCTCCTTTAGCTTTTATTTTATATTTTATTTTATTTATTTTTTATTTATATTATATTAAAATCAATATAGTTCATAAAAAATAAAAAATTATAAATTTTTAGGAGTTATTTTATTAAAAAATATTTTAATTATTATTATTTATATTAAAATATAAAATAAAAAGAAAAATATTATAAAATCATTTTTTTAATATATTTGGGATGTGGTAAGACGGGAACATAACAATACCCAAACTTAGGAAAAAAAGCAACATCCCTTTAAAAACCCAAATACTATTAAACCAAACCCATCCCTTAAGGGGCTAGGAAAAACGAGAACCCGAAAAAACCCGTATATTACCATCCCTAGTTTAATCTTACTGTGAATTAGGCATAGTGTTTTTCTATATATTTTTTTAAAAATGTTAAATATAGCCTTGGATTTATAAACACGGCAGTAGATTTTTCATTTCTAAAATGATCCAAAAAGAAGAAGACAAAATCTCTTTTTCTGTCACATGATCAAATTTCCAATAAGTATATATGTTAGTTATAGGATCAAGACATCTAAAGACCATAAAAATTTAAAATTGAGGGGACAACCTACAATGGAGCCACACCATCGCCAGCCATGATTAAGGTAATGAAACAATGTTAAACCTCATTGGCTTTGTTCCATCAGCTGTGATCTAGCAACATGTATTAGATATGCTTAAAAGTTTAAAATAAAACAAGGTTTGAAATAGCTGTATTTTAATATTCTAAAAATATTTTTTTTCAAAAAAATATATATTCCAAAAATATTTTATTTCAATTTTTTTTTCCGCAACTAAACACTTTATTTATAACACTTTCTTAGACATCGGCTTTACCATAGGTATGCATCGATGATTTTATTGATCTCCTTGATCAATATGAGAAGAGGGGTCCTCAGATTCGGTCATCTTGCATGATTTCGGGTTTCCGCTTTGCAATCGAGAGGAGTGGTTTGGTGGACCTTGGCATGATGGGCTATGCATTCACATGGGAATGGTCGAGGGGTTGGAACTTCGATCAATGACATTTTTTTATCAAGTTCTAAGTTAGGTTCCATCTTGGTTCGTTTAAAGTTTGACCCTCGATCAGAACCGATCTAGTTTTTAAGATTCCTTAGGGTTATCAAAGGATATATACCTAGTGATTAACTCTAGGACCCCAAAGGATTTAGTAGACAGGTGCGAAAGATAGCCGGGACATCCAAGTGACTTATTTGATTTGGTGAGAGTTTATGAACCTAAATTTGATAAATTTAATCTAGAGATGGCAATGAGACGGGTTTGGGATGGGATGACTTAATTCCAACTCCGCCCCGTTTATTTAAACCATTTCCTATACCTATTTCATTTAAAGACTTAAATGGGTTGGGGTGAGCCAAGTTCCCATGCCCTTTATTTCTATTAGATTAAAATTAATATAGTTCATAAAAAATAAAATATTATAAATTTTTAGAAATTATTATTTTTTAAATATTTTAATTATTATTATTTATATTAAAATATAAAATAAAAATAAAAATATTATAAAATCATTTTTTTAATATAATTGGGATGGGGTAAGATGGGACATAACAATACCCAAACTTGGGAAAAAAAAGCAGGATCCCCTTAAAAACCCAAATATTCTTAAACCAAACCCATCCCTTAAGGGGCAGGGAAAAACAAGAACCCGAAAAAACCCGTATTTTGCCGTCCCAAGTTCAATCTTACTGTAAATTAGGCATAATGTTTATCTATTTTTTTTTCAAATATTAAATATAGTCTTGGATTTATAAACACGGCAGTAGATTTTTCATTTCTAAAAACGAGAACCCGAAAAAACCCGTATATTGCCATCCCAAGTTCAATCTTACTGCAAATTAGGCATAGTGTTTATCTATTTTTTTTTTCCAAATATTAAATATAGCCTTGGATTTATAAACACGCCAGTAGATTTTTCATTTCTAAAATGATCCAAAAAGAAGAAGACAAAATCTCTTTTTCTGTCACATGATCAAATTTCCAATAAGTATATATGTTAGCAGGATCAAGACATCTAAAGACCATAAAAATCTAAAACTGAGGGACAACCTACAATGGAGCCACACCATCGCCAGCCATGATTAAGGTAATGAAACAATGTTAAACCTCATTGGCTTTGTTCCATCAGCTGTGATCTAGCAACATGTATTAGATATGCTTAAAAGTTTAAAATAAAACAAGGTTAAGTTTAAAATAAAACAAGGTTTGAAATAGCAGTATTTTAATATTCTAAAAATATTTTATTTCAATATTTTTTTTTACAACTAAACACTTTATTTATAACACTTTCTTAGACATCGGCTTTACCATAGGTATGCATCGATGATTTTAATGATCTCCTTGATCAATATGAGAAGAGGGGTCCTCAGATTCGGTCATCTTGCATGATTTAGGGTTTCCGCTTTGCAATTGAGAGGAGTGGTTTGGTGGACCTTGGGATGATGGGCTATGCATTCACATGGGAATGGTCGAGGGGTACTTCTAACTGGATAGAGGAACACTTGGATAGGGCGATGGCTACGCAACCTGCACATAGTGTTGTCTATGTCATTACCCATTTTTTTGATCCAAAACATCACCAGTAAAACAGAAGATCTCGGCGTTTTCGTTTTGAAAATGCATGGATAAATGAGGAAGACTGTGGAGAGGTTATCCAAAACAACTGGGATCTTTCGCAAGGGCACCATCTTCAGGAAAAAATCCAGCCTTGTGGCCAGTGTTTGGTTCAGTGGGGGGGAGGTTTGGTGAAGAATTTCATATGCAAGCTTGGTGAGTGAAAACAAAGAATGACTTTTTTACGGGGAAGGCATGATCCGGTTATTCTTGCAGAGTTTACTTCAGTCAAGTATCGTTATGTTCAGTTGCTAGGACAAAGAGAGGTATTCTGGAAGCAACGTGCAAAACAACATTGGTTGTTGGAGGGAGATGCTAATACATGTTTTTTTTTCCACTCAATGGCTTCAGCTAGACAACGTAAAAATATTTTCTACCAGTTGAAGGATGAGTTTGGGGTATGGAGGGATAAAAACAGTGGTATTGAAGAGCTGATGGTGGCATATTTTGATACTCTATTCACGTCTGAAGGCCATGCTAGTGGGGAGTGTCTGGATCATAATGGGCTACTCGTCTCAAAGGATGATAATGCTATGTTAACTGCTCCATTTACGGATCTCAAGATCAGGGATGCATTATTTTCTATGCACTTAGATAAATCACCTGGGCATGGAATGAACCTTACGTTTTTTCAGAGGTATTGGCATATTGTTGGAAATGATGTGTAAGCAACATGTTTGTCTTATATTTCCCACTTTGCCCTACCATTGGGGATTAATGACACACATATAGTGCTTATCCCGAAGAAGGAAAATATTGAGTCCATGTCTGATCTACGAACGACCTATCTCGTTATGTAATGTGATCTACCAGATTGTTGCCAAGGCCATAGCGAATTGCTTAAAAAAAGTTCTGCCCCATGTGATCTCCCAATCACAGAGTGCTTTTGTCCCAAGTAGGGTTATAACTGATAATGTCTTACTTTCTTTTGAGATAATCCATTTTTTTTAATAGGAAGACCCAAGGTAAAACAGGATTTGCTGCGTTTAAGGTGGACATGGCAAAAGCTTATGATAGGGTTGAATGGGCTTTTCTTGAAAAAGTTTTGGTGCATATTGTGGGTTAGTTCATGGGTGTAAAATAGCCAGGGGGGCTCCCGAAATATCTCACCTTTTTTTTGCTAACGATTGTTTTCTATATTTGAAGGCATATGATGTTATTTCCGTAATACTTATATTAATTTAAAGCAATTAAAAATAATAAAGCTTTAACAAATAAATTAAATATCATAAGCAAATGCAATAAATAAACCGAGCCAACAGAATTCACTGTTTAGCCTTAAGGAATTTTATTCCCTCTCTGCACTCCAAGGTTACAGAATTTAATTCTCCAGATAGAACTGTTTAGAACCCACCGGGTGTAGCGCATTTCAAACGCAAAAATTTCAACGCAAAGAGCGGAGTGAATCACACGACCAAGAATTTGAGAGGAGAAAGAATGCAAAGTCTCGATTTTTCAACCACGAAAAATGTTTTTTTTTGTAAATGGGGAACCTGAATTTATAGAAACCAAGGGTGCAACATGAAAAATTGCAATGGTTCCTAAGGGTTGCAACTTGAAAAATTGCAATGGTTCCTAAGGGGTGCAACTTGAAAAGTTGCAATGGTTCTCATTTCCATTCACACCAATATATTATATATATATAATTCCCAAATAACTTCACATGAACGAGAATGCCAAGTTTTGAAAACTATGCATAAAACTCGTGAGATTCACAATTAAGAATTAGCAAAGATCTCGAATAAGTAGGTTTCCTTGAACTTTCCGAGTGAACATATATATCGAGTATACTACACCCAGATGCGATATCTTTTGAACCGTCGACTTTGCATACTAAGACAATATGTCACACAACTAACTCTTATCCGCTTTTTGGTTCTCATTGTTGTGTTCGTTTTAGCCATGAACACCGCCTGATCTCATGAGTGTTTAGAGAACTGGCCTTCTTTTATTCTCCTTGAAGCGGCTCACACTTCACACTCACATAGGTGATTCCTAAACGTGTATTCAGAAATACACCATTTGATCAATCTTATGTCAAACCCTGGGAAATCATTAAAAACCTTCATTTTAGGTTTATCCTTATTTCGAACATTGTCTCATCATGAGAATGGATTTAATAAATTTGACAATGTTGGACCATCAAACACAACTTTGTTTTCTCTTTGAACCTAGATCTTGGGATCTCCATTCTACTAGGTAGAGTTACCGCCATGATGATTTGTCCTAGGCCACAGTCCCATTCCCCTCGATGATTTTTCAACTAACTCTCTAGATAACTCCACTAGAGATTAATTGTCTAACAGTGTTATGTCTTCGTCGTATGTGACGAGATTTTCCATCAGACATAATACTCCTGCACTCCCTTCCGATAGCCGCCGACTATCACAATGTATGCCTATCTGGAGTTAACGGTTCGGGGCCGCAACGAAATATCTCTAAGAAATTCGGTCATTCAAATTTTCTTCACCGGCTTTATCCAAAGCTATGAATTCAAACATTGTGTAATCCAAGATGCAAGTTTGCTTAGAAGATTTTAGATCGCTCCCCACCAACCGTAAACACATATCCACTAGTGGGATTTGATTTTGCTGAACCTATGATCCAATTTGCATCACTATAACCTTCAATCATCACTGGATAATTTTTGTAATGCAAAGCAAAATTTGCATGTTTTAAATATCCCAAACACGCCTCATTGCCATCCACGCGCTTTTATTTGGATTACTCTTCGTGCATCGACTAAGCTTACTCTATTACACAAGCGATATCCTGTCGAGTACAATTCATGATGTACATTAGACATCCTAAAACTTTAGCGTAATCCACTTTGAGACTCACTTTCACCTTTTTTCTTTGCAAGAGCAAGGCTTGTGCTCATCGGGACGCTTTTCACTCTTTGAAATTCAAATACTTTAATTTGTCAAGTACTTTGTCAATATAGTGAGATCATGATAGTGTTAGACTTGAGGAGTTCTCAGAGATTTTTATACCTAGAATAAAATCTCGCAACTCCTAAGTCTTTCATATTAAAATGATTTGGATAGCATTCGTTTTGTGGCATTTATGTCAATAATATTTTTTGCTTATTATTAACATGTCATCCACATATAGACAAACAATGACCTCAAGGATTAGGAGCATTTTTATATATACACATTTATCGCACTCATTAATCTTTGAATCCATTTGACAACATTACTTTGTCAAATTGCATGCCATTGCTTAGGTACTTGTTTAAGTCCATACAAAGACTTAACAAGTCGACGTAATTTTATTTTCTTTGTCCTCGGGACAATAAACCCTTCAGGTTGTTCCATATAAATTTCTTCCTCCAATTCTCCATTTAAAAAGGTTGTTTTCACATCCATTTGATGGATTTGAAGATCATACACAGCAGCCAAAGCAATTAACAATCGAATAGATGTAATTCTTGTGACCGATGAGTATGTATCAAAGTAGTCAAGACCTTCTTTTTGTCTAAACCCTTTGACAACTAGTCTTGCCTTATATTTGTCAATAGTACTATATCATCTTTCAATTTTCTTTAAAAATCCATTTATATCCTAATGGCTTGTTTCTGAGGAAGATCAACCACCCCACGTATGGTTATTCAATATGGATTCAATTTCACTATTGACTGCTTCTTTCCAATATTGAGCTTCATAAGACTTCATTGCTTCCTTAAAAGTTTGAGGCTCATTTTCTAACAGAAATGCTAGAAAATCTTGACCAAAAGATTTCCAGTACCCTTTTGACATTTACTACGCCGTGTTCCTCAATATTAGGCACATTTTCCTCAATAATTTCCCGTGGTCGCTTGGAACTTTCACCAAGTGTTTTGCCTTCATTCTTATATGGGAAAATGTCTTCAAAGAATTCAGCATTGTCTGATTCTATTATTGTATTAGAATGAATATCGGGAATTTCTGATTTATAGACTAGAAAACGATATGCTTTACTATTGTTAGCATATCCAATAAAAATACAATCTATTGTTTTCGATCCTATTTTAACCTGCTTCTCGGTTTAGGAACTGTACTTTGCTAGACACCCCACACTTCAAGTAATTCAAGTTTGGTTTTCTACCTTTCCATTTTTCATATGGAATGATTTGTGTCTTACTATAGGGTACTCTATTGAGTATCTGTGTAGCTGTAAGGACAGCTTCCCCCCACAAGTTCTGAGGTAAACCATAACTTAGTAGCAAAGCATTCATCATTTCTTTCAATGTTCGAGATTCTTCCTTTCAAAGAACTCCATTCTGCTGTGGTGTATACTGAAATGGCCATTTAATGAATAATTCCATTTTCTAGACATATTTCTGAAATGGAAATTCATATTCACCACTCCTTATCACTTCCTCGATCATTTTAATCTTTTTATTAAGTTGATTTTCAACTTCAATTTTATATTGTTTGAATGCATCAATTGCCTCATCTTTGCTATTAAGTAAATATACATAATAATATCTAGTGCAATTGTCAATAAAAGTTATGAAATACTTTTTCCCACCGTGAGATGGTATTGACTTCATATCGCAAATGTCCGTATGAATCAAGTCCAAAGGTTCAGAATTCCTTTCAACTGAATTATAGGGATGTTTTGCAAATTTTGATTCAACACATACTTGACATTTGGATTTATTACATTCAAACTTCGCAATATTTCCATGTTTATCATTTTCTCAGAAGATTTGTAATTAACATGTCCCAAACGTGCATGCCATAAATTATCTCGACTCAAGTAAATAAGGTAAGAATCATTATTCTTATTATTATTGATTGTCATTACATTGAGCTTGAAAAGGCCATCGCTAAGATAGCCCTTTCCAACATACATATCATTTTTACTTATTACAACTTTATTAGAAACAAATACAACCTTAAACTGCTCTGACCGTGGCGTATGTCGAGACTAAATTTCACGGATTTCACACAGGACATTCTTTAGTGTCGAGTTTTGCCCGATGTCATTTTTAGGAGAATATTTCCAGGCCTTCTTCTATCTTGGAAGTTGAAGAATTTCCTCATATGCGCCTCTTCCTCAGTCCTACTAAAGCATAGGAAGAAAACATCCCTTGATAGCACAAACATGGCGGAGCAGCAGAGTCAATCTTACCCATTCCTTGGGTTTTTACCAAGTTGCAATTTCGAAAGAAAAGCACACAAATCTTCAATATCCATATCATTGGATTCGATGGTCATTGGCTTGACCTTTATTCTTATTTTTATTTTTAGGTGCACTCCATTCGAGGACCTATGTTCCGATTTACCACAATTATAGCAACTTCCTTTGAAATTTTTATTAAGATCACAGGGTTCTTGGACCATAGTTCTTCTTTCTTTTCTTTGCATTAGGAGCAGATTCAACTATATTTGCTCCTGATATGGATGATTGCCCGAGGCTTCTTTTTTCAAAGATGCCTGCTTGTCTTCTTCAATTTTTAATCTGGACACCGTCTTCAAGCTGGCCATCTCTTACGCTTTGTGTTTCAAGTAATTTTTAAAGTCCTTCCATGCGGGAGGTAACTTTTCTATAAATGCAGCTACTTGAAACGCTTCATTAATAATCATTCCTTCATTAAGAAGATCGTGAATTATTACTTGAAGTTCTTGGATTCAAGGCCACAAATGTACTTTGGTATCAACTATTTATAATCAAGAAATTGTCGCCACAAATTTTTAAACCAAATAAGCCTTCAAATCTTTATACTTTTTCTCAAGTGCTTCCTATAATTCTTTGAAGTATTAATATTAAGCCAGAGACATTATATAGAATATCATCTAACCCGCTCAAAATATAATTCCTGCAAAGGAAGTCGGAATGTTTCCAGGCTTCAATCAAAAGAAATCTATCTTTTTCGGGCACTTGTTCATTCAGGTTCGGAACCTCTTCTTTGATGAACTTTTGTAGACTTAGAGTCGTTAGATAGAAGAATATCTTTTGTTGCCATCTTTTGAAGTCTACACCGGAAAACTTGCTAGGTTTCTCCACCGGTGCAGAGGCAGTAACTTGGTTTGGAATGCTTGTTCATTTCAGATCCCATTTCAAAAATTAAACCAATACTTTATTAGTAAAAAAAATTACTACTATCAACTCGAGTAGAAAATCACAAAGATTTTAATCTCCTTACTTAAATTTATCGAGTAAAAACCACAAAGGTTTTAATCTCAATAGGAGTAGAAGATCCGAAGATTTTAGTCTCCTAAATTTTGAGTAGAAAACCACGAAGGTTTTAATTTCGGTAGGAGTAGAAAATCATAAAGATTTTAGTCTCCAAAATTTTGAGTAGAAAACCACGAAGGTTTTAATCTCGGTAGGAGTAGAAAATCATAAAGATTTTAGTCTCCAACAAAATAATAATAATAATAGAACCGAAATTAAATAAATGAATGAATAAATCCAAGTAGAAAACCACAAAGGTTTTAGTCTTGGAAACGATCTAAAATAAAGAAACAAATAATAATTCAAAGTAGAAAACCACAAAGGTTTTAGTCTTGGAAGAAATTAAAATAAGTAGACGGAAAATAATAATAAATAAATGAAATAAAATTCCTTAAGATTGTTATTTCCGTAATACTTATATTAATTTAAAGCAATTAAAAATGATAAAGCTTTAACAAATAAATTAAATATCATAAGCAAATGCAATAAATAAACCGAGCCAACAGAATTCACTGTTTAGCCTTAAGGAATTTTATTCCCACTCTCGGTACCTAAGGTTAATAGAATAATTCCTCCCAGGATAGAACGGTTTAGAACTCCACGGCAAAGCATTTCAAACGTTGTGTAAATTTCGAACGCAAAGAGCGGAGTGAATCACACGACTCGAAGAATTTTTGAGAGGAGAAAGAATGCAAAGTCCGATTTTTTCAAATCCACTAAAAATGCTTTTTTTTTGTAAAGGGAGGGGTCTGAATTTATAGGAAACCAAGGTGCAATGATGAGCACCGCTGCAATGGTCTTCCTAAGGGTTGCAACTCTAAAAATTGCAATGGTTCCTAAGGGGTGCAACTTGAAAAGTTGCAATGGTTCTCATTTCCATTCACACCAATATATTATATATATATATAATTCCCAACATATGATTGGGGAGGCATCTACTATAAAGCATAGTTTAAAGGAGTATGGTGATGCTGCGTGCCAAAAAATTAGTTACCAAAAATCTACCATTTCTTTTAGTCGTAATGTGCTCGTGTCTACCTCGAAAGCCATTTGTTCGTCTTTCTGCAATGTATATTTACAATCGATCATGGTCATTATTCGGGGTTTACCATCTTTATGGGACGAGGTAGAAGAAAGGCGCTTGAATATGTGAAAGATAGAGTATGGCACCGTCTATACCTTTGTGGTATGAAGCACCTCTCACGTGCGGGTAAGGAGGTGTTGTTGAAGATAGTAGCACCAGCCTTTCCAAATTATACCATGTATGTATTTCTTCTACCTCTTGGAGTTTGTCGAGATATAAAGGTCTTATTTAACTGGTTTTGGTGGGGATGCAATTTAAATGGTGGGAAAAGCATCAAATGGATGTAGTGGAACCGGTTATGTGATGAGTAAAAAACTCATTGAATTTTTAGTCCATCTTTATGATTTTATTACAATGTAATTGCTTGTTTTTTATGCAGAAATATGTACTATTTACCAAATTTATAGCAGAAATGAAAATTCCAACAAGGATCAGAAGTGAGAGCAATTCAATGGCCAAGGTGAGGGGTGAGGTCGCAACAGAGAATCGACGTCGCGACCAGAAGTCATACTATACTAAATGAAAAGTTGTTGCGACAAAAGAGAAGTTGCTGAGACAGAGAAAGGGCTTCAAGGAAGGATTTCATGTCGCGACACCATTTTGAGGTCGTGACACCGAAGGAAGACAACGATGGTTGCAATAGAGAATGGAGGTCGCGACTATGAATGGTCGATGACTGCTTTCGTCTCTACCAGTAAATTTAAGGTCGCGACAAAAATATAAGTCGAGACTCTTAATCGAGGTCGCGACTAGGAATTCATGTCATGGCTACGCTGGCTTAAGCAATCGGGACAAGAGCATAGATAAGAAAAGCAACCATTAATGTCGATTGACCGCTTTTAAGGCCGCGATACGTAAAGAAGATACTGTTGGTAAAGTAAAACCGTGTCTGATGCTGCGACAAAAATGTAAGGTGGGGACACCAATCGAGGTTGCGACCAGAAATTCATGTCACGACATAAAAATGAGCTGAACAGTTAAAACTGTCGTGACTAAGAAGTGAGGTTGCGACAGGATGCGGAGAAATGATGTCGCGACATGCTTTTAAGGTCGCGACATAATTAAATTTCAGCAAGGAGAAGAAACAATTAGGTCGCGACCTAAATCCCATGTCGCGACAAGACAAACAATTTTAAGTCGCAACATGAAAAGGGGAGCTGTGACCAAGGATGAGTGGCTGACAACAGAAATGATGTCGTGACATGCTTTTGAGGTCGCAACACAGAATGCAGTAGACAGCAAGGCATCCAGGTCGCGACATGGAACTAAGGTCACGACACAAAATCTATTAAGGGGTTAGAAAAACATGGTCGCAACAAAGATCAACATAGCTGGCAACAAAAATGATGCCACGAAATGAAATTGAGGTCGTGACATATATTTCAGCAAAGGGAAGAACAGTCAGGTTGCGACCAGAAATAGAAAATTGAATGTAAATTGTTGAGACTAAGAAATGAGTTTGCGACTGGATAGGAAGAAAGAATGGTCACAACATACTTTTGAGGTTGCGACAGGAATTGTAGTGATTAAAAAAACTACTTGGTCGCGACCTAATGTCCACGTTGCGACCAGAAAAGAAGCAGACCAGCAAATTCGAGTCGCGACCTACTTGAAGGCTCAAGACAACTGAATGATGTTGCAATCTGAGAGAGAGGCCGTGACTAAGAATTAAAGAGGCTGACAACATAAATGATGTCGCGACATCGAATCGAGGTCGCGACACATAAATGCAGTAAAGGCAGAAAGAGCCAAGTCGCGACACCAATTCTTAGAAACAAGAAAAGGGGTCGCAATCAGAGTTCTCACCGCTAACAACTAACATGGTCACGACAAGGAATTCATGTTGCGACCACTAATGAAATGCCACTGAAGAAACAAGTCGCAACAAAAAACATCAGGTCGCAGCTCAAGAATTGCAAGAACAAAGTGAAAGAACGTTGTGACCTCGCTTTCTTGGAGGTCATGACACTGATGTGATCCGTAGCCTCAAAATAATGTCGACAAGACTTAAGGTCGCCTAAAAGAGGTCAGCCATTTATTTTAGGGAAATCCACTTAGAGCCTTGGAATCAGGCCCAATTTTTTAAAGTTATAAATAGGCGTACACAGTTTTAGTAAAGCAGTTTCCGTTTTTTTGAAACCCATTGTTTGGGAGGACTAGGAAGACTCATTTTATATTTTAGAATAGACTTTTCTTTTATTTTATTTTATTTTCTTTTTCTGGATCTGAACCAGTAATCTATTAGAATGTAGAAGCTGGATTTAATTTTTCATTCTCTTTTCCAATTATGGCCTGGAATCAATGAAGTTCAGACAATTTTTGGAATTCATTTCTTCTAGTGAATTATAGTTACAGTGGATGTTCTTGATCAATACTCCATTGTCGATTGTGATTCTGTAATTGAGACGCATAAGTTCCATTGGAATGGACATGCTGTTAGTTACAGTCTTTTCTGCTTGAATTAGAAGGAATTTCCTGAAATTGGGATTTTTGATTTATTTGATTGATGTTGTTCTTAAACTAATTGTTCCTAATGGTAATATCTAGTATCCTTTCAAGGATTGGTTTCATGCTCGATTTTCGTGATACCGAGTGACACGTAGATGAAGATTCCTCCTTTGAGCTTGAATAATCAAAAATGGTATGCTAGACTATCATTGATGAACTATCGAGTCTAAGAGTTCATTAGATAAATTTCCATTTCACCATGGGCTGGATGTCACGAGTTTAAGGAATTGATTTAATGACCAAACGATTTCCTGTCTAATCTCGTTGATAGATCTTCGACCTGTTAGCTGAGATCTAATCAAGGAGAAGGAAAATCAAGACTGAATTAGGTACATGAGTCATTAACCATTTTGAAGTTTGGTAATGACCTGCATCAGATGTAAAAGAAATCACAAATTAATAGAAATGCAAGGTATGTATATTGAAAAAGAAAAATACCCAGATTTTATAAAGAGTGTGTTGAATATAAGTAACTGATTAGATCCTTTTCTTTGAAAGAAGAAGGGACCTCTAATTAGTGAATAGTGGTGAAATCCAATTTGCATTAATAGGCATCTTTGACAAATCCAAATCCAAAAATCAGGATAGAAAGAATTAATGAATTAAAATGTAGAAATTGATTGTTCCACAATAATTTCATTTCAAGCACTACTTACAGAGATCTGATTTGGTCCTGGGCTTTATTTTGTTTGTTCAATTCAAATTTATTATTGGGATGAAAAGTAATATAGGATTATTCGTTTTTTAAAATTCCGGGGCCAAACTATTAAAAGGAGGTTCAAAATAGCTGTGATCTTGAGTAGTTATTGGCAATTGATTTCGAACATTCTTGGTCACTGAGCCCGGCGGAAAATGTGATATCCGACTTTACATCCAATTCTTTACTACTAATGACCTCGTGGCACTTCGTTAAAGGTCATAGACTAATCCCATTATTAATTCCGCAACATAAAATCAGTTTTATTCATTTTCAAACAACTCAATTCAACTTTGACATGGATGCAGGAGAATTGTAAGGCTCATGTATAAGTGTTAAATTGAGTGGTTTAGTCTATATTTTCATAGACAATCAAGTTTTATGGCACCATTGCTGGGGGTTGAAAGGATTTGAATAAATCAATATTCTAACAAAAGAGAGAAGTGCTAATTTGGACATTTTTCTTTATTTTATAAAAGAACTGCACAAAAACAGTTTTGATAGCAGTGGTTGCATAAGCTACTGATCTTTTAGAGAGCTTAAAGGATATATGATTTGTGATACCACTGTTTCCAATTAATCTCAATATGTCTCCATTTTAGGAGGTTAATTAATGCATAGGAAGCCAGAATCATATCTGCTTCCTGTAGATTCTGAATTGGAAAGAACATTAAGAAGCTTAAGGAAAGTAAGCAGAGCAGAAAAAGCAACCATGGAAGATGAAAGAATTGATCATACAGTTGAACAAGAAACAAATAAAGAAAAGGCCCCAAATTCACAAGATACAATGGAGGATTGAGGCCTCACATATCCAAGGTAATACTCAACGCGACAACCCGGTGAGGCCAACAACTGAGCTAAACCAAAGATTGATCACCATGGTTCAACGGAATCAGTTTGATCGCCATCCTAATCAAGATCCTAATGAACACCTCGCGTATTCTCAGATGGCAAACACGCTTGAGCCGAATTTACGCGGAGACCAAAGAGGTGATAAAGCTACACCTCTTCCCTTCCTTAAGAGATATCAGAACCACATGGTATGAATCATTACCATATGGCTCAGCGGATACATGGGAAGAGTCAGGAAGCATTCCTAGGTAGATTTTTTCCCCCATCCCTCACAACTGAAAGAAGAAGGAAATCATAGTGTTCCAAATGCGGAGTGATGAAAGCTTGTATATTGTATGGGAAAGGTACAAAAGGTTGTGTCGGGAAGAGATGTCCTATGCATGGCATAGATCCGAAGACGCAAATGGATATTGTCTATCATTCTCCTACCGGATACTTTTAAGGGTATCATAGATGCTTCGCCGTGGGGCATTCAAGAGGAAAGTACGAGGGAGGCACGTCACACCCGACCCCTGGCCCGACCGATTAGCTATCCGCACCGGAAGTTCCGGGGTGTGCGACATATACCGGGACTTTAATCGAATTTTTTTTTCAAAGCCGAACTTATACCTGTGGGTATGGCCCACATCTTATAACAGAATCAAAATATCATATACATATCAAAAGAACTACCACCGGAGTGGTGTCCATCAAAATCTACACCCATATACTGAGTCCCATTTACAAATACAAACTCCAGACTTTTACAATTACTAAATCAAAGCGCTTAACCTACTCAGAGGAACCCCCCCTACTAAGCAGGCCGCCCAAATAAAGATGGAAGTCTTCGATGTCTTCTCCTCGTACCTACACCTGGACATTAAAAACCCGTATGTTTTACGCTTAGTGGGAAACATATGTCTTATGCATATACACATTTAACGCATAAAACAATAACATATAATATAATTTTCATGCATTTATATTATGAACTAATACAAGTACTTCATCTTATAATAGGCTTACACTTATTCAGATCTCCCGTAGGAGTACAAAGCTGATTCTTATGCAGAACTTATGCTTATAACAAACTTATGCTTATTCTGGGACTTTAGGAGTTACAGAAAGCCATTTATTCGAACTTATACTTATAAATGTACCTATGTTTATTCTCGACTCGCAGGGAGTTGGAGTAGAACTTATCCTTATTTAGAACTTATACTTATAACAAACTCATGTTTATTCGGGACTCCCGTAGGAGTTACAGAACTTATCCTTATTCAGAACTTATACTTATGACAGACTTATGTTTATTCAGACTTTGAGAGTTACAAAACTTATCCTTATTCTAACTTATACTTATACGCACTCATGTTTATTCCTGGACTCCCGTAGAGATACAAGATCTTATGCTTAAGGCGCAGGTACCCTTAGGTACTACAAGGCTGATACTTATACCATAGGGTTTATACTTATACTACGGAGATTACACTTGTTTGGAGGTACCCGTAGGTATCACAAAGATTACGGAATGTATACTGGTATTGCGGAACTTATTCTTATACGGGAGTACCCGTAAGTACCACGGTTCAACAAACCCAGACGCACACTTTTATATCGAACTTATCTTATAATTACACGGAGTACCCGTAGGTACTACGAAGTTTATCCTTATCCGAAGCTTATAAGGAGATACCCGTAGGTACTACGTAAATTAATCGATACGTGATACCCGTAGGTACTTTTAAGTTATATTTATACAGAGATACTTTTGTATCTGTGACTTGTACTACGTGAGCATATCCTTTGCCTTACTCGATCTTACAATCGGTATTACATAACTTATTCTTGTATTTCGGATCTCATACATGTATTACGGAACTTAAACATGTATTTCAGATTTTATACTTGTATTACAGAACTTATACATGTATTTAAGATCTTATACATGTCTTGGCGTAGCACATACTTGTCTTACTGATCTTATACTGCAAGTTACAAACTCGATCTTTATATTTCATATCTTATTCATGCGAGAAGGTACCCGTAGGGTACAATAAGCTCCGAACATATCGTAATTTATGCATACATATCAGATATGGGCATTAGTCCATAGCAGGTACAGATCACAACAGGTACATATACCGGATTCATACAGATTCAGAACATATCCAAAAACAAATGGATTTATCGGTTTATATCATAGTCATATTCAGAGTTACACTTTGCTCTATACCGTGAGGTGCCATCGGACTTATACTTATTTTATCGATACCTGAGTACCCGTGAGGTACCACCGGACTATACTTCACATATTTCTTTGTCGATACGAGAGTATCTGTAAGGTACTATGTAACTTATACTTATTTTACTGACACGAGCTGTAATATTTTAAATATAAATTCTAACAGTTTTCAAACATGTTTAGGTATATTAAAAGTAAAAGTGTAATTATCCGTAATAAAATAAAGATAAAAATAAAATAAGCAAGAACTTGGAATTAATAAAATAGTTAAAGGTAAATTAATAAATTACCAATTCATGACCCAAGGGTCATAATATAATAAGTCCATATGCCAAAGTAGGAATATGCATAAGCAAATCAAGAGTAATAGAGAGTCGAGGACCAAAGAGTAATAAAAGAAAGATATTAGAATGAAATAAGGATGAAAAATTACAAGCAGACAAGCGACTTAAAGGAGAGGGAGGAAGTTTCTCCTTTGACCTGGAAGTGAAATAAAGTGATAAAGTAATTAAAATAAATATCTCATTTTTGGTCTTCGAGAGAGAGAGAGAAGAGAAGAGAAAGGAAGAAGAAGAAGAAGAAGAAGAGAAAAGAAAAGAAGAAAGAAGGAAAAGAAAAGAGAAGATCACAGGCATGGATACATGTCTTGGGTTGTATGGAACTATGAGTACTGGTATGGAATTTGAGTATAGTTTTGTATGGAAACTATGGGAGTATGGAAGTCTAGTTTTGGTTTAGATAGTTTAGATACATGGTTTAGAACCCTCTATCTTGTGTACGGTTTGGGTTTGGAAACTCCCAACCTCATTTCTTGTTAAGGTTGAGTTTAGAAGAACTCTAAGGCTCCTAGATATGTGTTTTGGGAAGGGTCTAGTTTCAAGTTGAACCTAGAAAATTCTCTATTTTTGATCATATGCAGTAGCCGGACTTTAGAACGGGTTTTTGGACCAGAAATAAAGGGAATTTAGAAGTGAGTCTTTCTAGTAAATTGTAGCCACATCAATGAAATTGATGTTAGGCTTTTGAATTTCTTGATTTGGACCTCTGTAGACCATGTTATGATCCTTTTACCGAGGTCAGCTCAGCTAGATCTGGTCGGGTCAGTTCAGCCAGTTCGGGTCAACTAGCCGGACCTTAGAACAGGTTTTTGGGTCAGAAATAAAGAGAATTTTGCAGTAAGTCCATATGGGAAATTGTAGCCACATCGCTGAACTCGACAAGCAGCCAATTTCTCAATTCGACCCCCAGAACTGCTATGGTCTTTTACTCCGAATACCAACGCGGAGAGGTCGCCATAAGAGGTCGCCCAACGAGCGTCGCCAGACCTCATGCCAGGTCAGCAGCACTCCCATACAGCAGAGGTCAGCACACCCATGCAATGAGGTCAGCAGCATCTCATCCTCGTAGAGTCAGCAGACCTCATCCCCAGAGGTCGGGTGACCGCCCGTAGAGGTCACCGTCGCCCAGTCGCCCCGTCAGATTTGACTACGCATGACCTCCAACTTCTAAGGTCATATCTCATTCGCTCAATCTGACTGGTGTTCCCGACTCATGGAAAGCCCATTGAGTCAAGAATACATTCATATGCCTGAGGAGGATATTAGATGTCAGACCGAGGTGATAGATTGAGCTCGTCCAGGTCAGGTCAGCTCGTCCAGTTCAGGATTTGATTACGTTTGACCTCCAATTCGGAAGGTCATAACTCCTTCGTCCGAACTTCTATTCGGGTGTTCTTGGACCATATGGAAAGCTCATTGAGTCAAGAATACATTGATATGCCTGAGAAGAATATTAGGTGTCAGACCAAGGTGTCAGACCGAGCTCGTCCCCAGAGCTCACCGTCCGGGGCCTAAGTCACTGTCTAGGTTGACTACGTATGACCTCCAACTTCGGAAGGTCATAACTTCTCCGTCCGAACTCCGATTTGGGTGTTTTTGGACTCTATGGAAAGCCCATGGAGTCAAGAATCCATCCATATTCCTGAAGAAGATATTAGATGTCATACCAAGGTGATAGATCGAGCTCGTCCAGGTCAGGTCAGCTCGTCCAGTTCAGGATTTGACTACGTATGACCTCCAACTTCAGAAAGTCATAACTTCTCCGTCCGAACTCCGATTTGTGTGTTCTTGGACTCTATGGAAAGCCCATTGAGTCAAGAATCCATTCATATGCCTGAGGAGAATATTAGGTGTCAGACCGAGCTTGTCCTGTAGAGCTCAGCTCGTCCAGTTCAGGTCAGCCCATCAGGATTTGACTATGTATGACCTCCAACTTCGGAAGGTCATAACTTCTCCGTCCGAACTCCGATTCGGGTGTTCTTGGACTCTATGGAAAGCCCATGGAGTCAAGAATCCAGACATACATAGTATGATAAGTGGAACTCATATTAGGTCCATAAATAAGGAAAAACAATAAGCAGATATGATAATCATAGTATATCATGCATAATATAAGATAGATATGAATAAGAAATAGCAACATAAGTAGTTGTGATATGAAAAGGAATATAGAAGAAAAGAATAAAATGCTAAGCTCAGAGAACACGTATAATTGTATGAATGCTTAAGATCGGATATTGAATGACAAGACATATATGACGTTGCTTCGAAGACTCGCCAGTGCTATGGCGCTTCTATCACGGTGCGGCAGGAACGCATATGATCGCTAAGTTTGGCAATGATACACGCACCGCTGTCAAAGACTCCCGTTGTTCACACTTCTATTACGTGGGTAGGCACGTCTCTGTTTCGTACCGTACTGTACCTTCGGGTATATATTGTACTGAGTCTCGTTCATTCTTTATCTCCGGTCCAAGCAAGCGAATGTTTATACGTGTGTATTTGAATAAGAAATGATAAAAAGGTAAATAGTTGGGTTGACATGAAGGGTACTCTATGGTATTAAAGAAGAAGTCTATATTCTGCACTCCTATGGGAGATAGGACATGATAAAACACAAGTAAAATGTACAAGTATAGAAATGTATAGGTATATGTCATAAGATATGATAGACTAATAAAGTACATGAAGATATAAGTTAATAAGATATAAGATGTTACTAGGAATGAGTACATGTACACGAATAATAAGCATATATGAATATAAGAATGAGTAAATGCATGCATGATAAAAAATATAGAATGGAGGCGTAATATAGAGAAATATGAGAACCGTAATATGAAGGCTGCATATGAGAACAAAATACAAATTTAAAGTAATGATAGTATATATTGCATACGTTAATCATGATAACAATAGTTATTCATGCTTATGAGATATGTACGTATAAAATGTAATAAAACGGATTGCCCTGTGGTTCACTGGGCAGAAAGGGACATTGGCATGCAAGAGTAAAAATAAGTCTGCAAAGATAAAGGTGCCTCGTCGAATATCAAGGCCCCGTTGGGCCGATGACATAGATCCCGTTGATCGTGTGGCCCCGGGGGTATCACCATCGCGCTTTGCGCTTTATAAGATGATCATTGTCTCACAAGCACGATAACAGCGCTCCGGTTCTAATAAGACCACTATCTCGAGCGGTGAGTGAGCCTCGAACGATAAGACCCTTTGTTGTATGGTGAGTACAGCACCTTCGGGCCTTTATAAGTTTCCTATATCCACTTCTTTGGTATTTACAGGCATGCAACATAAAATAAATGATTTGAATATAACATGTGAAAAGATATGATATGATATGAGAAGCATAGCACTGCTATGTGATGATAAGTTCTGTAACATGAGATTATACGATATGCTATGATCTGAGAAGCATAGTATTGCTATGTGATGATAAGTTCTGTAATATGAGATTATACGATCCGACATGATATATGAAAATGTATAAGAATGTAAAATGATCTGAAAAGCTAATATGAAAGAGAAAGTAATATGAAAAATGAAATAAGAAAGCAATATATAAATGAGTATGAACACGATACATAACAGTACATGAACACGATAATTGAAAGCTTGATTACATGATAATGATACATGATAACGATTACATGAAAATAGTACATGAAAATAGAACATAATAGTAGTACATATAGTATATAACCATGAAAGTAATATATGTATAATAAGATATGACATGAATAGGATATATAATATAGACATTAGAAAGATAATAGATCAAATGATAAGTACTAGAATAGAAATATATATGATATGAATATATGATAGACATACTGAATGAAAAGATGGAACATGCTATGAACACATGATAGAAATGCATAAGTGCTAAGACGATAGAGATAAACTAAAGATGACTAAAGCACGGGGAATATAGTAAAGTACCAATTGGGAGATGTGTCAAGGCAGAGAAAACATGTAGCAGGAAAGATTGATATGCAATAGGAATGTAAAGATAATAAGTAACCAAAAGTTATATGAATATGTATAGATAAATGAAATGCATATGTATAAGCTTGAGATGGTCACCATTGGTGGTTGTCCATGCTTATGTTCCAGTACAAAGCGTAAAAAACTTAGCAGGTGTTGTCAGGTGTAGGTACGAGGAAGCGAGAAGACAAGGATGAGGGACATGACATCACATCGGTAAGTAGGCGGTTCGGAGATAGGTGCTCACCCATATTTGCTTCATGATCTACGATGTTTTGTATTAGAAAAAAAAATGTACATGTATAAGTAAATGGGACTCAGTATATGTATATAGATGTTGAGGGACACTACTCCGGTGGTAGTTCTTTTATATATAGAAAATGATTTTGTTATTACGAAATTGTTTGTATAACCACAGTCTGGGGATTCGGCTGCGAGAAAGAATAGGTCGATGAGTCGATTATAGTCCGGCGCCGGTTTCGGTTCGGATCCGCCATTCGGGTCGGATCGGGAATGAGGGTGTGACAGAAGTACCCGTAGGTACTACAGAACTTATACTTATTTGACTGATACGGGAGTACCCGTAGGTACTACTGAACTTATACTTATTTTCTTGATGCAGAGAATTGCGTGGGTACTACGGAGATTAATCGAATCTGGGAGTACGTGGGTACTACGAGCAGTCTGAGGTACATTCGGATCTTTATTCTTATTCTTTATTCGAGTCTTATCATATAGCGTTTTGACTACCTAGACCAATCATAGAGGAAATAATGGTAGAGATAGCGGGACAATAAGTATCACGAAGATCTTATCTGATCTTGAAATGCTAGTAACTAAAGCAGGGTACGAGGAAATCTTGAGCGAGTCTTAGTAGCACTAATAAGAATACCCAGTACTAATCGAAGTCTTGTAGCACTAATCGGGATAAGTGCCTTAGCACTAACGAGAATCTGGAAGTACTAATCGGGACCAGGGTGCGAGGAAGCAGCAGGGAGTCTTGAGCAGTCGAGCAATCATCATTCATTCTTTGGTCCTAGGTAGTCATACTATCATATATCTTCGGAGCGATAACCTATCTTTATCACATTACGTGTTCATGACATATGGCTTTCATGTTCATGTTCATGTTTGATTCATTTCGGGTTTCATATCATATTCGGGTTTTTTTTTTTCATGCTGTTTCATATGGCATTGGATACTTGTACGGTATAGTGCCTATCACATCATTCAAAATAATTCTTGTCTTCTATGAATTTATTTGCAGAAATTGGAATCATTCCAATTGAATCATTCGAATAAGTTGTGGCATTTTCATGTCCAGGCTAAGTCAGTTTACCGGATTACACTAAGAGCAGTTTGAATTTCTTATTTTTTTCAGGAGGTTTAACTTCATACCTGACCTGGTTCTTGTATTCATTTAGGCTAAGGTTCTAAGGGTTCCTCCTCCAAGCTGGAATCACCCAAATCAGCAAGACACGAAACTCGAGGATTACGTGCGAAACGACCGGGACACACTATGTTCAAAACTAAACCGGAATTTGGCTTGCATAGCCCACTTTGAGTGAATTTCTGGGCCACTTAGAGTCATAATTTGACGATGCCTATTTCTGGATGTTTGGTTTTTCTTGAAGTCTATTTTAATTAGCCAGCAGATCTTTCGAATCGAGATAAAAAATGAAGCGAGTTATGGGTACATCGAAGGCTGGTCGAAATAGGAAACGAGGCATTACATGTCTTGGTACACCTGACTGTACCAGTTACATGTTGGCCCAAAATGACCTGAACCTAACATGTACCGGTACATGTTCAGGTGTACCGGTATATGTCACCCGAAAATGCTCGAGAATGTGTTTTAATTCCGAATTTTTCCATATTTTGCTACTGATTCAACTCACATACTCCGTACACACATCAAAACCATTCCATATCTCTATACATGGCCTCTTTTCTACTCAATTCCTCTTTCAATACTTATCTTATTTCAAAATCATCATGAATTACTCTGGAAACCCACTATAATATGGATCCTAACCCATACATAACCCTAACATGTAGATTAGTTAGGGTTTATTCTAAACCCTAACTCAATTACTTGCCATTGAACTATAAATCCATCCTCAAAGAGAGGATTTCATATGCTTCTTGTACGATTTATGGTTTTATCCACTTTACTTTCCATAATTATTGGGTTAGGATGAAACCCTAGTAAAACCCTAGGTTGGAGACAACTAATAACCATACAATTGCATGGAAAACCATTCAAAACTTTAAAAGCCCATGGGTTCCATACGAAAATCATAGAATCCATCTGAATCCATATGATCCATACTAGAATTCCTTTAAGGTTAGTTTCCATACCTTTTTGCTTGATCTCCCACTCATCTGTAGCTTCCTCTTAACTACTCCTTCCCTTTTTGCTCCATACGTGAAGCCCTTGTTTGGAGACCAAAAATGATCCATTTAGTCTCCCTCTTTTATTATAAACAAAATTTATATTGTTACCTTATGGTCCCTCCCTCTTTCTAGGAATTTTACACCTGAATTCCAATTATTTATACTTGTGGCCTCAATTCTTGTAAACTTGAAGCTTTTAGATACTCTTTGGATAATTACGATTTTATCCTTAAGTCTTGTAAATTTCCGGGTCTCTCGTTTCCATGTTTCCCATTTAACTCACGAAACATTTAAATTATGCTTACAAAATACCCTAAACATGTCGAAAACTACTAGGGTACATTTCGGGATGTTACAGGCAAGGGATTTGATAGCAGACCTAGCCAAATGCAACATGAAAGCTCCATCTGAATTTTTAGGGAGCTACAGCAAAGCAAGAGGGAGTAGAGTCATTGAGCTTAACAAGATGATTGCTATGGAAGCGAAGTTAGATGCTATTATGCACATGATGGATAAACAGGAAAAAAAACTGCATTCTACCTATGAGATTGGAGCAGTAGAGAGAGGTGGAATTAGGAGAAGTGCTGAGGGATCAGCTGATGAAGATCCTTATGCAGTTGAGGAGGCCAATTACTTGAATGAACAGAGAAGCTATCATTTCAAGCCGAATCCCAACTTGCCCACACATTACAATCCAACACTGAAGAACCATGAGAACTTCTCAAATGGTGGAGGAGCATCACAAGGCCAAAGACAGGGGCATAATTTCCAGCAAGGGTATCATCCACTAAGGTTCCACTAGCAGCAGCAACAAGGAGAGCAAAGAAATGAATATCAAGGTCAGAAGAGGACCCAGTCGTTTGAGGAGCAGATGCTGCAGTTCATGGGGGATAATAAAAAGCTGCTTCACACCCATGAATAGAAATTTTATGAGTTGGAAGGTCTTAAATCCAATACACAAATGTTTCAATCAAACACCAATGCTTCCCTGAAGAACTTGGAAAAACAGGTTGGGTAGTTGGCCTTGACCTTGCAGAACCAAAACAAGAATGCATTCCTTAGTGACACTCAAAAAATCCAAAGGAATGTATGGTAGTCCAGTTGAGAAGTGGGAAAGAATTGAGCAGCAGCAGCAGCAGCAGAAAATAAGGAGAAGACTGATCAAGAAGAAGATAAGGCAAATGGAAGAGAGGATGAAAAGAGTATGTCAAAGAGGACTACAAAAGAAGAAAATCAGAAGCAAACTGAGCATCTTGAGAAGAGTTGTGGGTAAAAACAGAAGGAGAAAGTGCAAGCCTATACCCCAGCAGTCCCATTTCCTCAGAGGCTTCAGAAGGCAAAGAAAGAAGAGCAATTCTCTAAATTCTTGGAAATTTTTAAGAAAATAGAAATAAATATTCCCTTTGCAGAGGCAATCAATCAAATGCCAAATTTTGCAAAATTTTGAAGGAGATCTTGCAAAGAAGAAGAAGAATCTTGAGGAAGGGTAGTAAACTTAAGCTGCCACTTGCGGTGCGATTTATTCATAGAGAATCCTACCGGCAAAAAATGAAGGACCTAGGCAGCTTCACCATTCCCTACTCAATAGGGAAATATGAGTTCAAGAAGGCCTTATGTGACTCAGGAGCCAACATCAACTTGATGCCCCTATCAGTGGTACAGAGATTGAGTTTGGGGAAACTTACCCTAACAACAATTATACTACAGATGGCTGATAGATCCATGAAACCCGACCGAGGAAGGTGTTCTTGAAGATGTCTTCTGGCCAAGGTAGGGAAATTTATCTTCCTGTGGACTTTGTGGTTATGAAAATGGAAGAAGACAACTCGTCCCTACCATTTGTTAGGAAGACCCTTCTTAGCAAGCGAAGAATTTATAATAATTGATGTGCAAAAGGGTGAGCTGACCTTAAGGGTAGGAAATGAAGCAGTACACTTTAACCTTAACAAGAGCTTGACATAACCTGATGTTGATGTAGAAATTTGTATGGCTATAGAAAACAGTAGTCCTATCAGTTTTGACTTGATCTCTGATTGTAATCTTCAGCATTCTATCAATGAAAATGAGATGAATTTCCAGTATCTTGAGAGTGTTGATTACGAACTGCTGCATTCCAGTTTTCAAAATATGGAAACAATCTTGAGTTTGAATGAAAACAGTCAAGAAAATTCAAGCAACCAGGAAAAGAAAGATACTAAACAAAATGAATTACAAGGGTTAATTTTGAAATAATTGCCAGTCATACGAAATATAGCACCTTAGAACCGAGAAAAGGGAAACGAGAGAAAGGGGAAACCGAGTAATCATATCGGTGACGACTGAAAATGAAGAACAAGAACTCTTTGCGATTATCTAAGGGAAATACAAGGAAGCTATTGCCTGGTCAATTGAAGGTTTAAAGGGTATTAGTCCTTCTATTTGCATGCATAAGATATTGTTAAATGAGGATGCAAAAACTTCTATTGAACACCAAAGGAGGCTGCATCCTATGATGAAGGATGTTGTCAGAAAAGAAGTGCTGAAATGATTAAATACAGGCTTTGTCTATGCAATATCAGACAGCCCTTGGGTGAGCCCAGTTCATGTGGTACCCAAGAAGGGTGGATTCATTGTGATTAGAAATGAAAGGAATGAACTGATTCCTACAAGAACTGTGACAGGATGGAGAGTGTGTATAAACTACAGAAAATTGAATACTGCAACCAGGAAGGATCATTTTCCCTTGCCTTTAATTGATCAGATGTTGGACAGGTTAGTAGGACACCCTCACTTATGTTTTCTTGATGGATATTCTGGATATAACCAAATTGCTATTTCACTTGAGGACTAGGAGAAAACCACTTTCACATGCCCTTATGGTACTTTTGCTTTTAGAAGAATGCCATTTGGGTTATGTAATGCTCCTGCCACATTTCAAAGATGCATGATGTTTATGTTCTCAGATTTAGCAGAAGAGGTTATGGAGATATTCATGGATGATTTCACAGTTTATGGATCCAATTTTGAACAATGCCTACAAAATTTGGGGATAGACTTCACAGGTGCTAGGACAAGAATCTAGCTTTGAATTAGGAAAAATGCCATTTTATGGTGACAGAAGGCATTGTCCTTGGGCATAGAATTTCTGCAGCAAGGTTGGAAGTAGACCAAGCAAAGGTTTCCATTATAAAGACTCTTCTGCCACCAACAACAGTAAAGGGAATAAGAAGTTTCTTGGGACATGTTGGTTTTTATGGAAGATTTATCAGAGGAACTTCTCAGATTAGAAGACCACTTGTAGATTCTTTGGAAAGGATGCCAAGTTTAATTTGATGAGTCACACTTAATATGCGTGAGAGAGATCAAATCTAGATTAGTTGAAGCTCCCATCATGGCCAAACCAGACTGGAATAGTGAATTTGAGATTATGTGTGATGTCAATGATTATGCAATGGGAGCTATTTTGGGACAGAAAGATAAAAAAGTGTTTAGGGCCATATACTATGCCAGCAAAACCTTCAATGAAGCTGAAGAGAACTACTCAACTACTGAAAAAGAGATGTTGGCCATGGCATTTGCATGTGAAAAGTTTAGGCCATATATATTAGGGTCCCATGTCATCATCCATACGATCATCGGCAATTAAATATTTGATGGCTAAGAAAGAGCTAAGCGAGTGATCGGATAGGTATTTGCTACTACAAGAATTTGATCTGGGAGTAAAGACAAGAAGTTTGTGACAATGTGATAGCTGATCACTTGTCGGGTAATGCTTGACTACGCCAATTGAAGAAGAGACAGAAGTAGTAGAAAATTTTCCAGATGAGCAGTTACTTCAGCTGTCATTCCAATCACCTTGGTATGTTGATATTGTGAACTTTCTAGCTTGTGGAGTGATGTCACCAGAATTTAGCTACCAGCAGAGGAAGAAATTGAGGACTGACAACAGGTTTTATATCTGGGATGACCCATTGTTATTTAAAAGAGGAGCTGATATGATAATTAGGAGGTGTGTACCAGAAAGTGAACAGGGTAAAATTTTACAAGAATGTCATGCATCACCTTATGGAGAACACTTTGCGGGGGCAGCATTACAAATTCTCAGTCGAGTTTTTTATTGGCCCTCTTATTTTCAAGGATTGTTTTGAATGGGTGAAGCTTTGTGATCAGTGCCAAAGAATGGGAAATATCAGCTAAAGGCATGAAATGCCCCTACATGGTATCCTGGTGGTGTAGTTATTTGATGTATGGGGGATAGACTTCATAGGGCCTTTTCCATATTCTTGTGGAAATATATACATACTCCTAGCTGTGGATTATGTATCCAAATGGGTGGAAGCAATAGTTTGTCCCAAGAATGATGCTATCTGGTTGTAGGATTCTTCAAAAATATCTTGAGCAGATTTGGGACACCCAGTACTATTATTAGTGATGGAGGGAGCCATTTTGCAAACAAGGTGTTTGAGAAACTCATGAATAGGTATGGAATCAAACACATAATGAGTTTGGTTTATCATCCTAAAAAAAATGGGCAAGCTGAAATTTCCAACAGGGAGATTAAAAAAATTATGGAAAAGACTGTAAGCTCCAGCATAAGATTTGGTGTAAAAGCTTGATGATGCATTGTGACGCAAGGGCACATATAAAACTCCATTGCCAATGTCCCATGCAGGATTGTCTTTGGAAAAACTTGTCACCTCCTCTTGAATTGGAGTACAAGCCTATGTGGGCCATCAAGAAATTGAATTTTGATTTCAAGGCTACTAAGGAGGAAAGATTACTTCAACTGAATGAATTGGAAGAGCTGAGAAATGAAGCTTATGATAATTCCAGAATTTACAAAGACAAGACAAAGAAATGGCATGATCAAAGGATTTTGAGGAGAGAATTTAAAGCAGGAGATCAGGTCTTGTTATTCAACCCGGTGAAGCCTTTTCGAGCAAGCGAAATCAAAATGGAGTGGCCCTTATACGGTAGTGGCAAATTACAACCTTTGGGCGTGACGTGAAAAGCCGAGTGTGGGAAGAGTTTAAAGTGAATGGTCGAGTGAATGAAGCGGTATCTTGGAAGAAATGTAGTTGATACTGGATTCTTAGTGAAGGAAAGAAATTTGAAACAAGAACTTCATAGCAGCAAGTCCAGCTAAGGACTCAAAACTGAGCATCTTTGTGGGAGGCAACCCATACAACAATTTATTTCTAAGTTTTATTAGTCAATTTATTTATTTATTTTTATTTTTGTTTTTTTCTATTTAGATATATATATATATATATATATATATATATATATATATATATATATATATATATATATATATATATATATATATATATATATTACTGTTTAAATTTTTGAGTGTTTTGCTGTTGCAAGTCAAAAAGGGCGCAATAGACATGGAATTTTCATTTATTGCTTCCAGAATGAAAACAAGACCACAAGGGGGAGTAATTCTGATTCCCTAAACTTGTCTTTAATGAGAATGCATGATTGAATTTTGGGGGAAATGGAATTCCAAATTCATTGTTGAATTTGATGTTTCATGAGTTGATTTGTTACATATTTGAATAATGAAAGTTGATTGTTTTGTTTGTTTGAATAGGGTTTATTGATTTAGTCTTATATGAAATTGAACTATTCCTTAAGACTAGAAAATTTCTAGGTCATGACATGCTTTTGAGGTCGTGACCCATAAATGGCAAAAAAACAGAAAGATGGGTCGTGACTTCAATTTTTGGTCGTGACCACTTTAGGGGAGTCCGAACCAAATAAATATTAGAAATTAGTGTAAGTGACTCATGCTTAGAATCACGCTGTAGTTTTCTTGTCAAGACCAAAAGAAGGTCATAACATTAATCTCGGGTCACAACAAAATGTGTGAGTTTTAAAAGACTGAGATAAAGCACAATGTCGCGACATTAAGATTTAGGTTGCGACCAGGAAAAACTAAAGAAAGAGAGAAATAGGTCGCGACTTCAATTTATTGGTCATGACCACTTCGGGGTCGCGACAAACCTAAGTAGGTCGCTACTAGAATTGTCTAAAATGCAATAAATTGAAGTTTTAAACCTTCTAATTTGGGTGTCGCAACTTTAAATGGGACATTTTAATTATTTAGTAATTAGTGTTATGCTTGTAGAGGCATTAATGTCACGACATTCCATAAGACAATGATGACATTGAGCCCATCCATCGTAAAGGCGAGCGAGATAGCGATTTCGTCGGAACTCTAATCCAGTTACATCTTCACCCAAATTTCCATTCTCCTTCTCTCTTCGACTACCAAAACCCTAAAACCAGTGCCCAATTCCATATTCTCACCGATGGCAGATAACCAAATCCCTGTTCTGAATCTTAACAGAATAATTGATGAGCTCATGAGTGAACATTGCCAAGGAGTGGAGGAGGTTCACCTGGAACCTCAGTCTGAGACTGTCACGAATGTAGAACCAAAAACCAGTATGATAGAAGAGCCGGTTGAGGAAGAAGGGCCCAATGAAAAGGCAGAGAAGCAGTGAAATGTGGACTGAAGAAGAAGAAACGAGGGCGACAGACTTTGTCTACGAAGCTAAAGATTTATGGAATAAATTTGCTTGGTGATAAAGGCAGAGTCGTAGAGGTTTAAATCGATTTCGCCTTTTTCTGAGATTATAGAAAAGAAAGGTTAGGAGAGCTTATGTGCACACAAGGCGCTTGGATTCTCTACTCTGGCCTGGGAATTCTATGCAAACATGGTGGGGATGAGAGAAGACGCAGTTTACATGCGAGGAGTCTGGGTACCCTTTGGGCACAAAAGAATTAATGAGATGTTAAAACTAAAAGAACTCAAGCACGGTTCCAAATTTAAGAAACTGGTAGAAAACCCAGATCATGAGAAGATTATAGATCTCCTGACTGCTGGGCAGGGGAAGTGGGAAGCCACAAGGAAGAACCCTCACTACGTTATCAACAGAGGATCCCTCACTGAGGAAGCTAAGGCTTGGTTCTACTTCCTATCTTCAGTAATCCTTCCAACTAAACATCTTTGCGCAGTGAGAGAACAAGAGGCAATAATTCTATATGCCCTTTTGAAGGGCTATAAAATTAATGTTGGAGGTTTAATTGAGGGGTCGATAAGAGGATACCACTTAAGCAACCAAAGAGGACTAATCCCTCACCCAACAACAATCAGTAGACTATGCATCTTTGCTGGGGTAAGAGGATCATGGGATGAAGAAGAAAGGTATCTCCTCTGACCCTTACTGGAGTGACAAAGGGGCCCAGAAACAAAAAGCAAAAGGGGATGATTGAAGTAGAAGTAGAGCTTGTTGAGGAGAATGGCAATAGGGAAATGGAAACCATTCTAGAGAAAATTCCTCCAGCGGAAGAGGAAGAGATGCATTTCAGAATGAGCCCACTGAGCCATTCCTACCCTGATATGACAGAGAATTTCCCTGAGCAAGCAGAAAGCTCCAAAAGAGGAAAAGGGAACATTGAAATCATGGAAATGTTGAGGACAATGAAGAAAGATATGGAAAAAGGGGACATAAATGGGAAAAATAGCAGCAATTTAGAGAAGAGTTCTTAGAAGTTGAATTCAGGAGGAAAGAACAATTATTGGAGCAGACTCTAAGACAGAGAGAGGAAGAATGGAGAGAAGAGATGAAAAGAAGAGAGGAAGAACAAGGAGAAAAGTTGAAGGCCAGTTTGGAAGCCTTCTACAACAACCAGTTTAGAAGAGATGAAGAAGTGCTTAAAATTCTGAGAAAAAGAGAAGCTGAGATGGAGGATAACATGCTAAAGAAGATTCAAGCCTTCAAATACACACTGTATAAGGAAGCAGGTCGAGTTTGGGAAGTTGATGAAGAAGGATAGAGATAAAGAATTTGGAAGATAATGATGCTTATAGAAGAAAATTTTGGCATGAGAGTTTGGATTTGATCAACAAAATTTATCGAAATCTTTGGAGTTGTATCTACGAGTTGGAAAGAGCAGTGAATCAAATGGGCTTGGCAAGACATCTTGTCAGTCTTGATTTAACAAAATGATTTAATCTCCTTGTAAGTGGAATAGCCACACCCTCGAAAAGAAAAGACTGGAACATAACCTTCTCCAAATTTTTCCCATGTTTAACAAGCTTTGACTTAGATCCTCCCAACATCATACCAAAAAAATCTGATAAGAGAAGGGAGGAGTGAGATAGCACAATTATACTTTTCTTTTTCCCATTGTATTTCTTCAAAATCATTAATATAAGCTCAGAAAAGTTCATTGAAAAGTGTCTTGTGAATTGTTTTGTTAATTGGATGATTTGGTTTGTTACTTTCAATAATGTTGCAACCAGAACATATGCATTGTTGAACTGCTCAATTGGGACCTGGTAGTTGAATAAGTTTGATAAAATGTGAATTGTTTGGATTGATTGATTTGAGTTAGTAAATTGGGTTGCTTGTGCAATGCTTAGTGTGTCTGAAGGGAATGGTTATTGTGTTTAAGCTTTCATTGGTGAAATGGCATAACAAACACTAATTAAATCGAAACAATGCTGAGAGAGAAAAGAAGAGTAGGCTTCATTGAACTGAAGCAAGAAGTTGCAGTTTTAGTTTGAATTGGATTTAAACTGTAGAATTTGGAAAAAGTATATAATTGAAAGAACAAATAAGATGATTGAAGCTGTATGTGTAAAACAGTAAGTCAGTACAAATCTTGGAAAAACAAAACACATGGTCAAGAAAATTCTTAAAACTTTGAGAGGGAGTAGGAACATCTTCTCAGATGATTCACAATCAAGGGTGAAAGGTCCTAGAACTTGTTAGATTATTGGTCAAGGCGAAATCCTAGGTAAAAACAACTATCAAGAAGTGATAGAGGCCATCTTTGGAAGTTTGAACCTTTTCAAACCTACCCTCATTATATGCAAGGCATACCTCTAGTTCCACTTTTGAGCCAAAATTGCCTAATTTCTTCAAACAACAGCAATTAAAGCTGAGAAATCCCCTCAGCTACAAATAATCCTACAGCAAAGAACCCTAAATTACTCAGTTTTCAGAAAAAGAATGTTTATTGTGCAGAAAGGAACAAGTTTTGGGGAGTTTACATTACAAGGATGGATGAGGAAAAATAAATTGAAGAACTAGAGAAAAAGAAGAAGAAGTTGAAAAGGAATAGGAAGTTTTGTTTGTGGCACATCTCTCTTGAACGAATTAAGCTCGTAGGGTGTTTCAACACTAGTACCCTAATGCCAAGCTGGTATGGGAGTTGCTAGCCCAAAGTTCTCTAAGAGTGATAGAAAGCCTAAGAGAGACAAAACATTACATATTCCAGACTTTGACAATAAAGAGAAACGAAGAGTTCAATAAAAGAGGCGAGGGCGATAGGATTGAAAGTGGCAACCAAAGGAGCCTGACATCCAAGATGATGTACAAAGCCAAGTTTGGGGAGTTTACACATTACAAGGAAGGAAAAGGATGAAAAGATGAGGCCATTATACAGAAAAGGAAGAGTGGAATGCGGGTAATTTGCAGCCTAAATTTTCGATTGTCACCCGATTACAACTAACATTATAAGCCTAAAAGACCTCTTTGATCTTGAAGGTTGAATTTACCTATATTAGTGGAGATTAATATGAAAAACAAGCCTATGGGACCTTTGACTAGTTTTCTAAGGAGATCCTCAGAAGATTAACTAATTTAACAAGAAGATGAAAAGGAAAGAAGACCAACACACACTCATAGAACAAGATCTATTGACTGAACTGTTTTCATGCAGTATTCATCAGTTTATTTGTAATAGAGGTTGAAAACATTCTTTTTTCTCAATTGAAAACTAAAGTTTGAAATGATACTGCAATCTTCTTGTTCAAGTCAAAGGGTGGAATAAGAAAAGATTGTGCTGTAGAATATAAAAATGTCCTTCAAAATAAAGTTCAATTGTTTGAGATGAGCGTCTTTTCTATTCTTTGCTTGGGGACAAGCAAAATTTTAAGTTTTGGGGAATTTGATGAGTCAAAAACTCATTGAATTTTTAGTCCATCTTTTTTATTTTATTACAATGTAATTGCTTGTTTTTTATGCAGAAATATGTACTATTTACCAAATTTATATTTTGCAAAAATTTATAGCAGAAATGAAAATTCCAGCAAGGATCAGAAGTGAAAGCAGTTCAATGGCCAAGGTGAGGTCACGACAGATAATCGAGGTCGCGACCAGAAATCATACTATTATGAATGAAAAGTTGTTGCGACAAAGAGGATTCTTTGAGACGAAAAAGGGCTTGAGGAGGATTTCATGTCGCGACTACCATTAATTCGCGACACCAAAGGAAAGACCGTCACAGTTTGCAACGAGGAATTGAGGTTGTAACTATGAATGGTCGATGACTAAGCTACAAGGTCTCTCAACAGCAATTTAAGGTTGTGACAAAATATAAGTTGAGACTCAATCGGTATCACCATGAATTCATGTCATGGCATACATTGCGTAATTGGGACAAGAGCATAGATAAGAAAGCCACCATTAATGTCAATAACCACTTCGAGGTCGTGACACAGAAAGAAGACATTGTTGGCAGCAAACACAAATTGATGTTGCGACAAAAATGTAAGCTGAGGACACCCAGAAATTCATGTCGCAACATAAAAATGAGCTTAACAGTTAAACTGTCGTGACTAAGAAGTGAGGTTGCGACATGATGGGGATAAATGATGTCATGACATGCTTTTAAGGTCGCAACATAAATTTAAGCAAGGAGAATGATTCGTGCCATAGTTGGTGTGTCGGAATCAACAAAATTTATAATCCATTCTCCCATCGGGCCGTGAGTATTAGCTAATACAAGATAGTGGCTCTAGGTTGGAACATAGATGAGTTTTCTTCGTGTAAATGATTTGCGCTTGGCTCAAAATGTGGTAATTTGCTTGGATTTTAAGGTTTTGCAAAAACAAAGGGCTGAAATGTTTAGAACTAAAATAAACCGGTCTAAAAAATATGAAAAGAACTCCTTAAAGCATCTGCCACAGTTGAGTTCGACAAATGAGAGGGTCTGTCTTTTCTTCAAGGCTGGGAGAGGATGACATATAGTCATTTCCCGAATCGGGTCTTCATTTGGCCATAAAAATTGAACCCTTATAATTTTTCCTTTTGAAAATTGGCATTTAAGGAGCATAAATGCTCCTAGACATGTGAACACACCTCCTAAACTTATCCTACAAGAATCAATAGAGGGCAATTGAATGGATAGTCGCCGATCTAGCACAAGCATCCACTAACCAAAAGCTTACAAATACAAAGTTAATCAAGGTATATTTAATGCGAACCTAGAGTTAGAGATAGAAGCATAAATGAACATAAATGCTAGCATTAAAAACGTGAGAACAAGCCTCGGCTTTACCTCGCCTCTAAAGCTCCAAGAAATTTCATCTCAAGGATGGAGGGGGGCTTGTTAACTATCCCTTGAGGTCATTATCCTCAAGGGTGTTTAAGGTGTAGGAAAATGCAAGAAAAGGGAAAGAAAATGAAAGAAAAAGGGAAGCAAAGGAAAACTTACTTCATCGCTTCAGATATTTCCACCAAAAGTCCACCAAAAAATCGATCCTCCTCTCTACAAGGGTTTAAGAAAAATACAAAAATACCCTCAATTCACACTAATACATGAAGGGCAAAAAATGGGAAAAAGGGAGTCAAAAGGTCAAAAGCAGGAAACATGAATGCTGTGTGAAATGGCACTGCGACCATGGTGCGTAAATTTTCGCCGCACCGTGGTGCGAAATTCTCTCGGGCTTCTCTCTTTCCTCGTCGTCTCCTTCCTTCTCGATTCGATCAAGAATGTTGAGTTCACCAATTCTTCGTGCTTGACCGACTCGACAATCTTGGCATTAATAGCTTGTAAAACTAAAATTGGGACACAAAAATGAGACCAAAGAGAATAACCGGGATCTTAATGTGCAAATCGGGTTAATTCGGTTGATTAGTACACAAAAAGCGCTCAAAACCTACAATAAATAGGGCTCAAAATAGCACTTTTTGGGCACTAATCAGAGAAGAAACGATTAGGTTGCGACAAGACAATGAAAAGACAAACAATTTTAAGTCGCAACATGAAAAGGGGAGCTGTGACCAAGGATGAGCGGGCCGATTACCAGAATGATGTCGTGACATGATTTTCAGGTCGCAAATACGTAACGCAAAGTGACACAGACAGCCAGTCGCCGACATGGAACCGGTATCGCGACACAAAATCTATTAAGGGGTCAGAAAAACATGGTCGCAACAAAGATCAACATAGCTGACAACAGAAATGATGTCGCGACATAAAATTGAGGTCGCTGATACGAAATCGAGGGGTCACGGCATATATTTCGCCAGGCGGCAATGTAATGTCTCTCAATTTAAATAGAAAATTGAATGGAAACCGTTGAGACCGAGAAATGAAGTTATGACCGATAGAAGAAAGAATGGTCGCGGACATACTGGTGGTTGGCGCATGCGAATTGCGTTGATTAAAGAAACTACTGGGCTGACCCACGTCCACGCCGCGACCGTAAACGCGCTGCACCAACAAATTCGAAGTCGCGACCGCTTGAAGGTTCAAGACAAACTAAATGATGTCGCAACCTAAGAGAGAAGTCGCGGACCAAGAATTAAAGAGGGTCAGATAACATAGCGATGTCGCGGACATCGAATCGCAGGTCGTGACAATAAAATGCAAGAAAGGCAAAAGAGCCGTGTCATGGCTGAGTCAATTAAGGTCGCTACACCAATTCCTAGAACAAGAAAAAGGAGGTCGCAACCGTAGAGTTCTCATCGCTGACATGGTCACGGCTAGCGAATCTCATGTCGCTGCACCACCAATCAAATACATTACAACCGAAAAACAAGTCGCAAATGTAAAACATCAAAGGTCGGGTACCAACAATTTTAAGAACAAAGTGAAAGAACGGCGCACTCGGGCTCGAGTTCACGGCCAAACTTGACAACATCCGCAGCGCAAATGATGTTGCAACAAGCTTCTTAGGTCGCGACCTAAAAAGAGGGTTGGGCCATTTATGTAACACCCCAAAATATACCCTAGCAGTTTTCGGATATGTTTAGGGTTTAATGAAAGTTAAATATGAATTTTCGGGAAATAAAACGAGAAACCCGGAAAGTAATATGAGAGCAAAAGTGTAAATATGTAATTTACCACTTGAGGACCTAGTAGTCATAAAAGGGAAAGACTAGGGGCTAAATTAGAATATGCCTAAGTTGATTTGCAAAAAGAGAAGAACCTAAGGACCTAGAGGCAATTAGAGAGACTTAAAACCAAAAATAGGTTTTATTTGACTTGGCCAAACATGGCCTTAAGGGGGAGAGCAAAATATCTCATTTGGTCTCTCATTTGAGGAGAGAAAAATGTAGAGAATAGGAAGAAAAGAGAGAGAAGAGGAAGAAAAGAGAGAAGAAGAAGAAGAAAGAAGAGGGAGGAGCCAAAAGGTATGGATTCTAGTAAGATTTGGTATGGATCTTTGGATTTTTGTTTGGAATCATGAATTTTGTATGAGATCATGTGTATTTGGACCATGGTAGGGATGTCTATGGTTTTCAAACCTAGGGTTTTGATGTGATTTCTCATCCCAACCATAGATTTTCTTGAAAGTTAGGCTGGTAAAACCCTAAATGGTACTAAGAAAACATGGAATCCTCCATTTGAGGTTGGATTCATGGTTTAATTTCATAATCGAGTTAGGGTTTAGAACAAACCCCAACTAATCTTTATAGTTGGTTTATGCAATGCAAGCAGACCCATTATAGATTTGTTTGGGAGGAATTCATGACGTGGTTGCAAGACAAGTATTGAAATATGATTCGGTAAAATAAAGATTACAAGGCCGAATTTGGAGTGGTTTTGATGTGTATATGGAGTATTGAGTTGATTTGGGTCAACATATGGACAAAATGGAAGAAAACACACATTATGGGTACTGAGAGTGGTACTTATCAACAGAAACGGCACCCATCGTAAGTGCTTTGCTCGCTTTGACTAGTGTTCGTATTTTGGCCATATCCGATTTGAGTGATTCAAGTTTCTGGTTAAACTAGACATCAAGGAGAACCAAACATCCTGAAATAGGTACCCTCGAATTCTGACTCTATGTGGCCCAAAATTACCAAAGAGGCTAATGCTCAAAATTTATGCTTCGCTTTGAACATAGAATACCGGGCTGTTTAGACATAACCAGTTTCTCTGGTGTTCGATTTGGGTGATTCCAGTTGGAGAAGAACCCTTAGCACCTTAACTTCAAATGAATACAAAGAACCAGTGTCAGGTATGGAGTTGAGACCCGAAAAAATGAGTATTACAAACTGTCCCTAGTGTAATATTGGTAAATTGACTAGTTTGGCATGAAAATGCCATAACTTTAGTTTGGATGATCCAATTGGAGTGATTCCAATTTCTAAGTAAAAATAGATTCATAAAGGGATTTATAACACATGAATGATGTGGTAAATACATAGGCATCATAATTATACAAGTATATGAAATGCCATATGTAATAGTAACAGAAAAATATAGGAAATGCAAATGTATAAATGCTGCTCACGAAACACGAATACGATATGAAATATGAAACGAACTGAAATACGAACATGAATACGAAAAGTAATATGGGTATGAACACAGAACGTATAAAGGTAGGTTATGAGTTCAAAGACATAAGATAGTATGACTACCTAGGACCGAAGAATGAATGAGATGACGCTTTGATTAAGGCTACGACACTCGCTCGCATTTAAGACTGATTAGTGCCACGACACTCCGCTCGCACTTCGCAGATTCTCGACAAGTGCTACTACATTCTGCTCGGGTTGCTTTGGCACTCCCTTCTTGTGCTAAGATACCTCGCATCGTATGGTACCTTCCGGGTACTTATCATGGGCAAAGTCATACTCATTTCTTATGATTGGTCCGGGTAGTCCAACAGCTTATATGATAAGACTCGAACAAAGAATATAAAGAAATGAATATGGTAGATCCGAAATGTACCTACGTGTTCAGACTGCTCGCAGTACCTACGGGTACTTCCGTATAATGAATCTCTGTAGTACCTACGGGTACCTCAGACGGGTAATATAAGTATAAGTCTCCAGAATATAAGTATAAGTTCAGAATATAAGTATAAGTTCAAAGAGGGCACTACTGCAATTTCACAGATAATGAATCCGTGGAAGAACTTCAGACGGGTGTTATGCGTAAGTCTGCATTGAGGCAAGTCCAAGAGTACCCCAATGTACTTCCATAATGAATCCGTGAAGAACCTATGTACTCCAGAAAGGCAAGCATGTCTCCGTAATAAGCATAAGTCCTCAAAGAGCACCTACGTACTTCCGTATAATGAATCCAGATGTAACCCACAGTACTTGTCAAGTAAAATCTCTATAGTACCTATGGGTACTTCCGTATTCGTAATACAAGTATAAGATCAGTAAGACAAGTATATGTTCCGTAATACAAGTATAAGGTCTGAAATACAAGAATAAGCATAAGTTCTCAGACCTACAAAATTCTATATCTCCATTAATTACAGAGCATCATTGTACTCCCAGATAAGCCCTGATAAGGACAAACTGAATCACGCACTCTGTATATATAAGTTAGTAGTACTCAAGTGTACTTTTAAATAAATATAAGTTTGATATAAGATAAGTATGTGTCTTGGGACATTTAATAAGAGTATTTACTGCACTTCCATAAGAATAATAAGTTCCGCGAATAACATATGTTCCTAGACATCTCCAGAAATTACTTCGTACCTCCAAATGCTAATCTCCGTATATAAGTATAAGCTCTATGGCATAAGTGTGCTTTGTAGTACTTAAGGGTACCTCTGTATAAGCATAAGCCCGTGAACTCATGCCTGAGATCCGAATAAGTATAAGATAGATAGAAATATGAGTATGTGGATAAGTACCTCCGCCTGAAGAGGCGTATGTTCAAGACCGATACGAGGAATATAATAAGAATGTCCTTCAGAGATATGAACCGCATGAACCTACACAGTACCTTTCTTCGGTGATAAGTATGTTCGATGATATAATAAAGCCATGGAATATAAAAACCATAAATTTAGTTTGAATGAACAACAAGAGAGAGAATCATCCCGCTTCCGATCAGATACATGTAAGATCTCAGATATCGGTAATCTGTGAGATGTAAGAACTATAATAAAAGCTCATAATATGGTGGTAGCAGGGACAGGATTTAGCGTCACGATATTAATAGGGAAATGCCATTAATTTGAAACGGTGAGAGGCTTCATGATATGTAAATGATTGACCGATGCTTGGTTACTAGGTATATGATAGGTTATTCTAACAGATATGACCCCGTTATATGTAGGAATATAGAATTCATGAAATTCTGAGACTCGTTTCTTAAGTATATGTTTACAGATTCAGTATAAATGTATGTACTGGTTTTGTTATAATGATATGTTTCATCAATGAAAGTCAGCGACGGGCTTTAATCCGTAGCAGAGAACATTCCAAAACTTCAGATCGCCAAGATAATTAGCAGGTTCACACATAGTTCCCGGGCCTGATTAATGTAAAAGTACGCTTATTTCTGTAAGGGACCTGAGGTGGGAGATTTGAGGACTCACCCGGTAGTCTGATATGTATACATATTTGATTCTATTAAAAAACAATTAGGTAAAGAGTCCCAAGATATAGTCTTTGCGCCCCGAACCCTGGTTCTGATCCGCCATCAATAATCAGAATTGAAGAACTTACTTTTCAGAAACTACCTGAGTTCTGGAACTGTTCAACTTCAAAGAATAAATAGGTGACACCTCGCTTTAGTAAAGCAAACTTCGTTTTCCCGAAACCCATTGTCTCGGGAGGATGAGTAAAGACTTACCAGCATATTTTAACCACTTTACTTATTTTTTGCATCCAACCAGAACTGCTAGAATGTAGAAGTTGGATTTAATTTTTTCATTCTCTTTCATCATTTCCAACCTAATAGTTCGTATTAAATTTTTTAAACTGCTTCTTCCGTGCTGGAATTATAGTTATAGTGGATTTTCGATCAATACCCACTACAGATTTGTGATTTTGTAATTGAGAAGCACAACCTCCATTGAATGGACATGTCGTTAGTTACGCTTTTCCTCGTTTGAATTGGAAGAATTTCCAATGGATTTGAGACTATTTGATTGATGTTGTTTGTGAATTGAGTTGTTCCCAATGATAGTATCGAACACCATCTCAAGGATTGTTTCCTCCTTTAATTTCCAGGAAACCCTCTGAGTGACACAAAGATGGAGATCTCAACGAGGAACATTTAATCTGTGTATGTTAGATCATCAGCTGAAGAACTAAGGAATACATATCATTTCAATAGATTTATTCACTATAGTTGAGGTTAGCAAATATTTATCAATTTAAACTCACTGTGGAGATTTCAATTGACCTTATGATGATCTGATCCTGTGTTAAAGAGAATCAAATCAAGGAGAAAGAAAAATCCATTAGATCTAAAGGATGAGTCGTCAACCATTTTGTAGAAGTTTTGCAATGACCTAGACTTGGTATGCAAGAAATCTACAGTCTTAAGAAATGGGTACGAAGTATTGAAAAAGAAAAATACCCAGATCTTTTAAAGAGTGTTTTGAATATTGTGCAACTATTAGATCCGCTTTGAAAGAAGAAGGGAACTCTAATTAGTAATAATGAGAAATCCAAGCTGTGATTAATAGGCATCTTTGACAAATCCAACCAAACATCGTGATAGAAAGAATCAATGAATTAAAATACAGAATTGACTGCTCCACAACAATTTCATTTCAGTTGTTCATTTCAGCGTAGATCCGATTAGTCCAAATTTTATTTGTTAGTTCAATCTCAAATTTTATTTTCATTAGATGAAAGTAATATAGGATCATCTTGTCTTTAAATTCCAACCATTAAAATGAGGTTCAAATAGTGTGGATCTTGAGTAGTAGTGCAGTTTACTTCAACATTCATCTCAAAGTGGGAATGATATCCGGACTTTTACATCCACTTTTATTACTGTATGACCTGTTGATTAGTGCCCAAAAAGTGCCATTTTTGAACCTATTGAGCGGTAGGTTTTATGCCTTTTTGGTATACTAATTCATTCTAATTAAACTGATTGTAATATTGTTAAATTCCTCGCTATTCTACTCCGATCGTGCATTTCAGGGCAAATTACAGCTTGCGAGCTAATTATGCCAATTGTATAGTCGATCCAAACACGAAGAATTTGAGTCAAACTTAGCATTGCAAATCAAAGATCAGAAGGAAAGAAGAGCAAAATGTGAAGAAAAATGGAGCACTGCAGGAGTGCTTTACACCGCTGCAATCGTGCATCCCACAAAGACTGCTTCTTCCAGCAATTTGCTTCCTGATTACCGCTTTGTCATTTTTTGCTTCTTCATTTTAAACCTTGTAATAGCTTTTGTTTCGGTTTTTTTGGTAATTTGACACCACATACCATATGGCTTCCTGCCACTCAGATAAACTCAAATCAACTTCACTTTGCGAATGAGAGGACTGATGTTAGCTCGCAACTTCCTTTTCTTCATTTTCTTTCCTTTTATATCCCTTTCTCGGCTGCCAAACACTCCTCTGAGGATGACAACTCAGAGGATGGTTGGCTAGACCTCTTCCTCCTTGAAGAGGAGGGCTACTGGGCAACGGTTTTAAGGTAAACTCTTGGTTCCCCTGTTTTTCAATGAATGATTTTAAATATTTCTGGTCTCAAATTTGTAACTCTAGGTTTAGCTTTTTGATGTACTTTCTTACCAAGCTTTTAGGGTTCAGTATATTCTTAGCTTTAGATACACTGATATCCATTAGTTTCCCTTTACGAGCCACTGAAGGTAGGTTAAGGGCTGGATTTCAACTTTTTAGGTTAAAATCTCTTAAGCATGCTCTCCCTAATGTGTATTTTGGCAAGCTTTTTAGGTTCAATGGATACTTTCACTAGATTCACTGATGCCTAGTTAGTTGTCTCCACAGTTACTGAAGGGTAGGTTTTTGGAGAGACATGTTTTCACTATAGGAACCAAATGCTAGATAAATGCTTTCTATCAAAAGGAAAAGGTTGGGTTTAGTTTTTAAAGTTAAATGAAGATCCGGTTTGGGAGAGATGACTATATGTCATCTCCAAACGCGCAGGAAATGAATCCCGAGGACCCTTAGTTGCCTTAGGACCTAGAACCAGTAGCCCACAGTTTATGGTTTCTTTTTTATTTTTCTTCATTTTATTTTCTGAATGAAACCATCAACTCTGCTTTTACCTAAACCTGAAAGGTCCAAATTGAAATTCACCATTTTTGAATCATCGCAAATCTCATTGAACAAAGAAAACCCATCCCTGGTTCAACCCTATCCCCACTGTGTGGGAACGAATCAAATGCAGCGCTTTGCCGTGGATGTAAAAGATGCATTTGACGAGTTTGTGGAACACTTCAGATCCCCTACAAGTATCGTGAATTTCTTTATATTATTGTCGGCTTTTTTTTTTTCATTTCACCGAAAAAGAAAAAAATTTTGGGTCAGAGATTGCTTGTTACCTTTGTTCTTGTTGGGTGTGAGTGCATTTTGGCTTGAATTGTGGTCCAATGGAGTACCTAGAAGGAGAGCAAATGTCACATTCGCATTCTCTCGGTGGAGAGAACTGCAGCATGTCCATGAGGGATCATAGAACTCTCCATGGTGAGAAAATCTCTACATGGTGCCTCCATAGTGCACCCCTCCACATCCACGCCAAATAACCTCTCCAATGAGTAGGCCATATTGAACCCCACTGCTGAGCGGCACCTTGTGGAAGCGCAGAAGACAATCAATGTGCTCACCTGTCAAATTGACACCAGGAAACATCAGGACAAGAGAAGGATGGACTTCAAAGTGAAATGGAGCATAAATTGACAACCCGCAAGACTCCATTTCAATGCTCACAATCACAGCATGTTCACTGGCAGCGGAACCTGCAAGAGTGCCCGACTGACACCACAGCCGGGAGGAGCAATGTAAACAAAGAAAGAAGAAACCTCCCCATAATGTCGACCGAGGAGGGTAGGTGTGGAAAGGAAGAAGGCCGAGAAAGCCCCCAAGTCACCTAAGCAACAAATAGCCCATCGTACACCCTCTCCCGACCTAGTGTATACTATGCCCGCAAAGACATTCAAACCTAGCACCTACCCCAAAGCCCAGCCACCATCGCCAGCTGTGCAAATATCAGGAATTTAGGTCTAGAGCCCCGCGACTACATCAAAGACACAAGCAAATTTCGCCATGTCATGTGGTATAGCGATTGTTCGGGCCGGTTCGGATTCGAGCACCCGAACTCCTAAGGCTATTCTATTCCACCAATTCCTAGATTCCCAAAAGCTTAAGGACTATTTGGGGAGCACAGCCCCCCACTTTTTGGTTTTCATCTTTTATTTTTATCTTGTTTTATTTTATTTTATTTTGATTTCTTTAATTTTTCTTCTTAGATTTTTTCTAATTTTTAGTTAATATTTGCTTTGCAATTTAATTTTCACTTTATACATTTTTTCTAATTTTTTGTGTGTTTATTTTTGCAGGTTTCTAGTTAAAAGTGATATAAGGCAATACATAATTCAGATTCTTTAAAATTCGTGACCGCAACAAAGTACATCGTGCACCGTTCCTCCCCACTCCGTTTATTATTTTGTCTTTCTAATATATATATATGAGAGTATATATATGGTATGTATATATATATATATATATATATATATATATATATATATATTTTCGCATGGTTTCGTAACTTGCTACTGTGTCGCGACTTTTCGCAACCCGCTTCCAATTTCGCAGCCCCATTTTATTTACTATAACTTTTTTCATCCAACTGCTTTGAGCGTTTGGTACCGTTGAAATCTTAGAGAGTGTATAATCCAAATATAGCAAGAAAAACACTTTTGAAATTATGAAGGTGTAATTTTAAAAATGCCCAACCTGGTCACTTTTTTTCCCTTTCTCCTAACTTGTTTATATAGTCTAAAATGGAGTGGAATAAAACATGGAAAGCTTGAGAAGCTCCCTATCCAAAAACGAGCACATGTCATCAGGTGAGGTAACATCTCCTCCTTTTCTAACTTTCCAATCCAAGACCCAGCCAGATAATGTGACATTTGTCAGGGAAAGTTAGCAAAGGAAGTGGCATTTATTTTGTTTTTATTTTGCGTGAACATTTTGTGATGTTCAAGGCTTGATGGTTAATTTTCGTAAAGCCACAAGGTCTATAACTTAATTCTTTTTCAAAAATTGCACCCACTTTTGTGGTTTGGCCTAACCCGCAAGTTGAAAATTGAAACTGGTCTAAACCTGCTGATGTTGATTGATGCGTCTAGTCGAGCGGATGACTAGCTGGAACTTCGTCAAGTTCGACCTTCTTTCTTTCCACCCTTAGCTAACCACACACAAAGGTAATAACGGGCCAATGATAGCTGGCAACCGCAACTCTGATTTAAATAACCCATCCTAGTGTCTGACTACCTTTAATAGGTTGCGGATCCTCGTGGAAAGAACAACGAGTCTTCCAAAAGTGGAAAAGGAAAAGAAAAGAAAAAGAAAAGGAAAAGAAAGAAAAAGAAAAAGAAGAAAAATTGCAACACTTTGCATTGAAACCCGAAAGTACTGGCCCGAGGGGTATATATGGCGAGCTTTAAAGGCCGTGCCCTAAGCCAACTGGTTTGAGCCACCCCCACTTAGTGTGTCGCACGTGACGGGTGATTCAGCAAGTTATAGGTGCCGGTGTCAAATCATTTGGAGTCCGGTGAAACCCAGAAGAGTTAGTGGCCGAAAGATCCTTATGGACTTGGTGCCTAAGCCTTAATTGATTGGGAGCCATCAAATAACTCACATATACTTAAGAGGTCGAGTCCTCAAGATTGCACCCTACAACACAAAAGTGAGCCGGGAATGGAGTGGGTCCTGATCTATTTAGATTGGTTAGCATACAGATTCACCAAGAGTTTTGTTGGGAGAGGCAAATACAGCAGTCTGAGTATTTCATCGTAAACAAAACACCAATTTTGCAGTTCCGTTGTCTTCTGATAAGAACCTTTTGAGATGTCCATCTGTATACATTCACTCCAGGTAGTTATTAGGCAAAGTTTCGTAATTTTCATTGAGGGTTAGGCATTACTTCTCTTCACAAACCTTGAACTCAATATTTTTAATATAATTTTTGTTATCGCTTGTATGTTCCTCTTTCTTCTTTCTTTCTCATTGTTAAGGGACTAGCAATGTAGGTCAGGGTGTGATTAGTGCCCAAAAAGTGCTATTTGAACCCTATTTATTATAGGTTTTGATGCTTTTTTTTTGCAAATAATCATCTGACTTAATCCCATTTGCATATTATGTCCCCTATTCATCAGTTAATAGCATTACAGGGCAAATTTTAAAATACAATAATTAAAAGCCAAAATTGTTTGAATGATCCAAACATTTATACTGAGTCAAACCCCAAGATTGCAAACTAAAGATCGGAAGGAAATAAAGAGCAAATAGAAGAAAAACAGTGCACTTGTGGAGTGCTTTACATCGTCACTCGTGCATCCCGCGAGCATTGTTCCTCCAAAGAAGCCTCGTTTCCCCGCATTTCAGCGCCTGGGCTTTTTTTGTTACATTTTTTGTTTCTTCTTATTTTAACCCTGTAATAGCTTTTGTTTTGGTTTTTTGTATTTCATATACACTGAGTAATCTATATAAGCCCCTAGTCTCAGATACAAACTCAAATCAACTCACTAAAATAGAGAGGACTCGGCGGCGCCTCCCCACAACTTCCTTTTCTTCATTTTCTTCCTTTATGATCCTTTTCTCTGCTGAGCAAACACCCTCTGAGGATGACAACTCAGAGGATGGTTGGCTAGACCTCTTCCTCCTTGAAGATGAGGGCTACTGGCACCTGCTTAAGGTAAACTCTTGTTCCCGTTACCAAAGCAGTTAGACAACATTTTGGTTCCCAAATTTGTAACTCTAGGCTTTTCGATGTATTTTCTTATTGAATGACTTTGGCAAGCTGTAGGGTCAAAGATATCTTTAGCTTTTAGATACACCTATATCCATAGTTTCCCTTTAGCCACCGAAGGTAGGTTAAGGGCTGGATTTCATAACTTTAGGTTAAAATCTCTACATGCTCTCCCCTAATGTGTATTTTGGCAAGCCTCTTAGGTTCAATGATACTTACTCAGATCCATCGACATGCCTAGTTAGTCGCTCTATTAGTTAACAAGGGTAGGCTTGAGATGATTTACCATAGGAACCACAATGCTGCAAATGCTTTCACTAAAATTATTAGGGTTTAGTTTTTAAAGTTAAATGAAGATCCGGTTTGGGAGATGACTATATGTCATCCTCCAACGCGAGAAATGGAACCCTGTGGACTTTAGTTGCCTTAGGACCTAGAACCGTAGTCTAATGTTTCAAGGAGTTCTTTTCATTTTTCTTTCATTTTATTTTCAGCTTGCAAATCCATCAACTCCCCGGTTGTTCAAACCCCAAAATCCTAAATTGAAATTCACCATTTTGAATCACCGCAAATCATTTGTACAAAGAAACTCATCCCCGTAACAACCTTAGATCAGCCACTCAGTAGCTTGACTACGGCAAAGAGGATTTAGATATAAATATTGTTGATTCCACATACCTACTCGTGGCAATCAATTGCGGTGGCAAAGTGTCATGATCAAACCCATTATTCATTCTAGAACATAAAATTAGTTTTATTCATTTTCAAACAACTCTATTTGAAGGGGACCTAACCTGCTTTCCAACTGAAAATCTCCACATTCTACGGATTCAAAAACCTTATTTCAACATGGGGGGAAGTGAACCAGGATTCAACTCATTTATACGCTACGCTTATTAAAAATCTTATGAAACATGGTGGGACAAATTTTTATTTTTATTTTTTAAACATTAAACCCTTTATAGAAAATCGGGCAGAGTTTCCTCTGTTTTTCGGACATGTCCCAATTTATAATACCTGTAATAAAACAATTTAATTTACTCTACATCCAACAATGGGACATCAAGTCCACCACAACCACCCCCCAACTAAACTTTAAAACTAATTTTTGAACACGCATGATATATAAATAATCTTTTTAAAACCTATATATTTATAAAATAAAGGTGCACAAGTAGTTATTACAACAAAACTATACATTTTCAAAAAGGTGGTCGTCACGTGAGGCAGAGTGTCACTGCCCGAAGGATGCCTAACCCACGCCGTTTCTACCCCGAAAAACATTTTATAAAAAACATTTGAAAAACAGAGCTAAAGGGAGCCTGAGAGTAGTTAAGGTCATAGGAAATATGTTTCCAAGATAGTTCGGGTCACAATGTAAAACAATTGTATATATCTTACTTCATAAATATTTACTTTGGTATTCTCATCCTTTCCTGCTCAAATACAATCTATAAACAATTATATGAGATCTCATTTCTATAAACATTTACTTTACTTTTTCCATATAGGTCAAATACAATGTAAAACAATTGTATAAACATATCATTTCAATAAACATTTACTTTACTTTCTTTTTCATAGATCAAATACATTGTGTAAAACAATTATCAATATATTTTTCTAATATACTTTTCCTTGAATCCATTATATCCTGAAGTGTCCCGAGATAATGTTAACCAACAATTATTGGTCCATGAAAGAACCTCCGAGGGAAACAAATTTTACAATCACTGATGGCCCAAAAGGAACCTCCCAGAAATCGTGGTCATACCAAGTAACCATTGTTAGTCCATAAAGAACCTACGAGTGTTAGTCTTATCGATCACCGATGGCCCAAAAGGCCCCTCCGATAACCATGCCTTCTTTTAAATACCATTGCACTATGAAATAAACTCACACGCGGGTAAACTTTTCACTTTTCTGATGGCACAATATGCACCACTCCTTCCTCCCTCCATAAAAAAACTAAACCTCATCATGAGACTGCACACAGAAAGTAATTTTAGTCAATTCTTCTCAAACTTTATCTCAGAATAGGTGTCCAGTTGGACGCACATTTATTATAACATACATATGAAAATATATATCTCATAAAATGATTTTCAATACAGGAACTAAATCTGTACTTTAAACAGAAACTATGAATTTATTTCACAGATTTTCACATATTTGGTGCTCAAGAAACTACATTTCTTTTTTTTTCTCTTATTTGAATGTTTAAAAATAGATATAAAACATATACATTGGTGGTTAATATATATATATATATATATATATATATGATATATATATATATGCAGGTATATATATATATATTTTTTTTTTCAAAACATTTGGTATTTTTCCTCACCTGAAGATAACATTTTTTCTTCCCAAATAAAAACCCTTTCCACCTCCACCCTTGTCCTCTATCACTTCCTCCAAGGTTACATTATCCAGTGAAAACCACTGGCATCCATCTTGAATCATGTTCAATTAAAACTATTAATCGCATTTATACTTCTGTCAGTCCTTAAGATTGACTACTTCCAATGATTAAAATAAATTAACTCAACCCACGTGGTTCTTGCGATTTTTAAGCAACTCATGGTATCATTTATCCCATAATATCTTCAATATGCCATGAATGAATGCCAAACTCGTCTATTAACGATAATCAAGCAACCCACACTTGAAAACATATATTTTCAGCTATGTTCTGATCATCCCCATACTCTTACAGAATATGATGAACATTAGACCTAATATTTCCATAGAGTCCAAGAACCCAAAACCAAAGTCTTGACGAAGAAGTTATGGCATTTTAATTCAAAACTGGTCAATTTACTTTATTTACACCGAAACAGGACCATTGCGGCCTGGAACCAAGGATGAATTTCTTTGCATCATTTTGATATACGCTCTGTGGTTCTTCTCCAATCGAATCACCCAAATCGAATCACCGAAACTCGATATCTTAAACAACGTGATCATCGGCCAACAACCAAACTGGTCAAGACAGCCCTTTGAATGGCGAGTCCAAATGGGCCTGAACTGACTGATTCATTTGGCGAGATGTTCTCTATTACCATTTATCTGTATCTGAATCACTCAATTTGAGATGATGATGACTCCGTTATGACCAAAAATACAACACCGAGTCGGAGAAAAACCGACGCGATCTCTGACAACACATGCCTTGGTAATGGCAAATCAATCCGGCAGAGAAAACCCTACCTCAAATGGCGTGATTTCATGGGACAATTCACCTTTTCTCTTTGCCGTGAAACCAACTGACCTCGGCGTAATCTTCAGATTCTGCAACAACGAGTTTCGCCGCAGATCAAATTTTAACTTTGACTCATCCAGATCCACTCAATAATTTTTGAATCAAGATAAAACATTGGGGCTTTTCTCTCTTCTCTTCTACTTTCTTACTGGTTATCAGACCAATGACAGCTTTTTTGCCGCGCGATCTTTTTGGCTATTGAGAGGACACGCATCACGTCATGCCAAAGGGTCACATTTATCGTTCCGCTTTCATCCCAAACACTTATTTCATCTAATTTAAGTCTGATCATCTTTAGTTGAGATTTTTAAATATTGATATTGATTTTTCAAAATTCTTTAAATTCACTGACATCAGCCACCCCGACTTCGTGAAAATCCGATTGTCTCGTAGGATTCACCAAATTTAACTAGTGGAACGATTTCGCTGATGAATTGAATGGTAATCCATTTTTAACATCCAGATCAGAAAATTTCGTGATTGCGGTAATTGAATGCTGCCATTTAAAATTGATGTTCCTCTTAATATAATTTCTGGTCTTAACTTATCGTTTCTTAACTCACTGATATAATACTTTGGCTTTACTGGCTTTGTACTACTATTCATTTGGACCAAGCTCAAATACCTAACTAATTTCAAAAGAAATTTACTTATCATTGAACCCAACTGTATTTTACAAATTATCTCAACTTTGACATAGATACGTAAGAATTGTAAGGCTCCACACGCGTTACAATTATTGGTTTAAAATACTTTCACACAACACGTTTTATGAAGGCCTGCTGAATAAAAGACTGAATAAACTGTATTTTAATATTTGAGAAATATAATCTTGGATATTTTTCATTACAGCGAAAAATAAATGCAGCTTTGATGAGTACAGAGTGTACATAAGCCATCATCTTTAGAGAGCTAAAGATATGGATTGCATAACATCGCTTCTCAATTGATCTCAATATGTCTCCATTTTTATGAGGTTGAATCAGTTTTTTATAGTTAATCAAATTTGTTTCCTTTAGATTCTGAATTGGAAAGAACATTGAGAAGCTTAAGGAAAGTAAGCAGAGCAGAAAAAGCAACCATGGCAAATGAAAGAATTGACCACAACTAAAAGAATATGATATACTCAACAAGATGAATGCAGTATTTTTGATACCATCTGTTAATACTAACAGCCTTACAATCATCAGAGAGGCTAATAACTGAGTCGAACTCAGCCTGATCATGTCTGTTATAATCGCTTTATTAATATCTATTGAAGATCCCATGACACTTCACAGATTTTTAGATGGAAAACACGCAAGCGTGACAGGTGGAGAATTTCGTAGATGATAAAGCTACACCTCTTCCCTTTCCTTAAGATATACGCAGCCACATGGTAGGCGAATCATTGTCATATGGCTCGGCTGGAGGCGGGGAAGAGTTGGTGGAAGCATTCTGTAGCGCATTTTCCCATCCCCACAACCGAAAGAAGAAGGGAAATCATAGTGTTCCAAATGTGCAGGTTGAAAGCCGGCACGTCGGAAAGGTATAAAAGGTCAGCTGAAGAGATGTCCTATGCATGCATAGGATCTCAAGACAAATGGATATTATCACCTCTGAATGATACTACTAAGGTACTATAGATGCTTCTTGCCGTGTGGGGCATTCAAGAGGAAAAAGGGCAAAGGAGGCAAGGGAGATAGCAACCTAACTAAACGTAATAAAGTCTCTCCAATCTTCAAAGAGCAACAAATGCATGGTATAGTAATAATGGAGCTAAATAAGATGACTGCCATGGAAGCAAAACCGGATGCTAGTAATGTATGGGATGGATAAATAGAGAAAAGACTTACTTTGCCTGCGAATTATATGGTAAGAGTATAGTATTAAGAAGAAGTGCTGAGGGACTAACTGAAGAAGATCCCTATCAAGCCGAGGCCAGTACATGAATGAATAAAGAAGCTATCACTTGAAGCCTAATCCCAACTTGCCTTCATACATTATAATCCAACACTATGAAAACCATGAGAACTTCTCATATGGTGGAGGAGCATCACAGTGGCCCAAGACAAGGTAATTTAGCGTATCAACCACTAGTTCATGAAGAAGAAGCAGTGGAGAAAAATAGAAATGAATATCAAGGTCGAAGAGGACCCAAATTTCTTTGAAGAGCAAGATGTTGCAATATGGGATAACAAAGTCTCGCAACCTCCATGAACATAAACTTGTCAGTTGGAAGCTAAATCCAACACTCAGATTTTTCAGACAAACACATCAGCTTCACTAAAGAATTTAGAAACACAGGTTGGGCAGTTGGCTTTGACCTTGCAGAAAGAGACTAAGAATGCTTTCCCTAGTGACACCCAAAAAAATCCAAAAGACTATATGGCAGTTCAGTTAAGGAGTGGTAGGGAAATGAGCAAAGAAGCAGAGCGTAAAAGAAATGAATAGATCGACCAAAAGAGGAGAGAAATGAAAAAGGAGATGTAAGAGTAACTGCAGCACTGAAAGACTGAGAAACAAAAAACTTTGCCAAATAAGTAACTGGTGAGCAAAAACAGAAGGAGAAGATTCATATACACATCTACGCTCCATTCTATAAAGATTAAGGCGTGTGCAGAGAACAATTTTCAAACTTTCAGAAATATTCAAGAAGATAGAAATTAATATCCCTTTTGCAGAGGCAATCACCCAAATGCCAAATTATGCCAAATTTATGAAAGATATATTGAGCAAAAAGAAGAAGATTGCTGAGGAAGGAATAGTGAGTTTAACTGCAACTTGCAATGCAGTTATTCAAAAGAGTTTACCAGCATAGATGAAGGACCCATGCAGCTTTACCATTCCCTGTTACATTGGGAAATATGAATTCAAGGAAGCTTTATGTGACTCAGGTGCCTGCATTAACTTGATGCCCTTGTCAGTGGTACAAAGGCTAAGTTTGGGGGAACTTACTCCAACAGCAATCATACTGTGGATGGCTGATAGGTCCATGGAACAACCAAAAGGAGTCCTTGAAGATGTGCTGGTCAAGGTAGGGAAATTTATTTTCCCTGTGGATTTTGTTGTTATAAAGATGGAGAAGGATACCCAAGTCTCTCTCACGTTAGAAGACCTTGCTAGCAACTGGAGCTGCCTTGATTGATGTACAAAAGGGTGAGCTGACATTGAGAGTGGGAGATGAAGCAGTACAATTTAATCTCCACAAAAGCTTGACACAACCTGATGTTGATGCAGAAACTTGTATGGTTGTAGATAGCATTTATCCATTCAGTTTTGAACTGAACTCTGATTGTAATCTCCAGCATTCTATTAATGAAAATGAGTTGAATTTCTAATATCTTGAGAGTGTTGATTATGAATTGCTGCATTCCATATTCCAAAACACATAAACAGTATGGAGTTTGAATGAAAAAAGTACAGAAAATTCAGGCAGAAATGAAAAGAAAGGAAATGAGCAAGAAACAAGTGTAGAAGGGTTAATATTGAAAGAATTACCTAGTAATCTAAAGTATGCTTTCTTAGAACCGTGGCAACTGTTGATATTACTTCAATGACCAATGAAAATGAAGAACAACAGCTGCTAAGAATTCTTAGGAATTATAAGGAAGCAATTGCCTGGTCAATTTAAGACCTGGCAGATTAATCTTTCTATTGTATGAAGCAAATCACAGTCAATGATGATGCAAAAACATCAGTTGAACACCAAAGGAGGCCGAACCCTATGATGAAAGATTTTGTAAGAAAGGAAGTAATCGAAATGAAGTAAATGCAGCATTTACTTATAATATGAGATGTCCGGTGAACTGATCATGGTCCCATAAGGTGATCATCAAAGATCAAAATGAAAAGAATGAACTATTTTTATAAGAACGGATGGTGATGGAGAGTGTGGCTGGATTACAGAAATTGAATACTATAACCAAGAAAGATCATTTTCGCCTTCACGATCGGGATGTTAGACAAAGTTAGCAAGACATCCTCACTTATGTTTTCTCGGCGATATTCTGATATAACCGCACAGTCGCAACTACGCACCGTGAGAAACCATTTGCTAAGCCTTGTACTTTTCTTTAGAAGAATGTCATTTGGGTTATGCAATGCTCCTGCTACATTTCAAAGATGCATGATGTCTATGTTCTCAGATTCGGCAGAGGAGGTTTTGGAGATATTCATGGATGACTCATGGGCTGATGGGATCCATTTTTAACACGCTCAGAATTTAGTGTGATGACTTCACAAAAAGCAGACAAGAACCTAGCTTTGAATTGGGAAAATGTCATTTTATGGTGACACAAAAGGCATTGTCCTAGGCATAGGATTTAAAAGGACTGAAGTGACCAAGCAAAGGTTTCCATTATAAAGACTCTTCACAACCAAATACTATGAATAAGGAGTTTGGATAGTGCTGGCTTTATAAATTATTGTAGACTCTCAAAATTGCAAGACCATTATGTAGACTATTAGAAAAGGATACTAAGTTTAATTTTTGATAAATGTCAATCTTCATTTGAAGGATCAAATCTGATTATTGAAGCTCCCATCAGCACAAACCCAGACTGAAGAAAATTTGAAATTATGTAATGCCGTTGATTAGGCAATGGGAGTCAGATCGGGATGCAAAGCTTCACAAAATGTTTAGGTCATATACTGTTGCAAAACTTCAACAGTTTCAAGAGAACTGTCTCAACTCACTTAAAAGATGTTGGCCATTGTATTTGGTTTGTAAAAGTGTAGGCCATATATATTAAACAATCACACCATCATGCAGAATTAAATATTACGGTTAAGAAAGAAGCCATTTAAGACTGAATCTATGGTGTTGCTACTACGTGAATCTAATCTGAACAAATAATATAGTGTTGCATAATGTGACAGCTGATCACTGTCGCAGTAATACAATCATCAGAATTGAAGAAGAGACATAAGTAGCGTAAAATTTTCCGTGATATAAATTATTTCCACCATAATTCAACCACTCTGCAAAGAATATTGTGAACTTTCTAGCTTGTGGAGGATGCTACCCAAAATTTAGAGCTACCAAAGCAGAGGAAGAAATTGAGGCACCATGTTAGGTTTACATATGGGATGTCCCAATTATTACAAGAGGAGTTGATACATCATTAGAGGTAAACAAAAAGTGAATAAGGCAAAATTTACAAGAATGTCATGCATCACCTTATGGAGGACACTTGCAGAGACAAACAGCCCACAAAATTCCTCCTAATCAGTTCTTTTATTGTCACAAGGATTGTTTTGAATGGGTGAAACTTTGTGATCGGGCACAAAGAATGAAATATCACACAAGGCATGAAATTTCGCATGGTATCCCAGGGAAAATATCATATGGGGAATAGATTTTATGGGGCCTTTTTCCATCCATTTGGAAAATCTATACATACTCCTAGCTGTGGATTATGTTTCCAAATGGGGCTTGAGGCAGTTTGTCCTAAGAGAATGATGCTAATACGCTTTGGGGTTTTACAAAAGTGAATATTTTGAGCAAGATTTAGACAATCTAATCCATATTTATGATGAGTAGCCATTTTGCAAACAAAAGGTTGAGAACCATGAGCATGATATGGAACTCAAACACATCATGAGTTTATTTATCATCCTCAAACAAATAGGCAATGAGATTTCTAATAGGGAGAGATAAAGAAAATTCGAAAAGACTGTAAGCTCAGTGAGAAAAGGATTATCCCTCTAATGACAAGGCATTGTGGCATGTAATCAGATATAACTCCATTGAATGTCCCCATACAAGATTGCCTTTGGAAACCCACCTTTCTTTGCATTGAGTACAAAGCTATTCGGGGCCATCAAGAAATTGAATTTTGATTTCAATGGTCATGAAGAAGAAAGATTACCTAACCGAATGAATTGGAAGAATTGAAATGAAGCCAAGATAATGCTAGGTGAGTTTACAAAGACAAGACAAAGAAATGACATGATCAAAGTATTTTATATGAGAATTTAAAGGTGAGATTAGGGTCTATTATTCAACTCCAGATCAAGCTTTTTCCAAAATCAACTGCATGAGGGCCTTTATACAAGATGGTACAACCTTCGGGGCGTTGGACCTTGAAACCAGAATGAGAAGAGCTTAAAGTGAATGGTCAGCGATTGAAGCAAAGATCTTGAATAAATATGATTGATAGATACCTAGTTCTTAGTGGCTGAAAAGAGGTCAAAATAAGAACTCATGAGCAATGTCAAACAAGGACTCAAACCGGGCGTACCTTCTTCGTGGAGGCAACCCATACAAATACCCTTTCTAAGTTTTATTAGTCAATTTATTTATTTTTTCCATTTTTCGTTAGACTTATGCTGTTTGATCGCTGAAAATTTTTATGGTTTTACGTCGAAAGGGCACAACATGGCATTAATTTTCTCATTTATTGTTTTAATAAAACAAGACCATATAAGTAATTTGATTCCCTAAACTTGTCTTTAATGAGAATGCATGATTGAATTTAGGGGGAATTGGAATTTCAAATTCACTGTTGAATCTGATGCGTCATGAGTTGATTTGTTGCATATTTGAATGACGGCGTTAACGTTTTGTTGTTTGAATTGGTTTGGCTGATTTAGTCTTGTATGTATTTGAACTGCCTCGAAAAACAGCTAGGTCCTTTCTAGGCCGCGACATGCTTTTGAGGTCGCGACCAGGGTCTGAATTGAAAACAATAGAATAAGAAATTTCAGGTCGCAACATTAACTGCTAGGTCGCAACATCATGTTGCCATCTGAAAAAATGGTCAGAGACATGATATCGTGACCGAATTAAAAATTGGTCGCGACCTATAATGATGGCAAAAAAAAAAGAGAAAGATGGGTAGCGACTTCAATTTTTTGGTCGCGACCACTTTCGAGGTCTCGACAATTATTGTTAGAAATTACTGTTGCGACTCATGCTTTAAGGTCGCAACATAAGTTTTCTTGTCAAGACCAAAAGAAGGTCACAACATTAATCTCGGGTCACAAAAAAATGTGCGAGTTTTAAAAGACTAAGATAAGGCACAATGTCACGACATTGGGATTTAGGTCGCGACTCGTGAAAAAATCAAGAGAAATAGTCACGAAGATCACTTTATCGGGTCATGACCACTTTGCTGCCATAAATTGGAGTAGGTCGCGGTTCTCAAATTATCCAAATAGAAATAAATTGTGCCAAACATTCCAATTTGGGCTTTAAATCCTTCGGTCAGCACAATTATTGTTAGCAATTAGCGTTGTAACTTAGGTAAGCATTAATGTTGCGACATTCCATAAGACAATGACATTGAGCCCAACCATCATAAAGATCGAAACTCGAATAGCCATTTTCGTCCAAAACTCTTAATTCAGCTTGCATCTTTCACCCAACTTTCCATTCTCTTCTTTCTTTCAATCAAAACCCTAAAACCAAGGCCCAATTCTCAAATTCTCACCACAGATAACCAATCCCTATTCTGGATCTAATGTAATAATTATGAGCCTATATAAACATTATATCAAGGAGGCTGAGGTTCATCTACAACTCGGGCCTCGAGGACTGTCGAATGCAAAAACCGTAAAACCTAGCACGTAGTAGAAGAGCCAATTGAGGAAGAAAGGACAGCAAAAATATAGGAAACAAGAGCTTCCCAAGAAGAAACAGAGTTTACAAAGACTTTGTCTCAAGAAGCTGGCATTGATTATGGAATAGGTCGCCAGCCAGACAAGGGCTTCAAGTAGTGAAAGAGGTTTTGAGAAGCTGATATTCCCTTTTTCTGAGATTATAGAAAAGAGAGGTTAGGAGAGCTTTTGTGAACACACGGCGCCTGATTCTCTGCTCTGGCTAGGGAATTCTATGCAAACATGGTGAGGATAAGATAAGACTCAGTTTACGTGCGAGGAGTCTGGGTACCTTTTGGGCACAAAAGAATCAACGAAATGTTCAAATTAAAGGAACTCAAGCACGGTTCTAAATTTAAGAAATTGGTAGAAAATCCTGATCATGATGTAAAGACTATGCACTCTTAACCTGTGGGAAGTGGGAGCCACAGGGGAAGAACCCACTACGCTGATTAATAAAAGAGTCCACTGAGGGAAGCAAGGTCCTGGTTCTACTTCCTATCCCCGCAATCCTTCCAAACGAAACATCTCTCGTGCAAAAGAGAACAAGAGGCACATTTGAGGTGCCTGAGGCTATAAAACTCGAGGGTACCACCTAAGAAACAAAAGAGGACCAATCCCTCGCCCAGCAACAATCAGCAGGCTATGCATCTTCGCTACGGTGAGAGGATCTGTGATCAAGAAGAACATGCCCACAGCCCTCCGACCCTGGGGTGACAAGGCCTTTAAAAAAGGTGCGGATATGAAGAGAATAAGAACTCATTGAGGAGAATGGAAATAGGGAAATGGAAACTATTCTAGAGTAAATTCTCCCAATTGGAAGAGGAAGAGATGATTTCAGAATTGTCCACCTGAAGCCATTCCTACTCGTATGACAAAGAATTTCCGAAAGCAAGCAAAAAGCTCCGTGGTGCTGAGTAGCGGAACACCTAAATTATGGAAATGTTAAGGACAATGAAGAGAGATATGGGCAGCATGGGAGCAAATGGAAAAGAATCAGAAGAGTTCTTAGAGTTAATCAAGAGGAAAGAACAATTATCGAGTAAACTCTAAGACTATATAAAGAATGGGGAGTAAGAGATGAAAAATGAGAGAGGAAAGAGTTTGAGAAAGATGAAGGCCACAAAGCCTTCTACCAACCAATGAAGAGATGAAGAAGCTACACTCCAGAAAAGGAGAGTCCAATGAGGTAACATGCTAAAGAAGATTCAAGCCTTCAAATACCAGATAAGGAGCAATTCAAGGAGTTCGGGAAGTCGACAATGATAGAGATAAAGAACTAGAAGATAATGATGTTTATAGAAGAAAATTTTGGCATGAGAGTTTGGATTTGATCAACAAAAATTTATCAAACATGATGAGTTGTATCTTTGAGTTGGAAAGCATGGTGAATAAGATGAGCTTGAAGCAAGACACCTTGATTAATCTTGTGAATTTAACAAATGATCTAATCTCCATTGACAAGGCAAGATCTAGCCACCCTTAGAAAGGCACCTGCACATCTTCTAAATTTTCCATGTTTAGCAAGCTTTGACTTAGATCCTCCTGCAACATCATACCAAAAAAATCAAAAGAGAAGAGATGAATACAATAATTTTACTTTTCTTTTTTCCTGACTCTACCTTCAACATCATTAATATAAGCTCAGAAAAGTTCATTGAAAAGTGTCTTGTGAATTGTTTTGTTGATTGGATGATTTGGTTTGTTACTTTTAATAATGTTGCAACCATAAATATATAAGAATGTTGAACTCGCTTTAATCGGGACATGGCAGCTTGAATAAGTTTGATAAAATGTGAATTGTTTGGGGTGGATTGATTTGAGTTAAAATGAAGTTGCTGTTATGCTTAGTGTGTCAGAAGTAATTGTTGCTGTGTTTTGCTTTCATTAGTGAATGGTATAACAAAACACTATCAATCCAAAACAACAGAGAAGAATATGGGCTTCATTGAACCTAAGTAAGAAGTTGCTTTATTTTGAATCAGCCTTTAAATTAAGTGTAATTTGGAAAAGTATACACTGAAAGAACAAATAAGATAGATTTGAAGCCAGGTATGTGTATAAACAAGAAGTCGGCACAAACTAAAACAATATACATATCAGAAAATTTTAAAATCTTTGAGAGGATTGAGAACATCCTCCGGATGATTCACACAACCTGCGTACAGGTCCTAGAACTTAGATTATCGATCAAGGCGAAATCCCAGTAAAACAACTAACAAGAAGTGATAGCACACCTTTTGAAGTTTGAACATTTTCAAACCTACTGCTTATGCAAAGGTGGATACACTCTAGTTCCATGCTTTGAGCCAAAATGCCAATTTTATTCAACAGGTAGCAATGAACCTCGAATTTCTCCCTTACACATCCTGCAAAGAACCCCAAATTACTTAGTTTTCGAATAAGAATGTTTACTGTGCAGAAAGGAACAAGTTTAGGGGAATATATGTCTTTGATTGCTGAATGATGAGAAATAAATTGAAAGAGTAACTGGGAGGAAAAGAATAGTTAAGTAAAGAAATAAGTTTTGTCTTGTGGCCTATCTCTCTTGAACAATTAAGCTCATAGGGGTATTTCAACACCTAGTACCCTAATGCCAACTGGTATGGGAGTTACTAGCCCAAAGTTCTCTAAGAACGATAGAAAGCCTAAGAAGACAAAGCATTGCACTATTCCAATTCTTTGACAATTAAGAGAAACAAAAAGAGTTCCAGTAAAAAGGAACTGAGCTGATAAGTTGAAAGTGGCAACCAAAGGAGCCACAACATCCAAGATGATGTACAAAGCCAAGTTTGGGGGAGTTTACATTACAAGGAAGGAAAATGATGAAAGATGAAAGCCATTATACAGAAAGGAAGAGTGGAATCTTGGTAATTTCAGCCTAAATTTTCCAATTGTCCACCCAATTACCCAAGCCTAACATTATAAGCCTAAAAGACCTTTTATTTGAAGGTTAATCTACTCATATATGGAGATCAATATGAAAACAACCTATGGGACTTTAATGTAGCTTAAGGATCCCTGTAAGACGTTCATCAACAGAAGATGAAAGGAAAGAAGACTCACACACTATAGAACAAGATTTTATTGACCTAACCTGTCATGTAGTATTCATTAGTTTATTTGTAATAGAGGTTGAAAACATTTTTTTTTCTCAGTTGAAAACTAAAGTTTGAAATGATACTGTAATCTTCTTGTTCAAGTCAAAGGGTGGAATAAGAAAAGATTGTGTCAGAGAATGTAAAAATGTCCTTCAAATAAAGTTCACTGTTTGAGGTTCAAAGAAATCTTTTTCTTTTCTTTGTTGTGATGCAAAATTTTTAAGTTTAGAATTTGATGAGTCAAAGTTTTAGTCCTTTTTTCTGATTTTTATTACAATATAAGTGTTTGTTTTTATGTAGAAATATGTACTATTTACCAAATTTATATTTTGTAGAAATTTATAGTAGAAATAAAACTCTACAAGACTAAGTGAAAGTGGGTTTGAATCACAAACAGGTCGGACAGAATCGAGGTCACGACCAAAAGTCATATTATACCGAATGAAAAGCTGTTGCAACAAAAGAGAAGCTGCTGAGACAGAAAACGTTTCAAGGACTTCATGTCGCTGACACTATCTCCGAGGTCGCGACATCGAAGGAAGACAACTTTGGTTGCAACAAATAATTGAGGACACAACTATGAATGGTTGATGACTAAGCTTACAAGGTCTCTACTAGGCAAATTAAGGTTGCGACAAAAATATAAATTAGAGACTCCAATTAAGGTTGTGACCAAGTATTTATGTCGCGACCACATTTAAGCAACTAGGACAAGGAGCCTAGGCAAGAAGAGATGATTAGTGCTCAAAAAGTGCTATTTTGAGTCCTATTTATTGTAGGTTTTGAGCACTTTTTGTGTACTAATCAACCGAATTAACCCAATTTGCACATTAAGGTCCCTACTATTCTACTTATCGCATTTTGTGGCTAATTTTGTAGTTTTTGCAAGCTATTAATGCCAAGATTGTTGAGTTGGTCCAAGCATGAAGAATTAGAGTCGAACTCACTCAACATTGCAGATCGACCAGAAGGAAAGTAAAGGACAGGCGTAGAAAGAAGAAGTGAGAATTTCGCACTATAGTGCAAAATTTCTACCATGTGCACCTCCTTCCTGGCCACCGTCATGCGGCCTTGACATTTGACTTTCCTGTGATTCCTTTTTGCTTCCTATTTCACCATTGTAATAGTATTTTCTTTTGGCTTTTTTGGTTTTTGCATATGGGTTACTATAGCAGCCTGCATACCAGCTGGTAAAAGGATCTCTTCTTTCATTTTTTATAAAATTCTTTGGGGAAGCTTAGCTCCCGCTTCTTTTCTCCCCAAGGCTCACTTTCCTCCTCACTTTCTTTCTGCAGCCACATCTTTGATGATGACAAATCAAGGATGTTCGCCTAAACCCCCCCATTCTGAATGGCTCACTAGGTGCCGCTGAGGGTAAACCAACTGTTCTCTTGCTTTTCATGTGAGCATTTATGGTTGTTTACGTCTTGCTTCACAATAGGTTTAAATCTTCAAAACTGGCCCTCACTAACATGTATTTGGCAAGCTTTTTGGGTACAGTGGATACTTACTACTAGATCCATTGTTAATCATGAAGATTCTATTAATTAATTGGTGAGTTTTTGAGATGTGCCTCACCTGGCCGTGACATTTATGCCCATTAAATGCCTTGTTTTAAGAAGAAATTAGGTTTAGGTTTTAAAGTTAAATGAAGACTGTTCGAATTGACTATAGGTCATCCTCCCCTAAACAGAAAAGAATCATGATATGCTGGGCACTTTAAAACCCTCACCTAATGGCCTGAGATTTAAAGGAGTTCTGTTCTTATTTTTCTTCATTTTAATTTCAATCTGCACACAACCAACCTCATCAAGCTACCAAATCCCACTGCGAGTAAATTCCTAGAACTCAAACAACATTCACTGAATTGAACCTGAATTCAAATCAAGCAATGAAGAAACTCATCTGTCTGAACCTAGAACTGATTATATTGGTGAGTTGTGCTACTGGGTAGATATGAATTAGATTATAAATGCCAAGATTCACTCTACCGTGGGCACAATCAAGATACCTATTCTAGTCACGATATTTTTTAGGTCACTAACAATAAAAGGTCGACCAGAGGAAACCGTTGAGACTAAGAAGTGAGAGGTTGCGAACATGGGGAGAAACAGATGTTACACATGCTTTAAGGTCATGACATGACTTCAAAGAAGGAAAATAAACACCAAGTCGTGACTAAACTGTGCCTTCTGAGCACACAACAGTCACAAACAATTTGTTCACATTAAAAGAGAAACTTAACGTTAATCAATGGCCGACAAAAGAAATGGTGTCGCTGACATGCTTTGAGGTCGCAAGATAGAATGCAAGAAAGGTAAGACATCTAGGTCACGGCTACTGCACTTATTATGTTAATAAACATATCAATATAAAGATCAACATAGCTGACACAAATGATACCTTATTATTAAATTAAGGCTCATATATATTTCGTAAGAAAGTGAAAGAATAGCCAAATCACAAATTTAAATAGAAACGAACAAAAATCAGCGAGATCTAAAAAGAGGTACTTCATTGATAGGAAGACATTCATACTTTATACCTGGATAGGAATTGCAGCAGCATTGAAGAAACATTGGTCGCGACCTAATGTCCAAGTAAACAGAAAATAAGTTATGACTACAATTTAGAATAATGACTTGCTCGAAGGCTCAAATATTAACCAATGATGTTGTAAAACTATATAGTCATGACCAAGAATTAAAGAGGGCCTTATTTAACAGATACCACACTGTTCCAGGTCATGAGAGAAATATGTAGCGCAGAAAGAGCTTTATGGTCTGACATCAATAGGTCTAGATACCAACTCTGAAACATGAAAATGCAATCAGAAATTTCAACGCCATAACCCAATATGGTCACAAACAAAGAATTCATGTCGCGAATTACTCAATCATCAAATGCAATCAAGAAACAAGTCGCAATAAAACATCGTAGTCGCAACTCAACAACAAAGAATGCAAGTGAAAAACGTTATAATTCAAATGAGAACATAATAGATTTAATGTGATCCAGCTAAATGATAAATACAAGCTTCCTTGTGTCACACCTAAAGTCAAAGTGGAGTCGGGTCATTGATTTTAGGAAATCCACCCTTCCTAGTTCAATTGAGCCCAATTTCAAGTTATAAATATGCGTATTACGCTTTAGTAAAGTAGCTTCCGTTTTCTAAACCCACTGTCTGAGAAGGAGGAAGACTCACTCGTATATTTAGAATAATCTTTCTTTCTGATCCCAACCCAAATAATGTTGAATGTGGTCGGATTTAATTTTCATTTTCTTTCCAATACACACCTGAATCAATAACCAAACAATTTTTTGGAATTCTTTTCTTCCAAAGGAATTATATTACAATGGATTCTTTAATCACCCATTGTTGATTGTGACTCAGAATTGAGAGGCACAACTTCCATTGTCCTGATCTGGTCATATTATGTTTTCCATGAATCAAAGAAATTTCCAAACTTCGACTTGACTATCGATAATTGCTTTGTGAATTGAGTTGTTCCCAATGGTAGTACCGAATACCATCTCAAGGATTGTTTCATTCCGATTTATGAAACCCTCCTGATGACATAGATGAGATTCTCATAGGAATGAGAAACATTTAACTGTGGCATGTTAGACTATCATTGAAGACCTAAGAGCTCTGAGAGTTCATTTATAGATTTTTATCAATTATGAAGAGGTTAAAGGGAAATATTTATCAAATTTAACCTATTAGAGATTTCACCTTAACTGTTGGATAGATCTAGATCTGTGGAAAGAATAGATCAAATCAAGGAGAAGGAAAAATCCATCAGATCTAAAGGATAAGTCATCAACCATTTTGTAGAAGTTTTACAATGACCCAGACTTGGTATGCAAGAAATCTTCAGTCTTAAGAAATGGGTATGGAGTATTGGAAAAGAAAATATCAAGATCTATGAAAGATGTTTAATATAGGAATCATTGATCCTTTCTTGAAGGAATATGGACCTCAATTAGTGAAGAATGAGAAACTGCTGTGTATTAATAAATTTTGACAACCAAACTAAAACATCAAGATAGAAATAATCAGAATTAAAATGTAAATTAACTCCAATATAATTTCATTTAGTCATTTTGAAGATCTCATTTAGTCCAATATTGTTAGTTCATCCAAATTTCTATTTCTACTTAATAAAAATAGATTATCTTGTTTTTAATCCGCCAAAACTATTAAAAGGAGGTTCAAATAGTGTGGATCTTGAGTGGTTAGGGTAGTTGATTTCAACATTCTTGTCAATCTCTGTGGGAATGATATTTGGACTTACATCCAATTTTTACTACTTGTATTACCTTTGCACTTGCAGTGTCATAGACTAAACCCATTATTCATTCTAGAACATAAAATCAGTTTTATTCATTTTCAAACAACTCTATTCAATTTTGACATAGATGCTGGAGAATTGTAAGGCTCCTGTATACGTGTTAAATTGAGTGGTTTAGTCTATATTTTCACAGACAAACAAAATACAAGTAGTTGGACTTAGGTATATATATATATATACAGGACAACTTAAACACCACTACGATGGAAGTCTTACAAGTTTATGTCCTTATGAATTTATGATTGAATTGGGCCAACTAATGTCAGGTAATCAGGTTAAGAAGTCTCAGCTCCTGTGATGCCCCCTCGCTTGTCGAGGTCGGGGGAAGGGACATTACAAGCAAGACCTTCGCCTAAGCGAAGAGACATAAGCCAGAAGGTGGACACCTGCCCTTCGCTAAGGCGAAGGGCGTCGGGCTTGCACAGTAATGTTGCATTTTTAGCCTTTTTCACTGTACAGTTTCCAACCTAAAACAAAACTAGATCAAAACAACTCTCAAATCAACCAAAAACACAAATATGAGAAGAGTTAGGATTTTTCCTAACCTTGATTATCTTGAAATTTCCAAATCGAGCTTCTCTTTTTCTCGTTTCCTTCTCTTCTATACATGAACAAGTAGAGCCCTAAGAAAAAGGAGAAAAAGCAACCCAAAAATTGGTTCTTCTCACAAACCAAATGCCCTAACACGCCTAAGCCAAAAATAGAGAGTTCCCCCTTCTCTCAAAGACCAATTGTTCTCTTAATGTAATTTGGCTAAAAATTTCCCTTTACTGTTTAGTCCTTCCTCTTTATTCAATTTACAAATCAACTTATCAAAATTCTACAATAACCTATAATCTTTTAACTTAATGTCCCATAAGACCCTAAATTGACAATTTACCACTTTAATTTTTTTCACACTTAGCACTTAAATTTCCAAAAAATACAAATTTGACTTTCATTATACCCTAAACATGTCATAAAACTACTAGGGTATAATTTGGGGTGTTATAACTCTCCCCCCTTTAAAGAATTTCATCCTCAAAATTCATACCTGAATTGAAAAGTTGTGGATATTGTGCCTTCATTGTCAATTTTGGTTCCCAAGTTGCTTCCTCTATATCGTGGTGTTGCCAAAGTACTTTTACTAGAGGGACTTGTTTGTTTTGCAATTGTTTTACTTCACAAGATAGAATGGCTTTTGGTTCTTCATCATAAGTAAAGTATAATTGCACTTTTACATCTTGTACTGGCAAGATGTGCGATTCATCAAAACGGTATCTCCGAAGCATTGAGACATTGAACACATTATGTAATTTGGCCAACTCCGGAGGAAGGGCCAAATGATAAGCAACTAGTCCAATTCTTTCTAAAATCTTATAAAGTTTGATAAATCTTGGAATCAATTTCCCTTTCTTCCCAAACTGGAGTATCCTCCTCCACGGTGATACTTTCAAGAAAACCTTATCGCCGACTTTATATTCAATATCTTTTCTTTTTAAATCAACATACAATTTTTGTCTATCACCAGTAGCTTTTAACCTTTGTTGAATGACCCGAACTTTTTCTTCTGTCTCCTTTACTATGTCAGGGCTAATTACTTTATGCTTGTTTAAGTCGGTCCAGCATACAAGGAATCTACATTTCCTGCCATACAAAGCTTCATAGGGGGTCATACCAATACTTGATTGATAACTGTTGTTATAGGCAAATTCTATAAGAGGAATATACCTATCCTAACTTTTGGGAAAATCTAGCACATAACCCTTAAACATATCCTCTAACACTTGAATCATTCTTTTAGATTGTCCATTAGTTTATGGATGAATGGTTGTACTAAAATTCAGTCAAGTATCTAAGGCTGACTGTAATTCTCTCCAAAAACTTGACGTAAATCGTAGATCGTGATCAAACACTATTGACAGTGGAATCCCATGCAACCGGACAATCTGCTCACATACAGCTCCGTTAACCGATCTGTGGAATAGTTAAGCCGGACTGGTAAGAAGTGAACAGACTTTGTAAGTCTGTCAACAATTACCCAAACCGAATCATGTTTTTTTTGGGTGACGGGAAAACCGGACACAAAATCCATAGTAATGTTGTCTCACTTCCATTGTGGAATTGGAATGAGATTTAACAGACCGGACAGTACTTGATGTTCAGCTTTTACTTGCTAACAAGTTAGACATTTAGATACATACTCTGCTATATCCTTTTTCATCCCTCGCCACCAATAGTATTGTTTCAAATCCTGGTACATCTTGTTACCTCCAAGATGCATAGTGAATATGGTATTGTGGCTTTTATACATCAACTTCTTTTTCAATTCCTGGAGATTCGGTACACATAATATGCTCTTGTAATAGAAACCTCCATCTGCTTCTATAGAATAGTCAATCTTGTCTCCATTTATGACTAATTGTACCATTTGTTGTAACTTAACATCATTTTTTTTAGCATCTATCATCATCGGCCTCAAATTAGACATAGCTCTTAATTGAGCTAACAAGGCTCTATTAGATGCAAATTTCCATATATAGTGTTTTAGGGACAAAACAGAAATTGTTTTTCTACTTAAAGCGTCCGCCACCAGATTAACTTTTCCTAGGTAGTAACCAACTATGCAATCATATTCTTTGAACAATTCTAGCCATGACTCTGCCTTAAGTTCAGATCCTTTTTAGTTAACATATACTTAAGACTCTTATGATCTGTAAATATTCTACATTTTTCACCATATAAATAATGTTGCCATATTTTTAAAGCAAACACTACCGCTGCTAACTCCAGATCATGTGTGGGATAATTCTGCTCATGCGGTTTCATCTGTCTTGAGGCATACGCCACCACTTTTCCATCTTGCATCAATACACATCCTAAACCAATCCTTGAAGCATCACTATACATGGCATATTTTCTACTTGGAGTAGGCTGAGTTAACACTGGTGTTTCAACCAATATTTTCTTTAACTGATCAAAACTTGATTGACATTTGTCATCACATTCAAACTTCACCCCTTTCCGAAATAACTTAGTAAGTGTAGAGGCTATGACGGAGAATCCCTTTACGAACCGTCGGTAATACCCAACTAAACCTAAGAAACTTCTCACATCTGTAACATTTCGAGGCGGTTTCCAACTCACAATCTCTTTAATCTTCGGAAGGTCAACTCTAACACCCTCTACAGATGTAATATGGCCTAGGAATGATACTTTCTTAAACCAAAAATCATACTTAATTTTGAAAACAATTGTTTATCTCTTAGGATTGCAACACTATCTTCAAATGTTGTTCATGTTCTTGTGAATCCTTATAATACACTAGGATATCATTTATGAATACCACTACAAACTGGTTCAAATAAGGGTGGAATATCCATTCATCAAGTCCATGAATGCGGCTAGTGCATTAGTCAACCCAAATGGCATTACTAAAAACACATAATGACCATATCGAGTTCTAAAGGTTCTTTTTGGGACATCAACATCTTTTACCTATAGTTGATAATATCCCGATTGTAGGTTTATTTTTGAAAAGACACTCGCTCCTTTCAACTGATCGAAAAATCTTCAATTCTCGGCAATGATTATTTATTTTTCACGGTTACCCTATTTATTTGTCGATAATCAATGCCCATAATTCTTTTTGACAAACAAAACTGAAGCACCCTAGGATGAAACACTAGGTTAGACGAACCCCTTGTCCAATAGCTCCCGAAGTTGAGTCTTCAACTCTTTTAGTTTAGTTGGAGCCATATGGTAGGGTGCCCTAGAAATAGGAGCTGTGTAAAACTTCAATAGCCAAATCTACTTCTCTTTTGGGTGGTAAACCCAGTAATTCCTTGTGGAACACATAAGGGAATTCACAACCTTTTCTAAGAAAATGCTAGGCTTACATAGCGGAAATTACACTTGACACTGGTTCAGATCGGATACTATGTACAGTTACCTCAGATAGGTCAAAACCTTTAAGCACTACTGCTTTCCTGTCACAATGATTAGTGCCCAAAAAGTGCTATTTTGAGCCCTATTTATTGTAGGTTTTGAGCACTTTTTGTGTACTAATCAACCGAATTAACCCGATTTGCACATTAAGGTCCTGGCTATTCTACTGGTCGCATTTTGTGGCTAATTTTGTTGTTTTTGCAAGCTAATTATGCCAAGATTGTCGAGTTGATCCAAGCACGTAGAATTCGAGTCAAACTCAGCATTGCAGATGAGAAACCAGAAGGAAAGAAGAGCAGAAAAAGCTGAAAAATTTAGCAGCTTCACAGGGGTGCGAAAATATCACATTGTGCGAAAATGCTTCTGCATTTTCTTGTTTTTTTTTTGCTCCGTTGACCTCTCGTTTGACTTCCTTTTTGTGATTTTTCCCATTTTGCTCTTCATGTATTATGGGTATTGAGGGTATTTTTGTATTTTTGCTTATTTGAGCACTATATAAGCTCAAATGAAATCTCAGATCTTGATTTTCGGGCTTTGGTCAATACATACTGTCATGGAGTTTTCCCGCTTTTTCTTCTTTTTGCTTCATTTTCTCTTTTTCTTTCCATTTTCTAAGAGTCAAACACCCCTCTCGAGGATATAACTCGCAGGATGCACGGGTGACCGCTTTTCTCCTTTGGAAGAGGAGGGCATCGACTAGGGTTTTCGTGCAATCATGGTTCTCTGCTTTTAACGAAGTTTTTATTGGCATTTATGTTTCCACCTCTCATTCTATGTTTAAATCTCTTAAATGTACCTTGATTAACCTCGTATTTGGAAAGCTTTGTGGTTCAAGTGATGCTTATTGCTAGATCCATTGGTGATTCATTAGTCGCCTTCTATGATACTCGTAAGGTAGGTTTGGGGTGGGATGTTCACCGTCAAGGAGCATTAATGTCCAATAAATGCTATATTTCAAAAGAAAAATTATTAGGGTTCGGTTTTTATAGCCAAATGAAGATTCAGTTCGGGAAATGACTATAGGTCATCCTCCCCAACGCAAGGAAAAGGACCCAACGCCCTCTCAGAAGCACTCCTAGACCTCAAAAAAACCCAAAGGGGCCCAATGCTTCAAGGAGTTCTTTTTATATTTTATTTCACCTTATTTTCAATTTCCAACCATCAAACCCCCCTGTTTTTATCAAAACCCAAAATCCAAATCGAATTCACCATTTTAGCCTTAACTGCAAATCATTTACACGAAGAAAACCCATCTCTGTGTTCAACCCTAGAGCCACTATACTGCATTAGCTATGCTACGACAGTGGGAGGAATTTAGGTTATAAATTTAGTTGATTTTTAAGACAAACTCACTCTTTAACGTAATCAAATGGCGCCGTTGTTCGGGATTATTAAGGTTTTGGCTCCAAATGTCGAAGTTGTTGAACTTGTGATCCACATCACAAGTGTTGGTGAATTTTCAACCTTTTCATTTTTACTGTTATTTCCCTTAGCAGTTCACTGTTAGGTTGATTTAATTTTTATACTATCCATATACAATTCCTATTTTTATTTTTTTTGCTAACATTAACCTTTTTAGTAGCCTATTTTGTTTTTTTCTCTTGTTGTGTTTTGTGTTGTTTTCATAAGAGTTTATGCACCACTGGGATAGGAACACAGCATGCAGATTAGAAAGGAGCAGTGCTCCACAAGAACAGAGCTGTGAAGTGAGCATACACAGTGGTCAGATGGAGCCTCCACTTGAGAAGCAACAAAGCCAACAGGGGGTTCACAGAAATCCTAATGCATATAGGTCAATGAGGGATCATATACATCCTCCAAGGGTAAGTGCACCCTCTCATCAGGCCCTTCCGCAGGACATAATTATCAAGCCCTACATCAGGCTCCTCAAGCCCCACTTTCCATGGAATGGAGAGTGAAAATCCATACTCACACATCCGGAAATTCGAGGAAGTATGCAATACCTTCAAAGAGTGACATCTCCACGTGGATCTGACGACCAAGTTCTTCCTCTAACTCTGAAGGACAAGGCTAAAATCTGGCTCAACTCTCTGAGGCCAAGAACTATTAGGGATTGGGGAGATATGAAGGCTAAATTTTTAAAGAAATTCTTTAGTTCCCATAAAACCAATAATTTGAAGAGGCAGATTTACACCTTTGCCGCCCAAGAAAATGAGAAATTCTACCAGTGCTAGGAAAGGTACCTATAGAGACCATCAATGCCTGTCCTCACCATGGCTTTAATACTTGGATGCTGGTTAATCACTTCTATAATGGAATGTCCCCTGCTATGAAGCAGTTGTTGGAAACTACGTGTGGAGGGGACTTCATGAGCAAACATCCAGAGGAAGCCATGGACTTCTTAAATTACGTGGCGGACACTTCAAAAGCTTGGGATGAACCCAACCCCAGGGAGGCAGAGAGAATGAAACCTGCAGCCAACTCAAGGGGAGGCATGTACTCACTCACAGAGGACATGGAGATGACGACAAAGCTATCCACCTTAGCTAGAAGGTTGGAGGAGCTTGAAATGCGAAATCACCATGAGGAGCGAGTAGTGACCGAGGCATCTATGCCTAACCAACCTGCCTATTCACTACCCACTGGAGCACCAAGGAGAGCACTGCCCAACTGTTCCTTTAGTAAGGGATATGATGGTTGAACAAGCCAATACTGTGGGCCAATACAAGCTACTAACCACTGCCCCATACAGCAATACATACAATCCTAACTGGAGGAACCATCCTAACCTCTCCTGGAAGTCAAAACCTCCACTATATGTGCCACCTGGCCGACAAAGCAAAGAAGATGGATCCCTCATCCCATAACCCACCACCATCCTCATCCCTGCCATAAGCTATCATGAACTCGAGCAAAGTGGTGGGGCAACTTTGTGGAATAAATGTAAGGTAGGAATGCACAAAGCAACTGGGAGGATTGAAACAAAAGAGAAAGTACACTAAACAAGAAGATAGAGAACCTGCAGACTGAAATTTCCCAAGAACTTGACAACCTGCAATACTCAATTTCAAGGCTAACCAACCAGCAGTAGGTGCAGGAAAAAGGGAAATTTCTCTCTCAGATACAACCCAATCCTATAGGGTACATGAAGTAAGCTCTTCCAACGAGCCAAACTTGTGGATGATGAAGTTAAAGCAAGTCACTTGAGAAGTGGTAAGGAGGTTAAATGTACCACCCCCAAACCACAGGCGTAGGTCGGAGGCAAAAGAAGCCGAACCGCAGGAGGAGGTGATCAAAGAAAATGCAAGTGGAAAAGCACACCCCATCGCTTTCTCCAAAAGAAGCACTAAAGCCAAGAAAAGGCCGAAACTGGGATCGAAATATTAGAGGTGCTAAGGCAGTGAAGGTCAAACATCCCCTCACATGATTAAACAACTCTAACGATGCCAAATTTTAAAGGACCCGTGCATAGTAAAGAGAGGGTTAAATGCTGACAAGAAGGCCTCCCGACCGAACAAGCCGTTGCTAGTCATCCGCTGCAAGACTCCAAAGAAAAGTACAAGATCCGGCTGCCCAACCATCTCTGAATACTCCGAGGCACTCAGGTGTAAAAGGCACCGCTGTACTCGGGGCCGTTGTCAACCCGTCAGCCTATTCAATGCATAAGCAACCTGGTTTAGGAGGAGCTTAAGCCCACTTCCATCACATTGTCCCTGCGCATAGATCCATAAAAATATCAAAGGGCACAAAGGGAGGATGTTTTGATAAGTGGACAAATTCTACTATCTCTAGACCTCATAGCTTCGAGCATAGAACCGCCTGCGCTGGGACTAATTATGTGCCTATCATTCTCGGAAAACCATTCTTGGCCACTTCTAATGCGATTATCAATTGCCAAAATGGAGTTATACAACTTACATTTGGGAACATGACCTTGGAACTTAACATCTTCAACTTGAGTAAAAAGCATATGCAACCAGTGGAAGAGGGTCCAGAGGAAGTTTGCATAACTGATACAATTCTAGAGGAACAAGCTGATCAACAGCAAATGCAAGATGAGTTAGTTGAGGAGCTTTCTGATTGTTCTGAAGGGCTGCAGGATGTCCAAAACTTGAATACTGTGCATGGGCAATGGAGAAAAAAATGAGAAATTCTATCTTTGCTAATTGAGGAAGGAACCAATGAGCCTCAAAAGCTGGATCTCAAGCCCTCGCTCATGTAACTAAAATATGCATATTCTGCCAAACATGAGCGTGCCTGGTCATATCCTCCTCGCCGCGAGACTTCATTAGTGAAAACAAATTAAGCACATCCTCAGGAGAACAAGGTGTTATTATGGAAAATCACCACCTAAAGGGAATTAGCCCAACAGTTTAAACACATCATATCTATTTGGAGGAGGAAGCAAATAAGTAAGGCAAAGAAGCAGAGATTAAATCCTCACATGTGAGGTGGCGGTACGTGCAAAAGTCCTAAAATTACAAGCCGCAGATTACGCAATTTATATCCGATAGCACTTGGGTGAGTCCAACCCAGTCGCGCTAAAAATCGTGGTAATCCATCGGGTATAATGAGAAGGGAGAGGAAATGCCCACCCGCCTTTACAACAGTCGAGGGTATGTATTGATTACAAAAGATTAAACGTGGGTGACAAGAAAGGATCACTCTCTACCCTTCATGGACCAAACAAAGAGTTTCGTCCAACCCTTTATCGCTCTGGATGGCTATTCAGGCTACTTCCAGATTGAGATTGCTGTAAAAGACCAGGAGAATACCACCTTCACCTGCCCATTTGGCACATATGCTTACAGGAGGATGCCCTTTGGCTTGTGTAATGTTGTTTCCACATTCCAGCAATGCATGCTCAGTATCTTCAGTGATTTGGTGGAGCGCATTATGGAAGTCTACATGGATGATATTACAGTTTATGGAGGGAGCTTCGAAGAATGCTTGATCAACTTGGAAATAAAGTCCCGCATAGATGTATCGAGAAGAATCTCAGGCCGAATTAGGGAAAAATGCCATTTTATGGTCAACTGTGGAATCAGGCTGACATATTATTTCAAAAAAGGAATTAGCTTGACAAGGCAAAATCGAACTCGATTTCCAACCGCTCTTCTCCTACGAATGTGGAAAACTGGTGGAGGCAATTCTAGGGGCATGCGGTGCTTTTATAGGAGGTTAATCAAGATTTTTCAAAAATTTCCAAGCCTCTTATAAACTATTGGAGAAGGATGCCAAATTCGCTTGGGGGATGAAGATTTCCGTATATTTTTGAGGAGCTCAAGGCCTACTGGTTCACTCGCACCAATAGTGAGAGCCCTTAACCGGAAGTTACTCGAGGTTATGTGCGATGTGTTTACCTCGCCATTGGAGCAGTTCTCGGGCAGAGAGAAGAAGGAAAACTTTATGTGGTCTAATATGCAAGCAAAACATTGAATGGGGCACAGAGGAATTACACCACCACAGAGAAAGAGCTGCTGGCAGTGGTCTATGCCTTGGACAAATTTCGTGCATACTTGGTAGGGACGGACATTGTAATCTTCATAGACTATTCAACTTTGAAGCACCTTCTCACAAAGCAAAATGCCAAGGCTAGACTTATTAGGTGGGTCCTCCTCCTTCAAGAATTCAACCTACAAATCAAGGATAAAAAGGGGGTGGAGAATGTTGTTGCGAATCATCTCTCGCGACTAACCATAGCACACAACACCCACAACCCTCTAATTAATGATGAGTTTCTTGAGGAGTCCCTGTTGCTAGTGGAAAATGCCCCATGGTATGCTCACATTGCCAATTTCTTGGCAACAGGAGAGTTACCAGTAGACTGGAAGGCACAAGACATGAAGTTTTTCTTCACAAAAATTCACTACTACTATTGGGAAGAGCCCTTCTTGTACAAATATTGTGCTGATAAGATAATCAGAAGATGTGTGCCTGAGAGAGAACAACAAGGGATATTCAGCCATTTCCATGAGAATGCATGTGGAGGCCATTTTGCTTCCCAAAAAACTGCCATGAAGGTGCTACAATCTGGGTTTTATTTCCCTTCTCTTTTCAAGGATGCCCACACCATATGCAGGGAGTGCGACAAATGCCAAAGATTGGGGAAAATTTCTCATCGACACATGATGCCTCTCAACCCGATCTTAGTATTTGATTTGTTCGATGCTCTGGGGGTATCAATTTTACGGACCATTCCCTTCATCATATTGATACGTCTACATTTTGGTGGGGAGTCGACTCATGTGTCAAAATGGGTCAAGTAGTGCCTTGCGTAACAAGAGACCAATGTGGTGGTGCTGAAATTCCCGGCTGAACATCTTCTCCAGATTTGGGGTCCCCAAGGCCATAATAAGTGATGAAGGTTCACATTTCTACAACAAACCTTTTGAGAACCTCCTAGCTAAGTATGGTGTAAAACATAGTGGCCACCCCTTACCATCCTCAAACTGCTATCGTTGGAGCTCACAACGTGGAAATCAAAACAATATTGATGAGTGCGAGCTCCAACATAAAGGACTGGTCTCTCAAGTCACTGATTCCTCAGGGCATACACTGCACGCATATAAGACCATCTTTGGCATGTCCCCTTATCACCTAGTTTATGGAAAGGCGTGTCACATGCCTGTGGAAATTGAGTATAAGGCATGGTGGGCAGTCAAAAAGTTGAACCTAGATATGGGAAGAGCTGGCCTTAAAAGGCTCCTTGATATCAATGAACTAGAGGAGCTGAGAAATTATGCCTACCTCAACTTGAAGATTGTAAAAGACGGATTAAAGAAGTGGCATGATCAGCTGATAGCCCGCAAAAACTTCAAACAAGGAGACTAAGTGTTGCTTTATGACTCCAAGCTCCACCTCTTTCTGGGCAAACTCAAATCAAGATAGACTAGACCATTCATCATCCATCAAGTCTATCTCAATGGATCAGTGGACCTGCTTAATTCCAAGGACAGTAGGGTGTTTAAGGTCAATGGGCAGAGACTAAAGCCCTATGCAGCACAACACACAATAGACAAGGAGGAGATCCCCCTCCTTGACCCTCCATAAATCTGACAGGCTACTCTGAGTTGGCTTAGTCTCCACTGAGAGTGAAATGCCACTCCATTATTTTTTTTGTTTAATGAATTTTATTTAGGTTATTCTAAGTTTTATTTGCGTTTTTCCCTTAATTTTAATTTAGTTTTGATTGCATTTTCTCATTTTCAATTGCACATTCTCATAATTTTTAGTATTTTGGTTTGCAGGTGTAGCAGAAATCCTCTACCCTCTCCATCCCTTCCCTAATCCAAGCATGGCTAGGACCCGTGGAGGGCACAGTTTTAGGCCTTGAGTGCGCCCCTTCCTCTCCACCCTTACCACGGCAGTTCCTCCGCTGCAAATGGCCGCCGCATCCCCGCCCCTGCTCCACGCTCCTACACCTCGCAGGTATGACACGAGGGTTGGGCCTACTCTGCCATCTCCTACTCATCCGCGGCCATCCCAGAGGGCCCTACTACCAACCAGGGCCTAGACTTCGGACCCTGGCGAGTCATCTAGTTCGAGGCCCCAAGAGCCCCCTTCACTACCTGTTCAGGGGCCAACTGATGACATCCCCCCGGATTTGTCTCTTGCTTCTATTATCCGGCGTCCCTTCTTCCATTGCCACCCGATAAGAAATTCGACAAAGATTTGTGTGGAAGTGCACCGCGACATATTATGATTTTCCCGCCTCATATGATCCCAGCTTAGAGATTCCATGAGGCTTATACCAGCATTCTCGAGCCTTATGCATCTTCGTGCCGGCTTCTACTCCCTGGTGGTCATCGAAGTTCTACCATACCATGACATCCAAGAGAGTACCCCCATCCTACTATTATCCATTTCGATTGATGGCCGCTAAGGACACTTCCAAGTCGATATCGCAGCCCGCATTCCATTTCCCTACTGGCCTAGCCAACTTGGCTAACTACAGGCTATGGCCCCACCCCTTGCCTAGGGAGATGGTTCGCATATTATCCAAAGACGTAACAGCAGGTCTCAGATTTCACGGAGGCAAATTCTTCCTCCGCATGTCTTTATCGACCACATACCGTGGTCCAAACATCTCCCACTCCCAAGAGATAATGTGCAGCTAAGAGAAGCTTATTCCCGAGGCTCACTACATTTTAAGGGTTATGGTTCACCATCAGCTCTTCATGACATCCTTGTTCCACTTTGAGACAAGGTCTGTAACACCCCGAAATATACCCTAGCAGTTTTCGGACATGTTTAGGGTATAATAAAAGGAAAAGTATATTTATCCGAAATAAAATAAAGATAAAAAGAAAATAAGCAAGAACTTGGAATTAATACAACAGTTAAGGGTAACTTAATAATTTATCAATTCATGATCCAAGGGTCATAATTTAATAAGTTTATATGCCAAAGTAGGATTTTGATAAATCGAATCGAGAATAAAATGTGTTTGAGGACCAAAGTATAATAAAAGAAAGATATTAGAACGAAATAAGCGAAGGTTAAAATTTAAGTGAAGAGACAAGGGTTTGAAGGAGAGGGAGGAAGTTTCCTCCTTGTAAAGTGAAATAAAAAGGGATAAGATCAAACAAAGATAAGACCAAAATAAATGTCATCTCTATTTGGTTCGACAAAGAGAGAGCAAAAACAGATAAGAGAGAAGAGAAGAGAAAGGAAGAAGAAGAAGAAGAAGAGAAAAGAAAGAAGAGCATGAGACGCTGTGTAAGGAACTATGAAATTTGAGTGCAACTAGGATTTTGTATAGAAAAGCAGGAAACTATGAATATTTGTATTGAAACTATGTGTGTGTGTATGGAAGTCTAGTTTTGGTCTATAAAGTTTTAGATACAGGTTTGGAACCCTTTATTTGAGTGGTTTGGTTTGGAAACCCCAAACTCATTTCTTGTTAGGGTTGAGGTTGAGAAGAACAAGGCTCACATATATGTGTTTTGGGAAGGGTCTAGCTGCAAGTTGAACCAAGAAAATTTCCCTATTTTTGATCATACTCGGTAGCCGGAACTTAGAAAGGGTTTTTGGGTTAGAAATAAAGGGAATTTGATAGTAAGTCCTTCTGGTAAATTGTAGCCACATCAATGAACTTGATGTTAGGCTTTTGAATTTCTCAATTTGGACCCCTGTAGACCAAGTTATGGTCTTTTTACTCTGAATAGTCTAATGAGCAAGAGGTCAGCATGTGGGCCTCATCACAGCCAGAAGATTCGATCAAACCCTCTGATACGTAGAGGTCGAGCGCCACCTTATCCTGGCCAGAGGTCAGCATACCTCATCTTGTAGAGGTCAGCATGTAGACCTCATCATGAAGTCGGGAGACCTCATCTGTAGAGGTCGACGAGAGGTTGCAGACCTCATCCTGCTGAAATTCGACATACCTCATCCCATAGAGGTTAGTAGACCTCGTCACATAGAAGGTCGACGGAGAATTCGACTCGGCTCATCCATTTCAGGTCGGCTCAATTTGGGTTAACTACGTATGACCTCCAACTTCGGAAGGTCATAACTTCTTCGTCCGAACTCCGTTTCGGGTGTTTTTGGACTCTATGGAAAGTTCATTGAGTCTAGAATCTAACCATATGCTATTAAATGGCATTCGGTATCCACATTGGAAACTATGATTGTTGTACCAAGTGTACTAATCGCATGGGTAAAGTCCATTGGAATACATGATAAGAAAAGAGATAGATATGAACAAGAAATAGCAACATAAGTAGATTTGATATGTAAAGGAATATAGAAGAAAAGAATAAAATGATAAGCTCAGAGAACACGTATAATTGTATATTTGCCTAAGGCTAGGATATTGAATGACAAGACATATGATCGGTGCCCGGCACTCTTGCTAGTCTTCTGGCGCTTCTGTCGTGGGGCGGCGCGTGCAGTATGATCGATGCCGGCACTCACGCTGGTGCTCTGGCGCATATTCGTGGGGCGGCGCGTGTCTGAGACCCGGTGCTGGCACTCCTGCGATGTTTCGGCGCCATTACGTGGAGCGGGCACGTCTATGTTAGTGAAATCTTGTGCAGCCGGTATATATTGTCATAGAGTCTCGACCCATTCTTTATTTTTCGATTAAACAAGCGAATATTTATCACGTGTATACGAATAAGAAATGATAAAAGGTAAATAGGTTGGACACATGAAGGAATTTCAAATTTATTAAAGAAAAAGTCATGTTACTGCACTCCACTACGGGAGATGGGACGATCTGATAATTACCATTAAAGCGTCTAGTATAGAAATGTACCATTATATATTATAGATATGATAGTCTAATAAAGTACATGAAGATATAAGTTAACAAGATATAAGATGTTACCAGGAATGAGTACATGACACGAATGATAGGCATATATGAATATAAAAATGAGTAAATGCATGCATGATAAAAATATAGGAATATATGTATTATAGAGAAATATGAGAACCATAATATGAAGCTACAGATATGAGAACAAATACAAATTAAAGTAATGATAGTATATATTGCATAAGCAATCATGATAACAATAGTTATTCATGCTTATGAGATATGTACAGAAAATACAATAATGGATTTTTGTATGCGACCAAGTAAAGGATGGTGGCGTACCTATAGGAAAATACAGTTGCTCACGACATACGGATCGAATATCGAGAGACCTCGTTTGGGTGATGACATAGATCCCGTTTGGATCGCGGTGGCCCCGAGGTCATCGTGCTTTTGGGGCTGTGGACCCTTTGTTTCGTCACGGTGAAGTCTGGCGCCACCAGGCCCTCATGGACCCTTGTTCCACACGGTGATCTGTGGCGCCTTCGGACCCATATAGTTTCCTTTATCCACTTCACAAGGTTTATGCGGGCATGAGCATAAAACAAATGAAATGTAGAGAATATATATTTGATGTGGAAAGCATAACCTTTGCTATCACGATGATAGTATGACAAGTATACAAGTCTGAAGCAAAGTGTAAATGATGACACGAAAAGTATATGAAACGAAGTACGATTACATGAAAGAAAGTAATATGAAAAGTATAACGAGGGGAAAATAATATATGAAAATAGTACATGAAGCAGTATGAATCCTGATATATGACGATTACATGATAGCATTATCTGAAAGCGGTACACATGATCACGGTATATGAGATAGGTACATAATAATGGTACGCTGAAAATGAACATAACAAATGATACCGATATGCAACCATGAAAGTAATATTTATAGAATATGGCATGCAGAATAGGATATGTAATATGAACCATTAGAAAGATAATAGATCAAATGATAAGTACTAGAATAAGAAATATATGATAGACATACCTAAATGAATAGATGGAACATGCTATGAACACATGATAGAAATGCAAAAATGCTAAGAACGAAAGAGATAAGTAAAAGATGACAAAGCACAGGAATATAGTAAAAGTATAGATAGGAATAATATCGAGAGCTGAGAGAGCATGTGACGTCTGATAGGAATGTAAAGATGATAAGAAATAAAAAGTTATATGAATATGTATAGATATATGAAATCACGTAATATGTATAAGCTTGTGACAGTCACCATTAGTGGTTGTCCATGCTTATCATTTCCCCACTAAGCGTAAAGCTTAGCATGATTGTCAGGTGTGGTGTGAAGCAGAGAAACTTGACCAGACGAATCCGCCGTTGAGCGCTGGAGATGTAGAATAACATAACGAAATTCGTGTGTTTTTGTTGATAGCGAATGTACATGTCTAAGTAAATGGGACTCGGTATATGTGGCCATGAATTGAGGACACCACTCACGGTGGTAGTTCTTTTGTAAATGTAAATGATTTTGTTATTAATAAATTGTTTGTATAACCACGGTCTGGTTAAATCGAGAAAGAGCCGGTCAATGAGTCCCAAATATAGTCTCGCGCCCCGGACTTTGGTTCGGATCCGCCAATCAGGTCGGACCGGGAATCGGGCGTGGAATCCCTCATGAAACTGATCGAAATTTGGGTCATATATGTTCCCAAGGCTACTATGTCGAATTTAAAGCATTTGGGTTTTCTGTGAGCCCAGATTAGAGCTCGTAGAGATTGCGGGATGTTCTTACTGACGGTGGTCGCGATGCCGGAGTGCTCAACTCTCACCTCGGGCCCGTGGCGGACAGCAATTGACCGTCTGCGAGAAGGATGCAGGAGGGCCCGGTGCACCACCCGGCTTGTCGGTCGCTAACGCATTCCTACATTCTTAGCATTCCTACATTGGCCGATCACTTGCACCTCAATACCTCCGGCTCTACGGTGTTGGGTGGACTGGTACATCAGCTCTGCCATGGCATATCTCGTATCCACTCGGGATTTTCTCGCTATTATTGATGCGTCCACCTTCGGCCGTATTATCTTTTACGGTGCCCGTATTCTTAGCCTAGAGGATGACCTCCACGGAGGTCAACGTCGCTCGGACCACCTCCTTGGCACCGAGATCACGCCATCTCATGTGGGTTAGGTCACCTGTTGCCTCTATCTCTCTATCAGTACACACCGAGGCTCTTCGGATCATCCTTGACGGCCGGCGGCCCGACAAATTCTCCTCCGGTATGTCAGTAAATCTGAGCTGCCGGATGCAACAATGACATACCACCCGGTGCTCACCATTGAGGAAGGTGGGAACTTCCTTCTCTAACTTTCCAATCCCAGGCCCCATTGCGGACAATGGGGCTGGTTGGGGGAGAGTTAGGAAAGTGGCTTTATTATGTTTTGTTGCTATTTGAGCAAGTTTTTTTTTTTTTTTTTGTGAGTCATGACTTGTTGTTTAGTTCTGTTTGTGTAGTCGTTTGTTTTGGTTGTGTTGCTGTCAGTTTCTTGTAAACTAAAAATATAATATATATCCTTTTATACATGTCTGACTCTGCACAGTTCTGAATTGCACACCCATTTTTTTTTTTTTTTTTTTTTTTGCTAACATGCGGTTGAGAAGAAATTAGCTATGTCCAATGTTGTTGATGTTAGATTGGTTTCATGTAATTAAGTGAGATGATCAGTTGAATTCTTATTGCTTTCGACCTTTTTCTTCCACCTCTAGCTAATCTGATACCTGTAGGTTTCAGCAGTGGCGAAAAACTTCCTAACCTCCTAAATCTTGCAAAGCTATTTAATTTCATTTTACTACCTTCAATGGGATTGAGGACCCCCCAGGAAAAGAAGGTCAATAGGTCTTCAGTAAAAGAAAAACAAAAGAAAGAAAAAGAAAGAAGAATTGCAATGCTTTGCATTGAAACAGGAAACCTTGATCAGGGGCCACTAACTAGTACTCGTGCAGGTGTGAATGGGTGAAGTTGAAGCGAGTTGTAGGTGCCTGGAGTCTCAGAAGTCATTCGAAATTAGAATTGAAACTGAAGTGTTTGTGGTTGAAATCCTTGACTTGGTGCAGGCATGGTGGTTGAGTTGCTTCGGTGGATGTTACATAGACTTTGGTGGAGAGTCGATTCTCGACCATTGCACCCTACAACTAAAAGAATTATGGAATAAGAACGTAATCTGATCCTGTTTAGGTCGGTTAGGTATGCAGGTTAGAGACGTGGCGGATTTGGGGTGGGAAGTACGGTTGGCAGAGTTGTGTCGAAAACTAATCATATAAACACTTAGATTTTGGTGGAAATCCTAGGTTGATTCTCTTGAGAAGGAAACTCTTTTAATGCTGAATTTTGTATGGCATTCACTCTTTTTTTATGGTTATTGGGTAGGGTTTCAGTAATTCTCATTGAGGGTTAGGCATTACTCATCCACATACTTTTAATCACAATGTTGAGAGCGTAATTTTGTTATTATTTTGTTTGCTCTCTCTTTCTTTCTTTCATTACTAAGGGACTAACTATGATAGTAATGGATTTAGGGAGTGATTAGTGCCCAAGTTCTATTTGAGCCTGACTGGCCCAGGTTTTGAGCACTTTTGTGTACTAATCAGCGAATTAACACGATTTGCACATTAAGGTCATTTGTCTCGTCGCATTATTGGCTAACTTTGTAGTTTCGCTAATTATGCCAAGATTGTCGGTCGATCAAACATACGTGGTGGGTGAACTGGCTATTACAGGATAAATCGAAGGAAGAAGAGCGAAAAAATTTGGAAAATCGGCGACTTTGGGAGTGCGAAAATTTCACATTGTACGAAAATGCTTTTGCATTTTCTTGTTTTTTTTGCTCGGTTGACCTCCCGTTTGACTTCCTTTTTATGAGTTTTCCAATTTTTCCCTTCATGTATTATGGGTATTGAGGGTATTTTTGTATTTTTGATTATTTGAGCACTATATAGCTGAATGGGAAATCTTGTAAGGGATCTTGATTTTGGCTTTGCGAATGCAGTCTTTAGTAGTTTCAGCCCTGTCTTCTTCACACTTCCATTTTTCTCATTTTCTTCCATTTTCTCGGCTGCCAAACACCCCTCCGAGGATGACAACTCAGAGGATGGCCTAAGCTAGACAGCTTCTCCTTGAAGGAGGGCATTTCTTCAGACTAGGGTTTCAGTGCTTGTTAGTTTCTTTGTTTTTAATGTAAGTTTTATTGGTATAACTGCTATCATTCTAGGTTTTAAATCTCTTAAATGTGTACCTTGGTGCTGTGTTGGCAAGCTTTTAGGGTTCAGTGGATGCTTATTGCTAGATCAACTGGGATTCATTAGTTGCCTTCTATTAGTTACTGTATGGTAGGTTTAGGGGATATGTTCTCACTGTCATGGAGCATTAATGTCCAATTAATGCTATATTTCAAAAGAAAAATTATTAGGGTTCGGTTTTTATAGCCAAATGAAGATCCAATTCCCGATGACTACTAGGTCATCCTCCCGGCGTGAGGAAAAAGGACAGGGACCTCGGTTACCTAGGACCTCGAGCCAGGTGGCGATTCTTTAAGGAGTTAACATATTTTATTTCACCTTATTTTCAGTTTAACCATCTGAACCCCCATGTTTTTATCAAAACCCAAAATCTAAATCAAATTCACCATTTTAACCTTAACTGCAAATCATTTACACGAAGAAAACCCATCCCGCAGTGATTTCGGCCACAGAGCCAGCATCTTTGCATTAGCTATCTTTGCGTGATGGGAGAATTAGGTTATAAATTTAGTTGATTTTGCTTCTTCCACCACTTTACGAATCACGCGATCAACTATGGCTCGATGTTTGAATATTAGTCATTTCCAGAATAAATCAAACTCATGAAAAGGCAAAATGTTCAGTGTGAAACTCTCTATCATGTACCATTAGGGGATAGTTTTTATACACTCGGTTGACTCTAACACTGTGCCCAAGGGGACTGGTAACATGCATGTCATATGCTAAAGGTTTTACTGATGGCAATTTATCACTCAATTATTCAATGCATATATAAGAATGTGTAGAGCCTGGATCTATTAAAGCATGCATTTTAGTGTCATAGAGAGTGAAATTACCCGCGATAACCCCTGGTGCATCTTGATCTTCACGAGCCCTCATAGCATAAGTGATGAGTCTTAAATTCATCTATTTTTAATCCATTTTTTTGGCTTATTTTTAATATATTCAAAGTTGTTTTAATGCCAAATTATGGAATATTTACCAACTTGGTGTTTTGCAGGTTTTAATTCAAAAATGAGAAAATTCCAACAAGAAATAAGAGAAAAAGAGAAATTGCAACAGTCTATGTCGCGACAAAGTTTTGTGTGTCGCGACAAACATCCAAGCTACTAGCAAAGGAGCTTTGTCGCGACAAAAGATAGTGTGTTCACGACGAAGAATGAAGGAAGAATCACGACCAAATTATTTAGACGAAGAAAGTTTATGTTGCGACAAGCTTTTGTGGGATAATCGACACGGGAGAAAGAATTTGTCACGATAAAAAAGCTCTTGTTGCGACATATCTAACAAACATAAAGCAGAAATTTTGTCGCGACAAGGCGCGTCGCGTCGCTGACCTGATTATTGCAACATGAAAACTAGTTGAAGACGGAGGAAGAGTTTGGAGAAAGACACGTACCGGCGACAAGGTGATGTATGTCGTGTATTTGAAGGAAGAAGAGAGCGGTTCTGTGGAATAAACAAGGTCGCGGCCAGTGCTAGCAATTGGCGACACAGTTACAATCCAAGGTAATGTTGCGACATACTTTAAGCTGAAGAGTGTTTACATGTCATGACGAGGATCTTAAGGTCGCGACACAAGATAAGGCGAACACGATGATAAACAAAGATTGTGACGAGACTTTTCTATGTCGCGACAAAGATTCCAACATAAGGAAGAGAGGTCTTGTCGCGACATAAAAATTGGGTCGCGACATAAAACATCGAAAACACCAAGAGACTATGTCGCAATATCAAAATGAAAGTGCAACAAGAAATCAGGTTAAGTGGCGACAAGACTGCAGCTCGCGACAGGCTCTGGTCGTGACGGGAATCTTGACAATACGAAACATTGTTACAGCCAGAACGAAAAATCTTTGTCACTACATAGGCGGGTTGCGACATAAATTTGAAGAAGCTGCACAAGAACAATGTTGCGACACAATTGTCGATGTCACAACATAACTATTCTAATTAACACACTTAAGATTGTCGCAACATAGAATGGATAGAACAGGACCTTACGGAATGGTGTTAAAGAACCAAGAAGATTTGTCGCAATGGGAAACTTCTGTCACGGCAATTAAATATCTTGAAGAAAAGAAACAAATCTTTATCATGACCAAAGGAAACTGTGCGTGACGCAACAATGGTGTTGTTTATTTTGGTGTTGTTGTTATTGATCGTTTGGTGTGATGGTGATGAGTGATCTTGTGTGATCAATGCCTGAGCTTGAGTAACGCGTCTGGCAATTTCTGCGACATAATTAAGCTCTGTCACAAACAACACTTTGATCATTCTGAGAATCTGTCCCAGGCGGAAATTTTTTGGGGATCTAATGCAGCCTCGAATTTAGGGCCCAAACTTCTGGGGCTTTATAAATAGAAACAGTTTGCGGAAAGTAAGGTAGTCACTCGGCGGAAGAACCAGAGCATCTAGGGAGCTAAGGACTCTTTTGTATTGTATTTTTTTTCTTTTTTTTTCTTTTCTTCGTAGATTAGATTTAGTGTAGAATTTCAATTTGTTTACTGGACTTGAAACAATGAATTGTTCAGGGTGCAAAGTTCGCCCAACTTTCGTTGAAAGATCCATTCAGATTACTGTTTGAATTTAATGGAGATGCAGAAAGTTGATTAAGTTTACATTGAAATTCTGATCAGTATTTCGGTGTTTCTTTGTGATTAGGTTCGAGAAACACAACTTCCACTAGAAAAGATTTGATGTTAGTTATGGTCTTTCCTGTACAATTAGAAAGAAATTTCTTAGATTGAGAATTTGATTTTATTTGAATGGTGTTGTTCATGAAGTGAATTATTCCCAACATTAGTAACTTATACCCATAAAAGGACAGTTATTTGGATCTGATTTCCAAGAGGCCTTCTGATTGACACAGAGTTGGAGATTCCTGAGAGCATGGATGCAGTTACTTGGGGGTATGCTAGACTAATATTGAGCCATGGAACTTTGAAAGATCCCACTTAGATAAATCATAAATTGACTCATGGTTTGAATTAATTTAGTGATCTATCAATTTAATCAATTAGAGATCCCTCCTTAGTGCAGAGGTGATCTTGATCAAAGTGTTAACAAGATCCTAATCAAGGAAAGGGAGAACTCTTTAAGATCTCTTAAGAATGAGACACTAATCATCTTGTAGAAATGCGATAAGCCTGTCTTGAGAAATGAGAATCTGATCTGTCTAAGAAATAGGTATGAAGTATTGGAAAGAAAAATACCGGATCTTATAAAGAGAATTTGATTACTAGTAATTGGATTTAGACACATGTTTGAGAAATGAACATGACTCCTCTAATCCAGGTTAAGTATGGTTAAAAATCAGGCCTCCACCTTGCCTCTTTGTGATTTTGGGTAGTTGATTCATGAAAGGAAAGAATTAGATTATGTTGCAGGAATTGATAATTTCATAACAGTGAATCCCAGTGTCCATTTCTAGCAATAATCTGGTTCAGTCCAGTTTAGGTCTAGGATTTTAAATTTTCCTTTTATTATAGATGTAGAAATTTAGATAGTAGAATTCTTGGTTAGATTACTGAAAATTTTATGAAATGGAAGTTCAAATAGTGTGGAACTTGAGTAGTTATGGTAGTTGAACTTTAAATTCTTTTCAATCTCTATGGGAGCGATATCCGGACTTATAGGTCCACTTTTATTACTTGTACGACCTATGCACTTGCGTGTATTGCCAGCCAAACTGTCTTGATAAATTCATTGACAAATCCATTTTATTATGAGCCTCTGAGTTACATTTTTATGCAAACAAGTTTTGGTACTTTTATTAGAATTAGGTAGTGAATCCTTAGGTAGAGTGGCAAATTTTGATCTTTTATACAAAAATTGGTCACTTGATAAGCTTGAAATTTGGATGAGATGTTAAAATGATTAAGCTGTTTTGATGTAATACTTTTCTATACCTTACTGAACTACCTCACCCTCTACCCCTATCACGAGTCAGTGGAGGTACATTTGATCCTCTTCTGCTACTTCCTTGAGGATTTCTAGGAATCCCAGATCCTTACAGACAATTTACTATAAGATGGTATGTGCTTCCACATCAAAAACACCCCCCAGTTATCCATCTGCAAGTAGCATAATGATATTTATGCTTGCATGATGACCCCAGTCCCAGGCGGACTCCATCTATCAGGGCCAGGACTCATTTACGATTTTAAACATTAGTGGGCCCATTTCGATATATAAATCAAATATGTAATATAACTTGCTAAAAAACTACCCATAAATGTAGTAGTGTTAAAATGTCTTGTACATATATTCTGAGTCTACATTTACTTATTACTTACACAAGTTCCACTATCCTGAGATTACACATTTACATTACAAAACATAGTCAAAACCTACATATGGTAGACTCCTATTACTGTGTTGACCTTGGCGAATGCAGAATGCCTCAGATATCCTCTTATTTTCTACGGATGAAACACTCATGCTAAACACTAAGCAGTGAGAAAATATGATTATATATATGACAGGCAGTGGTGCTTAATAACAGTATACATATTCAACAGGTTCATTATATTAGAGATTTTTCATATCTCTATTGGGTCTTGAGCAATCTTGTATAGAGGGTACTGTGGAATTTTCTGGAATAGAAGCCCGATTACTTATGATTTATAATTATTTCCATATGTCATATTATTGATCCTACCTGACATATAAATTACTTGCTTGCATAGGCTAGAGTATGATGGATGATAGGGACACAGCATAATGGGTACTTGAAGGTCGAGTGCGAGTGTGAACAAGGCGTGTCTACTCATGTTCTGAGAGTGTAAGTAGCACTAGTAGGATCTGAGGCTTGAGACGGAGGCCGTGTACGCCCACGTGTGCAGTGAGCTTAGCTGACGAGTGTCGTATCACCGAACAGGAGAGTCTGGTACTAATGTGAAGCGTTTCTACCCACGTAACATTAGTAGGAGTGTCGTAGCATTGATAAGAGGTGCCTATTCATTCGTTATTTTGTCTTAGGCTGCATTACTGAACTTGTTTTATTGTTCTTAATCACATTAGCAAATAAGGGGTAAGAAACAATATCACATCAGCGGCAAAGGTGAAGCGTATAAAGCATTTTCCTTATAACTGTATATAACAGGATACATCATTACTTATTAGAATCCTCATTAATCAGTGGATGATTGCTAGAATTACTTGAAGAGATAAACAAAGCGAGTTTTGCAGACAAGCGGCAGAGGTGATGTTGCTGGAGAGGTTAGCTTAAGCGAAACCTTTGCTAAAGCTTAGGCGGATGGAGTGTAGAAACACAGGCCTAGGGTTTACAGGCGAATCGGCTCGCACAGGCGAGCCTCCTGCTCGCCTAGAGGAAGGGGTATCTAATGAACGATGGAATTTTCCCCACTTTTTGCAGAGGAAATCTTCTTCGAGCCAAAGCCAAACAAATCAACCTTCAAGTGACAAACCAACCAAAACACCTTCCCCAATGAGTTAGGGTTTTCCCTACTTGAACATAGACAAGAGGATTCCATACAAAATTTCCATACATAGGTTCCATACTTATAATATCCATACACATAGTTTCCATACCTTGATTCTCTTGAAACTTCAACTAGCTTTCCTTTTTTTCACTTCTCTTGCCCCACAGGAGACAAGTGGGGGCTCAAGACAGGAGAGAAAGCAAGCCGTAATTTGGTTCTCCTCAAACTCGTAAGCCCTAGCACTCCAAAGCCAAAAATGGGATATTTCTTTCTATCTTAGAAGGACATGTTTGGCTTATGGGATTTGGCCCTCCATTTCTCCCCTTTTCATTTTAGTCCTACCACTTCCTTCTATTTGCAATTCATTTTATCATATTTCCTACAATAACATGTCATCTTCTTGTGTTATGTGTCACGCCTACCCTCGTTTGGGCGAAAAGAAAGGGCGTGACACGGGATTAGGACTCTTTAACCTGTTTTTCTGACATTGGTGGGCTCATTTCATATATATAATTTCATATGAAATACGAGGCATAATCTGACCACAGTGAGTGACATTGTTTAAGCATCACATACATATTCCTAAGTCTCATTTACTTGTACATAAACAAATTCCACTATTATAAAAAACTTTTACATTTACATTCCAAAACAAAATCAAAAAGCCTACATCAGGTGGACTCTTATTGTTGTGTTAGCCCTGGCGAATGCGGAATACCCCGGATGTCCTTTTTAGTACCTACACGGATGAAACACCCGTGCTAATCTTATATCTTAGTAGGAAACAGATAACAAATATGACCACTTGAAGTGGTCCACAATTACAGGATACATATAACATAATGCACATAATACGAGTTCGTCTGGCCAGATTCTATGATAGAGTTTTCATATAACATAATTTTATACTTGAGGTTTCATATCTCGTTGGAGTTCCCAGAGGAACTTATAGATCTTGCCTGAGTACATGAAGCTACAATCTAGCGGCCCAGTGAATGATTACTTATGCTTTCTTGCATTCATTATTCATATTCTTATCATATAAATGTTTGCACAGCCTGGACTGGTAACAATGAATAAGATGGAGTATTGCTTGACATAATAGTCTTCGAGTGCATACGATGCGAAACGGAGTGCGAAGCCTGATACGATGCGCCAGTAACAAAAGTGTCATAACACTAGCAGAAGTGTCGTAGCACTAGCAGGAGTGCTGAAGCACTGAACAGAGATGTGCTTGCCCATGTAACAGAGGTACCGTAGTACAATGCAAGAGTGTGTTGCACTAAACAAACGTGCCTATTCATTCACTATCCGGTCTCTCAGAAATGGCGTCTGATTATATGTGTTTAAACTTATTTTTGTTCTTAATCGCTTTATTAAATAAGAAGAGTAACTTATTATTTGCCAATGACATGAAACTTCTTTCGGCGGCAGGTACAAAACATGTTTCATATAACTCGTATACATGTACTGACCTTTCAATCAGAATGACAAAAGAACAAAACAAAAACAAGGTTGCAAGACTGATACTCGGACCTTAAACAACTTTGAGTACCGGTACTCAACTTTGATGTGATACTTAACACCCTACGGACGCAAACCACTTTACTCAATTTTGATCTGATACTTGCCTCCTTTGGGCAACGACTTTTTAGTCTGGTACTCGACTTTGATCTCGAGTAATCAATATCCTTTAGACCGACAACTTTGGATCTGGGGTACTCATCTTATCTGCATTACCCTGCGATTTATGATTTGCCTCTTTCACCGTAATTTGCAGCAAAGCCAAGAAACACATGAAAACAACTCAAGCGGCTTGAACGACCCAGAAACCCTTTAAAAACCCCCTTGTAGGAAACTGACCCAGCGACACTTTCATAATGGAGTTAGGTTTTTCCTAACAACCCATAAACAAGTATGGCTTGTGATAGTTTCCATACTAACAAATATGATAGTTCCAAACCTGGATTTCTTCTCTTCTTCTTTTAGCCAAATAGAACCTTGAATAAATGGAGAAAAGCAACCTAGAATGGCTTCCCTCCCAAAATCGTGCCTTAGCTCTCCTTTAGCCCTCAAATGGATAATCCCCAAAATGAGATATTTTACACTTATCATAAGGCCATGTTTGGCCTTATCCTCTTTTTGACCCAATTTGTAACGCTCAGTTACTACTTAAACTGTAACACTCAGATAACATATATATTTTTTTTTACTATAAACTTGTTCATTCATATACTATTAAACATTTAACTTGAAATATATTATGTAGCAGCGGATTACAAAATATATTCAAACTCCATAAATGAGAGTGTTCAACATATACAAACTTTACATTGTTTACAAAAAAAAAAAAACAAAACAAAACAAATACATATACAAAATAGACCATAGAGGTCTTCAGTGGGCACCTAGTATTGTGTTGACCTTGGTTATTGATGCGGATTGTCCAGGTTTCTAGTTCCTTCTTATGTACATATACAAATGAAACACTTGTGCTAAGCTTATAGCTTAGTGAGAATAATACTCGTGGACGACCTCTAATAAGGATCATCACATGCCATACACATGCATATACATATTTCATACATATCATTTTACGTACTTATCGTATCTCTGCGTACTTACTTATCATATCATGTTTCATTTCTTGTATTGTTCATATACATTTACCGTATCATTTTACTTTTCCATTATTGTATACTTATCATCATAGTGATATTATGCTTCTCTATCTATCATTATATTATTATGTCATTTCATATTCATACATGTCTCATTTTGTTTTTATGTTTCATGCATGCCATATATCTTAGAAGTAGATCGGGAAACAAGGGCTCGAGAACCTTTATTTATCATTATCTGAGACAATGACGACCTCTATAAAGAACCCCAGGCGTTGTTATCATTGTACACGATAATGACTTTTATAAAGACTGAAAGTATTGTAATGACTAATGACGACTAATTAATATCTTTGTTTTTATCGCAATAGGCGTACCCGTCTCTCCTGCAGTTCTAAGCGAATGATCCATTTTTATTTTCATTTTCGTTACATATCTCATATCCCCAGAATAACTATTGTTGTCAGAGTAATCATATCTCGATATTCTGATCATTACTACTCTTTGCCTTTTTCATGTATTTTTCGTATACTATCAACTATTTCTTACAAACAAAGCTCTTTTTAGACAAATTTTGGTCTGATGGGATCCAATTTGAAACACCTATTTCAGGATATTTGTTTGTTTCCTAGAGAGTCTAGTTTACCTAGAATTTTGAATCGCTCCAGGTCGTGGTGAAGCTACCGACTTATAGCCTAAAGCAGCCTTGGGACTACTCTAATGTGACGGAATCGGGCGCATAAACACCCAATCTAACTCCCATTTGACAAATTTAAGGTGCGGTGTGGGGTCCAGATTTGCATCTGACTATTTCAGGGAAGTTGTTGCTCCTAGAGTCTGCTACCCAATTTTGAATCATTCGATTGGATAAGTGATGGTACAGAAACAAAACATGGGTTTAAAAGCAGTGACATCTCTAAAACCAGTTTTCTCTATCTGAAGGGTGCCCTCCATTGGGTTGGCGATCCAGACAAACACATTTGTAGTTAGGACTTTCCTAACCTACGTATAGATAAAGAAAGAGTTGGAAATTCCCTAACCACTTGAGTCATACAAATCAAGCTGCACCAGATTATCTATTCCTTAAGCTGATATGTCAATATGTTAAGCTTGCTACTCTCCTTCCTTTAACTGCCTTCCTTGCTCTTCTCTTACTCTCTTTCTCCTTCATCTTCTCTTTCTGCTTTTCTCTGCATCGTCTGCAATTACAAGCGAAAATGGGATATGTTTAAGATTCGTATTTGATCTTATCCATTCTTAGTCAATTTTGATTTTTTCTTTAATTGGTCCTTCCTCTTTCTATTATTGTGATCGACTTATTAAGTATTCATACTTAGCATATAATCTTTTGATCTTATGACCTTTGATCATAGTTGGTAAATTACTAATTTACCCTTGATATAGATTAATTCGAGTTTGCTTATTTATTTTTAGCATTATTTACTCTGGAAAAAATATCAGACTCTTTTATTATCGTAGCGTATTTATAAAATTGTCATGGTATAATTTGGGGTATTAAACAATTATAGCCCTTGCTATTTAGTCCTCTAATTCTATTCTATTTGCAATTCTAACTTATCAAATTCCTACATTAACATATAGTCTTCTTACATAATGACCTTTAAGTCCTTAATCTGAAAAATTATTATTTTACCCTTGACTTTTGGATTAATTTGGTTTTTTATCCATTTTCACTCTTAGCACTTAAATTCAGAAAATACAATTTACTTTCTTATACTACAAAACTATAATAAAACTGCTAAAAGTTAATTCGGGGTGTTACATTATGACACTGGGTCCTTAATGTCAAATTACCATTTCACCCATACTTCTTTAAAATCCTGTTATATCCTTTTTGCACACTTGAAATTTTCAGAAAATGCAGTTTTATCTTACATTATACCTAAACATGTAATAAACTACTATAGTATATTGAGTGGTAATATTATAAGCGTCTCAGACATTCTAAAGTCTTTCACCTTAATTGATTGAAGTGCCTAAGTTTCAGGTGTCATTGTAGACCCACGTCTTCTACCTCTAATAGCCAAAACTAATATGTGATTCAACTTGAGACTCTCTAGTTCTTTTACACGGCCAGAGGACCACCTCTGGGAACTTACTCTGGATTTTTTCCTCACTCATCATTTTCGAGGATTTCGATTTTCATAATTCGCACTGGTTGTTGAAATTATTCCCATCTGATGATATAACGGCGTGAGGTACCTTTTCATAGACTCCTTTGGTCATCCACCGAAGCATCACATATCGGAAGGTTTCTAATAGTTTCAGTGTACTTCTTGGGGCGGATAAACTCTTTCTCATACTACGCCTTTATGATTCCCATGTTTCCAATTGAAGTTGCTTCAACTTGAAGTCTCTGTAATCATGAGTGACATGCTTGGTTTGAAGCTCTATGTGAAGAAGTCATAGAGTGGGTTTTGGAGGCAGTGATTTCTTTAAAACTAAGCTACCAATCATAAGTTGCACCTTGTAGAAGTGAGACCGCACATTAGCCATCTGAGAGGGACATTTCCTTAAATCAGGCCTTCAGTAGTTTCTCGACTAAACTCTGCCATGGAATTCTTCTACTCCATGCTTTCTTACCAAATCAATTGGAGCTCTAGGGGTCGTGAGTCAATCTAAGACCCTTACCATATCCCGAGAAATTTTGAACAACGCTTCGGTTGACATGACAGGAACGTCATGTTCACCTCTAGCCGACTCACAAGGAGCGGGGGCTAATGGACCCTGATCTTTAGGGTAAAATATTTCGGCACTTTATATAAACAAAAAAACAAAAAACAAAAACAAGGACATCCGCATTAGGCCAATTCAATACTGTGTAGGTACGTTTTTGACCTAATAATTTTCCAGAAATGCCTAAACCTGAGCTATGATACTACTAAACTGTAACGCCCCTTCCCTTGTCTTCGACAAGCGAGGGGACGCTACACAAATCAAAGACCTATTAACCTGATTTTATGGCATTATTTGGGACCCTTTCAAGCATAGATTTATAAATGACATAAACTTGTTTCAAAAAGCCAGAATTATGAAAATTATTGACTACAATCATAACCTTGTAAAACTACCATTGTAGTGGTGTTTAAAATTTCATGTACATATATGCTTGAGTCCATAACTACTTGTATTTATACAAGTTCCACTGTACAAAATATTGCTTTTACAATTCTATTACAAAATCATAGCAAAAACAAGGACCTACATAAGGTGGACTCCTGATGTTGTCCTTGGCGAGTGCGGGATGCCCCTAGCGACCTCTTCAGTACCTACACGGATGAAACACCCGTGCTAAGCTTCTAGAAGTGGGAAAACCGAATAACATATATGACCATTCGCAATGGTCCTCAATTACAGTATACATGTATAAACAATTCATATATCATATTATTCAAGAATATGCATTTCTCCCTTGGGAGTACATAACATAAATTTCATAACATAAGGTACTCGTAGGTACACTATAGTACATAACTGAGATTTGCCTGAGCATCCGAGTTGATTACTTTTTTTTTGGTATGGTTCATTATTCATATACTTATCAAATAAATGTTTGCATGTATAAACCAATGAAAATGAATAACATGAACACGACACAATAGGTACCCGTAGGTACAATATAGTAAGGAACAGGAAGTGGCCGTAAACAAAATCCACTTAATGGCGCCAACAAAACGGGAATGCTGAGTAGCACTAGTCCCTATTTTTTCACTATCCGGTCTTTAGTATGCATACAATTATATGTGTTTCGAAACATGTTATACTGGTCTTAATACCATTCATATGTTTATGTTACCCAAATGCAAGAATTCATACCCACTTCCTAACAATTATACTAATCCCTCATTTGTTTAGGTTTTGTGGGAGTATAAAATAAAGCAAGGAAAGAAGAGGGCAAGAGACAAAGCATGTCTAGAAGAACTGGTTCGTCGAGGCGAAGTGGTTTACCTAGGCGAAGCATTAGGCGAAGGAGGAAATGGTCAGAAGACATGTCTCGGGTTTGTGTAGGCAGTAAGACCTTCACCTAGGCGAAGACACATAAACCAGAAGGTGGACACCTGCCCTTTGCCAAGGCGAAGGACTCTTCGCTTAGGCGAAGGGCGTCGGGCTTGCACAACAATGTTGCATTTTTTAGCCTTTTTCACCTTACAGTTTCCAACCCAAAACAAAACTAGATCAAAACAACTCTCAAACCCAACTCAAACCAACCAAAAACACAAATATGGGAAGAGTTAGAATTTTTCCTAACCTTGATTATCTTGTAACTTCCAAACCGAGCTTCTCTTTTTCTCTTTTCCTTCTCTTCTATACATGAACAAGTAGAGCCCTAAGCAAAAGGAGAAAAAGCAACCCAACAATTGGTTCTTCTCCCAAACCGGATGCCCCAACATGCCTAAGCCAAAAAATGGAGAGTTCCCCCTTCTCTCAAAGACCAATTGTTCTTTTAATGTAATTTGGCTAAAAATTTCCCTTTGTTATTTAGTCCTTCCTCTTTATTCAATTTACAAATCAACTTATCAAAATTTTACAATAACCTATAATCTTTTAACTTAATGTCCCATTAGATTCTAAATTGATAATTTACCAGTTTACATTTTTTTCACACTTAACACTTAAATTTCCAAAAAATACAAATTTGATTTCCATTATACCCTAAACATGTTATAAAACTATTATAGTATAATTTAGGGTGTTACATGATAAACTTCGACAACGAAGGGTTCAGCTTGATCCTACGTGCCTAGTATGGTCTCATGGAGGGAATCAGCATACCATATCCTCCTCCGGTGCAATCTAGCTACGGAATGCTTGCGGTATACATCCCTCCCTTGTCCAGAAAGGTTTGGCTATGTTTCTTCATGGTTGGACGGTGTTTTTCAATTTTCTCCTCAAGGCCAGGCATGTATGGCTGTTATGGTGTGCTAATCTCTTTAAATGAGGTGAGGCCGTACTAAAAAATACTCAACCCGGGAAAACCTACCCGTTTCCATCTCTAAATTATTTAGATCATCTACCATCAAGCATGTAGGAAGTTACGTGAAGAATAGGGGAGTGGACTGCAGGGGACTGACTCTGGTTGAAGATTCAAAATGAAGGCTTCTCACAGAGAAGTAACCATTTCCAAGCAAATTCCAGAGTCTCATGTCGCCAATACATTAGAATTCTTTGATTATCAAGGAGCCACTACCGACCTCCTTCCGAATTGCCGAGGAAAGGATTTCTACTCTCACCTCATTCTGGGAATTCTCCAAGTCCACCGGGTGGAGCGTGGCCACCTCACTTGCCTCTTCTCCGTCGAGCCTGCTGTTGTGGTAACAAGCCCTAATCCTAATTCTCTCCCTCTTTTATTAAGTCTTCATAAACACCTGTTTGTTTTATGAGAAAATATGGGGTAAGGAAATGAATCAGTGATCGATGATGGCTTTCTTTGGTGATAGAAGTGGGGAAAAGGGGAATAGGCTTTGGAACCCTGGATGTTGGATTTCTGATTTGAAAAGCCTTAATTTTAAGATGTTGATGAAAGTCTAGTTCTGCTTATTTTTGTTTGGCGGCAGCAGCACCACAATTGAAATTTGCGATTTTGTCATCTTTTATTTTGTCTTAAAATTTCGTTATTTGGGACTTAGGAAGAAAAAATTGAATCCATCCCCTTAAAAACCCTTTTGGTTTGTGAGAAAGGGCAGGTAAAGAAATATGTTCTGGGGAAAATGCAGGCAAAGAAAATTCATCGATCCTTGGTATCTTGTCGGTCAGTCGGTGAACAAGCAGGGAATTTGGGTAAAGTTTTTGAAAACTATCTGTTTTTCTGAAAAAAACAAGTTTGGTTCCATTTTTTTTCTGTTCTAAAAAGTACGAATGACACAAAAAACACTGAATTCAACAACAAGAACAGTAAACAGAGAACACCAAACAGGCCCGAATTTCCGATTTCTCGCACTATATCCTTGATGCAGCTTTGGTTTCTTTTTTTTTTTCGTTCTATCTTAATCATTCTTTTGTAAAATCAAACTCGGATACAACATAAAACTTGACTGTATTTTCCTACTCTTGTTTCTCATTATTTTGCTCTTGATGAATCTGAAACTTTATGGGCCATTTGAGAACATTTTCAAAAAATTCATTTGATTTATCTGGGGCAAAAATTCAGTTTGGAAACTCAAATACGAAAATAGTTAAATTCTAGGCTCCTTTTTGGTAATATAATGTTTAAAGGTACCATGCGCATATGTGCAATACAAAATCTCTGCATTACTCATTTATGTGCAATAAAAATTTTCATGTGCAACACAAAATATCTGTACTACTCGCTTATGTGAAATACCAAATTTCTGCTCTATGCTTTCAGTTATTACTCGGAACACCATGCTATATTTTTTTCTCCCAAGAAATGACTTATTTCCATAATTCATTATAGAAAAACTTCTTTTGTCAAATGTTTATCAACCTCTTCTGAATCGAAGAGAAAACAGTTTCCAAACGTGGTCTATATTACTACTACCTTTAGGTCGAGATTGATGCTCCATTCTTTTGCTGCCCAAAACAATATAAGAACATAATCTAACATTCTCAAAAACAGTTTGCTGTTAAAAAGTTTAGCAATTGCGTTTTTTGAATTCAAGGGAAAACACTTTTCAGGAATGGTTTTCAAACATTGTCTATAATACTGCCTTCTGGGTTAGCAGAGACTGATGCTTCTTTCTTTTGCAACCAAAACACCCTAAAACCATAATGTTTGGCTGTAATGTAATGTTCTTGCATTTATGAGCTTATAGAATTTTTATGGAGGGCTACATGGAGGAGCCGTTGCTGCTATTGCGGAGTTGGTGCTAATTGCTTGTGCTAGAACTGTGGTAGCTGAGGACAAGGAACTCTTTCTCGGTGAATTGAGCCTGTCATACCTCTCTTCTGCACCAGCTAAAGTGGGTATTCTAGTTTTAACTCCAATTTGTTGGCAATTTTGGATTGATTTTCCTAATATTAGATGCAAAAACTGCATTCATTAGAGATGCTAGAGAACATGGCCTGCATTACTGGTGTCTGAAACGGATTCATTTGGAGTTCTAATTCTAAGAAATATTGATCATCTTGTATTTATGGTGGAATGTGTTGCTGGATTTAGGGTTTATTGAATTTATTGTTGAACTCCTAAACCAGTTCTGTAGTGAAGAAAAAGCATCAATGAACCTTTCGACTCTACTTGATATGTAACCCTTTTGTTCTCATTGTTGCATTTTAATCTGGCCATTGGTTTGTGAGTGGTAAATAGCCTTATCTTCAGTTTAAATAAATATCAAACATTGAAAAACAATATGTTTTCTCCATTTCGTTTGTTGTTTCTTTTTATGACTCAAATACAAGCATAACATAACCTGTCACATTAGTTATGTAGTACTTTAAGAGATATCATATCCATGGGATAGAATGTCCTTGGAGATTCTATGTTATGATCTTATCCAGTCAACCCAACATAGCCTTAGTAGAATACCCTCTTTTAGAAATAGTGTCCATTTGTTAAGAAAAAAACAGAGCCCAGAATTCAACTAGAGCAATATGACATCATTTGATAATTGATCAGAACCTCCAACCAGCTCTTGCTTCCAACAAACTCCAGTTGTGCCCACTATGGACTTTGTAATGTTTTTGGCTTACTGGTGTCTGGTTTCTCTACTGACTAACATTTCATGCTTGATATATATTATGGTTACTTGCACCGAAGCCTGATTTTTTATTTTCTATTCAATTTTTGTTATCAAAATTATTCTCTGAGATGGTCCTGATTCCAACAAACAGGCAGAAGTTGTTGTTGATGCATCTGTAGTGAGGAGTGGAAGAAATGTAACGGTAATTGCAGTTGAGTTCAAAATGAAGAAAACCAGCAAGCTGATTTACACTGGCCGTGCAACCTTCTACAATATGCCTATTGCTAAATTATGAAGGTCCCCTTGGTTTAACCTCATAGAATACGAGTATCTTGGTAAGTAACTTGCCCTAGAAAATACCTATTGCAATTTCATCTCAAATTTTCATCATTCTATCATACATATTTAAAAAGTAAATAAACCCCCCTTTTTTTTGACAGCCTAAAACACCCTTTTTTAGTAACACAAGAAATGTAACTTTTTACTTAGGCAAAGAAAGAAAATAGAGAGAAAAAAAAAACTATATTCAAAGTCAATAAACTTTTTTCATTTGTTGCTTCAAACTCATTTAATTATTTTTTTCTTCTACATAAAGATCAAATATATTATATTCGGGGGTTTTTTTAATTTTTTTAATTTTTTTTGTATTTTTAATGTTGAAACCCAAGATGAGAATAATTTTTCTTGGCACTTTTTCTTTCCTTAGTAGGTAAGGGAACCAAACATAACTTTGACTTGAAGAAACGTTGGAAATTGATTTTAGTATTATAACTAACTCTGTCCCTTATGGTCAGGTTGTATTGGTTCATCATGTTGGAAGAAGCAAGAGCTGCTGAAGGAGACAAAGACACATAACATTTGTATCACAAAAGGCCCCCCTTGCAGCCCTGTAAGACCTGGTTTTATATTGTAAGACCCAGAAGAAACGCTTCTTCTACTATTTTGGCTATGTTCCACTTTGTAAGTAAAAATAACATGAATATCATCACTCGTACCTAAAATCAAATTAAAAATAAATAAATCCATTATGATAAAAGTTAAGTAAGAATATCATTTACTTCTAAATGAAGAGAAATTATTTTGATATGTTGTGTGTGTGTGTGTGTGTGTTTCAGTCTCGAAAATCAAAACTAGATACTCATACAACCTATTTTTGAGGGTTCATTTTCCTTGTCTTGGTTTTCTCAGCAACCAAACAGCCAGGGTAATAAAAGCCCAGAGGTTTAGCACTTGATGGACCCGAGACCTTGAAGTACTGCATTTTGGATTAGTAGAGAATCACCTGCAAGTGTGAATCTTCTTTCTTTCTTTCTTGTGCAAAATTTCTTTCAAGGCATGCATGCATATTGTGTTTGGCTTTGTCTTCAGAAAGCTGTGTTCAGCCAGTTTAAATTATCAGTTTTATTAATCTGTACTAGAGAAGGGATGTGGGACGGATTTATAGGATATCTCAGTTTGAGCTCTACGATAACATAATACTATAATGAATAGTAATTAAAAAAAAAAAACTTGTATGTGAGATTGATTTAAAAAATATTGTGGATATCCAACTCCAGAAACAGTGGTGATAAGGCTCGAAAGTAAGGGGTGACAAGTAGAAGCAGAATGTAGATGGATTCATACAAAATCGAAGTCAATATTTTAACTATCACTCTATCAGCATCAGGCATATTTTAGAACTAATTACAATGTTTGTCAGGAAACTTTTGATTATAAAAAGATGAATAATTTTTTGTATTTGGAGACAATCGTATCCCCGTTATAACTGCCTCCGTTAAATTTTTATTTTTATTTTATAAAATAAGAAATCTAAAGAAATTCATTAGAAGAGCCGCCAATTTGGTGATGGTGAACCAACGAATATGTAATTAAGATGGTTGGATCTCTCTTAACTTAATTAAAGGTCTCGAGTTTTAGTCTAACAGTTGTGTGCTCTGTGATGGAGCTTTACAGTTGTGGTCATTCCCGATTTGTACTATGATTAATTTAGGTATAGTATGACTTAAAACGCCTTTCATTTCTGCACAGGCTCGTAAGACACCTTCTAACAAAAAAAATGGTGATGGTGACTAGAAGGAAAACAAGGGAGAATCTTGGTCCCAGAAAACTCAAAGCATCCAAAAGAAATGGATTTGGGACAAGATTCTCAATTTCCAGGATCAACTACTTGGCATTGATGAATCTTTTTTTTGCCTCTCCTTTTTTTTTTTTTTTTTTTGTTTGGGCCTCTGCTTACTATATTAGTTTAGGAATGTAAAATTTTGGCTCAGGGATGACATTTGATCTGGCTAATGATTTTCTATGGTAAAACATCATATGAAAATTATTCTCGATCATGATTTGGTTTGAGCTCTGGTCACAACCACCACAGATCTTATGATTCTTATCATATATTTGGTACGTGGTGTCTGGTTTCTCAAATTGTTCACTGCATTTATAATCTTCTATATTTTCCATATTTTGTTTTAAAAGTATTTAAGGAATTTTATATATTTACATCATCTACTGCCATCACATCTTTGGGTTTTATTTTATTTAAGAAAAGGGAGTTTTGATCCTTTTGGATATCTTTAGTTTTTTTTGTAAAAAAAATTATTAAAAAAGTTTGAAAATAAAAATAATATTCAAATAAGTGTGTAAACATTAATATCGGTATTAACTTAAATTTTTTTAAAAATATTTGTAATATTACAGTCAATAACTATGATATTAAATTTTTTTTTAAAATAAGTTAATGTCACTTAATAACTGTGATATTACTGTTCATATATTATATTTATTTAGATATTATTTGTATTTTCAAACTATTGTAATAAATTAAAAAAAAAAAAAAAACCTAAATAGTTCCAAAGCCCAAGAAAAGGGGAGTGAACTGGAGGGAGGGGAGGGGAGTCGCGTGGAAGGTACAAAATGAAGGCTTCTTCAGACAGATCCAAAGAAGACGGAGCAGCAACCCTATTCATCTCCGTCTCCAACCAAATTCGAGCGTATTCAAGCCTCCCTCCTAATTTCCAAGAAAAGGGTTTCTATTCTCATCTCATTCAGAGCATTCTCCAAGTCCAACTGGTGGAGCGTGGCCACCTCAGTTCCCTCTTAGCCGTCAAGCCTCCTGTTGTGGTAACAATCCCTAATCCTAATTTTCTCTCCCTCTTTTCTTTGTTCTTCTGAACCCCTGTTTGTTTGATGAGAAAAATATGAAGTAAGGTAATGAATTCGTGGTTTTGTTGGTAATAGAAGTGGGGAAAAGGGGAATGCTCTTTTGAACCCTGGATATTGAATTTCTGATTGGAAAAAGGGAAGTTAATTTGCGCGATTCCATTAGTTAACTTTTGAAACACCAATTTTTGCCCCGATTACAAAAATTCATTCTTTTTAAAAGACATAAAACGTGAAATATATGAACGGAGGACTAGAACCGGTCTAATGCTACCGCATGTCACCCACACATGGCATAATATACTAACTTGTGCTAGTGCCATTGAGGCCCGTTTATCCATCTTATCACTCACTGACAAGAAAGACATATTCAGATACTCTGAACAAACTTGCGATAAGATTAGACCAAAAGATGGCGCTAAAATGACGTACGACCAAACATCACGTATCAGATTTCATCCCACCCTTATCTCATTCTCATTCTCATTCCCATTCCTATACCCATCTTCTCATATATTCTATGCAATGATTTTAAATACTTTAATGTAGAGCTGAATCTGATTCATTACCTTTCAACATATTCCCATGCTCGGATTAAAATCAAAAGTATGAATTCGAATTAAAACTAATTGTTTAGAGTAAATTTAATTATACTTTTAAGTAGGATTTCGATTCATTAGATATATGTAGTATTTTTATTTTTATGGATAAGCAGAGCAAATAAATTCAATAAAAAGAAGGTACAGGGGGCCCCTAGAGAGTATACAAGACTTATACAGAGGGGAGCCAAGATCCAAAACAAAAACGGCTCAAAAACATAAAACAAACTAGCCCACTAGCCAAAGCTAGGGAATTCACAAAATGTCTCTAACAAAAGAGTGCTCCACATCATGAATCAAGCTAGCTCAAGAAGAGAAAGATTTTAAGAAATAGGACTTCAATCTAGTCCTAGAGAACCCATCGTCTTCAAACACTGCCCTATTCCTCTCCTTTCAGATTGCCCATATCAAACAGAGAGGAACTACCCTCCAAAGCTTAAGATCCTTTTTCCACAAGGGGAGACGAAGCCAGTTGAGCATCAAGTGTTTCACCAAAAAGGGGCAAACCCAACCCCCTCCTGACAAGGAGAAAAGGGCAGTCCACGTGCACCATACCTTTGGGCAGTGGATGAGCAGGTGCTCCAGAGTCTCTTCAGCCTTTCCACACAAGGGGCACCTGCTAGCCAGGGAGTAGCCTCTCTTTTTAAGTTGATCCATGTTCAAAATATTACCCCACCAAACTTCCCAAGCAAAGAAACCTACATTTGTGGGAACAATAGGGTTCCATAGCATCTTAATAGGCTCCAACTGTTGTCTTCCACCTTCCAACATGCCAAAACAGGTTTTGACAGAGAAACAACCATTTGTTGCCTCTTTCCACTAAAGCCTGTCTCCGAGATTAGGATTGATATACTTAGAACTAAAGGTGCATAGGAATCCTTGGACCTCCTCCATTTCCCAATCTTGAAACTGTCTTCCAAAGCTGAAGTTTCATCCTCCCCCAAACCTTATGGCCACCCAAAGATCCGCTACCCTTGCCCCTTTAGAACCAACCATATTCTACAGAGAGGGAAAGGAAGAGCACATTGGAGTTTCACTGCACCACAAGTCTTCCTAAAATCTGGCCTTGTTACCATCCCCTAACTTCACGAAACAGTGTTGTCTTTAGAGCGTGCCTTCTTTGCTAATTTCCTTTTAAAGACCAACCCCATGGCAACCTTTAAGAAGAGAAGGAAACCAACCCCCATCCTCATTCCCATATTTTAAATTGTTAACACTCCTCCACATAGAGTTGTCTTCCAATACAAATCTCTAACTCCACTTCCTGAGTAGAGCCTTGTTGAAATTGGAGAGATTTCGAATGCCCAAACCTTCTTTCTCCTTGCTCTGACAAACGGAGTCCCAAGTTATCAAATGGAATTTCCTCCCAAGAGAGCCTCCACCTTAAAGGAAGTCACATTGAATTTTGTCTAGTCTAAGCTTGACTCCCTTAGGGAGACGGAACAAAGACATTAAGTAGGTGGGCATGTTGGAAAGGGTATTTTTGAGAAGAGTGAGTCTTCCACCCTTGGAGAAATGATGTCTTTCCAAAGAGCCAGCCTTCTACGAAACCTTTCTTCCACCCTATCCCACACTCTAGTAGTTGTATGCTATGCGCCGAGCCCATGTTGCACCCCAACTCAAAAGCAGGTCTTTCCACATCATCAATCCTACCCATAGGCAGCAAAGAGCTTTTCTCCAAATTAATTTTCAAACCCGAGAGAACTTCAAACCAAGCCAAAATCCAACATAAGTGAGTCATTTGTTCCTCAGAGTCCTTACATAAGACAAGAGTGTCATCAGCAAAAAGCAAGTGTGTGATTTGCTTCACAATATCATTTCTCCCCTTGAAAAAGCACCTAGAGATATAACCACCTTCAGTAACTTTATCAATCATTAATGAGAGAGCTTCCATTCCCAGAACAAACATTTAAGGCGATAAAAGATCCTCTTGTCTTCCCTCTAGAGTTAAAAAAAAACCCTATTGGACTACCATTAAGCAAAACAGATAAAGTAGCAGTGGACATGCACCACTTTATCCATCCCACCCATTTTTCCCCAAAAGCCATCCTTCTCAGCACCTTCAGGACAAAACTCCAGTTTATCCGGTCATAAGCCTTCTCAATGTCTAGATTACAGAGGACCCCCCTTTCCTTCCTCTTCTGCATCAAGTCTATGACCTCATTAGCAATCAAGGAAGCATCCAGGATTTGTTTACCCTCCACAAAGGCATTCTAAGCCTGGTTTACTAGTCCATTCATTACCTTCTTCAACCTATTAGTAAGAACCTTAGCGATCAGGTTCTCCAGACTACCAACCAAACTAATTGGTCTAAAATCTTTCAAGTCCTCTGCCCCTCTCTTTTTGGAATCAGGATTAGAAAGGTAGAGTTTAGACTCTTCTCAAATTTGCCATTCTCATGAAAATCCTTGAAGAGGTCCATTATGTCAAACTTAACAAAATCCCAGCTAAACTGTCAGAAAGCAATAGTGAAGCCATCCGACCTAGGGCCTTGTCCCCATTGAGATCAAGCAAAACAGAGTGAACTTCATCTTCTATGAAAGGTTTCTCTAACTTACCTGCTGTCAAATCATCTCACTTAGAGAAATCCAAGCCCCAGGACTAGCTCTCCACACACCTGAATCTAATAGCAACCCTTTAAAGGCATTCATTATGTCTGTTCTAATCTCCCTTTCCCCTTCAAGCCACTCTCTTATCCGAATCCTTTCAATAATGTTCCTTCTCTTATGGGAATTGACCATTATGTGGAAAAAACCGATGTTCCTATCCCCTTCCTTAAGCCATATCTCCTTAGACTTTTGCCTCCTGGAGATTTGCTCCATAACTGACCATTTCTTGAAGTCCTCCATAGCTGTCAATCTTGCTTCCAATTCTTCTGAAGAAAGGGGTCTCTTGCTTTCAATATTATCCCAGACTACCACCTTTGTAAGGGCTGATTTTTTATTCTACTCCACCCTCCCAAAAACATCTTTGTTCCAAGCTTTGAGCAAACTTTAAGCTTTTCCAATAGAACATAGTTGCTTGTCCCTCTAAACTCAAAACTCTACCACCAATTCCTGATTAGGTCTTTGAAACCCTCCTCCTTAATCCACATGTTCTCGAATATGAAAGGAGAGGAACCTTTGGACAAACTCTGACCCAAGCAGAATAGGGAAATGATCAGAGATAGGCCTAGATAGGATGCTCTGTCTAACCCCACTAAAAAGACAGTCCCACTCCTTAGAGAATAAGAACCTGTCTAGTCTGGCAATTTTGCATTTGTGCAAACCTCCCTTCCAAGTGAACTAGCCACCCTGAATTGGGACGTCTTTCAATTCCAACTCATCTATGACTTGGGAAAAGCGCCTCATTGAGCCCTTAATTCTACCTTCCCTATATCGTTCATTAGGAAATCTTGTAATGTTAAAGTCCCCTCCAATGCACCAGAGATCACTCCATAAACCTCTAATAGCTCCCAGTTCATCACAGAGATGTTCCCTATTCCCATAAGCAGTGGGACCATAAACCCTCGTGAAGACCCAAGTGTAGTTATCTTCAAGGAATTTGAATCTACAAGACACTGTGCACTACCCTTCCTCCTTGGCCAACAACTTTAACACACGAGAATCCCATAAAATAACTATGCCCCCTAAGGCACCCTCGACACTTAAAGCTACCCAATCCAGGAATCTACCCACTAGAAACTTCCTTAAATTTTGTTTCTTGCAGGCAAACAACATCCACCCTTTGCATCTTGATGAAAGCCTTAATCACTTTCCTTTTAGCCACATCATTGGCCCCCCTAACGTTCAAAAAAAATTTTTATCTTCATCAACAACCGTTATGAAGCCCTAGCCCCCTTTCCTGGGGCTCCATTCTTTTTTTTCCCCGTATTCGTCACATTCTATTCCAATTTCTTCATCTCCCTAGCAAACTTTGTGTTCCCTTCACCCCCTTTTCCTTGACCCTTTTGCCTCCCACCATTAAATCTCTTCATGAACCCCAGAATTTCCTCTTCATGCCCTGTTGTTGAGAAACCCAAGAACTTGCTAAATCTTGCCAAAAAACTCTCCTCCCACGAAGCATTTACCTCAGCATTAAAATCGTCCCCACAAATAACCTCTTCTTCCCCATCCTCACACTATTGAACATCACCTTCTTCCACCACCACTAATTCCCGGCCCGGAGACAATCTTAAACTCGTAGAGGGTGGCAAAATTCTCAAGGGAGTTTGGGCAATACCCTCAAACCCAACTATGTCGAGCCCTTCAAATACCTAGGTTTCTTTCTCAACCACACCCCCTGACCCAAGAATTTCTCCGAAGGAGGAACCGGTCTAAAACAGAAGAAGGAGAAATATTCATCATCATGTGGAGACAGTACCTCTCGTCGGCGTACCAACATGCTGTGGAGAAGTCTAGAACCTTTTCTCTAAACAAAACAACCTTTGGCATGGAGGAGGGAGCCCTAAAAGGCTCTTTAGAAGCCATCTTAGGCCTCACAGACTCAAGTCTGCCCAAGTCCAAAACACAACATCTCTTTGGAATAGAGATGGGGTTTATGGGCTTTCTAGTTGATGGGCTAGGCCCATCTTCCCTAAGCCCTTCCCAAGCTAAAGAACTTAGGCTTAAACCAACTAACTCAGCCCTTGAGAAAACAGAATCCTCCATCGGTGTTCTCGGCCCACTAGCCTTACTCCCCCAACAAGAGAATCAAGAGACAACCTAGGAGAGTGTTGCCGCCCCTGTTCTGCATTCACGTGACTGAGAGGGTCATAGACGTTCTTACCCATCAAATTACCATCCCTCTTTATCGAAATATCCTTGGGATGAACTGCCTCTGAACACGCGCCCTTTGGCATGCACCTATTGCACTCGTCTTCCTCCCTCAGATTCTGCAACCCGGAAGCTGCTTCCCTTTTTTACGGATACACCCCTACAACCCACGAGGGTAGCTACCACCAAATCTGCAACTCATAACTTCTTGAGCCCGCCTACATATTGGTTGTATTTGGTCTCGCCATCCCCTTTAGCCTAACCAGGATCCTTACCCTTTAAACTTCGGTTCTAAGCACTGTTTACTTATCGACCATCAAGAAACCACCACACCCATCTTCGATCTGCTTCAGAGTTTCACAAGTCCATAAGTGTAAAGGTAACCCTACCACCCTAACCCATGCCTCATTCACCAAGTTCTTTCTTTTCACACATCCAAAGTCTGGGCTCCATCTCTCAGAACCCAGTACCCCTCTTCTAAAGAGATAACTATCCCTCTCCAGCACACGGTTTGACTCTTCCAAAAAATCAAACTCAAACAACATCAAATCCATGTTTAAGAATGCCACCATGATTCCCCCTTTTAGTTTCCACACTACCCTAGCCCACGATTCCAATTCCCTTTCCAAGGGGATCGAGTCAGGAGGCACCTTCTAGCTACCGACAAGGCAGTTTTTCAACATCCCCCATGAAGAACTAGGATCGAGATCGGGATCTCCCGCATCCATCCAGATGGTGTTTGCATGACTTCTTTGAAGCTTCTCTATGTCAGCAAAAGACCTACTAGCTGCCTTGAGTATTTGCCGACGGAAAAGTTGATTTTTCCTCTTGCTTACCATTGATCCCCAACACTTCCTACTTGTCCGCTAGAAGGTCCCAACCCTTCGTAAAACCATTGTCTTCCGCGAAGAAAAGATTGTGTTTCTTTCCCTTCCCATCCCTTACTTCACACAATAAAAATCTGCTAGCCTTGTTTGATCGCCAATCTAGCCTGAAGGATCTTTTTTCCTCACTCTAGCCTCCAACTTTCAGAGACCTTCTCCCTACGACATTCATCGACCCCCTTCAACAATGAACTCAAACTGTCCTCTTCGAACCGGATCCACGAGACCACACCCTTACTTCTCTCTGTAATGAATAATTGTTTCCTCCTTTCTACCCCCTCCATAAATATCTTGTAAGATTTTGCCTCTATGCTAAACCATCTTCGGCCCCCTCTATCATTGTTACGTGATCTTCCCATGGTTCTCACATCTCACTTTAAGATCTTTATCAATCCCTTTGATTCCACATTCTCTTAAAAAAATATATATAAAAATTTAAAATTACTATTTTATACCTAATTTTTTGTTCATCAAGCTTGATAGTCCATTGCTCTAAGCTAAACCAAGAAACGAAAATAAAATAAAGTATTGATTTTCTCTTGGAAAAAAATATAAACACACCCAAAGATAAGTGTATTCTCATTTTCCATTTTCCTTAAAAAATATAAAAACTTAAAATCATCATTTTGCTCCTAGATTCTTCATCAAGCCTCTCATGTTACCATGAGGTCAAATATTTAAATTTATCTATGGATCCCACTCATGTTTTACCCTTCTTATTAATTTGCTACAAAAAATATTTACCAATTTCAATCTTGATTTTTTATATAATTCCAATTAGGTAATAAATATAATTTTTTTAAAGTTTTACAAAAAAAAACTATCTTCATCAATTTTAAAATATTTTAAAATTTATTTATTTTTTAGTGATTTCCTTAAATGACTTTTACATCATAATATCAAATACGATTACACGAAAATAATTTATTTTTTTAATTCCTTACAACTAAATACAAAATTATTTCTTATTTTTTATTAAAAATATAAAACTTTAAACATGTAAACGACACACGATTCTCCTAACTTAATCAGCCGGTCTTAAGTCTCGAACTTGCGAATTTAACTACGTTGCACTGTAGCTTTATCGCTCTTTTGTGATCCCCTCTCGGGTCGTACCTCATAGTTTGACAAAAAAAAAAAAAAAACTAAATCCTAAAGTTTCAAAAATCAGATATTACTATTAAAAAGTAAGAACTAATTTTGTAGATTATTGTTTGACCAAGTAAAATAATTATTAAGATAAATAATTATCCAACTGAATTTTTTTTTTTGAAACTCCAGCTTATAAAATTTTAAGATATTTTTAAATAGAATAAAGTAAAAGCAATTTGTACAAAGGGTTATATGATTTTTTTTTTATAGTTATTTTTAAATTATATATTGATTGCTTAATATTATTATTTAGTAAAAAATATCGAAGTTTATTATTGAAAATAAAAAAAAAGTTATTCAAAATCATGTGATGTGATATTATTATCGATTTATTTCTTTTTTCATTCTAATTCCTAATATTACCAAACACGGGAATGGAAATAAACAATCATTCACATATAACATTCCTAAACTAATTCAACCACTATAAATGGAATCAAATTATTGATTTTATTCTATTAGAAATAAAAATGGAAAGGGATTCTTGATTTCTATTATCCATTACAATGTTCCAAACACATTACAATGTTCCAAACACACCCTATATGTATTTACCCATGATGGAAATGAAATCCAAGTAATTTGTTGATGATGGGATGTTTTGACCCTCACCCACATGAATCATATAGCTGGTGAGAAATAATTGCATTATTAAATAAAACGTTGGGTAGCACTAAAGGCAGTGCAAAAGGTGGAACGTTGTGTTGTGTATAGAAAGGAAAGGCAAAAGAGAGAAATGATACCTTGTCAACACTGTAGAGCTTGGGGATGGTCATAAGTGGAGTCCACCCAATACAAATTGATGATCAATAATAATACTAAGAAGGTGCAACCATGAATCTTTCTGCTGGGAAACATTCCATAAAAGTACAGGGTTTGATCATTGATGTAATTTTCTTGTCTTTATGAAATTGTAGAATGCTAATGGAGGGCTGCATGGAGGGGCCATTGCTGCTATTGCAGAGTTGATGTCGATTGCTTGTGCTAGAACTGTCGTAGCTGAGGACAAGGAACTCTTTCTCGGTGAATTGAGCCTCTCATATCTCTACTCTGCACCAGCTGAAGTGAGTCTTCTGGTTTTTGCTCCATTTTGTTGGCATTTTTGGATTGCTTTTCCTAGTATTATATGCAAATGCTGCATTTGATTAGAGATGCTAGAGAACATGGGCTGTATTTCATGCGTCTTAAATTGATTGATTTGGAGTTCTAATTCTAAGAAATATTTATTATCTTGCATTTAAAGTGGAAATGTGGATTTTGGGTTTTCGAATTTATAATTCAACTCCTAAACCAGTTCTGTACTAGTTAAAAACCCTCAATTGATTATCTTGCATTTATAGTGGAAACGTAACCCTTTGTTCTTATATCTGCCTTTTAATCTGGTCGTTGGTTTGTTAGGGATAAATATAGTCATATTCAATTTTAATAAGTATCAAAGAGTAGAAAAGGAGTTGAAATCCTAGCCTCCTTTTCTCTCAATTTTCTCTTCTAGCCACTCATCTTCCTAAATCAAGGAGGGGTGATTTTTGGTTATTCTTGTCCTGAAATCACCCCTCTACACCAAACAGAGAGAACAAATCATATTATGATCGTCAGTATCCATAACTGGAGTCATATGTATTCTAATAACTATAAAATTATTAAATTTGTAGACTTTTAGCCGATTTATTATGTTATTAACCTAGGTGATGTTTCATCCTCTAAGGTCTTTAGCGAATTTGTATTTGTGTTTGTATTGCTAGTTTGAATCAATAAAATTATTCTTTTCAAAAAAAATATATATATCAAAGAGTGAAGAACAATGTGTTTTCCATTTCATTCGTTGTTTCTTTTTATAACTCAAATACAAGCATCACATGTATATATATTATGGTTATCTTGCATCAAATCACCATTCTTTTCCTTCAATTTTTGTTGTCAAAATTAGTCTGAGAGAGAGATGGTCTTGTTTCCAACAAACAGGCAGAAGTGGCGGTTGATGCATCTATCGTGAGGAGTGGAAGAAATGTAACGGTAATTGCAGTTGAGTTCAAAATGAAGAAAACCAGCAAGCTGATATACATTGGCCGTGCAACCTTCTACAACATACCTATTGCTAAATTATGAAGATCCCCTGCTTTTTACTTCATGGAATATTGGTATTTTGGGTAGGTAAAGTAACTTGCCTTAGAAAATACATGTTGAAATTTCATCTCAAATTTTTATCATTCTATTGTACATAATTAATAATATTATAAATAAAAAGCCCCTTAACACTAGAAATGTGACTTTTTTTTTTTTTTTGATCGGTAAAAAGCAGTATATAGATGAAAAATGAGCACAAGGCTCCCAAAGAAAGACACAAGAGAAAGACAATAAACACCAACTCACTCTCACCTATACTCCATCCAAGACAAAAACTCCACCAAATAATTTAAGTTATCAACACTGTACAACTTAGCCCAAGACCACAAGGTAAACAAAAAGAATGATTTCATCTTGTGAGCAGAAGGGGCCTCATCTCGAAAACCACCATATTCCTTTTCAACCACAAAGGTCCGTAATACAAAGATGGCTGGCCATCCAAACTCTTCGGTTACGACACTACCGCTCGCCAAGCAGCTTATGTTTCGTCAACCGCATCGTGAACACCCGCCATGAATCGCACTGCCAAAAGAAATCATTACTAACATCTTAAATTTCCGAATAAATTGATGTTGTGTTTCGGCCTATTATTTCCTCATTCTCTTCACATAAAAACACATGTTTACTAAGGATCCCCTCCTTTTACATTCAGAGTAAGACTCGTCCTGCGAAGTTCCCAAGAAAAAACCCACCTGGGGTAGAAATGTGACTTTTTACTAAGGTTATATGTTTGTTTCTAGAAAAATATAAGTGAGAATAGAGAGAAAGAAGAAAAATAAAAAGAAATGAAAGAGTAATAAACTAGTTGCTTATTCGTTTGCTAACCTATCGGTACGCTAAACACAAATAACTCCATTTTGGGGCCTCTTTGGTTACAATTTTTTAAAACTATTTTTTGTTCTCAAAAACAAGGAGAACAAGATCAGCAAGGAGAACATTTTTGGTTCTTTTTTTTTTTTTTTTTTAAACACACAGAACACAAAAACCCTTAAATTCAAATAACAAGAACAGTTTTCAAAGAATTTTTTGTGTTTTTAAAATTGTTCTTAACAATAGTTTTAAAAAATAGAAACTAAACAGGCCCTTGGTATTCTTTGAAAATTGTTTTTGTTCTTTGAGAAATTGTTTTCAAAAATAGAAACCAAATAGCCCCTTATTCTTTATGCTATTTTTAACTCGTATCACTTCTTTTTCTTCTCCTATATAAAGATGCAATAATTTAAATTGTATAAACTTTTAACTAAATTTTTAATTATAAAAGATTGTCTTTTATATTTATTATATTACAATTAAACATGAAAAAAAAAATCATGACCTAGAGGTTCAAAAAAACTTGGAAATTAATTTGAATTTAACCAGGTCATTCCTTTTTGCCTTTTAAACCAGGTTCTATTGGTTCATCATATTGGAATTTGGAAGCAGCAGTAGATGCTGAAGTATCACAAAATCATGTACCACTTCGATATTGGAAGACCCCATAATGGCGCTTTTTTTACTATTTTGGCAAAGTTTCATTTGTAAGTAAAATTTTAATAATTATTATCAGTAATTCATACCTAAAATCAAGTTAAAATAAGCAGTAAATAGAAAGAAAATAAACAAGAAATATAATAAGAACACATAGGTTTATGTGGTTGGGTCCATCTAACCTACGTCCACGAGCGAGGGTATTTTGTTGATTACGGCTTTTAAATATACAGTACAAAACCCTAAACACTACAAATAAAATATATGTAAAAAACCTAAATCAAAAGGGGTCGCTCTAATCGGGTTAGGTCCATCCTCCACGAGATCAATGTTGGGCCTTTGGGTTCAGGCCTTGTGGTCCTCACCTTTTGTCTCCATCATAGATTTTGCAAAAAATCCCTTTAAAACTGAGCTCCTAAAATATTTTGGATCGCGTTACAATTCGGGTCACCACAAAAATTTTAGCCATTTAACAATTATGAAATAGACAAATTCATTACGATAAAACTGAGAATCTCTTCGCATTAAAAATTAGATTAAGAGAAATTGTTAATTAAAAAATTATTGTTCTTTGTTGTTTGTGTGCTCTTCGATTTTGAAAATTAAAACCGGATACAACCCAGTTTTGAGAGTTTATTTTCCTTGTCTTGGTTTTCTCAGCAACCAAACAGGGGGAAATAAAAGCCCAGAGTATAACACTTGACGGAACTTAGACATTGAAATGCTGCATTTAGATTAATAGATGCTGATCTATCAGTCTTAGTAGACAAAATTAACATAAAAAAAAACACAATGTTTGGAGATTGTAGAAATATTGAGGGGTGTGTTGCTGCCATAATGGAGTTGGTGTTGATCGCTTCTGTGCTAGAACAGTGGTAGTTGAGAACACTGAACTCTTTTCTTTGACTCTTTTGGAACGGAAAGTATTAGAGCTCGACCAATCCTTAACCATTAAGTTAATCTTTGTATAATAAAGATAAACAAATAAAATAATTTTTATTTTGGCATGTGGCTGGTATTAAAGCAAAAAGGATCGAGCAAATGCTTGAGCGAAGCGTAGCTCGGGCATTTGCCCTTCATGCATATCATCTTTTGTTGGGGAAATGAAATAATAGGTTAAGGGTATGGGGTAAAGCTCTCGTGGTACTATATAAGGGATATTTTTGTAATTTGATTATATCCAGGGTTATTATAATTACCCTCTTATATAGCCCAATTTTAGTTTGAGCCATCGTTCTAGTGGATGTAGATACATTGTCGAATCACCTAAAATCCTATGTGTTTTTATTTTTCTTTCTTTAATTTTTAATCACTATTGTTGCACGAATCACAAGTTTGAATAAATATATAAAATTAATTTATTAAGTTTAAATATTATGCGAAGAAATTACGTTTAAACTAATTTTTTATACAGCTTCGTAGCTCTTGCACTTCAAATTGTTGTTTTACTTGCACAAAAGTTGTTAATATACTAGATCCACGGTCACTGTAATTGTAACTAAACTCAATTTAACAACAGTGACTGATGATGCTTTTTCAATCGAAACTGGGCTAGAGCTTAGTGGGATTGTTAGGCCGCCTTCATGACTTCGATGCCCGCCCCTCCGCAAAATAAAGGAACAAAATGATCGGGCCTGGATCGCCTCGCTGCCTTCGACGCCTAAGTCATTCTTCCTACGAAGAGAAGATCAACCGCCAGGACCTAAGTTTCATGGAAGACCTTCAATCGACAAAGGCCTTAAGATTTATAAATTCGACGATCACGATAACTTTCCTAGCTTGGATGATGATACGCGATATTTCTCCCACAGCTGGCGATTTTCTTCCTTATCGTTAACCGACACGTGCGATAATCGATAACTTTTCTAATGACGATGATACCATATTTCCTCCCATCGCGTATGGATTTTCTTTCCTTATCATTAATCGATTAATAAGGGATAATTGATAACTTTCCTAGTTTGATGATGATACCATATTTCTCCCGTTTTGTGAGGGATTTTCTTTCCTTATTTTTAACCGATTAATAAGGGATAATTGATGAACAATTATTAGGAAATACCCTACTTTCTTAATTAGTGGAGATTTAATTAGGGAAGTTGGGTACTTTCCTTTAATCCGGGTTCTTTGGATGTTTACGTCACTTGCTTTCTCAAACGGGGTGAACCGGGTCCCTGGCCTGGGCCTTCGTGTCTCGCATACGTATACAGCCTCTTTTACGCCTTTTATCGGGCCTCGGCTTCTTTTATCTCCTCTCAAACTCCAGCCTTTCGCTAGCTGCCCGGAGCCCACGCACGCAGTGGTTTCGTGGACCCCATCAATTGGGCTCCCCCACTCGCTGAAGCAAGCTTGGGCAAAGGCTTAATTGTTTCTCGTATCGCACGATCCACAGTGGCTAGCCAGGGATGGTTTGATTAGTGGCTTTGTCAGTCGGGCCGATTTCGTGATAATGATGGCCATTCAATTTTTGACCCATTCTCATTGTCGCTTCCTCGCGGCTTTTAGAAACATCCTCGTGACGCTTTTCGTGTTCTGAAGACCTCTTCCTCCGTGGGTTTGGAAGTGTCTTCGACCAATGCTCATAACTGATTTTGGTGATTTATATCGTCTTACCTCCCGAACTGCTTATGCTATGTTGAACTGAGCTATTTAGTTCTTGGGCTCTTCTACCTTCCGAGCTATTTACGCTTTTTTGAGCTATTTGTTCCTAGGTTATAGCGCATTTTGAGTTGTTTAACTCTTTAAAATCGGTGCTGTTCGCTTCTCGCTGCTGCGCCTTCTAGTTATTCGTTTCGCCATTACATACGCTTTTTTAAAGCTTGTTTTAACTCTTAAACCGAGCTATTTTACCTAGCTCTTCCGGTCTCCCAGCTATTCTCGCCTTCAAGCCTGCGATGCCTCTTCGAACCGAGCCTACTAGGCTTTTGGGCCATTGTGCCTTTCGAGCTATTCTACCTTCGATTCATGGCTCTCTCAAACTCCAGTTGTCGGGGCCCCGGGCCCTGGCCATTGTGCCTCAGCTATTCGCCTCCCGAGCCGCTTAGGCTCTCAACCGAGCTTCTAGTGGTGACAGCCGAAACGCGGCAGATAAAATGAATGCTCTGCGCGCAAGTGCACGCTGTGAGCCCCAAGTAATATAGTGTACTCAGGCGCATTTAGCATCGATCCACAGGAAAGATGAATCAATTACGCAGATTCTGCTTTTGCACAATATCCGAATAAATGATTCTAAGAGAGAATTCTATACTAAATCAACTAAACTATTGGTTTTGGTGAATTGATAATGGAGCCTGTGGTTAAATCTCCCCGTCACATTCGATGGATTATTCTCCTAAAGATGTTGTTATTCCGATTGTTTATAACATATCAATGGCGAGGTGATTCGCCACGATATCCTCTCTCGAGGTATATTCGCCTATTTTCGTGAATAGAATCGAGCATATCTCTATCTCGACTCCTGCATTCAAATGCTTAATGTTCAACCCCAAACCACCTTCGTGTTCCTAATATTCTATTACCCGACCGGCTTAAAGCGTTACTCTACTCGCATCCCCGAATACCCCATCTCTCGAATCTCTAGATCTTCAAGTAAGTATGTTAATATTACGATATTATCATATAATTAACATGCGTATAGAGCAAGATGTGATAAATTAACAAATAATCGATTAACATGAAAGGTTAAATTTAATCCATCGCTCGCGACAGGTTTGATAACCCTAGAAATAAGTTTAGAACATCATGAAGGAAAGAAACAAAATATGTAATGTGAAGAACATCCTCATGTGATCCAAAAATAATCAAAACAATAATGAAAAAACTAATACAAAAAGTCCAAGGAGATCCCCGTCCAGGTTGTTCTCCACCTGCATTCCTCGGGTCGCACGCTCTTCTCAATTCCCATAATCCCGAGCCCCCTCGCATTTAATGATGAGATGCGTATTTAGCCATCGCCGCTGACGCGGTGACGCGCGACGCAGGATCGGCTGACTTCGTGATTTGTCAATTTCACGCCGTGACTCGTGACGCCGATGGCAAAGGACTTCCTGAAGATGCTCCTCATTTTCTCCAAAATGGCTTCCGGTTGTTCTTTCGCCATCACGCCTGTATTCCAAAACAAAAACTAAATAAGGAATCTAACACTAAAATTATATAAATAATGCCAAATCAACATGAAAATGCACGACTGACGCGAGTATAATCTGAGTGTTTTAAGCACTCATCACACCCCCAAACTTAATTTCTTGCTTGCCCTCAAGCAAGAACCGACTCTAAACAGGACACACACCCGACACTATGCAACTCACACTAAGACAAAGCAATGCTGAAAAATAGGGGATCAATTTGGACTGATTCACATACCCACTGTTTTGCTCGATGTTCAATGAAGGCATACAGATACTTGACTTTCGGTGACTTCGATTGAGGTATGTGAAACTGACTAGTGCATCCACTCCCATAGTGTTCAATGGCCATTCCCAAAACCCTATGCCTATGGTAGGTGACTCCTAGAATATGCCCCCGAGTTCCGATACCCCCAAACTTAAGTTCAACCCACTATTAGGAAGAATCGAATCCAGACAAGGATAGAACAGCACTCCAATTATTCATGTCTACATATCTAGAATTTCCTATGTACCAAAAACAAATGGAAGAAGACCTAGTGCCAAGCAGTTTTAGCCAAGTGTCTCAGATGGGATCCATTTGTGACTCCCCAATCAGCTGTTGGTGGGCACTTACATTAAGTTCCTTCAAATTTCACACTCGAACACTCAACCAAACTCGACGGCCCTAGGTTGGGCGTGAATGATCCATCTTCTCGGGTCCCACGTAACGGGCAAGGAAGTCAATGACTCCTGGCCAAATGCTCAGTGGCATTAGGCTTGAGAATAGATCGTGCCCGGGATTCCGATTGGATGATCCCGCTTATTCTTATGCATATGCCTATTTTTATTTCTTTTTTCTTTTTCTCTTTTTCTCATGTTTTTGTATTTTTCTCTTTTCGTCAGCTCGATGGCAATCCTTGCTTAGGTGTCCCATCACTAAATGGTCTCGACTCTCCCCAGTCGGGTCGACTTTAGTAGTCGGGGTTCTAGACTTATGCATACTGATCGTCACTAGTGTGTGTGTGAGTGTGATAGAGTTTTCGAGAATTGGCTTCTGACTATCCGATTGGTTCACTAGCCTTTTTCACCTTATTCAATCTAATTACCGAGCATCAAACAAATGTATGCATTCAACAAATCTATGCTTGAATTCAATCGAAACTGATCCTCACTTTTCAACATGGGCACAACCGAATGCAATTACTACATTATGCATGACTATCCTAAAACAAACAAACAAACTAACAATCGACCACCAACATAAGCAAAATATGTGATGCACACTAACTCAAACAAATACTAACACTACCTACAACTGCATGCAATACTAAAAACAAAACACAACCCAAATGCGAACAACTAACAATACTATAAACTACTAAAACTAAAACAACGCAAATAGCAAAGGATAAACAAAACATAGTATCCGAACAAATACTTTCCCCCAACAAAAGATCCAAAGGTCCCCACCGTAAAATAAAACATGTGAGGGTGCGGGACTCCCCGTGAGATCACCGGGCGGTGTGCGTGGCTGCGGATGGTGGAAAGCTTGTGAGCCGCGCTACCGGGCCCGCATAGCCTCGTCACTGGCCGAGGAATGATGGCCTGATACTGTGTGAATCAGGCGTGATGTCAAGACGCCAGCCGCTCCATGTCCCTCGAGTAACTAGGACTCCGATGCTCCCGGGTCTCATCCCCTGCATCGCGCCAAAACGTCAAATATGAGAGCACCGGGTCTCACACGGAAGGACTAGGAGGGACGGTCGCCTGAGGCTGCTGGGGTGGAGGTGGAGGAGGTCGAGACGAGGACTGGCCAATGTCCTCCTGGGTGTCACCCAGGAATCCATAGCGAGCCCGATAATCTGGAAGCTCGTCCTCGTCTGAGGGCTCATGGCCCGAGTCATAACCCTCAGCCGCGGACACCGTGTGTGTCCCGCTGGACCGATATGGTCTTAATTGGTGAAGCCAAAGCCTCATTGTTGTCGTTATATACCCCGCTTGCTCGCACAAGCCAAATATCGGGGGTGTGGTGCCCTGTGTTCATTCGCATCCCTAAGCATGGATATGGAGATCCGATAACCCGCCCAACGCCAAATGGTATATCCTGTAAGATGCGTAGTCAGCAGCGGAGCGCCGGGCAAGCCACTCACACACCGCTGCCGGTATAAGACGCGAAGTGACAGCGATGCCACACTCCAGAATGCCAAATGCTCGCTCAAATTTATCGCGCGGGCTCGCGCTATTGATCCCGCCACTCACCCCGACTCGTCAACACTGATGACTGCAACAGGTAGTCAGCCAAGTGAGCTGATCAAAGGCCCTGGGATATGCTCGAGGCCATAGTAGCTACTGATCGACCACGTCGACAATACACCCGCACTCGACCTTCGAGGACGCAAAGGAGGCCAGGCTACGAATTCGAACTACGCCATGGCAATGGGCGAGGGGTCGCACAAAGCACGCCCAACCCTCGGGCCTCGATAGTTTTGCTAAAAATCGTCTGGGTGGTGAAACCCTTTCCTAACTAAGGATCTACAGAATTATGCTAAACCGATCCGCATGTGGCATCCGCTACAAAACGAGGCATCGAATGGAGCTCAGGGCTCCTACTGCCGACCGCAGCAACTTTTGCCGCTTGCCGTACATCCTAAGTTAAACCAAATAACAAACACCTTAATATGCACGTACAAAGAAATTAACTAAACACTACCTAAAGACTCAATCAAGACCTCAAAGAGGACTCCAAAAAAAAAACCCTAATGAATCTAGTTAACTCGAAATGATCCCTAAAAGACTTCAGCTTAATAATAAAAACACACATCAAGAAACCCTAATCACTATACCCAAGCTTAGAATCGGCACACAAAGGGTGGAGAAGCTACTATGGTCCAAACCGCCAATGTGGGTGACTTACAGCGGATCGCATGAAGCAAAGAGGAGATCTCCTATCGTCCGTTGAACTCCGTGCGCAGGCGACTTCAGCCTTGGGAGGAGATGGTGCGTGAAAGCGCCAAAAATGGCCTATTCTGGTTTAAACAGTCTCACGCCGCGACGCGGCGACCACGCCGCGACGCGCGACGTAGAGCTTTGATTCGCGACGCCGCTGACGCGCGCGGCAACGCCGCCGACGCGGGCGTAGAGCATGTCGTGACGCCGCTGACGCGGAGATCCACGCCGCGACGCGACGCAGGAGGTGACTAAATGATCGCCGCGACGCAAAATGACGCCGCGACGCGGAGAAGTCCACGCGACGCGTGAGAATCCCACGCCGCGACGCGCGACGTGTAGAGCCTTACACCCGACGTCGCGACGCGGTATGGGCGCGACGACGCCGACGCGGAAAAGTCCACGCCGCCGACGGAGAACCACGCCGCGACGCGCGACGTGAAGTGTTGCAACGACGCCGCGCGCGACGTGGGAGCTCCACGTCGTAACGGACAGAAGGTCTCTGAAGAAATTTTCGACATTATGCAACCACTTTTCGAGAACTCCACGCAGAACTTCATTCCTGGGCCATTGAACACGCCCAGAAGACCCGCACCACGCCTCCGATCCCAATTAAACCAACAAACAAAAACATTGATCATGAACACAACTAGAACCCAAAAAATAGTCGAAATAACTTATAGAACTTAAACTAATAGACTTAAGAACACTCGTCAGCTTCCTGCGAAGCGCTATGTTTAATGTCGTTAGCTCGACAACCCGATCTCAATGTGAGAAAGAACGCAAAACCCGCATAATTGTTGATTATACCGTCATGGCCAAGCGAGGAATGACTCTCATGGTTCCAACACCTCTCTCCATAAGACGGCTCAAACGCCGACGCGACTATGAATGTGCCTTTCTCGTGGTGTGAAACTTCCACCCTCCATGGGAAAAGACTTCGTCACCAAAAGGTCCCACATTTGTGACTTCAATTTCCCCCGAAAGAGCTTTAGCGAATTGAATAAAAGAACTCATGGTCCGGCCAGAACTCTTTTTCGTGATGCGCTTGTCATGCCAGCTCGTCTTCCTTATAAATACTGGGCGCTCGTGATAAGCTTCGTTTCGAACTCATCAAGCTCACTGAGTCAAGTAGCTGCTTTTTCACCACCCAATGTAATCGCCCATGTTTAGTCGTCGAGCCGCCCAATAAGCCTCGATGCTCCAATTCCACCGGAAGATGACAAGCTCTTACCCATACACAAGCTCTGAATCTGGACATACCCAAAGGTGGTCTTAAATGCGCGCGATATGCCCGCAGTGCATCGCTTCATCTTGCATCAATCCTTCGAGCCGATCGCCTTCTGGGAACGTATTTGATTTCACTATTGATACCGTCATTCATTTGATCGGTGGTATGCAAGGGATATATTGGCATTCCATACTGGGCAAACTCATCAATTACCTTGTTGCAAATGTACCATTATCCGTGATCAAAGCTCGAGGGAGTTCCAAACGTGAGAAGATATTTGGCCGCGCAGTAAATCGGGCCACAACTCCGCATCATTCACAGGGCAAGTAGGAATCGCTTCTACCCACTTTGAAACATAAATCCACCCGCCAACAAGATGTACAAATTGTCAGACGATGCAGGAATGGTCCCATGAAATCGATCCCCCATAGATCGAACAACCCACTTCCAGCATAGGACGATATAAGGGCTCGCCCTTTCTGTGAGATGGTTCCCATTCGCTGACACTCGGCTACAAGTGGAAACGAATCACGAAGATCTTTAAATGCTAAGTACAATAAAGCCCGATCAGAACCTCGTCGCCGCTCACCAGTGTCCACCACACGATAGAGTGTGACAATGGTTCAAATATTATGATTTCATCTTCAAAATACATCTCCTTATCACCTCGATCAAGACAAAGGTTCGGTAGAGAACAGCTCTTCCCAATAGTAGTACTTAAGGTGTGCGAAAACCTTTCTTTCCCGATACACTCGTGGAATCACCTTAGCCACTAAATAGTTCATATAATCATAACCAAGGAACCGCTCTTCTTATCCTCAATAGCAAAAAGTTTCTATCCGAAATTCATCGCTCACCGGAAATATCATCTCCGCCCTTCCGTACCATGATGTATGGTCTCCGCCACTAAATTTTCGCGTTCTTTATCTTTTATTTCACGCTTCTAATTCTTGTAATGTATGACCCACCTAATCAACTGGGTTTGCATCTTCGGGTCATCAAGTACTTAACGGCCGTAACGATCGCGATGAACTACCACTTTGTTGCCAATCAAATACGGGCCTCGAATTTGTCGTAAAGCAAAGACGTATGGCCAACACTCTTTCTGTGAAGGGCATAATCTGGGCCGAGCATCATTCAAAGTCCTGGCCATGTAGTAGATCACCCAAAGATCTTCTCCTCGTTTTTGCCCCAAACTCCGCCCCAAATTGCATAGCGTCGCTGCATCGCACATCGTCGAATGGAAAAGACCAACCGAGCCACAACGATAGAGTCAGATCACTATCTTCAACACCGTAAAAGCCTTCAAACATCGAGTCAAACTCAAATGGGTCCCGGACTAACAAGTTGGACAATGGCTTCGCAATCTGTGAGAAATCCTTGATAAACCGTCTCAGAACCCAAATAAGTGGGCCTAGAAACCGCAATCCCTTTGATCGGAAGAGGGTGGCGCAACTTTTCAATCGCTTTCAATCTTCGCCCCGTCTACCCCATCCTCTTACGATATCCTACGCCCAGCGACACACCTCTCGTACTCATGAAATGGAACTTTTCCCAATTGAGTACTAAGTCAGTCTCTTCTACATCTTGCTAGTACAAATTTCAAATTTGTTAATTTGTCAAATGAATCTCCATTAATGAGAAATCGCCCATGAAGATCTCAATCGCCTTTTCCACCATGTCGAAAATATGGCCACTGGGCGCATCAAACGTACTGAGCATTACATACCGCGGCATCCGCCGAGTTTAATGTCGTACCATGTGGACAAGGCGGAATGCTTGCCCTCCTCTCCCATCTTCAGCTATGGAGATTTGGTTGTAACCTAATATCCATCCAAAAGAAATAATATTCATACCCAAGAATCCGATCAGTATCCGATCTAGAAAGTTTCAGAGGAAAGTGATCTTTCCGAGTGGCCTCGTTTCGCTTTCTATAGTCAATACAAATTCTCCACCCTGGCCACGTCTAGATGGCAAAGTAAGATATTGTTTTCAGTCTTGATAATGGGGCTTATCCCCTTTCTTTTGGTACTACCCGAATTGTATTACCCATGCACTATTCGAAATTCGTGGTAAATCACCCCAAAGATTCAGCCATTTTAGAACTTCTTTCTCGAATCACCTCTCATTGCCTGGATCTACCCCTCCGCGCTTCCACCGAGGGCTTGCACTATCTTCTAATAAAATACTTGCAGATACACATAGAAGGCCTAACCCTTTAGTCACGAGACCATCCGAAGCTTTGCTCTCAGGATCATGAAGTAACCCCCACAACTTCTCTTCCTCCACCGCTAGTGGATGATTTAGATAATTACTTGTATTTAGATTCTACCTCAGTATGCATACTAAAATGGCTAGGTAGAGGTTTTTGTTCCATCTTCGGGTGGTTGCTCAACTGATGGAATCCATTGCTTAGCCCTTCGCCTAGCGACATTCAAGTATTTCCCTTCTATCAGCCCAAAAGAACCATCCACTCTAACGATCTCTGCCTCGTCACTGTGCCCTCGACATGCATTCGTCACTGTATTAGTTCCTAAAGGGTCATGAGACCAATTTCGCTAGACACTAGCTCTACCATATCAAACTACAAGCACGATCACTTCTCTCTCACCGGGTGTCCCACCCGCCTGTCACATTGAATTTTACTTCTCTTCTCAGACTCTAGCTTCAGTCGCCTCCGCACATCAATCATCGCTCGTCAGCTTGCTGTATATTCCAAGATAATTCCGCATTTCTTTATCTTCCTCCATGTCTAAAACTATGAAATATGCCGAAAGATAAACTTGTCAATTTTTACTAAGACATCTTCTATTATCCCTCCTGCGCTTCCAGCATCCGCTTGGTGCCGCGTGAGTGATCATTTGGCCCGCTTCTCCTAATCCCAAACGCTTAAAGACGGATAAGGGCATAAGATTGATGTGTCGGCACCCAAATCACATAAATACTTCAAAATAGCATTTCCACCGTGCACTGGATAAATAAACCGCCTCGGGTCTCAGCTTCATGGAAATCAAGAAGATGGCACCCAGATTCTTCTAAGTATTTACTGCCTCAAGTCTCACACTTCTTCGAGACAAAATGTCTTTCATGAACTTTACATGCTAACCTGCATTTGGCTTGTGTGGCATCGCGAAATGGGATGTTTATATGCGCCTTTAAAACATCCATTTAACTTCGTGGACCGTCATTCAGCTTTATGTTTCGAGACGTCAGGTAAGGGACTGTGCCGCCTCGTTTTTCACCAGGTCTCCCCGCCGACCGCTCCCGTGGATCTGCTCTTTTCGACCGCATCATCTTTCCGTTCCGGGCCGCAGGATCTCTCGCCCTAACTCCGTCGACGGTAGGGTCAGACTTGTGATTCCAATTCTCTTCCACTTCTCGCCGTGGATCGCTTTAACGTGCTCGCCTCTATCTCTTCTCGGGTTTACCTCAATTCCTAAGAGAACCCGACGCTTCTCAGAAGTAAGCTCGCCATTCGGGGCCCATTTCAGGTTTCCAAACTCCTTAGTCGTGGCTTCGCTTGATTCATTGTTTAACCGGGTCGTTTCACGCAGATAAGTCTCGCCTTCTTTAGTCTCATTCATAAACGCGGAACGAGAAGTTAACATCTCTGTGTTGTAGCCATTCTAAATCCAGCCTTCTTTCAGCGGTTCATTAGCTCTACTCGACGCAGATTGTTCTCGATTGTTCCTCCATCCATACCCTTTGGTTGTTTTGATTGCTCGGTTCCTATTATTACGCCATCCTTGTCCCCCGATTCGACTCGTAGCTATTAATTCCATACCTGGCCCTTTCGCCGGGCCGTGATTGATTCTCGATTAAAACCTCGATATCGCATCGAGCCGTCTTAATCGCAGGTTCCTCGACCACATTCTATTACCTCACCGCGGCCGCCCTCCATGTAATCTGGCCACAACTCCCATGGAGTGGTCCTCAGATAAGACGTGGCCGCTCCTCGCCGCTCTATTTAATGCTTTAATACCGAGCCACGATTTACCGTGATTGTCGAGGACTCATCATTCAGGCCACCCACCGTGGTTTACCGTGTAGCCTTCTCTCTAGCCACCGATTAGTGTCGGGTCGCAAGATCTTCCAATATCTCATACGCGGCCTCAGGGTTTTCATCAATGATCCTCCACCGAGGCATCTATCATCGTCGTCAGATTTCGCACTCATCAGAAAAGCGTGTGGACTCGCATCCATCCTGCTAGTCGATGGCGCAGGACACTTCCGCACACCATGGAACCCGTCCCATGCTTCGCCGTGCTCTAATCGAATCGAACGTGACGATCTCGCACCAACCAGGCAATCTTCGGCTGAAAGAACTCGGGTCGTAAACTGCGACCACCCGCCCATGTAGTAATGAAACCGTGGTCGACTAGTTAGCCAATGCTCGCTCTATCCTCGAGTGAGCTGAATAACCGTAATCTTGTGGCTTCTTCAAGGACTCATCATTGAGGAACGCGAACTTCGAGGAAGTTACCAATGCATGTTCTAAGTTCTCATGGGGTAGTCCATGGAAACAATATGTTCAAGCATTTCAGACTGCGGATCACCAACTAAAATTGTTTCCGCTTGAATCGTGGTCAGCCTGATCATTGGCCCTCGAACAACTGCCGTAGTGAATCGAACTCATCTAATAAAGACATGTACGGACGTCCGGCCGTATGAATGGCCTAGCGCTTGATTTCTAGTTCTGGCTTCCGGTGGTTCACTTTGTTCCACGCCAAAATCTTGTTCTTCGCTGTTTTCCATGACTATCTGGAGTTCTACTCGCTCAGCTCTCTCAGTTCCTGGGCAAGTAACTGCGTGTAAGTCTTCCGTTCGATCACACAAGTGTCGATTAATCTTGGCCATTGCCGTATGTACTCATTGAACCCTCAGACTGCAAATAACACACCAACTAACAAACCCAATTACTAAGATTTGCAAAAATAACAAAAAATAAAGAAAAATTCGTATCATTATCTTATACAAGCTTACTACTCTATATCAATTTAAGCCTTTCCTAAGAATCCGCGCCAAAACTCGACAGTCGAAAATCATGCACAACAGATAAAAATGAATGCCTATGCGCAAGTGCACGCCAGAGTCTCAAGTAATAAAGCAGCCTTAGTGTACGAGCATCGATCCACAGTGGAAAGATGAATCGACTACGTAGATTCGCTTTTTAGACAATATCCGAATAAATGATTCTAAGAGAGAATTTAAGTACTAACCGTAACTAAACTATTGGTTTCGTGAATTGATAATGTGGAGCCTAGGTTAAATCTCCCTCGTCACATCTGATGGATTATTCCTAAAGATGTCAAGTATTCCGATTGTTTATAACATATCAATGGGCGAGGTGATCTTGCCTCTACGAGATATTCTCTCGAGGTATATTCGCCTTATTTCGTGAATAGAATCGGTATATCTCTATCTCGAATTCTAAGATCTTAAATGCTTAATTGGTTCAACCCCAAACCACCTTCAGTTCTGAATATCCTATTAATCCGACCTACTTAAAGGCTACTCTACCTGTATCCTCGAATACCCTCATCTCTCGAATCCCGATCACGCAAGTATGTTAATATCAGCTTTATATTATCATATACTCCAATACGTGTGTATAGAGCAGGAGGTATAAATTAACAAACAATCGATTAACATGAAAGGTTAAATTTAACTATCATCTGCGACAGGTTTGATGTAACCCTAGAAATAAGTTTAGAAAATCATGAAGGAAAGAAACAAAATATGTAATGTGAAGAACATCCTCATGTGATCCAAAAAATAATCAAAACAATAATGAAAAACTAATACAAAGTCCGCTGAGATCCTCAAGTCCGTGGCCGCAGTTCTCCAATTCGTGATCTCCGTCGCGTGACGCTCTTCTAATTCCCGGCTAACTCAGCCCTCGCATTTAATGATGAGATGCGTATTTTGAGCCGAACGTCAGCGATGCGGAGGACGCCTTCGGCGACGCGGTGACGCCGCCACGTGGTGACTCCGGTTGACTTCGCATTTGTCGACCTCACCGCCAGGACTCGTGACGCTGCCGCTGACGCGGGCAGCTGACTGCGATGCTCCTCATTTCCTCCAAAATGGCTTCCAGGCTGTTCTTTCGCCATCATGCCCTCAGATTCCAAAACAAAAACTAAATAAGGAATCTAACACTAAAATTATATAACACGCTAAATCAACATGAAAAACGCACGACCGACACGCAGTATAACTGAAAGTGTTTTAAGCACTCATCATAGGCTCCCCGGACTAATATAGCCTGGAAAGCTATTCGCTCCCGAGTTGTTTAGGCTCTTCAAACCGAGCGCCACCGGGGCTCCTTTAGGCTATCATTCCTTTAGCTAAGTTCAAACCGAGTTGCTTGCCTCGGATCATCAGGCCTTTGAAAGCGCTTAAGCTCTTAAACTCGAGTTGCTCGCCCCGGGCTCGCCAGGCCTTCGGGCTATTCTACCTCCCCCGAAATAAGATACCTCTCAAACTGAAGCACAGGGCTCTTAGCTATTGTGCCTGAGCTATTCTCGCCCCGAGTTGCTTAGTTCCCTCAAACTGAAGCGCCGCCGTGGCTCCTCGGGCTATCAGGCTCGAGCAATTAAGCTCGAAAATCGAAATGCCGCTCCCGCCATTGTAACTTCTCGCTACATGCCTCCCAAACCGTTTGTGCTCTCAAACTCGAGCCATCAGCTCCCGGGCATTGCGGCCTTTTCAGGCGTTTCCTTTGAAAACCGAGTTGCTCGCTCCTAGCCGTGCCTGAAAGTAGTTACGCCTCGCCAAAATCGCGCCGCTGGGTTTCGTCGCAGTTTTGGGCAGTTTAAGCTCAAAATCGAGTCGCTGCCCCTGCTCTGGTTGCCAGGCCTTCGGCTATTCATTCCCTACCGCGAGCTCTTTCAAACTGAAATGCTGCTCGCCACTGCGGTTTTTTGCCGCTGGCTTCGGGCGCATCAGGCTCTTTTCGGAAAGCGCTAAGCTCTAAACCGGAAATCGCTGCTTCGGGCTGTCGCGCTTTCCGGGCTATTTTACTTCCCGAAATAAGTAGCTCTAAATCGAGCCGCTGGGGCTCTGGGCTATTGTGCCTTTTCGCGCTTAAGCTCGAAAACCGAGTTGCTTCGCTCCTCGGGTCAGCTTGCAGGCTCAGCAGCTTAAGCTCAAAACTAAGCTTACTCGCTCCCTACTATTACATTTGAGCAAAGTAAGCTCTAAAACCGGAAATGCTTTCGCTCATGGCTATCGCGGCCTGGCGCTTAAGCTCAAACCGAGCCGCTGGCTCCTCGGGCTATCAGGCTCTTTCAACATTTAAACTTTGGAACCGGAGTCAGTTCGCTCTTGGCTATTTGCCTCGGCGCTTAAGCTTCGAAAAACCGAGCCGCTTGCCTCAGTTGCCAGGCTCTCTGTGGGAGTCAGATTTCCGTTAGTTGCTCCAACTCTCTCAAGAAACGCTGGTCGTGAGACGAGTGCCCGACCATGGCCAGACGCGTGTAGTTTCTGGGCAGCCTCCCGGAGGTCGACTACCCACGCACTTACCGGGTCTCAAGATCCTCGGGATCAAGTATGGCCCCAAGCCAGGTTCGAGTCGATACCATCGCCTCATCGGTAGACAACCATTTTGTAAAGGAACCATCGTCATAGACTCCGCCAAACCGATGATGCTTTTCAACTCGAACAATGGAGTCATGGGGATTGGTCGGGTCGGCCCACACTGATGTCGGGTTCCTACAAAAATAAGAAACAAAGAGGGTTGGCAAGGATCGCATGTTGCCTCTCCGATGCCTAAGTTAGTTCTTTCTCGTATGGTAAGATCAACCGCAGTGAACGTAAGCCACGCGGCACTTTCAACGTCCTCGTATTTATAATTACCATCACGACAACTTTCATAATCGACGACGATACTTTACATATTTCTCCCATCGCTTAGATTTTCTTTCTTATCGCTAACCGATTAATAATTGATAATTGATAACTTTCCTAATCAAATGATGATACCATATCTCCCATTCGTAACATTCTTCTTCCTAATGCCAATTTAGCTTACTAAGTGATACCTGATAACTTTCCTAGTTGGATGATGATACCATATTTCTCTTGTTGGGTAAGGGGTTTTATTTCTTTATCGTTAACCGATTAATAAGGGATAATCGATGAACAATTATTAGGAAATATCCTACTTCCCTAATTGGTTGAGATTTAATTAGGGAAGTTGGGTACTTTCCTTAATACAGTTCTTTCTGATATTTACGCCACCCGCTTCTCGTGACGGTGAACCCACCGCCTCGGGCCTTCATACTGGGCATATGTGGTGGGTCGAGTCTCTTTTTATGTATTTTATCAATTCCGTTTTATCCCTCTCAACCTAGCTTGGCCGGCAATTGAGCCTACGCACGTGTGGTTTCGGGACCCCACGTGCTGGATATTGTCTATTAATTATAAAAACTTATGGTCATGTCTAGAACAAAGGTATCCATGTAATCATATACATTGAAGAGTATGGCTAATCATATATGTTGATTTGTGACTCGAATTTGGTTTTAGGCTTATGTTTGATCCCATAAGGGGTGCGGAGGCTTGTCTCCCATGGTATGGACCTTTCTGCTTAGGTATTTTTGTAATATCAACATTTTAGGATTTATTCTCTATTCCGTTGTACTCTGTAATTATTCTCATATTTATAGTAAAACTTTTTCCTTTGTCTGTGGTTTTTTCTCGCAAGGGTTTCTACATAAATTTGGTGTTTTTTTGTTTTTTTTTTTGGTTTCATATTTCATTATCATACCATTGATTTCAACAATTGGTATCAAAGCCATTAAGGCTTTTCTAATCTTGTCAATGACAACTATGAAATATGAAATTCCCTTGTTGGATCACAATACAAGATTTTCGTTGTGGTAAGTTAAGATGCGTGTTGTGCTTGTGCAGATGGATCTAGATGATGCATTGCCATGGCTTGACAAGATGTTGTCATCGTGGATAGAAGAGGATAAACAACATAAGTGTAACGCCTCAAAAATACCCTAGAATTTTTATACACCTACTATATATTCCAAAGGAATTAGTCAAACTCGGGCTTTTCAAAAACTGATAAATGTGAAATGTGAAAAGAATATGTATGGCGGATTAAATATTATATGCTAAATGAGAAATTGATTAAACCTAAAATAAACTCAAGTGTAAAAATGGCAAATGGAAAATGTAAAATGAGGACCTAAGTGGTCATTTGAGAAAATGTTTATGTGTTTACAAAATGAAGTGATATATGCTATATAAATCGAGGTAATCAATCCAAAACGTTTACTGTGCCAAACATGCATTTTGAGATGAATAAGTAACTTAAGACCACATTTCGATTCGAAAGGCACATTGTGCCAAAACGTATTCGAGAGGGAGAGTGGTAAAGAGAAGAGCTAGCCGGTGAGAAATCAGGGTTTCGTGGAGATCATCCCCATCAAGTCATGGATCAAAGAGGAAGTTATGTTAAGGTCAAAGAACAAGAGATTTCAAGGTATGACACAAACCTTCTAGATTCTTTTAAATGATGTCTGGGGTTAAAAAACCATAATCCATCCATGGGTTTTGCCTATGGTTGAGTTTAGGATGATATTAGGAGAGGTTATCGGGAGTGATTCTGCATTGGCCTTTTGGGATTTTGAGGGTTTTTGGAGAAAAATTGCAAAAAGAGGAAAACTGAAAATCTGGGCAAAACGGGCTCCTACGTCGTAGTGTAGGGAACCCACGCCGCAATGTAGACCTACGCCGTAGCGTGGGATGCCTCACCGCGGCAAGGCCGAGGTGCCAAAATTGGCACCTCGAGACGCCACTGTAGCTTTGCTACGTCGGCCGTAGGGCTGGGGCCACAACTTCTAAACATTGTTCACAATGCAGAAAATTTTAGATTTTTTGTTTCGAACACCTCTGTATTCAGACACCAATAGTTTAAGGACCCTAATAAATAATTACAATGGGGGTTCAACAAGTGATAAAACTAAATAAAATCGTACCGCACTTCGCCGCCGATGAGTTCGGGGCTCTGGGCAGATCTGGTTCAACCCAAAACCGCGAACGAAGATAATCTGTTATCTAATTAAAAATGTATAATAATTGTTTATCCACTAAGAGTGGCATAATTGTTATTGACTAGGAACGGGTGTGGATCATCTAACCTAGGACCGAGATCGAAGGGAGGAAATGAGAGTCGACAGCTTCGATTTGTTCACTCAACCTCTATCCTATTTCAAAGAGTTTTCAGAAGCTACCAAATAAATTTGAAATACTATATGGAATGAGTATATCTCTTGAAATGAGAGATACGAAAAGTGCATATGGATTTGAAATGTGATATTTGAAATGTTTGATCATTGAACGTGATGTGAGGATTAATTGAGTTGGTAAACGAATTGGTCGGTTTCATGATATCAATGAATCGATATATCGAATTGACCAATAATGGGCGGATGCACCAATTCCAAAGATCCGTCATGAAGGCAAACCGAAATTGTCCAATGTCCACTCGCATGATGCACCACCTAAGATCCGTTGCGATGCGTATGGCATTGAAGAAATGTCCACTGGCTAGAGATGCACCAATCGATATCCGCCATGATGGCGATGACATTTTAAATGACCACATGTCTGGGGTACCAATCAAAGATCTTATGATGGAGACCAAATGCTGCTAAATGTATATTACTTATCGAATGATAAAAGGACAGATTCACTCAAACGTAATCTTTTCATGAATGTGGAAATCGTATGGTATTAAAGTAGATAACAAACTTGATATGAAAATGAGATTTGTAACTCAAATACGCCTCTAAAGTTTTATATGTTTGAATCTCTCAAGCTGGGATTTGAGTTAAATGATTTATTGCATGTGGAAACTATATTTTCGATATGATCAATTATTCAGAAGTGAAAGTATGTGGAAAATGAATAAGCATGAGTATAGCGTTTGATATAAAAGGCATGGTTTCATGATAAATGCACGCCATGTTAAACTACAAAATTGAAGAATCAGATAAAACCACTAAGCATGAAAATGCTTGAATCGTGTGCTTTATCTATGCGTAGGTTTCGGAAAAAGTAAACAAGAAAGAAGCGCAAGATCAAGAAGCCGGAGTCATAGAGAAAGCTGCGTGAGGTAAGTATATACCTGCCTGCATGCATATCATTCTCGAACGTGATACTTCTCATGAATAAAAGAGTTTGAATTTTAAGAACTATTACTGAATAACATTTTAAAGGTATGATGTCATTTACAAACTCAATTTATAGAGTGAATGTTATAATAATATTTGAAATGTTTGCTGAATTGAAAACCCAAAAAATGATATAAATAAAATTAATGATGTGTTAAATGAAAGCTGTCTATAAACTGCCTCTGTCTGATTCGCTCCTTGAGTCATGATTCTAAAACAATACTTTTTTACAAAAAACAAACAAACAAAACAAGCAAACAAATGAAGCAAATGAAACAAATATAATAAGGTTATCCTATTCATCTAACTTTAATCGTCGATCAGATAAAACACAAGAAGATCTTAAAGATGAGCCAAATTCACCTTCAGAATAACAGTCTCAATTATGCAAGATGTTCTAAAGGAGAAGACTGTTGCAACGTTATGGCTAAAGTTGGCAAAGTTGTGCATGACAAGAAGTCTTACGAGTACTTTGCATTTGAAGCGGCGATTGTATTCGTATAATATGGCAGAAAGTAAGTCTTTAGAAGAGCATTTTACGACATTTAAAGAAATTGTTGGGGATCTAGAAACTTTGGAGGTTAATTATGAAGAAGAAGATCTATAGTTAAATTTGTCATGGTTCGGCCTATGTCATATGCACTTCGAAGGTAATGATTTTATATAGTCTTATACTTAACCCTAAATGAAGTCACAGTTTTATTTTCTAAAGAGAAAATGAAGCAATTAATCAGAGGGTCTGCTTGGTGGAGATATACGTTTGATCCAGCAGGCCTAGTAGCAATCTAAGGAAAGTAGAAATGTCAAAATCCAGATTTCTACCAAATTGTAACACCAGAAGAAAAATGGTCACATCAAGTGAAAGTGTTTAAGTTTGAAAATGGAAATAGGGAGAAATTCGGGAAAAAATGAGAGAAATTTGGGATTTCTAGTGAGGCCAATATTGTGGAATCATATTAGACTAATTGAGAACTTCTGGTTGTGTCAGGTGCTGATTTGAAAGTTGGTGAAAATTTGATTTTAGATTCTGGTTGTACGTTTCAGATGACTCCTAATCGGGACTGGTTCTCTACATACGAGCATGTGCATAAAGGTACGTCGATGGGTCGTTAAATGGACTTTAAGGTAGCAGTATTGAGACGCTAGCATTATGATGTTCACGCAGTAGTTTCGACTTTTGATGACGCCAAACATGTTCCTAATTTGAAGAGGAATTTGATATCCTTGGGTACTCTTGATGCAAAAGGGTACAAGTACACTGGTGAAGGTGGATTTCTAAAGATTAGTAAAGAAGCCCTAGTTGTGACAAAGGGTCATCAAAAGATAACCATGTTATATGTTCAACAAGGTTCCACTTTTACAGAAGATGATACTGTTGCATCTCATTCATTGTCAAAGGATGATATTACGAAGCTCTGGCACATGCGTCTTGGGTACATGAGCGAAAACGGTATGACAAAGTTGAGTAGAAGAGGAATTCTAGATGGGTGTTCGGGGTTAATGTTTTGTGAGCACTGGCTGGGAAACAAAAGCCTAGATTCTCTTCTCGTGCATTCATAAGTCACCTAGGTTGCTTGACTATCTACATTTAGACCTTTGGGGACCTGCAAAAGTATCTTTTATGGGAGGTACTACTTATATGTTGACGATCATTAATGATTTCTCTCGTAAGGCATGGACATTCTTTCTTAAACAGGAAAAGTGATGTGTTTTCAACATTCAAGGATTGGAAGACAATGATTGAAAAGAAAACAGGGAGGTAGGTGAAGTGTCTTCGTATTGACAATGGGTTAGAGTCATGTTTTGATGAGTTTAAAACTTTGTGTGAGAAAGAGGGAATTGTTAGACATCTTGTAGTTCGCCATACTCCACAACATAATGGTGTGGCAAAGTGTATGAATAGAACTTTGATGGAGAAGGTAGGATGCATGCTCTCTAATGCTCAGTTTTTTGGGTAGAAGCCGCATCCACTGCATGTTATTTGATCAATCATTCTCCCTCAACTGCTATAAAGAAGAAGACTCCTCAAGAGGTATGGTCGGGTAGTCTTGCTACTTATTCAAAATTTGAAATTTTTTGGATGCCCTGCATATGCCCATGTTGATAATGGGAAGTTCGAACCTAGATCAGTGAAGTGTATATTTCTTGGTTATAAATCTAGTGTGAAAGGCTAGACTTCCATGATTCAGGTTTTGGCTCCTAAAGACTCTAGTGTTGAGACCGTGTAGAGATATGATAAACAAATGGATTTTGAGACTGTTTTGGCTCCTAATTCAGATGAGCAGAGCGTTCCTACAACTTCAGTTCCAATGCAACAATATTCTATTGCCAGAGATAAAGAGGAGGACTATTAAGCCACCACAAAAATATGGTAAAGCTGATATGGTTGCATATGCCTTGAGTGTAGCAGATAATATTGAGTCCATTGAAGAGCCATCCACTTATGAAGAGGCAGTGAGTTGTAGTGATTCAGGTAAGTGAATGGTTGCTTTTGTAAGAAGAAAGGAAGTCCCTTCATAAAAATGGGATATAGGACATGGTGAGGCTACCTAAAAAGAAGAAAGCCATTCGCTGCAAATGGGTGTTCAAGAAGAAAGAAGGTACACCGAGTGTTGAAAATGCAATGTACAAGACAAGACTAGTTGCTGTGTTGGTTACAATCACCTATGTCGATTTCACAAATGTATTCTCTAATGGCTACATGGCTCAATTCAGCTCGAATTATGTCTTTAATGATTATGAGCTTGGAGCGCTTAGGATGAAGATCTGCATTTTTGCATGGGGAGCTTGAGGAGGATATCTATATACAGCAGCGAGAGGGTTTTACAGTTTCAAGTAAGGAGGACTGTGTTTGCCTACTTAAGAGGTCCTTTTATGGTTTGAAGCAGTCTCCTAGACAATGGTATAAGATATTTGACTCATTCATGATTTCTCATGATTTTAAGAGGAGTAGCTTTGATAATTGTGTCTACTTCAAACGATGCAATGATGAGTCATTTCTTTATCTGCTCTAATATGTTGATGACATGATAATAGCCGTCAAGAGTAAAGAAGAGATAGGAACCATAAAATCCCAACTTAATAATGAGTTTGAGATAAAGATCTGAGAACAACCAAGAAGATATCTGAGATGGACATTTTGAGGGATAGAGTGGCATGAAGATTATCCTTGAGTCATAAAAGATATATTGAAAATGTGCTTCGGAGATTCAACATGCAGAATACGAAGCCTATTACTATTCCACTTATAGCTCATTTCAGACTTTCATCTGCCCTATGTCCATAGTTAGATGAGGAGGTTGACTACATGTCTAGAGTACCATATTCTAGTATTGTAGGTTCTTTGATGTATGCCATGGTGTGTTCACGTCCAGATTTGGCCTATGCAGTCGATGCAATTAGTAGGTACAAGGTAAAACCTAGCAAGGAACATTGGAAGGCAATTTAGTGGATCATACGATATTTGCATGGATTTAGTAGTGTTTGTTTGCTATTTGGTAGGACTAGTGATGGAGTTGGAGGGTATGTTGATTCTAATTATGCTGGAAATCTTGATTAGAGGAGATCCCTTATAGGATACGTGTTCACCATTGAAGGTTGTGTTATTAGTTGGAAAGCTACTCTTCAGTTTACAATAGCTTTGTTAACTACAGAGGTAGAGTACATGGCAATTACAGAAACTTGTAAGGAGGCCCTTTTGTTTAAGGGATTGTTTAGCTAAGTGAAGAGCTGTAGATCCGTACATTGTTTTGTGATAGCCAAAATGCTATATTTTTCTCCAAAGATCATATGTTTGATGAGAGGACAAAGCATATTGATGTGAGGTATCATTATGTGCATGAGATTATTGCTCGTGGTGACATTGTTGTGAGTAAAGTTGGTGACTTGTAGATATGATGACTAAGTCACTTCCTTAGCTAAGTTTGTGCATTGTTCAAACTTGGTTAGGTGACTTGAATTTTGTTTTGGCCTTATGTTCAATCCGAAGGCCATGGGTATGGACATTTCTGCCTAAGTATTTTTGTAATATCAATATTTTATGGTTTATTCTCTATTTCGTTGTACTTTGTAATTATTCACATATTTATAATAAAGTTTTCTCCTTTGGTCGTGGTTTTTTTCCGCAGGAGTTTTTACGTAAATCTTTTTTTTTTTTTTGGTTTTATATTTCATTATTGTGTCATTGATTTCAACAATATACATAATTAATTCGAAACTTGTAATTTAAATACAGTGTGCATAAAAGAATATAGTTTATTAATTTAGAAAATATGAATAATGTCAATTTATCTTGCTAAGGAAGAATCCAACAGCTATTACTTGGCACATAAGTTGGTAATATATATACTAGACCTCTCCAATCTCTTTACCTGAGGAACTCCCAAAATGGGCTGATTGCAATAGAGATGGAAAATGTAAGGGAACAGAACCAACTAATCCAAAACTCTTAAGTGGAATGGATTTCTTTACAGAAAGGCAAGGTTAAACTCAACTCTTTGATCAACAAGAGCTGTTATTGAAATCGAATTTACCCCTACTATCACTAGCTGATGAATGTGGGAAAAAACAAAATTCATGGTTCGATTGGAATGGGAGTAGCTACTCTACAGGCCAATACCATTTCATAAGTTGGAAGCAAAAGCAATCGGATGATGCCAGACCATACAATTGTTGTTCCTCCCTTCTCTCCAGCTTCCACCATTTTGTCTCATATTTTCGTGCTAATGCTAAAAATTGTTGGAGGTTTTCAAAGAAGACAGCCCTGCAGATAAAAGAAAAGAAAGCAGACAAACTACAGCCATTTGTGAGTGAATATGATCTAGAACATTGTTTACAACCTCTTAAATAGAACTCAACGTTAAAGGGAACCCAATAGTTATAAACGCACATGGCTAAGTCTTTCCTCAGTGATGTGGGACTCCAAATGGTGGGTCATTACAAACATCATGAATAAAATACAAAACTGTGTAACAATTCCATAAAAGGTTCTTTAATTTAGAGAAAGAAAAGATGAATGAGCAAGCATTTTATGTAAATGTATCAGTACTTAAAGGGACAAAAAAATAATTAATTCAGTGAGAAGCATCATGCCAAGTGATAAATGGCAACCCTATATACCCCAATTTCTGAAGGGGAGTCTTTTTCTTTTGTATAGAGCAATCCCACATCGAAAAGAAAGGAAAGGGAGAGGCCTCCCTCTCCCTGTACAAGGGACCTTTCCCTTCCCTTAAGTGATGTAGCTCGGCTACGAATAATAATAAAATTAAAAAAAGAAAGCGAATAAACTAAACGGAATGAAATTCTCAAGTTTTCAATATCAATCAAGTCTATCAAAAATAATAACATAAGGTGTTATTTATAAGTACAAACAAAAATCCTAATGGATAATCCCAAAAATCATATCGGATAAATCCAAAAATCCTAATAGATAAATCCAAAAATACTATCGAATAAATCCAAAAATAAAATTAAATAAATAATTAATAGTACAAATTCATCATTGACTCGGCTTCCAGTCTCGCTTAGGCTCATATAAGGCCTACCCATGCCCCATCATTCCCTCCGAGTTGAAAAGAACTTGACTCCGAAGAGTGAAAGGAAAGGTAGCAATCCAACAACGAAGAATCTAAATGACGAAGATCATCCTCCTGTATCCAAGTAGCATCAAAATCAGGACGACCATGCCATTTGACAAGGAAACGACGAAACCCACCATCTCTAGAAGTCACAAACTCATCATCAAGGATAGTATCCACCGTCTCCTTAGAAAATTGTAACGGCTGGGCATAGCGGGTGCACCTTGCTAAATTTCACTGCGCACACACTAGAAGGCAAAGTAGAAGGCTCAAAAGTGCCTCTGAAGGGGTAGCAAGTCCACTACATTGAAAAAATGTATTATCCATGTCATTAGGCAAATCAAGAAGATATGCATTAGATCCCATTTACGAATGATAGAATAAGGGCCATGACTCAGATAAAGTTTGAAAGCGTTTTGAATTCTTTCAAGACGACGCGAACCATAACATAGTCACCAACATTAAATTCCTTTAGATCTACGTATGCACATCAAGAATAGTTTATACTCTCATTACTTAAAGAAATTTTTCACTTAATCTCAAGATGTAAGTCATGGATGTGTTTTGCAAAGTTTTCTACAGTTCGGGATACATATCACATGTGAGGTGTAAAGTGAACAAGACTTAATAGGTGTGAAGTGGTGAGTAGCCATTAACAATTTGAAAAGGACTTTTACCGCTTGAACGGTTATCAGAACACAGGTTGCATCACCGTTGACAAAATTAAACCCAAACACCTTGTTTTTCCCCAACCAAACACCTACTATTATTACTCCAAACCATGATTAACAACCCCACGGCTCCATCAATCCTGCAATTTGAAATGCTATACTTAAAAATTTTTGTGAGAATGACAAACAATTTCCAAAGGGTTTTCCAAAAATAGTTAACAAATTTCACATCCCTATCAGATACAATGGTGGAAGGCAAACCGTGCAATTTAACAACTTCTCTAAAAAACAATTTAGCAACATGTGAAGCATCATTGCTTTTGTTACATGGAATAAAATGTGACATCTTAGAAAATCTATCAACAACAACCAAAATAGAATCATGTCCCCTCTAGCGCCTGAACCAAGAAGTCCACTAACATCTTCCAAGGTCCATGAGAGATAGGTAAAGGAGCATATAAGCCAAGATTTTGTTTCTTAGCCTTAGCTATCCGACATGTTCTCAGACAGTAACCATCCTAGCAACATCCCTTTCGTGAGAAGGCCAATAAAACCTATTCAACCAATGCAATAGTTTTATCCCTCCTCCCAAAATGTCCAAATTAAACCACCTCGCATGCATCTCCCAAATTAATAAATCCTAAATGATGTCCGAGGTATCATTAACTTTAAGGTCACTTTAAACAAATACCCATTTTCAACAAGGAAGTCCAGATACTCTCACTTGCTACTATTACTAACCTCATTATAAATAATACCTAAAGTCGATACGCATTACTCATTTTTCAATCTATCAACTATCGACATGAGCACTATATCACATGTAATACGAATCACTGGCGTAATGGCGAGCTTGTTTCTTTCTTTGAACACTGAAAATACGATTAATCATAAGAATATTCATTCAGCACTGAAACCCACTTCAGCATGTTATAATCAATTTTTCGTAAGTTTAAATATCTAAAGCTTGATGGCTCGAAAAACAACACAAATCTCAGTCGATAACAAAACCTCCAAAACGCGCACTCGCGACTATAACACAATACTCTTTTATCATATGAATATCGCCTTTAGCATCATTGTTTTCACTAAAGAAAGCTTATAGGGTGATCTTCCTACCAAGACACCACCAATACCTACACCTGATGCATCACAAGCAACCTCAAAAACTTTAGTAAATCGATATCTCAAAACTCGGTGCCTCGCCATTCTAACCTTGATTTCTCTTGTTCCCACAAGATTAAATTACTTGAAACTCCTTATTCTTTAAACATTCAAAGATGTGAGCCATAAAGTGTTAAACCCCTGAGTAAATCTCCTATAAAAAGGAAGGAACCAAGAAAACTACGAGTCTCGTTGATAGATTGTGGTTCAAAGCACTTCAATAACTCTAACCTTTCGATCAGTTGAAATGCCATGTTCGCACACAATAAAGCCTAAGAAAAGCACATGTGGTTGTACAAAAGAACACTTTAAGGTTAACATAAAGCTTGGCCTCACAAGAGGAGTAAACCCGTCTTAGATGTGCTAAATGCCTTTTGATTGGACTATAGACTAATATAAGTCATCAAAGTTAGACCAACAGAAATTTACCAATGAGAGGTTGTAGGACATGGGTCATAACTCTCATGAGTACTCAGGGAGCATTAGACAAACCAAATGCATGGATCAACCACTAAACAAAACCATCTTTCAGGTTTTAAATGCAGCTTACTCATCTCCGCGGTCTAACATGAATTTGATGATAACTCACTTTGCGTAAATCTATCTTAGAGAACCAACTATAACTTCAGCGAATAGGGTCTAACATATCCTCAAGGCAAGATGGGAAACCGGTAATATTTGACTCCGTGATTCATTGATGGCCTCTACTATCCACAACAGCCCTCCAAGATCCATCTTTCTGTGTGTCAACAAAGTCGGGGCAATCATGGCAAGGACTAAGGCTATGCCTAACAAATCCTCTTCTAAAGTCCTTCTACTCGCCATTCAGGGCTCATCTCTCTCTTTGACCATCCTATAATGTGGAAGGTTAGCGCTTGAGAACCCGAACTAAATTTATACATGTCGATGTCTCTAAAGGTGGTAGTTCACTAGGTAACTCATCAGGCACCATATCAACAAAATCATCTAACGTCCCCTTTCACTTCCAAAGAACATCTATGAATCAAGAATCGTAGGGAACTTCTTTGCCACTAATGCCATAAGACACTGGGGCCTCAAATCCCCTCTCAAACTCGCTTACATTTTAAAATATGCAAATTCCTTTCGTGAAGTTTGTAGATGCCACATTTACCAATGCAAACTTTAGGGCTTTAACAGTCTCAAAATAATGTTCTTACTCCTTGTACTTAAAGGAATAAATGTTATATTTACCAAACTTGGTACATTAAGATCATAAAGCTATACAAAAAATTTCTAAAAGAAAACACATAAGCAACATTCATGGGTAGCACTCACAATAGATTTCATCCTTATAATCCCCATTTGAATAGAGACTAGACACCTTTGAGTGACAGGCAAAGTGTGGTCATTCACCCAAGCTACTCTAAATGGATTTGGATGTGGTTCTACTTTCAGGTTTAACAATTTAACAACATCCTTAGAAACCACATTCATTGAACTACCCCCATCAATCACTAACTTACATTTCTTATCTCCACTCAGATGATCAGGTGAAAAATACTAGTTCACTTCCAATGATCATTATCTACTAGATGTGGATAGCACACATCGAACCACACCAACACACGATCTTCTCATCACAATTTTCATGAGGACCATCTTCATCACTCTAATAATCTAAAGGATCAATAATTCGTCTTCCTCTATTCTCCAAAATACTCCGCTCAACATCTAATGTTAATGCACGTTGGGGACAACGACGCAATATGACCCTTATGATGACACTTTATGACATAACTCGATGAATTACTAGCCTTGACTCAATAGAGAAGCAACAGAAGAGAAAGCCACGAAACTAGACTTTGCTCCTAAGGTTATTAGGCATAGTATTACCGTTTGATGACTTGGACTGTGATCAACCATGTGTAAAAAAGAGGAATCGCCTATTGAACTTCTCTACTTGTAAGGCTTTTTGACATGCATCCTCTACAAAGGTGTGGAGTACGCATCTAACCATCTGAATGCCTCGAACCTATGACCACAACAGCGAGCATGCACAGCAAATTGGTCCTCGCATGGAACTCTTCACTCATACACCTAAGTCTAGCTTCCTCAAATTTAGCGTAATATTCGCCACACTAAGAGTCATTTGTTTTAGATTAATCATGGTGGAGAACAATTGACTCTTATTATGACGGAGGAATGTACTTTGTCTTGCAACTTTCTTTCATAACAACCCATCGGTTGATAGGTGGTTCACCTGCATTTAAGCATGTTCCTGCAACACATTCCACAAGACATCTTAGCTGAATTGGTTAATTTCATTTTAGCAAACCGAACTCGTTCACTATCAATCATTTCATACCAATCAAAATATTCCTCAATAGCAACTAACCAATCAGAGAAAACATTTGGATTCATTCTACCATCAAATTCAGGAGCACTAACTTAACTTTTTTTGTGATGTCCTTTTGAGGTTGTCTAACCTCGCTCTATCTCGATTCTACCCCAAACACCACTAACTCCTAGGCTAGTATCACGAGGGAGCCACATCTTCTCTCACCTGGATTTGGGCGGGTAAGTTTTCCTTTGGTGGTTGGTAATCTAATGGGAAGTTGACATTAGCAGTTGAAATCGATCACCTAAGCAACTCGAGGGTCTCCTATTAGGTAACCTTGTGTGAGGTTGAGCCAGGACAATGACTACCCAAGTTCATTTTACCTTAAATTGTCACATGTAAAACCATTTCTATACCCACTATATTGATGTGAACTCTTAGAAGGACTTAACCCCCAATGTGTGGTGACCCTAATGTTTTGCACGTTTATCGACATAGTCACTCATCTCATGTTTACCTGCATGTTTTAAAAGTAAGTCCATTTTTTTTTATTTATCAGACAGTTTGTTTGCTCGAGGGCGTATCGACGCTGAAATAATTGACCACATGAATTTAAATTACCTACCGGATGCGTTGGACGGAATCAAATCAGGCGTTGTTGGCATCATGATGACGGGTAATACAAACTAGACTATCATTTAGGATCTTGAGATAAGGTTTGTAGTCTTAAGTCAAAACACAGTCTCTCAATTGACTTCATTTGGGTTAGGTGAAGAAGAAGACGAACAATATCACTTTTGGTGGTCGATATGTTTAGATAGAATCTAAAATTCCACCGAAAAGAAATTTATAAACTATAAGGTGCCAATGCAACAAACACAAATCTTAAAAATGTACGTGATTATATATCACGTAGTGCACGTGTCACGAAAGAATAACCAAAAACAATTTTTTTTTTTTTTTGTTAAATACTTTATGCTCTATTAAAGAAATCGAAACCTAAAACAATCAAACAAATACAAAGCTTAAATATCACTTAATATTAACTGAGTTTTCAAAGTAAAGAAAATCTACCCAAGAAGAACCTTAGACGCCTACAATTCCTTAGCGGTTGCAAGGAAATCAGCCCGGCGTGCAATTCGTTCACGAGAGCAAATTGATCAAATTTCAGCCCCAGATGATCAGATTGCAGCCCGCTACTTCTTCTGGTCTGGTTGCTTCGAAAGCTTTGTCCACAGTTTTTTTTTTCCTTTTACTTGATTCTGAGAATGTAGCCCGAAATCGTGGGCTGATGTTGATGATGACGATGATTATTATGCCACTACTGCACCTCCCCAGTCCGTTTGGGGTACCTTAGAGCAGTCTTAAAGTGATCAAGAAGATATTCTTGATGAAGTTGATGATGATTTAAAGCTCGTGTGCAAATCCGTGATGCGCTAATATATTACAATTCCGCCACCCACCACAATGACATAAGGCAATCGATATCCACTATTGGATCGTTATAAGGCGACGTCACTTTGTTTCTTGTTCAAATCGCATTATTCTATTATTTGATCGATTGATCGGGGAGATTCACGAAACCAGGGGTGCTGTGAAAACAGTGGTCCTACAAGGTCCAAGAATGCGAAGAAGAAAAAAAAAAGGAAGGATAAATCTTCTTTCAAAGGAAGTGATTTCACCCCCAGATGATCAGATTGCAACCCCAGAAGATCGTCAATGACCCCGCCGATTGAGAAGGGTAAATTGATTTGGGCAAATACTGGTAATCAGATAATACTTCATATTCTTTTTCAGCTTGTTACGCCTTTGAGAATTCAGATTTCAGGGAAGGGAGAGAGAAAAGAAACGAATCAAGAAGGTGAAACAAACAAAAATAATTCGATCTCGGATCGAAATTAGGCTTTGATACCAAATTGATGTAGCTCGGCTACGAATAATAATAAAATTAAAAAAAGAAAGCGAATAAACTAAACGGAATGAAATTCTCAAGTTTTCAATATTAATCAAGTCTATCAAAAATAATAACATAAGTGCTATTTATAAGACAAAACAAAAATCCTAATATAATCCTAAAATCATAACTATAAATCCAAAATCCTAATAAATAATCCAAAATACTAATAGATAAACTAAAAATACTACCTTGATAAATCCAAAATAAATTAAATAAATAATTAATAATAATAAAATTCATCATTGGAGTTGGGCTTCCTATATCGTTTAATTCTATATAAGGGCCTACTTCATGCCCCATCATTAAGGGAGGAAGATAAATCAAAAGGCCATGTAGGGGCCTCAGATTGCTGCCAAGTGGCAGCCATCCAAAGGTTTTTGCTTCTTTTAGAAGCAGGTAGAAAAAGCCATCACTTTCTTTCTTGGGAGAGATCATTGGGGTTAGCTTATGGTGAGTACTTATTTATTTTTAAATTGGTTTCTAGGTTACATTTTTAAATTACTTTGCCATTATTTAATGTTTGGAAATCATACTCATGGTCTATTTATCAAGCTTGTTTGAAATCTCTCCATTAATATTATAGGCACTTGGTTAATTTATGAAATGTTGCTGGGCATGATTTATGAAAGATTTGTTTGCTTTTTTGTTTACAAACTCCAAATTTCACTCCGATTCTCGCAATATTACATGAGTTAATGACAGTGGGAATGCTTGCAACAGGTGGGTTGCAATTGAATAGGATCCTTGAAGTTATTTTTTTTAAGATTTAATTCCAAGTATTCAATTTCTCATGTTCTGCCTCTTTACCCAATGAATTTGCACGCTAATCCCAAGTATTTAATTAATTATTTGCTCACGTCATTTCACACACGTTAATTTGCTCATCATTTCACCCATATTAATTTATTATTTGGTTATATCATTTTTTTTTTTGGATAGGCAAAGAAAACCATATATTAGAAAGGGTAGAGTCACAAACGGGTACCCCACAAGAGTACACTAAAAGTATACAAAGGGGCCGGAAAGCTAAGACAAAAAACAATCAACCTACCACACAAGTTACATAGAACACAATACTTCTCTTAAAAAGGAAAGATCCACATCATGAATCATAATTGCCCACTCACAAAAAGACCTTATAAAAAAGGACTTCAGCCTATCAAACTAGAATTGCATGTCCTCAAACATCATTTTGTTCCTCTCAATCCAGATTGCCCACAACAAGCATAAGGGAGTTACCCGCCACAACTTTGCTTCTTTTTTCTTGAGAGGGAGCCGAACCTGCACTCCCATTAGCGCCTCTTGACTGTGGGTCACTGTGATAAAACCCATCCACCTTTCGAAAGGAAACAAATGTGAGTCCACAAGTCCCCAATCTAAAGTAAGATTAGACAGCAGACGCTTCCAAAACTTCTTTCATCTGCCATAGAAAGGACACCTTTGTAGGCCCAATAGGATTTATCTGTTTATCCGTTTATGACAACCACATTAATTTTTGACAATTTATCTGTTTATCATTATTAATTGTTTATTGTAGATCAATCCAGTTATGAATAAGTCTTTGAATTTGATGATGCAATTTGTTTTTTTGATAACTAAACACTTTAGTTACAATATAATAAATTATTTCCACTTAGACTTGAATTCAAGCCCCTCCCTCCTCTATCTATGCCTTGCCTTATTTGAAAGGTTGAGTTAGACATGATGAGCGATGATGCAATCTAATGCCTAATCAAATCCGCTGTCTTCTAGATCAAAGGTGAACTAACAGTAGCCAGGGATTCTAGTCAATGGAGCACTGTTGATACATAAGCCAGTGACCCTGGAAATGGCTTCTGTGATGTTTGAGTCATTGATCTTCATTTCAAAAGCAGTGATGGTTTAATGCTTGGCTCTACAACTGTTCTAGTAGGCCTCCAGTATTCTACTCAAGCAGGCTTAGCAACTTCTTCATGGTATATTTGACAGTACTGTGAGGTTTGCTTAACCTTGGAAAAACTATGAGGTTGGCTACATCTTGAAGATAAATAGTTTAGCAGAAGATACATAATTCCTTTCGAGCCAGCTTGAAAGCACAAGGTTCCACCTTCTTGCATGCAGCAAAGAACTAGCTTATTGAACAGGGCTAGTGAGCAATCTGCATTGCATATATAAATTCTGCTATGAACTTACCATCTTGATGAATTGCCTGATGGTGGTGAGGGGTGATATCAGTTTCTAACTCGGCCATGTTTTGTTTTGCAAAATTCTCAAAGATAGAAGATGGTAATGGCAAGAAACTTTAATCTCTCCATCCATGTGGATTGAGGAGTTTTCTGTCTCGGTAGGCTTTTCATTTTCATTTGTTTGATTAGTAAAATTTTATTTTCACCATCATAAATAGGTTCATCATTCTCATCCCAAAACCCATTTAGATATAAGTTTTATCCATGAAATGGGCTTTGAGGATGAGAATGGTCAACCTATTTATGACGGTGAAAATAAAACTTTACTGGACATAAACCTTTCAAGGTGACTACCATTTCTCAGCAATGGCAATAGATATAGCTCTCCCATTTCCACAACCAAGCTCTGCAACAGTCTTGTCCTTGAAGATAGTCAGGGTGTCTATTCATTCCTTCCTAAAAAAGTAAAAAGTGAGAGGATAAAAATGCTAAGGATCACCCATCGTCAATTTTTTCCTCCCAGTAGCCTGTAATTGTGTTAACTTTTAACTAATTCTAATTATAAAATATTTTCTTTTGTATCTGTTATATTAAAATTAAACACGGGCAAGCATGTACTACTTTGATATTGTAAGACCCAGAATGGCGCTTTTTTTTACTATTTCGGCTGTGTTTCACGGTTTCATTCGTAGGTAAAAATAAAATATAAGTAATTCGAAGCATATTAAGAGGATATTTTCTACTACTTCCATATTATTTATTTCATAAATATCAGTAATTCAACTCCCAATTTCAGGATAATATTAGTTTTAATAAATAAACTTCACTTATTGATAAGTCAAAAAATAATAATTATAGAATTACCCATTTATGAAATAATATAACAAATATGACTAGAGATTCAATACTTCACACAAAATTTAGCTAAACCAAATCTCTCATCAATCCCTTTAATTTGAACATAATAACAATCAAGACAATTATTTCATAGAATGTTACAGTCAAAATAAAAAGACCACTCCATTTAACAATTGTGACATTATTCATTAATTATAAAAAATTATGATCATGTCTATGAATGTATCCATACAATCATATACTGCTTAATTAATCCAAAACTTATAGGCCAAATGTAGTGTGCATAATCCAAAATATTTTATTCATTCAGAAAATAAAAATAATGTCAATTTATCTTGCTCCTAGAGCAAGAATCCTCAGCTATTACTCAGCACTGAACTTGGTAATATATACGAGATGAAGCTCTCTACACCTGAGGAACTCCCAATCTGTGGACTGTTTGTGATAGAGACTGAAAATGAAGAGAATAGAACCAACTAATCCAAAAATCTTAAATGGAATGGATTTCTTTACAGAAAGGTAAGGTTATCATAGTCGACGATCTGATCTTTGATATTATAGTGGAATTTAACTCTAATATCACTAGCAAATGAAAGTGGAAAAAAAAAAATCATGCATCGATTGGAAGGGAGTAGGTACTTTACAGGCCAATACCATTTCATAAGTTGGAAGCAAAAGAAATCGGATGCCAGGCCCTACGATTGTTTTCCTTGCTTTGCAGCTTCAATTCGTTCCACCTAGCCTTCACCATTTTGCCCGCAGTTTTGTGCTTAAAAATTGCTGGAGGTTTCTAAAGAAGAGAGCCCTGCAGATAAAAAAAAAAGAAAGCAGGCAAAACTTAAGTGACTGGAAGGAATGAACTAGTGAATATCCTCTGAAACATGGTGAATAGAATACTCCAAAAAAGGTTCCTTAATTTAGAAAAAGAAAAGATAAATGGGCAAGAATTTTATGCACATATATCTAAAGGGGGAAAAAATATTTAATTCAGTGAGACAAGCATCATTCCAAGTTATCTACATGGCAACCACTGAAAGAGGTAAGCCTCACCTACTAGTTTGTATATTCAACGAAATATCATTTGTACTATGGGTTGAGTAGTTTTGATTTCGAACTGGATGAACTTCCATGTCAAACTAAAATAAACTAATCATTTTGAGTTGAGTTCCTACTTTCTAGTAACTTAGAACAAGTTTTAATTTCACTGGCTTTTTTTGATAAAAGGTGCTAGTATCTGTTTTTAAGAATTGAATTTTCCAGCAGTAAGAAGAATGGAATTTGAAGCTGCTACAACCTTTCAAATGCACTCTTCTTAGAAAAAAAGGATTACCGATCTCTAAAAGTACTTACCTCAAAAGTACATAATCTGAAAGATTTTTCCTCAATAAATCGCTACCAGGATAACCATAAGAAATACACGAGTTGCACATCACCAGCACCATTCCAACTCTAAGATAGACAGTATTAACACACAAAGGAGTCTTCATGCATTTGTCATGCCACTGCTACCAAGGCCTCTTACCCCCCCATCCAAATCACCAAAATTATCTTGCTATCAACACTACTCTGTTCTATACTTTCTTGTTTTTCCATGAATGCTTTTGCTAAACAAATAAGGAAATCTTGCTTTCCTTATAGTTTACCAAGAGGTACTCAGTACTCTTTTCCAGGCAAGAAAGCAATCTATTGATCTCTTTTCTTCAATAATAAATAAATAAACAAAGCCAAAAACATACTCCACCAAGCATGCTTGTCTGGATATGAAAATAAAATGCTTAAGGAAAATAAGAAAGTGTATAAGCATATGCTGATGGAATTGATTAATGTAGCTGTGGAACTTGTAGTGAAGGTTCTAATTGTGGTGAGGGTGATAGTGCCATTGTTAATGGTGCTATCTGTCACTGTGTTTCAGTGGTAGTGCAGGTGAGATAATAACACTGGGGTCATGATAACAATTCCAGAAGTGATGGTAATGGTGGTGGCAGTGGTGATGGTGGCATTATCAGCAAAGCTGGTAAAAGCAAGGCAATAGTGGCAATAATGGTAACAAACTGTGCAGTTATAAAGCAACAATGAATTGCTTCAACCAACAAGCAAGCCTTTTTGCTTCAAATTAAGTGCCTCTAAGGGCAAATATTTGTATAGAATTACATGTTTACATATAACAATTAAGATGGAACAAGACTGGTCTCCATATTACTGGAGCCGAATCCAAGGCTAATGATGCAGAACAACCTGAAACCTCATCTAAGATTGAAAAAAATTTGCCACCCTTGGCAATATCTAGGATGATGACATAGGCCAACATGCTCAACTAAAGGATTCTCACAGAAGTTGTGGAGCTATTTTAGATTATATTTTAAGATCAATTCAGGCTTCACATAACATCCAGAAAATTTCAGAAGCAAGGACCAGCCAAATGCAGTAAATATCTGTAAAAATCCACAAATATCTGAAGCTACACAGAATAATAGGATAACAGCAAATAGATACTAACCATCTTTCACAGGTTTCATGAAAATATGGCATTAACAAAGGCCTCTGCATCAAAAGGCTGTAGGTCTTCTACACCTTCACCCACACCCACAAACTTTACAGGAATGCCGAGTTCATCAACCACACTGACCTGAAAGCAAGAAATAATGTCTCATTAATTACCCCAATTGATGACCTGAAAGGTTAAGTCTATTGAAGTTTAGGAGTCATCAGAAGATAGAATTGGATCACTTTCAAATGAAAGGACTGAAGAAAACACTGCATATATTGGATTGGACCATACCACACAGCCACCTCTGGCAGAACCATCAAGCTTTGTCAAAATCAAACCACTTATACCAACAACCTGCAATAAAAGTCAGTAAATATTAGAGGTGTCAAGCCAGAATAAACTGGTTTGGGATTCCAGATGGTGAAAATCATTGGAAGCATCATAACCAGGCTGCAAAATAATACTTCTCAAAATAAGTCTTCAGAACCAAAACTTTTCTGGGGGTCACAATGTATGTGCTGCAGCAGCTGCTGGTGACCATGTAAGAAGTACAGTGATCATGTGATGGTGCTCCTATCCCTACTTTTATCAAATTTATTTGTAAAGAAAGCCGTTAAAGGAATACGAAGTACAACTCCCAATTTTCTGCACCCAAGGGTCTGTTTGGTATGTTCAAGGTAGAGTCAAAGACAAAACATTATATTTGTAGCTAATAAAGGTAGTTGTTGGAAGGCATATTGTTAATTATTTTCAGAACTGATGAAAGAATTGACATTAGAAGCTTTCTCTTTGCTCTGCAGTTACTCTTCACAATCAAATGGAGTGACAGTGTGAAACCAAAATTCATCCATTAAGGTAAAATTTGCTATGGGAATCTCTGATAAGATTATAAGAACAGCAATCACTTTAATGCATTTGTTAAGGACCATAATACAAGTATATTTTAGTCATTCAAGTAGCTCATTGGCTATTTTGTACATATATACATCTATATACATTTATATACATAAATATTTGTCCACATTGGGACTTGAACCTGAAACCTCCCATAACCCCATCCCATCCCTTTACCACTTGAGCAGGTCTAGTTATATATAATATAGTTATGGTCAGATTTCATTTCAACACCCCTACTAATACAATATGTGTACCCAATAGTAATGGGCATGAGCATGTTGTTGAAAACAAAAACAGAAAAAGAAAAAAAAAAAATCATATAAGAAATACTCAACCAACTTAATCCACAAGGATGGGAATCTTTACCTCATTGAACTCTCTTGCTTGAGGAAGCATGTTCAAACCAGTGGTCCCATCCAGAACTAGCAATATCTCCTGCAAAGTTTGTGAAGTAATCTAAAATAAATATCTATAAGAAAATAATGGCTTGAAATTTGGCAATATAAAAGAAACTGATCCTTTCCTACAACCAAGTTTGAGAAATATTCCATTCATTCTCCATGGCAACAATTTCATAGAAAATAAATAATAAAAAGCAGACAAAATGTGCGAAATAGAATGCATAACACCTACAAGGGTGACTACCAAAAATAAGAACAGTTCATGCTTAAAATGCATGGAGCTAATGCAATGCATGAAAAAAAATGAAAATTAATTTCAACGTGGTAACAACAAAAGTAGAAATATATTTGCTTCCGAAAAGAAAGAGAAAGAGGGGAAAAGGAAACCAAGAGTCTAATTCAAAGGCTACAACAGCTCACAACAGTATCTGCTTCAAGTTCTAACCATTTGTCAAGATATTGTTATACATTCCCCAATAAGAAGTAACTGAAAAGATTATAAACAGTCACAAACTTTCTGAAAGTAAAAAAGTCTTACAAGAAATAATGTATCTTTGCTCAAAATAACATCTTACACATAATCTATCTATTTTAAAGGCATGCTTTTGATCAAATTCCACCTAGGAAGAATTCCTGTCTTTTTAATACTGAACCTTATTGCTGCAAAAACCATTGGCAAAAAAGCATTATAAGATTTTTTGCATCTTGGCCAGGATTTTTTTTCCTAATGAAATAATACAACTGCAATTATCAGACCGCCAGAATTAGTAAAATGGTAAAGCACTAGATTCAAAAATTTTAATTTTTATCCCCAGAAGTTTACGCAAAAAGAGCTCCTGGAGATTGAAACCTACCATACAAAAAACCGCTCATGAAAAATAGATTGAGAATCAATACAGCCGATATATCTATGACATAAAACACGAAATGCAGATGCATTACATGATCCTGACATCTAATGATGCAATAGAAAATATGATATTAAAGTTGCCAAACAGATGAGATTACATTGGGTGCACCAAGAATGACTTTGCCCACAGCTTTCTTACATGCAATCAACTCTTCCATTAGGCTGTAATTAGTGTGAAGACCTGAAGAAATAAGCAAATAGTCATGCTAAAATTTACCATCTATGAGCCGAGAAGAAGTGTAGTAACAGTCGGTAGTTAGCAGACACCTATGAGAGTTCTCTATACTTACGTCCAGATGTATCACACAGAACAATATCAAAACCTTCTTCTTTCCCTCTCTTTACAGCCTGTGAAAGAACTATTCAGAAAGCACTTTAAGATCATAATTTAGTAATTATTACTATGTAATGGAATCTTTACAGTCAATTAGTTAGAATAATTTAATGTCATGGGTAATAAAAAAATTAGAAAGAGAGGCTAGATCAAACACATTAGACTTCTCTATTTTAGTTGTCTACCTGATGATGCTTTGGCCTTCTCTCGTTCAGCTACAACAATCTCACAACCAGTCCTCTCAGCCCATATCTCCAACTGATCACTAGCAGCTGCTCTAAATGTGTCTCCTGCTGCAATTAATATCTGACACAATTCCAACCCATTAGTTTGTGGATATTTAAAACTACTCATATACAGGCGCTTTTTTTTTTTGCTTGGCAACATCATAAAGCATGAAAGAGAAGAAACAGGAATAAGTATAAACAGAAAGACTTTACATAGTATCTCCTTCTGGTAAGAGATGGATGATACACGTCTGCATTGTTATCCACTCTTCTATCAGTTTATAGTGTAATCGGGTATGCATGCGTAGCCAAATATCTAAACTAATGGGCAATTCAATCAATCTGAACATCAAACCAACCCAAGGTCAATCCAGCATTAACTTACACAATTCTGAATCCAACTCAACCAAGTCTTTTATTGGGAAGAGTTGGAAGTCTTAACATATTAAAAAGTATGCCTCCTATTTTGCTCCCTTCACTAATCTATACATTAAGTTAGTTAGCACCCAGTTTTTCCTATTTATCTATCAAAGAACAACGAAAAAAAAAACATATGTTAAGTCATCCAAGATATTAAAATTTTACTTTGGAGCAACCTAGGGTGCAATATATATATATATATATATATATATATATATATAGACACACAAACACACATCAATGATCCTTCCTTTTCAGCTTTAAAAAAAATGAAGAATTCATTTTCTATTTGCACCACAATTTACTTCACTGATGCAAAGCCTTTTGTGATTGAAGTTACGGATGTTATTCAAGGAAATTAGAGCCTACAAGTTCCTTCTTTGAAAGATTTACTAGATGTTTCAATTTGAAATTTTCAATTGAAGGAGTTTCTATGTTTTAAGTTTTAAACCACCAAAGGATCTCTATATTCAACAAGCAGCACAAGCAAAATAGCATTATAAACTGGTGTCTGAATATCAAACTCTCTACCCAATATTTTTAAATACTTTCATCTCTAAGTAAACCATCCTTCTGAGGAAATGAATGTGTTTCAAAGCCATGTGGCACTGAGTTAAAAACAAGAAAATTGCTATATTTCCTATTATGCATTTCTAACACATATAGAAATTATATCGAATTGCATTACAGAAGAGCTCACCTTAGCCCCTTCTTTCTTCAACTTATAGGCCAGCTTTCCTGCAATTTAACAATCAAATAGTGCGAATTTCAGGTTCAATGATTCATTAATATTGGAATTGAGATATGTCCATTTGTTTTCAATCAGAAATTTTCTGCAACATAAACTTCTGGTGTAGATAGATTGAACCATATTTCTTACCAAGAGATGTAGTCTTGCCGCCACCATTGACACCAACAATCATCACAACAGCTGGTTTCCTAACATCCAATAAAACGAAATTAAAGCAAAAGCAAAGCACAATCACAAAAATAAAATTTTAAATCCAAATCCAAACCTAAACTATAAAATAAAACCTGAATCCAAGCTGAAGCTCTGTTTTACTCCCTTTCTTAGTTAATAAATCCAGCACACTCTTCTTTAACGCATCCTACAAATCATACATCACATTCTTCAATTAAATTGTTCCAAACTAAAAAATTCGACCTGTATTTTCAAAATGCAAAACCTTGATTTCGCTTCCTGATTTGAGCTTCCCCGCCAATATATCGTCTCGCAAGCTCTCCACAATCTTAATCGTAATTCGAGGCCCGAAATCGGACACCAAAAGAGCCTGAAATCAGAAAATTCCGAACCTCATTCTCTGTTTGTCTCTACATTTTTCCGAGTGAAAAGAAAAAAGAAAACAAACCTCTTCGAGCTCATCGAGGACTCGATCGGTGTCGGCGAGGTTCCAGTAAAGGAGGAGCTCATCGATGACGGCGAGGTTGTCCCTGGTTTTGGAGAAGCCGGAGAAGAGTTTCTCGACGTCGCTCTTGGTTTTTTCCTTGATGAGGCGGCCAAGCCGAGTGAAGAACCCAGTCTGGCCCGCTTGGCACGTGAACCGGGGTGCGGAGGCAAGCTTGGTGGCGAACCGGGTTCGGGAAATGTCGAAGGAGAAGAGGGAGGGTGGCGTCGGAGAAGCTGAGAGTGAGCGGAGGAAGGACGAGGGAGAAGCCATTTTGGTATTCCCACTGCCCGAGAGGCAAACCCAGCGGATAATATAATTCTCAACGACGTCGTTTCGGATCTCGCTGATTGCAAGCCTTATCCTACAAACGACACCGTTTAGCTAACTGCATTGATAGTTATAATTTTTTTTTTTTACTTCTATTCACTCCTTTTACCGGTTGAAGGGCTTGCTTAAATTTTTATTAGTTAATTTTGCATAAAATTGAAAGAAAAAAAATGAACTATAAGTTTTTTTTTTACATTTATTCATTTTGTATTACATCGTTGTAGTGACCTATTCTTATAAGAATTTGAACTTAAGACCCCTCATACACCCATCTCCCATTTACCATTTGAGTCAATTCTCAAGTGTGACTACAAACTACTACAAGTTATATCATTCCTCAAATATAAAATCACGTAAATAAACAAGTTAGCGAATTAGGTTGTCCATTCCATTACAAGTGGCAGCATCTTATCTCAGTCTCATCCCTCCCAAGTGACTACCAACATCCCCCTCCACGCCCAACGAATTAAAACATATTACCCTCATTTCCCCAACCTTTTCTACTGCGCTTCTTTTGTTTAAGTAAGGATCAGTGATTTTTTCTTTTTTTTTTATCATTTTTGGCCTGAAATAACTAATTTACATCTTTTTTCATCATTTTCTTTCTTAATAAAATGATTATTCCACACAACCAGAATAGCGATTAGTCATCACCTTGGTAATGTGTGTGATTGTTGTCGCTTTCGCGGCGACGCGCTATCGCCGTCTCGCGTAACGAGTGGTTGTGTCGCCTTTGCGACGACGCTCGGCTTCATTATCGCACACAAGGCTTATTCGCTTTTGTGCAATTCAGATGCAGAAAATATAATATCATCAATATGTCGCAGAATCGAGCCTCATAGCTATACTAGTCATAATAAGTAATATCAAATGCCAAGATTCAAACTATTAAACGATACGTCAATCGATCTATTGATTATTAAATCGGATGACAAGCCATCATTACGCTTTCAATGATTTTTGATTATATATTTCATAGATTATCGGCAACTAATCAATAAAATTGTTTTTCTCTTCAAAAAAAATGTACCGAAGAATTATCTTTATTAATAAATATATCTCCATTTAAGCCTCAAAAATAAGAAAATACTTTAGTCCTCTTTTCCTTGAACTATGGCTAGTTTCCAGGTATTTGAAACATATAAATAGATAAAGAGAATAATTGAAAAAACAAATAAATATAAAAATTAAACAAAGAAAACTATTTCTGGATTAACTTTTTTTATAAAGGAAGATTACAAAAAAGAGATCTTACAAACATGATTGAAAAATGAACCACGATAATCATCAAAACTAATATTTATAATGTATTTAGGAAATTTTGACAACCAAACATTTTAATCTAAAATACTAAGCCCTTGTTTCTTGATTGATTACTTAATCTATTTCTTAAATGCATCATGTTGGAATATGTCTCAAATTCCTAATTAGTATTAATTTCTATTTGTAAAGAATATTTTATAAGATAATTTTTAGGTTATTATATTAGTACAATATTAGGTTTTTTTTATAGAATAAGAAAAGTTGTTAGGAATATAAGTAGAAATATTTTGAATCATGAGGGGAAAAAGTTATGAGAAAGAAATGGGCTTGTAAAGGCTATACGGGGTGTAGAGATATGAGGAAGAACGAGGATACCCGGAGAAGTGAGGGATTTCGCGGTTCAAGGTATGGATATAATAATTAAATTGGGAAACATGGGATGTTTTGGAAACCAAATTATATGTTGTTATACCTCTGTAATATTTTCTATTGTATAGTGAAAATATTCTCTCTCATCCATTAATGTAGGCATGGTTGGTCGAACCACGTTAAAACCTCGTGCATCTTTGTGTGAGTTATTCTTTATCTTTTTGTTCTTAAATTATTATCATCTACACCAAGGCTTCCGCTAGCACAACAATTGTATCAAAGCCAGGATTTAGACTTGGTTATATAAGTGAAATCCTCGGATGTCGAACATAGGTGGTGAACCTTAATTAGTTGGCAACAAATCCATGGTTATGTTTTATTGAATGGTGTGCTCCATATCTTTATATACGTGTTGCTACTCCACGATGAAGAGGAGTTGTCTTAGATAAGAGCAAACTCTCGAGGCAAGTGATGCTTCATGTAAGACGTGTGGTAGAGTGCAATGGAAGCCAAGGAAAATCTTAGGATGTAGAGAGTTTGTAACACCCCAAATCATACCCTAAAAGTTTATTTCAATTTAGTGGTATAATAAAAGTCAAAATTGTATTTTTCGGAAATTTAAGTGTTAAGGGTAAAATGGTAATTGTCAATTAAGGACCCAAAGGACATTAAGATAAAATATTATATGTTAAGGTAGGATTTTGAGAAGTTGACTTGTAAATAGAGTGAAGAAAAAGGACAAAAATGCAATGCCAAACTTGGAGCCAAATTGCATTAAGACAAACAATTTGTCTATTGAAGGGATAAGACCAAACATGGTCTTCTAAGAAAGGGAAATTTCCCATTTTGTTGGCTTGGAGATAGGGTACACAGGTTTGAGGGAGAAGAACCATTTTTGGTGATTTCTCTCCATCTTTTGGATATCTATCCTCGTACAAGTAAGAAAGAAGAGTTTCTGGGCTTGAAGTCTAAGAAATCTAGGTATGGAAACTATCACAAATCCCTCTTTGTCTATGTTTGGGTTAGGAAAACCCTAAGTCTCATTATAAAGGTATTTTTGGTTGGTTTAACTCAGTTTTGAGTTTGTCTTATTTTGGAAAGAAGATTTCCGATGAAAAAGGGGAAAAATGCCTCATTTTAGTTTCCCAACCGACGCTTCTTCGCCTAGGCGAAGGAGTGCTCGCCTAGGCGAAGGAGTGCTCGCTAGTAAAGGCCTGCTGCCTAGTGAAACCCTGCCCCAATATTCCCACCGCCGCCTGAATGTTGTTTCGCCTTGGAGAAGGTCTTTGCCTAGGCGAAGGTCCTCTTTGCCTAGGCGAACCTGAAATCCTATTTTTGTTTCCTTTCTTTCGTTAATTCTAGAAACCATCATCTCTTGGTTAGGATTACAATTGAGCTGAACAATAAGCATGAAATTGGATTAATTGACAATCATAATAAGTGAATGAAAGGGTTCGTACCTATATACAAGTTATATGTGAAATGTTTTAGACCTCGCTGCTGAGGCAAAGCGAATAAGGGGCAAGAATAGTTTCTACTCCTATTTACTTACGTTATATAAATAGCACATGAATGATGTATACAAGTAGAATAAAGCCTCAGTGAAGCAGAAGAATTAAGAGACGCCAAGACCGAATAAATGAATCTAATAGGGCACCTCCGATCAATGCACATATCTCTCAAGTAATTGCTAATGACACTTACGTTATGTGGGCAAACATGTTCATTTAGTGCTTTTAAGACTTTATTCAAATAATACGACACTCATGGCAGCATGACACTTTGCTATAATGGGCAACACGCTATTACACACATGACACGTCCGGTTTTCAAGACTATACCGTACCTTTGGGTACTTATTGTGTTGTGTCCCTCTCATTCATTGTTACCTGTTTATGCAGACAAATACTTATGTGTTGTGTACATGAATAATATGATATATGAGATATGAAATTGAAAGTGATCAGTTATGTTTCGTGAAGAATCTACCTGTGACCTTATGTTATAAAGATTTATGTTATGTAATTCACTGAGATGAAAACCTTTATATATGAATTATGTTATATGTATATCAGAATTGAAGACCACTATATGTGGTCATCATATATTATCTCGTTTTTCCACTGCCTATAAGCTTAAGACGAGCGTTTCATCCGATAGTGACTCGAAGAGGTCGCGAAAAATTCCGCATTCGTTAGGGCCAACACAGTATTAGGAGCCTTTCTAATGTAGATTCATGAATTTGTATTTGAAAAGTAAACGTAATATTTTGGTAATAGTGGAACTTGTGTGAGTACAAGAAAATGGGACTCAATATAAGGGAAAGGATGATGAACACCACTACGCGATAGTTTTTACAAGCTTATCATGTTATGAATTTACGATTTGAATTAATCTACCAAAGTCGAAAAATTAGCTTAAGAAGTCTCAGTCCCGTGTGGCTTCCCCTCATCCGCTTAGGCAAGGGATGAGACGTTACAGAGTTGATGGATGAATGATCGTTTGAGATGATGTTCAATGATACTTGTTCGAGTGGAGGATTGTTAGAGCTTCAGATTGAAGATATCTAAAAAAACAAAATATTTTCTGCAAGATTATAAGCATTTAAGACAAAAGTGAATTTCAATTCACGTGAGAGTCAATGATGGAATTTCATCCAAGGCGAAGATTGTTAAAATATAGTCACAAATTCTAATTAGGTATTAATCTTGTTTATAAATAATATTTTATAAGATAATTCTTAGGTTATTATATTAGTGTAATATTAGGTTTCCTTTTATAATAAGGAAAGTTGGTAGGAATATTAGTATAAATATTCTTGATCATGAGTGAAAATTCCTATTTTTCAAGAATATTTTATAGGATAATTCTTAGGTTATTATATTAGTATATATTAAGTTTCCTTATAGAATAGGAAAAGTTGTTAGAAATTTCAATATAAATATTATAGATCATGAGGAGAAAAAGTTATGAGGAAAAGATGGGCTTGTAATGGCTATGAATACATGTCAGGAATAATGAGGATACTCTAAGAAATCAGGGATTTCACGGTTTAGGATATAAATACAAAAATTAAATTGGGAAACATATGATGTTTTGGGAACAAATTGTATGTTGTTCTACCTCTATAATATTTTCAATCGTATGGTAGAAATATTCTCTTTCATCTATTATCTAGGTGTATGATCGGGCCGAACCTACGTTAAAACCCTACGATATTTTCGTAGTTATTTTTTATCTTTTGCTTCGAACTATCATTTACATCAAAACTCGCTAAGTAATATCATACCCACGTGCTACTAACTTTGCCATGTTGATGTGAAAAGCAAGAGAGTATAATTTTTTAAAAGAAAATAAATTATTAGGTCTTGTTCGTTGTGGCAGTTAAATGTATTACATATTTTATAAGAGCTATTAGATGAGAGCCTATGTTATGCATTTTATTCAATAAGTTTATTCAAGTGTTTACGCATATTTTAAAAAGTCACATGCTGTTATTTTAAGCTGATACTTACTACATAAGCACTTATAATAGCTGAAATTACTAAAAATACCATCATAAGCACTTATAAAATTAAAGTGATTGGATAAATAAGTACTTGTTATAATTTTAAAAAAATTAATATATATATATATATATATATATATATTATGAAACCATGATAAAAAATTAAAAATAAAGTAAATATTCACTATATACTGAAAACATTTATCATTCACCTATAATCTATAGTATAAAATATAATTAATGAACTATACTCTTATCTTCAATTTTGTTTAATATGCATCAATGAGATTATAAAAACTAAAATATTTTATATTTTTTTCATTAAAATCTTTAATTTGGATGCTTTCTATAAATTTAATCACGTATCGCTTATTCATGCTATTTAAGGTGCAAAGATTGACAGATTAAAAGCCTCTTTGAGGCCTCGAGGCTACGAGCTTTTTAAATGATACGTACTTTACCTAATATAAATAAAAATTATATATCTCATTATATATTGTCTATAGTTTTTATCTAATAATAAAATATAATAAAGAAAATGACATCAAATATCACTAGTGTTTCTCATCATCACAAACATTTTCAAAACAAAATAACAAACACCATTAGTGCTTTCCATCATCACAAAAATTCTAAATTCCAAAACAAAAGAAATACTTATGGATCTGCATCAAATTCTAAATAAGGAAAATAATAATCAATATCATTATTTCTCATCAATAGTTTTTATTTTTTTTCTATTTTTTAATTATATATAAGAATTTATTTCATATTTTTTAATAATTTTTTCAAAATTTTTACTCTATTTCATATTAAATTTTCGTAGTTGTTTTCTATTTTTTTCAAATGAAAGCTATACATAATTTTTTCTAAAATTTTACCCATTTTTACATAATTTTTCAGAATTTATTTCATTAAATTTCATAAATTTTCCTTTTTTTATATATATATTTAAAAAAAAATTTACCTATTTTTTACATAAATTTTCGGAAAGTTGTTTTCTATTTTCTTAATTATTTTTCATAAGGACATTTTTGTTATTAAGATTACCAATTTTAGTATTCCGTATAATCTTTTTTGAGCTTTTTTTTTATAATATTCTCTATAAATCTTATTGAAATAGGCTAAAAAAAGTTTAGAGGGGAGTCATAAGTTATTTTTATAAGTTATTCCAAATATTTCTAATTTTTATAAAATTACTTATGTGAAAAATAAGTTCAAATAAATTGTAGATAAATTATATCAAACACACCCTTAATGGTATAACTTTCTAACACTGACGGATATATCCATTCAATCTCAATAAAATTAATCAATTTCCTTATTATAAGTATATTATAAATCTCTCTAAAAAAAAGTATACTATAAATCTCTCTAAAAAAAGCATACTATAAATCCTAAAATCACAAAAATTGAGATATAACTAAATAAAGTTAGCTATAGAGGCCTGACATAAGTGCTACAGGGGGAATAAGTGCACGGAATATCCTGAGCTTAAGTCCTTATAAGCACATAACACTACAATGATTAAATGTAAAAAAAAGGAAAAAAAGAAAAAGAACTTAGTGAAATTAAAAGATAAAAAGTATTATCAATATATAATAAGAGTGGCAACTTGATGTTATGACAGTGGTCTTCCCTGTTAAAATATAATAATGAAAAATAAAAAGGCGGCTGTTTGACAAATACGATGAGGTGGCAAGATGACGTAGAAAAATAAAGAACCATTTGAAGAGTATATTGATTCGTTAAAGTGTAATGCATATATTTAACTTCCCAAGTGAATCTATGCAAATGTATGAATTATAGGCATGCATCCATTGTGAATATTGTTGAGTCAAATTGATCTCCTAGCCTTTTTCTTTGAAACCATCACTCAACTAACCCACTTAAGTTGTTTTACTTTATCAGTGTCGAAAAGTTCCATCATTTTAGACTTTTGTTAAGTTTTATTATTAATATATATTAAAAGATCAAATATAATTAAAATTAATAAAAATTTAAACTTCTAAATTATTTAATCTTTTTATATGACAAAAAAAAATAGATGAAATAAATTTAAACGATAAATATGAACTCTATGCCAAAAGCTAGAGAAATACTTTTGTTGTGGTATTATATTATTACAAGAATTCGAGATTGAGATCTTCATTAATCCATTTTCACCTTTATCATTTGAGTCAAGTTGGCAAATTTTCAAGACATCTGATATGCTAACATGCTTATTAGACAAAAGGCACATGTCAAATTATCTACAATGATGTCATTAATATGTGATTAATATAATAAGAACAAGAACACCCAAGGATGTAATGTCTCGTTCTATTGATGAGTAGAGAGTCTCTGTTACATCCCACACGGGATAAAGGTTATAAACTTGTTGGCTACTTATATAAGATTTCCGCTTCTTCTCAAACTTGGGGTGAAATTGTTTTAAAGTCGTGAGGGCCCCTTAGGGTCCGAAGCATAATATCTATACGGTTGGTTAACACATAAATGGTATCCGAGAAATAAAACGTGGATGTAAAATGTCTACGCTATGTGCTCATGCACGCGCCGCCTCAAGTAATATAACGCACGGCACCGGGACATCGATCCACGTAGGTTTCGCCCACGAGTACCAACTTTACGCTTTAAATATTATCTAGACCTAAATCATAATGAATCTCGATTAATAAAAAGAAAACTAATCTCATATTAATTGCTAAATCAATTAATTATGAAAACTAGGGTTTTGCCTTCACCTGCCACACTCGATGAATTTTAACCTAAATATATTATTCATTTAGTATATTAATTGATTTACGCTCACGGGTTGATCGTGCCTACAAGATATTCTCTCTCGAGATATATTCACGGTCCGCAGGGTGTATTGTGATACCCCCGCTCAACCCCCGACCTCTTAAAATGCTTAAATGTTTAAACTCTAATGCCACACTTGGAACCGGATATCTCTATCTCGTCGATCGACCAAGCGTTGCTCTATTCATATCCCTCGGGGGTCATCATCTCTCGATCTCGACTCCCAAAGAAACACGCTAATGCTCGGCTAAACACTACCATGTAAATAAATACAGAGATAGGGCAAGTCGAGATAAAATCAATCCATATAATGCAATGAAAAACGTAATTAACCATTAATCCATTCGGAAGCGTGAAGGCTTACAACAAAAAACTCCAGAAATAAATCTGTAATTACTTCTAAGTCAAAGAAAAGCATCAAAAAGAGTAGAAACAAAGAAAGATGATGAGAATAAACGATTTTGGAAGTGAGTTGCTTGGCCCCTTTCTTCACACCCCTCTTCTTCAAGTTTTTCCCTTTCGCACGCTGTGTCTGCAGGCCATTTGGCAGAGAGACCCTCCTCTCAAAAGCCCTGCCCAAAATCTATCACCAATCCTCCTCCCTCTTCGATTCCTCGGGTTTGAACTTTAAAACCCTCCATTATGGGCTCAAAATGGGCTAAAAATCCACCCAAAACCGACCTCGAACGTCAGGACGCCGCAAAAGAAGAACGCCAGATGCTCGCTTTCGCAATGTCGCTGACGTTGTCGTAGTCCCTTGTTTTTACTCCAACTTCGTAAAACCATAACTTTGTCATCCGAACTCTGATTTGGGTGTTCTTGGTACCGTTGGAAAGCTCTTGAAGTGTAGAATCCATCCATATATGGCTTGATGCAATAGGAGCTCATATGATATCTGAAAACGTCAAAATACAGTAGCCTCTCCTGCTGAAGGTGCTGCAATGTTTGCTTATTTTCTTCAAGTTTTGGAACTTGCATAACTTCTTTGTTCGAACTCCAATTTCGTGTTCTGGTATCCTTTGGAAAGCTCTATGTAGAATACATCCATATATGGCTTGATTCAATAGGGAGCTCATATGATGTCTGAAAAACATCAAATGCAAGAGCCTCTCCTGCTGCTTCGTAGTGCTTTTTCCACCAATTTTCCACAATTCCACCAAATGGATGACCCGATCATAAGTGTGAACTTTAGAGCATTAGTAAGAATTCTATTTAACATAAAAACACTTAAAACTAACTAAAGCATATGGATAAAATGAGTATTTAAGATACTCATCATACTCTAACTTAAATTCTTGCTTGCCCTACAAGAGATCGACCAAAACAAAACAAAAATTGAAAATGACATTTAACTAAAAAATAATGAGATGAGTATGATAACATGATTCCAAATGGAAGAATCACTATGAACACAATTGAGCAATATTAGCCTGTTTAACCAAAATTTAGGATCCTTAAACTTTTAAACTTTCTAAGGAACATGGCAAAGCAAAACATGGTGAGCAAAGCAAATCAACCCCCAAGTCAAAGAAGGATCTTTCCCTAAGGAAACTAAGTGTAGGTGATAGTATTATCTCTAGCATAGCAAGGTCCTAGCACCCCCAAACTTAAGCTCAACTCACCTATTTGAAAGAAGCTAACTAAGAAAGGATAAGAACACACCCTTTTTATTCATACCAAAATACCTAAAAATTTCCTAAATGCCTAAAAATGAAGGAGAACTATGCCAAGAAGTTTTGTACTTGAAATGCTTCGTAATGATCTCATCAAGATTTCCCACCACCGGGTTAAGGGCAATCTCGTACATTAAATTCCCTTTAAACTTCACTCCGAACACTCAACCAACCTAAAGGCCCTGTAGTTGTGGAATTATCCATTTTCTGTCCCATGTAGCTGGCAAAGGAAGTCAATGACTTCCTACCATTCGCTTAGGGGCATTAGGTTTTGAGCGCCTCTTGACCGCGCCCCATTCTCGATCGGATGATCTGTTCTATTCTAATTCATGTTTATTTTTGACTTTTTTTCTTTTTTTTTTTTTCACTTTTTCATTGTTTTGTGATATATTTTTTTAAGTTGGGGCTCGATGGCAACTCTCTTTTGCTTAGGTGTCTCATCACTTAGGTGGCCAGAATCCCCAAGGTTAGCTGGAATTCAAGGCAAAGGGTCCAGGACCAAGGTATACAAGGGAGACCAAAAGTGTGTGTGTGATAGATTCTTTGAGAAATAGTTTCTTGTAACACAATGGAGGTGACTAAGCTAAGTCACCCATACCAAGCAAGTGCACAATTCCAGATCATTTAAAAACCTAAGGGTCCTATTCCTCTTTACACTCTTGGTATTTTTAGTTTGAAGTTGTGTTCAAAATGACCTTCTACTAGCTAACAAGGCATCAAACTCACTCATAAGGAGACACAAAATAAATAAAATAGCATCGAAAAGCACATGCAAACTAACAACCAAACAACTTAACTAAAATGTAAGGGAGATACAAAAGTTGATTTTGAAATTTTTTTTCTTAATGAATTCTCAATTCACCCCAAACTTGAAATGAACATTGTCCCCAATGTGAGTCGTTGTTAATGGATAAATGAGTACCCCGAGGCTGATCAAGTCTCCTGAAGTTGCTCCAATGAATATGGTTCGCTTTGAAGGCAAATAGGCGCAAGAGGGTTAATTTTAAGTCCAAATGAAGGATGCTGAATATGGTTTCCTTTTCGTTCTTGCCGCCCAAAATTATTGAACTTCAAGTCAACCTTTAGCTTCCAAAACCATTTGAACCTAAAACCCGAAATTAAAACTAAACAGAGAAAAACAAAATCTGGCAATTTAAAATCATTAAAAACTCAAACTAATTACGAAATAGTAAAAAGGGAAAGAAAACTTTTAAGCTTGACCTCCCAAGGAGTCAAGCCCGCTTTTTTCGAGTCTAGCTAGACTCTACCAACTACGGATGAGTTGGTGTTTCTTGCCTTCATCCTTCTCTAAGAGTCGATAGTTGTGTTCAATCAAGAATCCTGGAGCACATAGTCTTCCACAATCTTATTATTTTTTTGATTTTCTATTTTTTTAATTGCGCATAATGGTTCCTCTCAATTGTTCAAGTGAATGGATACTCATCCAATTTTAATTTGGGATCGCCTTCTCATTTTTCAATTCTTCTTACCCACCCATAAAGTCATCTCCGTAAAGCTCCCTACAACTTCCTTTACTTTCATATGATTCTGAGAAGCTTGACCATTTTTCCTCCTTTCAACTAAGTCTTTCGGTTTCTCGTGATCATCCTCCATTTTGAAGCTTCTCAAGTTCTCATTACCTCTTGAACTCGAATTCTTCATTATAGCACCGCTTTCTTCTTCCTCGTATTCACCCCAAGAGTAGATGGCGAACTCCTCATGTTGTCCTTCAAAGACATTGTAGCCATTTCTCTTGTTCATTCATATATTTTGCCACTAGTTCGGAAGACCGGTAAATTCCAATTTGAAGAGAAACCAAGAAATCGTAATTTCGGTCAAAAATCCGTAATTTGTTCTTCTGGGATCCTCGGATTTACGAAACTGGATTTCACCGCTGAATCGCCCTTATGAAATCTAGCTAGCACGCCGACTTCGCCACTCGAGATGCCGAGTCGGGTAGATGTTTTTCTCGAGGCATCATGTTCTGGTGTCGTGAAACCCATTTTACGCGATGAAAGTCAAGATATAACACGTACTCATGTGCCATAAGTGGCATGAGTAGAGAAATGATGAAAATGGACGGCCGAGATAGTGCCGAGTGTCAAAACTGGGAAAAAAGGGACATAATGGTCATTTTAAAATTAATTAAATGAGAAAAAGACAAAACACTCAATAGTGTTTGTCTCCCACAATTCAAAAAGGCAAAAAAAGGTGAATTGAAGAAGAAAAGAGGATGCAAAGGGCTGGCTGAGTTTGAGTTAGAGAGAGAAGGCGTGTATCTCTAAATTATGTAATCCGATCGTCTAATTGGTCAGACAAGAAGGAAAGTCATTTACGCGGCGTAGACGACGCTGCAGACCTGGGCTTAGAGTTTTTGACAAACTCCGTGAGTGTAGCTCTCCTACTGGGTTTGCCTTGCTTAAGTACTTTATTAATGTTTGAGTCGAATGAGGCCGTGAGGGGTTAGTTTCGGACGTCCTAAATCTTACCATAATTGTTATAATTCTTTGAAACCCAAATGGTGCAGCCCGTGGATCGCCCACTGCTGAATCGGGTTGTTAATTGTGCATTTATGGCAATGCATGCTTTGATGTATATGAGGCCTGAAATACCGCGAGTCCTGGTTTACTAAATGAATCGATGATTGCCGATTTGTCGAATAGTAAATCGAGGGTTTCACTATTCCCGAGAATAGTGTTCACAAAATAATTTTTGTGAAATAATGTGTTTGGTTGAGTAATTCAAATCGAGTTGCTCGTGTTTGATCATTAGCCCACGTGAGCTAATTTTGATGAAATTGATGGTGAAATTACATGACATGTTCGTGTGATTTAAATTATATGAATATACGTAATGATTTATATATTTCGCACGCTAAGTATAATCGTTCGACCGCATCGTGTATCATAGTAACTGGCACCCTAGACGATAGGAGGGAGTAATGAGTGTAATTCTCGAGGTGAGAATTCGCTCATGGTCGTTTAAAAAATAATGAATATCGGAGGTAGTCCAAATAAAATATCAATCGCTTCGAGTCGCTCCAATCGATATACATCGGAGGGTAGTCCGCCACATATTATCAATCGCTCTGAGTCGCTCCAATTGATATATATCGGAGGGTTGTCTCACAAACAAAAACTAAGGTTCTTGCTACATGGCTTAGGCAGTGTGAGGGAGTCTGGGAGACTTGATACGAGATGACGCTGGGAGCATTCATAGTATCATACATTTGTTAACGCTACATATTTCGGAAAGACGTGATATGCACTTAGGCGGAATAGCCCACTTAGGGTGATTCCACCATCGAGCATTAGCTCACCCCGTCGAGGGATACTATTTTACGTACATGGAAAGCGTAAGTAGGAGACAAGCTTCATCATAGAGGTCGCTTAGAAGAAAGCCTAATGTGGCTTCGATGGTTTCGCATGTGGGCTAGAATGTTTTTCATTTTAATATATGCAAGGTAAGATAAATATGTTAACTCTTGTAACTATGATATATAGTTGGGATGTTTTATGAGTATCAAGTTACGTGGCCCAAGTGGTCGCTTCACTCATGTGATGGATTATATCGATAGTCGAGATATATGTCAGGTATAATGCAAATTCCAAAGGGTCATTTTACTCGGTATAGTCATATACGAGGACCTCATTAATAGTACATGGGACACGTCAGATACAGCAAGCAGAGCCTGGGGTAGAGCCCCTCGCACAAAAAGACTCCCCGCCTCGATTTTTTTCTTGACAAATGCTCGGGTCACCCGACATTCACAGTGTTTCCGGCTGGTTGACGGTGGTAGTCAACTAATTTCGTGAATCACAGCGCTGACCCTAGTTTCGCATTTTTGATAAAGCAGAAAATAAATTTCGTCAGTAACCGAATTTTTCTAGATCTCGGATGACGAAACGGACTTTTCCGTTGAATTCGTTTCACGAAATTTAGATACCACGCCGATTCGCAATCTCGGTGTGGTTCGATTTCAATGCTTTCTTCGGTATGCGAAGGCTTCTACGACATTACTGCAAGATATGGTGGCGCACTCGGGCACCACAAGTGTGCGACATCGTATCAAAAGTAGTCACAATTAAGCCATATGTGTGGGAATTGAATCCCATGGCTCACTTAAGCCACGCACATTTAATGCCATAAAAGAGGGATTTATGAAATAAGAAAATTATGGAAAAGGAGGGCCACCAATTTGGTTCGAGAAGGAGAGGGAGGAAATTTCCTCCCATCGACCGTAAGGATGAATTCCAAAAGGTGAGAAAAATGGGACCAAGGAGAAGAGAAAATGGAGAGAAATGAGGAGAAAATGAAAGGAAAATGAGAAGAGAAAAGAGAAAAAGAAAAGAAAAGCAAAAGTAAAGAATAAAGCAAAAAGGAAAGGCAAACGTGGGAGGAAGAAAGGAAAAGGGATGCAGAAGGTTTGTTCTCCCATTTTTTGTGAGAGAGAGTCTTCCTTCTCTCTAGGTTAGTAGGAGATCCGACCGTCGGATTCTTTCGAGACAAGAAGGGAAGTGTTCTATACGGAGAGGACAACGCGTGGACTCCGGTTTTCTGGGAGAGTCAACTCAAGTAGGTGGGATATTTTCCTACTTGTTTACTTCTTAAATTAAAGGCTTTATAATGGTGTGGTTGCTTAGAGGCCATGAGAGGCCATGTGAATTAGTTCCAAGCCTCGGGACTAAGGGTATGGATTTCATGCACCGCTACATGACCGTAGGAGTTGTGGTTTTGCTAGAAACCCAAAGTTTCTAGAGGCTGTGATTGTTGATGATGACAATGATCGAACCAATATGGTTCATGCTCATGAAGGGCCATGGAGGTACCTCGTTTAATGGTCTCGGAAGCGATGGACCTACTCCGTGTTATGGCTTGTTTGAATAACACATGCTAAGTTTGGAAATGTGATATTGATGCATGCTTTGTGATGTATTAATATGTTTTGTATGCAGGTAGATTATATGTATAAATTATAATCATTCATGGTGTAGATGTTTCATGTAGTGCCTATTCATGCATGTAACATGAGGAAAATGCATGGGCATCATGCATTTCATATGCACGGCTCACCCCGCGCCGCCCAAAAGGTGGATAAGGTTTATTCATCAAGAAAGAGGAGCTTTCGTCGAACCTGAAAAATGGGACAATGTTCACAGATTCACGAAACATGTAAATGATCAAAACGATAAATTACACGCTTTGGGCGAGTAAGTCGTAGATCCCCCTGGTGAAAGTCCCACATCTTATTCACGCTAGGACATGAATCTCGACGATGCAAGTTCGTGAAAATGCTGAAAAGGCGTAAGGGCGGCCCTACTTGCAAACTCCTAAATCCGCATCAGCAACAGCCGAAAAGAATCAAAAATCGGGCCATAAATAAATCGGGAGGGTTTTCCAATGGTTTAGTCAGGTGTGTGACTAGTTTTATTTCACATTCGCATCGTGTGAGGGAGTCGGTTGGGACTCAGGTGGTGAGCATGAGGGGTCAGATCTCATGGTATGTTATACATTTCATATAGAGAATAATCAGACAGAACGTGATTGATGTTTATATATTCCATTGCATATGCATTTTGCCGGAGTAAACTTTGTAGGAGAATTTTCACCGCTTTAAGGTTTCACCCCGTCTGGGACCCCCTTTCGTGCACAGCCAGACTATCCCACTCGTAGAGGTAGTTTTCGAGAAGAAGCCGAAATGCCGCTTTTAAGAAAATATTTTGTAAATATGTATAAATCTTTTCGTAGAACAAACATGAAAACTATGAAAATATAGCTGAGATTTTTGTTATATGAGTATGGATGTACGGGCCCCACATGTGGCTATTTTACTCAGTATGCTGCCTGTATACGAGATGTATGGGACTTCAAGCAGGGCCGACGGCATCAACTGACACTCGAATTTGGGGCGTCAAATCACACGTTTATACTCATAATCTCCCTTCTTTAGGTTGTTCTTCAAATGTAAGTCGAAGTACTGTGAAGTAGCCATCGAGCCATCTCTCTTCAAGCTATCGAATGGTGTATGATGAATTTAACATTAGCCCTTGTTAATTCCATGAATTGAACTTGAGATGTCGTGACATCTGAAGATGAAACCTTTTCATTTCAACCTCAATGCCGCTCTAACTTTGTCATTCTCTCACGTGGAGGTCGACTTATCCATTTGATAAAAACCGAGGCAAACCCAACTTGAGAGTACCCATTTCAAATGCATCGATCTTGAAAATTCAGGTTGTGCCATGGTAAATGCAAAGCTGGAGTTCTTCTTAATTCATCCATAGCTTCTTTTAGGCTTAATCTTTTGGACTTGTGGAGATTGAAGAGTGTTATAGCTTGTATTCCATGAGGTGCTAGGGCAATGTTGCCAACCAGGATTGTAATTGTTCCAATATGGGGTACCTCTATACTGAACTTGAGTCTGGTGCATATGTGGGTTCCTCACTTGATTTGTCACTCTTTGATGATACTCATTGGCCATTTGCCTCATTCCTAGTTGTTGATTAAGGAGAGCCAATGTATTTGTCAACTCGATGATCGATCCATTGTGATTGAAACTTGTACTTCTCTTTGCTCTCTAAGTAGTCTGTTTACGGTTCTCTCTAGCTCGGGATCAAAAGGAACTAGTTCGCCTTGACCCTATCTTCGTATGCATGCATATTAACCTCCTGAAACCACAAACAAATAGTAGAGACCAAGTAACAAGCACGGACGTAAAATGGGTAAAATAAAATAAATAAATGTATTAAATAAAAAAAATTGATCCAAAGTAATATCTAGTGCGTTGTTGTCAATATCAACACTAAACTTCTCCCCGGCAACGGCGCCAAAAACTTGATAGGCCGAAAGCGTGATGTGTAAAATGTAATGCCTATGTGAGCAAGTACGTTACCCTAAGTGGAAGAGAAAATTTAAGTATGGATATCGATCCACGGGAGAAGTAAGCCGAGTAATCGACTTTATGCTTTAAATATTATCTGCACCTAAAATCGAATGAATTCGATTATCAAAAGAAAAACTAATCCTATATTAATTGCTAAATCAATTAATTATGAAAACTAGGTTTTGGGCTTCTTCAACGCTATTACACTCGATGAATTTTAACTCAAATATATTATTCATTTAGTATATTAATTGATTTACGCCACGGGTTGATCGTACTATAAGAGGTTCTCTCTCGGTATATATTCGCTTATCTCGCCGCAGGGGTGTATTGCATCTCGCTCTCAACCCCGACTCTAAAATGCTTAAACGGCAGAACTCTTAATGCCACACTTGAACCTGGATATCTCTATTCACTGAACACCAAGTGTTGCTCTATCTATATCCCTGGGGTCATTATCTCTCGATCCATTCTAAAGAAAAACACGCCAATGTTGGTCAAACACTACCATGTAAATAAAATACAGAGATAGGGCAAGTCGAGATAAAATCAATCCATATAATGAATGAAAACGTAATTAACCATTGATCCATTCAAAAGCAGCAAGGCTACAACAAAAACCTAGAAATAAATCTTAAACATCTCTAAGTCAAAGAAAAGCATCAAAAAAGAGAGAAACAAAGAAAGATGATGAGAATAAACGATTTTGAGTGAAAGCGTCATCTCCTTTTCTTCAATCTCCTTCTTCTTCAAGCTTTTCCCCTTCAAGATGTGTGCCCTAGGGTGTTTTCACCCTAAGACATGGCTTCTCCCCTTCAAAAAGCTCCAAAATCTATCACCAATCCTCCTCCCTCTTCGATTCCTCGGGTTTGAGCTTTAAAACCCTCCATTATGGGCTCAAATGGCTAAAAACTAACAGAAAATCCACCCCGAACGCCGCGCGACGCCGTGCAAGAACATCGGATGCTTGGCCAGAACGCCGCGACGTTGAGAACCAACGTCGCGAAGTTGCCGCAGTCCCCCTCGCTTTTACTTTAACTTCGTAGGCGCTTATAACTTTGTCATCCGAACTCTGATTTGGGTGTTCTTGGTACCGTTGGAAAGCTCTTGAAGTGTAGAATCCATCCATATATGGATTTATGCAATACAAGATCATATGATGTCTGAAAACGTCAAAATACAGTAGCCTCCTATTGTTAAAAGCTGCAAATGTTCACGATTTTCTTCAAGTTTTGGAACTTGCATAACTTTCTGCCTAACTCCAATTTTGGTGTTCTTGGTATCCCTGGAAAGCTCTTGAAGTGTAGAATCCATCCATATATGGCTTGATGCAATAGGAGCTCATATGATTTCTGAAAACATCAAAACCCTCTCCTGTTGCTTCTGTAGCAGTTTTTCTACCAATTTTGCACAATTCCACCAAATGGATGACCTGATCATAAGTGTGAACTTTTAGAGCATTAGGGCACTTATATAACTTAAAAACACTAGAAAAACTAACTAAAGCATAGGGATAAAATGAGTATTAAGATACCACGCACGTGGGAGCCGATCCTCGACCTCGATATGGGGGTCCTGCTTCACTAATCAAGTATCCCATGAGACACAACGAGGATGTTGTGTTTGTATGGGGGGATGTTTATCACATTTCATATCGGATAAGGGAGAAGCTTCATGATACTATTATATGGCACAGTTTCAACCTAATAGACGCATTTTAAAGTCGTGAGGGTCTTTAAAGTCCGGCTTTAATAAATATTTTTTACATGGTCAGACCTCGATCATTACAAATTCGACTCCTCAGTGGTTGAGTGGAAACCATGGCTTCTATGTTGGAGCAGGAGACGGACAAAGGGAAACAAGTGAACATGGAAGCACTAACTGACCTTTGCAACAAGATATCCATAAAGGATGAGGAGCCGCTGGGCCTGGAGGTAGATTGCGGGAGAATGAGCAAACTGATGACAAAACCGAATGGCATGGAAGATTTTGGATGACAGAGCGATAAACTCCTAGGCTATAAAGAATACGCTATCGGCTATACAAAAACCAGTAAAGGGTGTTTTCATAAGGGGCATCAACCCTAATCTACTTATGTTCAAGCTTTTTCATGAGTTAGATATGGAGAGAGTTATTAAGGGGGGGCCCTAGACATTCGACCAACATCTTCTTCTGAAGGCTCTAATAGCTGAGGAAGAACCAACGACGGTGGAGCTATATCACAAAGAGCTCTGGGTGCAGAAACCACATAGCGGATCTGACATAATCAAAGCGCTGTGTATAAGAGATGAAACTTCATTGGGGGTTTCGTGGAGTCGGATGTACGGAACTTGGACGGGAATTGAAAGGCCTACATGCGCATTTGAGTTGCTATCGATCATGGTTCAAAGTCACGGTGATCGGGTCGCTGGACTCCAGCCAAATTTCTGGAATGACGGCCGCGGTATCAATCAAGCAGACGGGCCGATACGCAAAATAAGATGATTAAAATACTTAAAAATTATTAAAATATTATATAAATTATTAGAAATATATAAATAGTTAAGTAAGGTAAAATTTTAATAAAACAAATTTTTATATATTTAACATTATTAAAAGAAGTACTTAGCATTCATGAAAGAGGCTGGAGTGTTAATGTTAACAAAAGAAATTATTTTATATCAAGCATAACATCTTTTTAACAAAATGTCATCAAATACATCAATCAATACCATGTTGAAATGATGAAATCTAAAACTCATCATCATTAGTCCTACAACGAAAGCGTCCCAACTCCGGGAAGATAATTTGCATAAATTCAGAACGTCAAAGAATCGCTCATCACTCAATGCGTTCGAGATGATCGTTTGACGATCTGGCGTTAACAGGTTACACTGAGGTCGCCGCTCAACACCATGGTGATAGCATCCAAAATTCATTGCCATCTGAAGGATTGGTTTGCATCCATAGGAATAACTAACCTGTGGTACCATTAGTCATCATCGATCAAAACTCATAAATCTTGACTTAAGTTACTAAAGAATTTATCACTACTCAAGTTATGGATAGACTGAACTTCCACTCGAAATGAGGTATTGATCCTAGAGCCAATGATTGGAAGTGTCATCAACCGTTACAATTGATCCAGAATTCGTCATCTGAATAGCTATCATCACTAGGAAATGTAAATACCTTCCAGTGCTTTGTTCCCATATGCATGGCCTATATTCATGATCAGTATCTGTGTGTTATAATAATTCTTTATTTCCCCAGGCCCACGATACATGCCATGATCAACTTGACACATAACTAATTAATACAAGACCGCTTGTTCCAATGCCACCATCTACTCCATTGTCCCCATTGGTGTCTTCACTATCTTCACTGTCACTACCAATGTTGCTACCTCCTCTATTTACTCTATCGTCACCATCATCACTAATAGAATTTGAAAAAATTATTCGAGGAGACTTACCTTTATGAGAAGAACCAATGTCTCTTCCTTGCGCAATACTACTTCCACGCCTACTTACCCCATAACTTGTGTCACCATCATCATCACAAGTTGCTTTTCTACCTTCTCTAGAGGGAAGATCTTGATCCAATCAATCCAAATTATCAGATGCCAGATAAAATAGGTTCTTCTCCTTCTCGTATCCACTCATCTAATATATCATCATCATTAAAAATATGATTCAGGTCAATTGGATTGTATAAATCTTCATCGCTTCGTTCTTACATCAAATTCTTAACTCGAAGTCGCATATTGTAATGGATATAAACTAACTTAAGCAACTTTTTCATTGTCAAACGATTGCGCAATTTTGTGTGAACCAATGAATTATGTGGCCTTAAATTTCTTTCTACAACCGTATTAGCATGTTTGACTTAAAACTTTGACAACAATCTTTTGAAGATGTGGGATTTTCATCACCATAATTGTTCCACAATTATGCTAGTTACAAAAAAAAAACATTTAGGGGCAATCAATATATATTTTATTAGAAAATGATGACAATTTTATTTAAAATAAACAATATAGTGAGTGACCGGAAGAAAGTGATTTATTGCTTTTCGGCTTAGTCCACTTCCAAATTCTCCTTCTTGGCCTTCAACAAATAATTTCACTTACATTGTAATGTTCTTTACTTTATTAATGCAAATTACAAATACAAAAATATATTATGTAAAATAACACGTTATTGTTATACCCTCGTCAAAACTTTGTCTGCCTATCCAAATCGCCCAATCGCTGATAACCTCCTTTAGTCCAATTTTAATTCTCTGACGGGTGGGAAAATTGCTTTGAATATTGAAACATTGGATTTAAAAAATATGTTGACATAAGTAAAAAAAAAGTTTATAAACACTTTGCCTTTAAATAAGATAATAAATCATATATGAATTTAGATAACCAGTAGTGTGAAATGTTTATGGCAATTGATTTGCCTAATCTTTATGTCAATGACTTCCCAATACCTTCCCAATGTTTCAATCGATGCCTTTATAGCCGCTTAGCTATATCCATTGTTTCATAAATGATTGGCCGTATGGACTTTTATCTTGATCAACTAATTTCAAAACTTTCACCAAAGGTTCCATGATGATTTGGACTTCCTTTGCCTTCTTCCAAAACCGATCAGTTAAGATAAGGTTGGATACCTTATCTCTTAAACTCTTTATGTTCCGATCTTTGTTGAATTCACGCCACTGATTTGTTGTGCACATCATCTTCAAATCACCCTCATAACGTATAAAACACTCAAGTGAAATAAATTCAGTGGCAAATCGGGGCGCAAGAGATCTTTATATTTGGTGAACACTTTCATCAAATTGACTACTTTCAAGCTAATATAAATAAAGCTTGTGATCATCTTTGCTTGATCTAAAGTCTTCTTAATCTGCTTCCTATTTCCAACATCTTCAAGCATTAAATCAATACAATGCGCTGCACAAGGAGACTAGGAACAAACAAGCTGCGCTCCACCAACAAATATAACAACAACCGCTTTAAAACTTGCCTTATTATCAGTGACTACTTGTACAATGTTTTCCTCCCCAACCTTCTCAACAATATTATCCATAAGGGAAAAGATGTAATTTGTTGTCTTAGGTATGTTGGTAGTGTCAACTAAAGAAAGGTATATCATGCTTCTATCGCAATAAACCAAGAAATTGATGATAAGCTTTCTAGTTCTAGAACTCCAACCATCACACATGATGATGCATCCATATATAGGTCATTTGGCCTTCAATGTGTTTATATATACCTCAAGCTCTTGCACCTCCTCCTCCGTATATGTACGCTAATTTGGTATCCGTAGGACCCTTTGATACTCCTGGGATTGCTATTGTGATTTCAATCATAGACATAAGAAGCCCACCATCAACTATTGAAAGGTATTCCACAGTAGAAAAATTTAGAGATGGTTTTACCCACTTTCTTTACACCTTCAAAGGAAAACAAACTTTTTATTGATTTTTGTTTTGAATGAAACATGTAGGGATCAATCCCCTTCGAGAGTATGTTACTCATTCTCTTATGCTGAAGCTTCGTATTGGGTCACGCTTGATACCGGCACCACAAGGTTGTTAGGAAGTACCACCCCTCTCATGCCCGTGTCTACCTTCTTAAAAAAAATGACGACTTTCTCTCATTGCATGTTTCATTTGCCTTCTTTCGAAACTAGTCATCTCGACTTCCTCAATTTAATCAGCCTCATCAATTTTCTAAAAATGTTCTTCATTTAAAGAACCTATAAGCCGTTCCACCTTTTTTTCATTTGAATTTTTTCGTTCGAAGCATTAGACATATACAATTTAATGCTTTTTGACACTTTCAGAGGGTGCAATTGACATCCTTCTACTGGTCTGCAGATACGTGCAATGTGTTACTTTAATTTTCGTTATACCTCCACGAATAACTCTTTCCATAAGACTTACATTCGGGGTTCTTCTATTACCACGATGGTTCCGCATGCTCCCAACCAATATCATGTTTTGAGTCATCCTTTTGCCCAAATGTCTTCATTTATATACCTTGGTCGTCACTTTCTGGCGGTGGTACCTTATTAAGAAAATCCTTGTAACGAACACGGGCTCGTTTCTCCCAAACGCCGTAGACGAGGTGATCAATGGAAGAATTCCAATAAAAAGATTTATGAAGGATTTTAATGAACAAACGGATGAACATAATATATATATTCCCAATATTACTATATGATTTAGATTATATAGTAATTAACATACAAAAAGTCAAAATATTTTAAATAAGTTATTTACCCGAAACTCTCAAAGTAGAACATCTTTGTCTCCCCGAGATATTTTTCCACAAATATCCATTAAATTCACTTTCCCATCACTGGCCATTGTGCGGGAGCACATACCAGAGGAGATAAATCTGGAAGAGAACGAAAATGTAATTGTGCGATGGATACACCTATGACAGAGTATGTTAAAAAAAAAAATTTATAACTCACTATTTTTCGGCAATGACAATATATATCCGCCCGTCAACGCCAACCGAACCAGGCAATGGACCTTCAACAGTATCAGCGATCACGTGAATGTCTCGCGACTGTATTCTCTCGAACTAGGCGCCCAGAGGACGTCGTTGTGTGCAGGGACGGGCGGGCATGGATAAACTCATGAAGATGCCATGCCCATACGGGAGGTGCCGGCGCAGAGATGATCCATCCCCCTTGACTATCCTCTCGATATAGATGAGCGCATCCCGTCTCTGGAGGTTGCATCGATCTCCGCCCGCCTCCTATTATTCATGTTTTGACTTAAAATATTAACACAATCATAATTAGACATTAAATTATTACATATACATGATTATCTCAATCAATAATGCAAATGTCTAAATTATATAAGTTAATTGAAACATAAATAACTAATGATATTAGAATTATGCGTTTTATCACGGCTTAACAATTATTCGCCATCATCAAAAGATTATTATCACAATTTTCTTCATTTTTCGTAATTGTAATCACCCGTCACTCCGATGTAGATTTGGTTTCGTTATCCAATGTCAACAACAAATTCATTGTCCATACGATTCAAAGGTTCATTATCCTCGTATGGTAAGCTATTTATTCTCCTCATGACCTCCACCTCCTCTTCCTGAAAGGCCTCGCTTTCAATTCATTTGTCTTGTCTTGCGGCTTTCATTTCAAATATGCCCCTGGGTTTTACCTTACAAACTGCCAACCATCCATTTTATCTCGTCTAAGGTTAGGAAAAGGAAGGTAATACACCTGAGTTGCTTGCATGGCCAAACACAAAAGGTTCAAAAATTAGCAAGTCTTCCTTTGATTGATTTCAATTAAGTTGTAGGCACAACTTTGACTTTGATTCCGACATTGGGTGTTGGATCAAACCACTCGCACTTAAATAGCACACAATGTTTTATTGGCAAAGCAGGGTATTCAATTTCCAAGATTTTTGTAATTTTACGATAATAATCCATCAATTCACCCTTAATGCAAACTCCACTGTTTGTAGTTGCCCTATTGTTACCATGCGATTGTGTATGATATTTGAAGCCGTTTGGAGGTAAACAAACCGTAAGACACTTTAACAAAGACGCAAAGGTCCCTTTAGCAAATCGCCGAGATGAAATTATTTTCAATTGATTTTGTGACGCTTGCATAGTCTTAAAAATGTTAATTGCTATTTAATCCATTTACATAAAAAAATTATATGGTAATAATGGTTGTAATTTGCAATCGAAACTACATATGTCTCAACCATGAAGGGAAGCGTTTTTTCGACTTCCTTATTGATATCATTTTGTGTTATATGTGGCATAAGCTCCCGTGAATTCATTCCTCATATATAAATCAGATCCAACCACGTGAGTAATTACATATCCATTTTAGTTGCAATTAACAAATTAAAACTTCAAACGATAAATTACGCTTATCGCACAAATGGTTGAATTTCTTCACAATTCGTAATATACGTAAACTCATGTGCGATCTAGTTCATAACTGTAGTTATTCTTCTAGTTACACGTCCATGTGATCGACTGATACGTGAATATCCGTGAAATTTCCTTCATTGACACTTTAGTTCGCCACCATCGCCATTACGAGGAATTTTTCTGGCCACAAAAGATAACATGCGATTCAAAATAATGAGAACAAAATGTACTTCTTGCTTCTTCAAACCAAGTACGCATTGCATATAGAACCCAACCCCGCGCTTTATTTTTGACATTTTTTTTCAAATGATACGTATACCTACATGAAATTTGTTAATCACGTTAATATCAAATTTCTTAACAAATTGTGAAACTATCTATCTATATATATATATATATATATATATATATATATATATATTTCAAGAATTGGTATTTACCTTTCTCAATGGATACATCCATCTATATCGAATCTGTCCCGCTACCGCCTCATGTGCTAAATGTACCGGTAAATGTTCCATAATGTCAAAAAAGCTCGGTGGAAATATTCCCTCCAATTTGCAAATGATTACCGAAATTTCTCCCTCTAGTTTTTCCATATCAGCCATTGTTATCTCAGAGGAAGTCAAGTTTTTGAAAAATAAGCTTAACTCAGTTATTGCTTCCCAAACTTTAGAATGCAACAATTCACGAAAAGCGACCGGCATCAGCCTTTGCATGAAAACGTGGCAATCATGACTTTTCATTCCGAACAATTTGAATTTTCTCATATCAACACACCTAGCTAAGTTTGACACATATCCATCCGGGAATTTTATATTTTTCAACCAATCAATATAACACTTCTTTTTGTCTTTATCCAAAAGTATAACAAGCTTGATATTTACCAAAGGCGAACCCTATCCAACCTCGCTTCTTTGCCATAATTCGCAAATCTCAGTCGTGATTTTGCATTGTCTGCTTCTCCCTTCAATATTCGTGATCGATTGGAAATATTGTCAAAACGTTTTTTCTATGTGTGCATCACGTCCAAATTATGTCTTATTATATTTGTCTTCCAATACAGCAAATCCCAAAAAATACTACGTTTTGCCACCCAAAATATTTTGAAATGCTAATATTGACTTCTTCAACTTCAACTTCTGTTACTTTCATCAACCCCAATTCCTCAATCTCTTGCAAAATATCCTCACCAGATCTATTAAGTGAAGGAGGGCAAAAGTGACAACTTTATTCTAAGACCCCGTTTATTGGGCGCCTTAAAAAGGGTGATTTGAAGAGAAATTTTCTCAGATTATCAAACCACGATATTTTTTACACCCATTAGCTGGGATAAAATGCACTGAATCATTTCCACAAAGAAGGGCAAGCCACTCTCCCCAACCGTGTCTAACCCGACAAAGATAAGATATGCAGAAAATCAAGTAATAAATTCACATCAAAGTCGCTTCATCATGAAATTTTGTTTCGTGTGGACACATCATATGTGAGCACAATCGATCTTATAATCAAGCAATCTTATATTAATGGTCAAGAAAAACATCAACTCTTTTACTTTGGATTCTTAGGACCCGCACACCATCGTCAAGAACATGTGCTCTCTTTCATGCACATCCGTGGGGCAAATTATACCTAATAATTAAGATGATTGGCCACGATGAGTATTGTTGGCCTGATTGCCCAAAATGCTGAAATCCATCTGTGCTTAAACCCAGCCTCACATTTCTTCTGTCGGAAGCAAAATCTGGGTGAATGTCGTCAAAATGTTTCCATGCAACGGCATCCGATGGATGGTTCATTACTCCATCCGGGCTCTGCTCATGCTCCATTATGCCACCTCATGAGATGTCACATCCGACCGAATACAACCTCCTAAGTCTTGGAGTAATAGGAAAATAAGGTCCGGCTTTCCATGACACTACTCGTTCCTATTAGAATTGGTCAAGCTTAATCAATGATTGCAAAAATTTGCAACTCATTAACTCCACGTCATCCCCCCATAAAATCATACATCCTAGCCGACAACAATCAATTTTTTCAACTCCCAAACCAAGACTCCGGAGTAACTTCTTCATTTCATAAAAACTGTCAACCATATTATTGTCCGTGGGTAAGGAGTCATTGTACCACGACAGGATTTCGTTCAAACTTCGATCAGAAATATGACCTTCGGATTTAATATTTAAAATTCGAGCAACTGATCCCAATTGTGTCATATTATCACATCCATGCCACAATTCCTGGTCAACTGCACTAAGTAAATCAAAAAAATTACTGGCATCTGGGTTGGGTTCCTCTTCTGCACTGCCTAAATTGGGCTGAATTGAACTTCCGCATCAAACCATTGCACATATGGATTCTCGTCATAAACATTGTCACCATACAATACGACTCTAGAACATCGATCCAACAACACCCTGCTCCAACTTCGCGCTCTCTAGACGAGCTACTAATTAATGGTCCATGCCTCATATCCATTCAAAATAATTGGGCACAATCCCTTTAGTATATGGAGATGCACCTCCGCTGGCGTATAACATCCGTGTTTGCACTTCGTATGGACATCTAATTTCAAACCGTCCATGTGGCGTGTGGCCGAGCTTATGATTTATAAAGTGTCAGAATCTCTTCAAGAAATTCTAAATTAATATACCTTATCCGTGTTAATTTATACATCCAACTTCATCTATATTATCACAGCTATTAAACTACTTAGCAAAATCATAAGGTCGGTTAGTACCATCACGTGTCAATTACTGTATCTATTCAACTCAATTCTCTAGCATACCATTTCACTTTAATCCCTAATTAGTTTTACATAATGATTCATTTCTTAAATTAAAATAATAAATATTTTGTAAAAACGATTGTAGTTCCCCTATATGGGTCCTCCTATCCTCTCGTCAAACATTAGCAATTTTAACACTTCTAAGAAAAATATCAACCACCTGCAACTCCACAACATGGATCATGACTTACACATATTTATCTCATTAAAACAATATTACAAAAATTTGGAAGACTTTTAACAAATAAATTTTTAATACACAACACACTTACCTCGACGAAAGCGGCTGGTAAGCCACGATTATTCGGCACGTACAACAGGTCAACGCCGATCCGGGGGCGGTTGTGGTAGGTACATGCAATGACAAATAAAAAATAATTTATATATATTACCTTCTTCTTAAGTATGACACAATCGACATACAAATTTGAACCTATAAACTATATTTATATCATAAAAAAAATTAAAACCTTTTCTAACTCGCATATCAATACATATAATAACAATTGCTCAACATACATGCACCTCAATATACATAAGTAATTTATACATGAACCAACATACAAAAAAGAGAAAACAATGTAACACATAATAAAACATATTTATATCAACATATTAAAAAATTACACGTAAATTGAATAATTTTAATCATCATAATGCATAATCACAATTACACTACAAAATTAATTAAAAGGGTTGGAGTATATTTAATGTAATGACATTTCACACAATAAAAACTACAAACATCAAAAATTTCTACTCTCACAAACAAGTCATAAAAACCAAATTGACAAAATATACTAGGGCTGTGCAACGGTCGGGTTCGGGTCAACCCGACCCGAACCCTACCAACCCGAAACCCGAGGAAGCCACATATTCACCCCCCGAACCGACCCTATTTAAGAGTAGGGGCCCGAACCGACTAACCCGAGATTTGTCGGGCCCCGACCCTAAAAACCCAAAAAACCCGAATTCTTTATATATATATAAATATAATAAAATAAAATGTAATTAAAATTAACTACCATATAAATTACATTAAAACAACATTTAATTTAAAATCCTATTAAACTAATACAACATTTTACCATCATAAAACATATAAAAATTACAATAAACTAAAAATTATAAAATTCTTAAAACTTATATTACATAATAATTAATAACAATAAACATGAAAATCCATAGAAGTAACCATTCGTCGATCTTCAATTATCCACGGTAATAACCTAATTATATATATTATAAACACAATAAAATATAAAATAAAACAAATAACAAATAAAAATAAATGGAAATTGTATATGAATTAAATTTACCGTACATGATATTGATTTTTCTGGTACATGATATTGATACATCACAATTCAACAATCCAAAGCTATGTATAAGCCCCTAAGAATAAAAAGAAACTGAAAAAATGAAAGCAATCCAAATGAAACTGAATTAAATATCTGACCATAGTAAGAAACTTGTAGCATGATGATATCTTCATACTGTATAAGCCGATTGTACTATTAATTTAGACGAATACAAATTAATTAACTACAATTGTATTAACCAACATATTAAACTACATTAAACTACTTAATTAACATATTAAACTACAATAAAGTATTCCTCATTAAACTACATTAGCTATTATGAATTAATTGTAACAAATTACATTGAAAATAACCATTACAAAATTAATAACATAAATTAGAACAAATAACATTACAAAATATAAATTAAATAGAATAATAAAACTAATATCAAAATATAAACCAATGAAATAAATTCCAAATACATAAATATTATATACTACATAAATAAAATAACACAAAAAATTCTGGTGCAGTACCACTTTAGTTGCATCCGGGTCGTCGACCCGGGAGGAGGGGGGAGCACAAGGCTACGAGGGGGAGGAAGCCTGATTGCGCCAAGGCCTACGGGCTGAAGGGAGCACCTACGCGATACAAGAGATGCAGACGCCACGGGAAGAAAGGGAAAAGGGAAGGGGGCGCGATGGGGCGCGCGGCCGTGGAGGAATATCCCGTCGGATCTACGGTGGAGAGGGGCTACAGTTCAAATTCTACGAGGGGAGTGGAAGGGGAGAAAGGGAAAAAGATACGAGAGAAGGAAAAGCAGGAGAGAGTAGAAAAAAATATCCTCGGAAAAATAGAGTACCCGGAAGGATTCCGTCCTCTATTTAGAGACGTAAAGCAAATACCGTTCTATTTCAGAGACGTGGAAAATTGGCCTCTAAAATTCGAGACGAAAAATATTCCATCTCTATTTCTGTGAGACTCAAGCCCGACTTCTATTTTCTCGGGTCTCAAAATTTGAGGGAACCTATCGCGCCTCACTTTTAGAGAGACTCCGAAATTTTTCCGTCTCTAAATAGAGACGGAAATAATTTTCCTTCTCTAAATAGATACGGAAAACAGTTTCTGTCTCTATTTTCCGTCTCTATTCTTCAGTTTTCTTGTAGTGCAAGTTCAGGCATACCATGAAGACATTATAAACTTAGGAATCTATGTAAGATGAATGCATTGATGCACTTTAGGGTATATCATCTTTTACATGCATATTCTTCATAACTGGGTGTTTGTGTCAAAATTACATATCCTTTGAAAAACACGAGTTCTAGCATAAAACCTTAGGTTTTATAATCCTAAAGTGTGCTTCAATAAAATACCTAAGGTTTATAAGTGTTTTAAATCGAAAACACATGAATTTGAGCATTAATAGGGTCAACCGACTAAGGCAAAGCCTAAATCGGTTGACCGATTGTGGTCAACCGGATGAACCGGTCGATCGGTTTGGGGTCGACCAGTTGAAACGATCGACCGGTTGAAAACTAGATGAGGTGTGAGACTTGACCGATTGAATGCAATGGCTCATCCAAAGACCAGAAGAGGAAACGGTAGACCGGTTGAGTGTAATGGTTTACCGGTTGGGCAAATAGTCAAATTCCAAACGACTATAAAACAGTAACCTAAAGTGCATTGAAGGAAACGATTGACTAGTTGAGTAAAATGGTCGATTGGTTCGTCTAACGGTCGAATTCCAACAACTATAAAATGGTTACATACAATGCACAACAACTAGTTTTTAAAGGAAATGGTTAACCGATTGGCAACTTATTTGCTACCGAGTTCCCACTCTATATATAGAGTGTTGGGGATCGCTTATGAGATATGAGATTGGTTGTATATTCTCTCAATCATCATTTCTCTTGATAATCTATTCTTGAATTGAGATTCTTGGTGCATTCATTTAATTTACATATTTTAGTGCACTTTTGTATTCATCAAAAGCTTGAGTTGTATTTAATCCATCTTGAGAGCTAGAGAGTGTGTTTAATTGTGTTTAAGAGCAATAGCTTTAAGTGTGTATGGCTTGAAAGAATTGCGAGGTGTTCATTGGAACCAAAATCTAAGTGTAAAAGGAAGAAACTTGAGTTGGAGCTTGATACTTTTTAAGTGTGTATAACTTGAAGGATTTGTGAAGTATCCATTAGAACCAAAATCCAAGTGTAAAAGGAAAAAGCTTGGGTTGGAGCTTGACGCTAGTAAAACCCTCAACGGTTGAAGGTTAAGGAGAAGTAGACGTAAGTAAGGGTGTGCTGAACCACTATAAATTCGAGTTTTAATTCTCTATCTTTATCTCTTTATTTATTGTTTTTGAATTAAATTGAAGATTTCTTATTGTTTTGTAAAAAGAATTTAAGAAAACCAATTCACCCTCCTCTTGATTAGATTTCTAAATCATATTCCACTTTCACAATTCACTTGGGAACGATTGAGGGGGAGCCAAATTTGGGTAGAGGAAAAATTAGACAGGTGTTTGGCCACTAATAAATGGTTCGATCTCTTTCCTACGGCCATGGTTCATAACGAAGATGCCTCAACGTCTGACCACACTCCCCTAATTTTGGAGATGGGACAGCAGAAAAATGAGAAGTTACAGGAAGTTTCGCTTCGAAAATAGCTGGATAAGGGAATCAACCTACCGAGAGGTTGTAGCTCTTAGTTGGGAGAGAGCAAGGAGGGAGGGTATTCTGAGCCAAATAGCCAGGTACGCTGGCGATTTAGCAGTATGGGCAAGGACCGTATGAGAGTTTATACTAGGCAGAAGGAAGGTAAACAATTTAAAGGCCAGTCGAGATCCGAACACATAGTTCAATTTGTTAATGAGGCGAGATGGGAATTAAACAGCCTTCTGGCTCAAGAAGAATCTACTGAAAGCAGATGTCAAAACAACATTGGCTCAAGGAAAGGGATTTGAACACACGTTTCTTCCATAGCCATGCTTCAGGTAGGAAGAGGAAAATGCAGTATTGAAACTACAGAATGATGAAGGAGTTTGGATGGACTGGGGAGACAATCTGGAGGGCCTTATGGCAGATTATTTCAACAAATTATTTCAATCTTCGGGATGCTACACAGAACCCATCTATATGAAGTGTCTATAGCAGCATTTACATCACAACCAGATGCTACACAAGTTTGAGGAAAAGGAAATTCAAGAGGTTCTCTCTATGCCTGACACCTCCTGGGTTTGATGTGAATGAACCTATGCTTTTTATATCAGGCATACTGGGACAGTTGGTGCTCGTGCAACAGCTTACGCGTGATGTGCTAACACGAGTGCCGCCTGCGGCTTGAAATGTAAACTATGTTGTACCAATCCCAAAGAAAGAAAGCCCTCGAAAAATGGCAGATTTGAGATCGATAGCGCTCTGCAATGTCCTGTACAAGATGATAGCAAAGACGTTGGCGAACCGGTTGAAAAAGGTCCTAGAGTGTTTTCTCTGACCTCCAGGTGTTATCACTGACAATACATATCACTTAGACTATCACCATATCAAGAGAAAGAGTCAAGGCAAAAATCGGGTAGTCACAATGAAAACAGATATGTACATGCAATGATGCAAAGTCTATGATAGATTGGAGTGGCAATATCTAAAGGAAATTATGCAAAAAATGGGTTTTCACAACAAGGGGGGTGATCTCATTATGCAGTGTGTTTGTTCAACGCAGTATAAAATCTTACATAACGGCTCGGAGATTGGTCCCATCATTCCTGAAAGAGGGCTTCGCCAAGGTGATCCTCTCTCTCCCTATTTATTTATTTTCCGTGCTGATGGTCTTTCATCTGATCTAAAGGAGCTGCAAGATAGGGGTTTCATTAATTCATGGGTGAAGCATTGCAAGATAGGAGCTGCACTTGATGAGGGCTGGAGCAAGACGGCGCATTGGCTCAGGCAGGAATGTGGGGATTTGGGACGAACCCTAGCTGCCAGATGATAGAGAACCTACTATCCAAACTCTCCCTATGTGCGGTCTAGAGACGGCTAAAGTTTGCTCTCTCAAGTCCACGGATGGAAAGAACTGGGATGGAGACATCCTAAATGACCTCTTTTGTGCCAGAGATAGAGAGCTCATTCAAAAGATTCCGCTGTGTATTAGAGATGAGGAAGATGGCTGGTTTTGGTGTTTGGAGAGGAGGGGAGATTACTCAGTAAAGAGTGGGTATAGGTTTTTACATGGTGTGAGAGGAGACCAAGGGGGTGTTGAAATTCTTGAATGGTCAGTGATCTGGAAGCTCCCGGTGCCAACAAAGGTGAAGAATCTTATTTGGAGAGCTGGCGCAGAACTTCTTCCCACGATGCTAGCGCTCCACGGAAGACGAGCAATGTCTCATAACGTGTGCCCCCCAAAAGATACCCTCCATGCATTTTTTGAGTGCAGTATTGTGAGAAATATATGGGTTCATGCCTCCTTTGATGTGAGTAGGGGTAATGCTCTATCTTTTATTGATTAGTGGGCAGTGAAAGGAGTTATCCTGGCGGTGCATGAGCAACAAAGGGCTGCTGCAATATGTTGGGCTACATACATGGAGCATGAGATGGTGAACGGATGGACAAGTACTATAACTAGCAAATCAAGCAGTTGAGCTGTGGAGAGATGTACATGCAGTTCTGCCTCCCATGCAGACGTAGATGGTCACTCGGGCGAAGAAAATGGCTCCCCCCCCAACCCCAGGCTTTATGAAGTATTGATGGTGCTCTGTTCGAGGACGGTAACAAGATTGGTTTGGGTTTTCTTCTACGTGATCACATGGCTAAGTTCCTAGCAGCAAAAACGGAATGTTCTAGTGGACCCATGGACGCGTTGGTTGCCGAGGCCCTTAGTTGTAGAACAGCTCTTCAAGGGCTCCAGGTGAATAATACTAGTAAGGTTATTGTTGAGATCGACAGCCTTTCGCTAGCGTCAGCCATAAATAATCCCAGTTCTTATTTTTCTTTGCTTGGTTTCATTATTCAGGATTGTATTGACCTGCTTCGGACTATCCTCGATTGCTGGGTTATTTTTGCTCGTTGATCAGCGAACTTTGCAGCTCATTACCTAGCTAGAGGGGCAGGTTCAAAGTCTGGTCTTTGTGTTTGGGTTGAGAACCCTCCTGTTAGCATTATGGATGTGATTTCTTTTGAGATGATCAAATAAAATCTACATCCTTTTCTGTAAAAAAAAAATGTATATAATAAGAACAGTAAAAATATATATATATATATATATATATATATATATATATAGTATATATATATATATATATATATATATATATATATATATATATATATATATATATATATATATATATATATATATATATATTGGAAAAGATGTATTAGCAATCGTAAAACTTTAAAAATTCAATTTTCCTAAAACTCTCTTCTCTCTGGTAAAATGGTAATTTGCCGCTATAGTACTGGTGGAAAATCTTGAAATTTTCTAAATCTCGGATGACAAAACGGACTTCACTATTGAATTCCTCTCACGAAATCTCAGTTACCTACCGACCCCATCGAATTTGCATCATTTAATTTTACATTTTTCGGCGCACTGCGATCTGATGACACATGGGGTGGTGTCATGGCACGCACTGGGTGAGTCGCTACACGGCAAATTGACGAGAACGACACATTTATTACAGTAGCCATATGAGATAACGCCACACTCCAAAAAGGTCCACGCGGACATATGACACACACATGACTCCGCCAATGATTACTAATGATATGATTATCAGACTATGTGGAAGACATGGCCACGAGAAGAGTAAGAGAAAGATAAGGAAACCTTTTTAAGTCAAGCCAACAAAAATTCGATGGAGGAAGGATATGGGAAAAAGAGATAGAGAAAAAAGAAAAAGACAAAAAGGAAAAGCAAAGAGGGAAAAGAGGGAAGGAATTAAGGAGGGAGAGTGCTTGAGAGACGGTGAGAGATGAGGAAAAAAAAAAAGGGAATGGAACTTCCCTTTGCGATTTCCGGCAAATCGGCGGTCGAAACTTGTTAGAGCAAGAGGCAAAGTTGGTCTATGCGAAAAGGGCTACGTGTGTGTACCGAAATTCAAATTTTGTCGAAGTTCTAAAAGGTAGGAGTTTCTCCTACACTAGTTATTTCGTTTAGTGACCAAGGGTATTACTGGGTTCAACTCAATCTTAGTGGTCAGGTTTATCGACCGCCAAGGACTGAATCCAGTATTTCGAGACTGAAATTTTGGACCTCTTCGCTACCCTTGTGTAGCCTTGGTTATGATTGGGCGTGCCTGGGAATCCAACCTGCCCGTAGCCATGGATGATTAGTCCCAAGACTAACCCTGGACCGTCAGGGTCTTGGGCCGGGCCGAAAGGTCACTTACAGCGAAGGCTTTGGCTGCAGAGACGAACAATTTTCGCACACTCATGTGAATCGACAACTTGGACTTCGAACGACCATAACTTTCTCGTCCGAACTTCGATTTGCGCTGACTCTACTTAAAGCTCTTTCGAGTTTAATTTGAATCCATATCCCAGTGAATTTATTACTTAAGGCTCATGCGCTTTGGGTGTTTCATTTTTCAAAGATTTGTGTTTGTTGTGGGCTTTTTATTCCACAATTGGTAAAGGATACCAAGTTATCTTTGCGTATATGATTGATGCTTGGTGTGATATATGCTTATAGAGCATGAAGAATGAATCACATGTTGATTGTATGGAAGCATGTTGAAATATGTGTGATAAGCATATTGAATTGAATGGATGTAAATTATATGTATTATATATGATTATCCATGATACTTGGCATGAAAGTATGATTTTGAATTGTTGCACGTGATATCACAGTATGTAGCATGAGATATGCAATGGCATTGCATTTATGCAGACATTGCATGACATGGGCAGGAGCTACGGTAGAGATCAACATTGTGTTTCCGTGTTCATGCAGGCGTCATGAGTACATGGTAGATCGACACCGTGTTTGGTGTCTGGCGGTGAGCCTGCAAATGGGGCAACGTCTAAAATGAGTCTCACGGTCGTTTAAAAGAAAAATGAAATGAAAAATACGTGTGTTCGGTATAGGAAAAAAAGATAGATATCCCCTCGGGTGAAAAACCCGATATTCTTAATTAGACATATGTATCATGCGATGAAAGATCGCGAAGTGTCAAAGGCATGGTTTACTAAGTGAGACTCCAAAATTCGCTACCAAAAAAACACACGAGACTCGTAAAAACAAGTGAATATCGAAGTTTGTCCAATGGATTTTGATTTATGAAACAAAGCTTTATTTTAGAAAAAATGGTCACCGATAACATAAATGACAAAGCCACACTTGGCATATGTACGTGTATGAGCCTGAGGACTCCTGACATAGGACATGGTGAGTTACATCTCCATTCATGGCATGTAGACATTTAAGCAAAGAAATTACCGCTTACTGAACGCTACGAAACTGGCATCAAGATGTGCCACTAAATGAAAGAAATTTCTTGTAGGAATTTTTCTCTATCGAAAGATCGCCACCTGCCGCGAACCATATTTCAAGCAGTTACATCGGCAACGACGCTCCTTCGAGACCGTGATTTTGAAGGAAGTCAAGATGTGGCTTTGATAAATATTTTTGTAAACTATATTAGAACAAACTAGTTTTAATATATGTTCTGTGGCAAGAGTGTCAGAATAACTCTTATGCACTATCGCGATATACCAGATATCATATATGCATTGCACGTAACCATGTGCGGTCATTACTACTTTTGTTAAACCCCTGAGAATGAATACATGTTATACAAATCAGATATTGTAGCCGAACAACGGTAATTCTATCTAATTTTTGCAAAATATGATCCCGAATAAATCTGACATAACAAATCATTTAAGATCGGGTTACCCAAAATCCATAGTTAATTCTCAAGGAAATGGGACGGTTTATATAACCTAACCCCGGGTTTTGGGTTCACAACTATTAATTGGTAAACATGGGTGTTATTTATTAATTATTTGAGTCGATTAATGTTTTATAGCATACAATTAAAAAAAAAAAAGGACAACATATCCATAAAATCTCTACATTGTTAATAAGCACAATCACTCGAGTAAATCTAAAATCACTACAAAAAAAATATTTCAAAGATTTAAAAAATAGCTGTAGTTTAAGATTAAGACAAGTTTGACTATAATATACAATTTTATAAATTAAGCAAGCCGTTACCGTTGGGCATGGCTTTAAAACGTAAAAAAAGCGGCGACTTACCTAACACACGTGGTCGGTCTTCAATGGGAAAAAAAAAAAAAAGCAGTCAAAAACAATGAAAAATAAAAAAAGGCGGCTTCTGGTTTGACAAAATGGATGACGTGTTAAGATGACGTGTCAAGATGACGTGCCAAGATGACGTGGTAAGATGTGGGGCTGGTAGATTAAAATTTAAAACCACGTGCCTCACCAATCACCACTTTTGAAAACATCATGGAGGTTATAACATCACACGTCGTGCATGCTATCAACCAAGAATCAACTTAATTGAATTTTGGTTGAGAATGCGTGAATAATTTCCATGCATCTCACTTTATCCATTCAAATTAATCCACATAAATACTTTTGACCTTTTATTTTTAAAATTTTTTATAAATGTATATATGTATTTTAAATAATTTAATATATTTTTAAACTTCTAGAACTTCTTAAAAACAATAATTAAAAGATAAAATTGTTTTTAAACATTAGTCTTGTTCTTTTCAAAATAAATCGAAAAAATTGTTTTTAGAGTTACTAAATATTTTTCTTTTTAACCACAGTGTCTAGACTAGTTTGCGCGTATTTTAATTAATCCAATAACATTTTAAAATTAACAATAGATTCAACCTTAATGATTCTAAATAGACTCAAATTGGTAACCATTATATAGACGGAAAGCCTTAATTGGTCAATTAAACTATCTTCAAGATTTCTTAATAGGGAGCAATTTCTAGGAGTTTTAATAATTACCTAGAAAACTTCTATTGTAACCATGTGAGAGACAATGATTCTCTCTTCTTTCTCTCTTTTTATATCTTCAATGGTATTAATTAAAGGGTGACTTAATCTTCTATCACAAGTCCTGCTTAACATGTTTTTGCTATGGAAACATGATGTAAAGGTATTTGTATTGTCGAAATATAATAGTTGCTGTATGTGGTTCTCCTATTCATGAATTTAGGTAAAAGTTTACTAATAAAACAAAAAAAAAAAAAAAAAGATTTTGGACATGGACATCATAAGAAGGCAACTGGAAGAAGAGATTTATTTTTCCATCACTAATATTTTATTTTAACCGATAATTAAAAATATCACAATAATCAAATCCCCGAATGGAACTTTTTATTTATTTTTTGACTTCATCCCTAAGTGGAACTTCTAGGCGTTTGGGAATGAAAATGCATGAACCATTACATGCATCCTCACTTGATGAATTTTGAGTCAAATTGGTCTCTTAGCCGTGTCTTTTGAAACCATGGCTAAAATATAGTCCACATAAAATTATAAATACTTTTACTTTATCATCAAGAAAAAAAAAAAGTGGTTTGATTTGTTTGAAACAACATCGAAATATATCCACTTGTTTAGAAATATAAACACTGATAACTTACTTTGCTGTTAAGAGATACGCAAAAGATAATCATATTAAAATATTTCGATATATCTGATATATTATGGCCCTGCACGAGTATCGGGCAATCGATAATCGTTTAAAGGAAAAATCGGTAAAAAATTAATAATATCGACGATATATCACCGATATATTGGTATTTGACTGATATATCGACGAAATTTCGGTCATGGGACACGCGTAGGGACGAAATTTTTTTGCTCAAATTATCGACGATATATTGAGTATATCGCCGATATATTGACGACTTAGATATGGGCTTGTTGATTGATATGACGGTTGAGATCATCCTACATATAATCCAATTATCTAGATTTCACTCGAGTTTTCAAACCTTCAATCGCTTAGTTTGATCGATCTCGATGGCCAAATTTGATCTCGTTTATCCAACTGCCCGCATTTCAATTCGAATTTAAAATGCTAATAAACTACTATTTTATCCACCACCACATTTGGAAATCAAGACCCAACAGCTATGGATTGATTCCAATCTATTTAAAAAGATCTAACCGATTTTCACCAATTAATCAACTAAGAATTAACATAAATATATTTTGACCATCCAATGGCTTGTTTGACCAAAAAAAAATCTATAAATACCCCTAAAATCATTATATTTTATCACAAATTCTCTCACCACATCTAATCTTCTATTTACCTAATTTTTTTTCGTTACAAATCTAAAAAAGGTGAAATTTTGGCGTTTAAGGTTTATATCAAATTTCAACAAGGTTAATTAAGGCATGTATTTATGTTAATTTACTTTTTAAATTGTCATTATTGTAGTTTTATGTTTCGTGTACTGATAATTTACACTATGTTAGATCATATATTAGCTTTATTTTATAATTTCATATTAGATTATAAATTTAACAATATACTTACATTAGTTTTCTATAATATCATATATATATATATATATATATATATATATATATATATATATATATATATATATATATATATATATATATATATATATATACACATATAGTATATTATTAAATAATACTATGGTTTTATATAGTATTGATGTGGTTTGGGAAAATAGCTGCAGGATCACTCATAGACCTAAGGCGAGAAACTGAGGCCCGATCCGTTGAGCAAGCCCACTTGAGTATTCAGATTGCTTGACTACTGCGCCAGTTGAGGGGCCCAAATCGCTTGGAGGATAGCTTTAAATGTTTCACATCCGTCTTAATCAAAACCAAGGTAGCTCTGAGCAATATGGGAAGACTCCCATAGGAACAGAGAATGTAATAACTCCCAACCATATATTACCCTCACGACCAACCAAATCTCGCTAATACAAGGGGAAACACAATGCACCACTCCGCCGGGATCTCCCCCTGGCTATAAAGAGACATCCCAAGCAAATGCTCTCCTTCTATATCCTATGCACCGAATCCGATGGCGGACTAAAATAAGAAATATCCCATCAAATGGAAAGACTCCTAATTAACATCCAACCTGGCCGAACATCTACTATAAATATAAGACCACCCATCTTGCACGCCAATTTTAACGCATACACTCATCCTCTAAAGCGCTTTTTCTCGTAAAACCGACTTAGGGCATCAGCGGCCACACACCGACGACCCCTTTTCTTGCTTTTGTAGAGGAGAGTTACACTGGAGCCCGTTAGACAAGAGCCATGAAATGATCTCACTGCACTGACACACAATCCAGACGCCTCGCATCCCAAATTAAACGATCCGGTCCAAACTCGCGACCCCCACACGCTCCAAATCTCCCGGGCCCGGCTTGAAAACAGCATCACTGGGCTGGCGCCGCGCCTCAGGAAACGAGATAGCCTTTATAAATATAACCGATTCAGCCACGACATGGTATTAACAAGGAGTAACGCCAATCCACCGAGGATGCAGGATCCACCGTGCAATGCGTATAGCACCTCCCGACAAGGAAGCAATGCAAAACCAATACAAAAGAAGTGAAACACTTCTGCCTCACAATCAACGCCCGATAGAAGAATTGGAACAACTTACCGTATTGCCATAACATCCACGGAGATACGATGCACTGGGTGAAGGCCACACCTCCTCACGAAGAGCAACTCCTACCGCGACATTCCCCGAGGGGCCGGGGGAACAAGGGAGAGTCCACTGATCTGTGGCACGGACCCCACCGCCCTTGAAGAGGAGGAAAAAGAAGCAATACTGGGGGCGTCATTAACGAAGCACTACATCCCAGCATGTGCCATGCAATATCAGTACCCAAGAGTCTCACAACGCCCAAGAGGTATTATGACCATCCTGATATCCGATCCCAACAAACCAACCCTGATTCACCGAGGTGTTACGTTATCCGCCTCCCAAAGAAAATTCGTAATGCCATTGTGTGGAAACTTTCGATGGAGCTAAAGATCCCGTCGACCATCTCAATACTTACAAGAACCAAATGGAGTTGCATGGGTTCAAGATCCTGTATGGTGTAGGGCTTTCGCCATCACATCGAAGCGCCCGCCTTGGCCCGTTTAATGTAATTCCCTTCATCGATTTCTTCTATCTGCGAATCATCCATCGCGTTCGTCTCCCACTTCATCGGAGCACGGACGTACAGGAAACCGAGTTACTATCTGGCCGACCACAAGGTGGCTCAGCAGTGAGCCTCGTCAAACGTAAAGATTCAACGCCGAGTCCCTAAAGATAGACGCATCTGGCGAAAAATTGCCATCACAACATTCATTGCGTGATTAGGTGCGCCAAAGGATCTTATGTTTTCCATCTCAAGAAATCCCCAAGGCACGCTTCTAGGTACTAAAGCCGAGAAATATATAAACGCAGGAAGCCCTTCAGATCCAAGAAGGAGAGCTCTTTCCACCCGTGAAGAGAGAAATACGACAGATAAAACTGGGCGAGGACGAAGCCCTAAAAGACAAGATGACCCGGACAAATCCCCACGAAGAGACGGGATAACCATCCCCAAGCGAGGGGGAAATCCCAGACCACCGCCCACCAACTGGAAGACTACTGACGCATCGCCTGGGCCGCTTCACTTAACGACTGTCGCAGGTCCCGTGACGAGTACGAAACGAGCGCCTCGAGATGGCCAACTCAGATGAAATCAGATTCCTACAAGGACAACACCAAATATCATGCAGTTCAGTATAAAGACTACGGGCATCGTGACGGACAATTGTATAACTAAAGAGAGAAATAGAATACTTAATACAACGCGATACCCGGGCGCTTTCATATGTCCAAGGAATCAAGCCTGTAATCAAGCCTAATCGCTCAAAAGTCAAGTCTTAATCGAACTAGGCCCCAACTCAACAACAAATCGTTTCTGGCAAACGATGACTCAAAGATCAAAGAACTTCGATAGAGAATCCACGTGATCTCTGGGAGGATTCGCAGAGGAGGAGAATCTAGTTCAGTCGAAGGCCCACTGCAGCATCGCATCAACAGAATGGGAGAAATACAAGCAAGATCTAAACTCGCCGCGACCGACACCACCATCACGCTCGACTGCATTTGAAGGATGTCGCGCGATCCCATGAGACGGACCCATCGGGTGGTTCGCGCGATCGCGGGCTAACACAACAAATTCATCGGGTTTTAATCGATAACGGGAGTTCCGCTGACATCATCTTCGCGGCAGCCTTTGACAAAATGGGCATTGGCAGGTGTTAGAACTCCGCTAACACGCACCGCGTGGGATTTCGAGAAAAGGTATTACCGCTGGGCTCCGATCTAACCGTGCTCACCCCGGGCGAGCCCTCGCTGTGCGACGACCACAAGAAGGTTCTTATCATGGAAGCCCCGCGAAATGATGTTGTTGTGTGCACCCTCTTCTCAATGCAATTAAAGCCATCCTCAAGATATCACATGATAATCAAATTCCCAACCCACGATGGGATGGTCCGAGGAGATCAGGCCAGAATGCTACACGCCAAATTCCTCCATGAAACAAAGAGCAAATGGCAACGTGCGAATGGAGACGCAGCTTGATATGCGCTGACAGGTGCTCACCGACCCGAGCTCCCTGAGGAACTAGAACCTGCGGTCACCGGGTACGATCTCTGAAACATCTCGCCTACATCGGCTCCAACCTGACGGAAGACCTCAAAAGCCTCCTCACTCAGTCTTTAAGACAGACAGAGACGCTGGCATGGAAGCAGCATACATGGGGGAATCGACCCTACAAGAATCACTCATAGATTGAACTAATCCGTCCTTCAAACCGCCAAACAAAGCCAGAGCTTCACGCCTCGAGCGTAAAGCCATCAACGAGGAGGTCGGCAAACTTCTCCAAGCAGAGCGAGAGAGGTAGAATATCCCGAGTGGTTGGCTAATGCTGTACTAGTTAAAAAAGCAAATGGCAAGTGGCGACTCAGACGACTTCATCGAATATAAATAAAGCTGCGCCCGGCGACGCCTTCCCACCGCCAAGGGATCGACTCATCAGGACGCCACCGCTGGCCACGAACTTTCGCTATGGATGGTCGCCATAATCGATCAAGATGGACCCTTATCGATCACAAAAGACCTCTTTCGTCACGTGTACCGTGGAACTTATTGTTATCGCGGTGATGCCATTCGACCAAAACGCGAGCGACCTACCGAGGCGAAGACCGAACGCCTGCAGCGTGATAGCGCAACTATGGAGGTATACGTAGACGACATGCTAGTAAAATCCACCACAGCCAATCTCCACATCGCTCATCTCTCAGAGGCGTTCCAGATCCTAAGGAATTACAACATGAAGCTGAACCCAGCCAAATGTGCCTTCGGCGTGTCAGCCGGGAAATTTCGGGCTTCAGTCAACCGCAGTCTGAGGCAAACGTACAAAACAGCGGTCGTGTTCGACATGCCGTCGCCATCGTGAATAAGGGAAGTCCAAATGAATCGACGTATGATTGCAGCCCGTCGATTTGTATCCGTGAGCGAGTGATTGCGCGCCCTTCTTCAAAGTCTTGGAAGCATAGCCTCCGAATGGGATCGAGAAGTGTACAAGACATAACATTAAAAACATACCTGAGTTCTCCACCCATTCTAGTAAGTCCTGTCGAAGGGGAACTCCTCACTCTATACTTAGTCGCGGTCGACTTCTCTCAACCAACGCTGCACTGGGCCGTAGACAAGGAACGAGCACACCGCTTACTATTGTATCGTTTCTTGGCAAGAGGAGCGGAGGCAGGTACCCGAGGATGGAGAAATTAATACCGGCACCGGTAACCACGCTGAAACTCCGCCCTATTTCCGTGCTCATACCATAGTCCCCGGCTGTAATATCCGATGAAACAAGTATCGCGACAAACCGTGGCTCCTGGAAGGTCAATTTAAAGGGCCATAGAGCTGCTTGAAGCCCGACATCGTGCACAAGCCAAAATGTTGACAAAGGATCAGTCCTAGCCAGACTTCGTCATGGAATTCACTCCGACAGAACTTGCTCAGACCACTCACGAAAAGGACGACCTCCCAATTTGGAAACTCTCTGTAGATGGAGCCTCAAATGCGCAAGGAAGCGGAGCAGGTCTAATTCTAACCTCACCGGAAGGGATAGACATTGAATACGCACTCAGATTTGGGTTCCATGCTTCCAACAACGAAGCCGAGTATGAGGCCGTAATAGCAGGCCTCAACCTCGCCCATTCATTAGAGGTTGACCAGCTAGAGGTATACAGTGACTCCCAGCTGGTGGTCAGACAAATAGAAGATACCTACGAGGCCAAAAGTGAAACGATGATTCTATACCTCCAAAAGGTCCGCGATCTATTAAAGAAGTTTGTGTTGGTTCAAGTCAAGCATGTCCCCGTGAGCGTAGAATTCTGAAAGGTGACGCCTTGGCAAAGCTAGCCACACCAACAGCAGACCTCAAGCAGGTCGACGCCGTTGAATACTCTTAGCCGAACCTCTATCGATCCTTATATAGCATTTATCGGTCAGCCCAGAGTCCGCGGTCGAAATGGATGGACCCCATTTGGAATCATATAATAGACTAAGCCTACCAGACTAATTCGAAAAGAAGCAACAAAATAGCGGGCAAGGTCACCAGTTCACTAATCATAAAGGAAGCCATGTTTAGGATTTTTCACAATCTTCCTTAAATGCATTATGGGAGAGGACAATTAAGTACGTGGCCGAAGAGGTGCACGAGGTGTATAGCGCGGAATCATATCTGGAGCTCTGCACAGCAGAAAAAGTCTTAAGGCAGGATACCACCGCCAACCATACTTCAAGGATGCAACCGACTATCAAGAAATGCAGATCCGCCAGAGCACGCCAAGATCTCACGCTCCCGTCGTAACCTCTTTAACATCAATCACAGTCCCCGCCTTTCCAACACCTGGTTCGATATACCGGGACCCCCACTTCCATTGGTAAAAGACAAGCGCAAATTCATAATCACGTTAGCACATTTCACCGCGGGGCGTGGGCTGCCTTTAGCCAATTACGCAGCAAAAGATACGCAATTTCGTGTGGCGAGCCATCATATGTGTTTGGCATCCCCGCAGCCTGCATCGCATAACTGTCAGCCGACAATGCTAAGTTCGTAGATTTTGTGCCGAGCTCGACTAAAAATTATTACTCATCCCTAGCACATCCACAATCAAATGGACAGTCGGGGTCGCAATCGTAACCCCAAAGCTACTTTGAAGACTAAGCCAGAAGACCTCAAAAAGAACTGCAGAATTACCTCCCCGAGGTACAGCGTACTCACAGACAACACGTAAGACAGCAACTGGGAAACCCCGTTCGCCCTAGCCTTTGGCACTGAGGCAGTAGCCCCCGTGGAGGTCTGAATCAAGTCTCCCAGGATCGAATTAGCATCAGAGGAGCATAATGACGAGGCCCTACGTCTAAACTTAGAACTCTTAGACGAAAGGCGCAGCGTATGGAGGAATATCAAAGGAAGACAACAAGGTACTATAATCAAAGAGTCAACCCCAGGAGCTACTTGCCGGGCGACTTAGTCTTAAAGAAGCTCCTGCCAGCAAGGAAGAATCCAGCGCATGGAAAACTAGGCCCCAACTGGGAAGGTCCCTACATCATATCCCGAGTCGTTAGACACCACGCACTATGAACTCTCAAAATAAGAGGAAAAGTCTTGCGCATACATGGAATGCGAACACCTTAAACGTTTTTTACCAAGAAGCATTAGTTTGTAAAGTTAAATAAAGGTCTCATCTATCTTATGTCGCAGTGAAGCTGCCTATCGATTAGACATCTCAAATAAATTTTTATATATATGTAAGATACAGAAAAAGGCACCGAAAGAAGATATGTAGACATAAATAAAAGTTTCTTCTATTTCAATCGAATCAGCATTCACATAATCAAGTGGTATCCTGATTACACCTCAGAAGTATCCACATGCGCCTCCACCAAAAAACAGATGGAAATAATAGAAAAGATTCAGTGAGGAAAGACAGAATGAAAAGCTGGAGAAGAAGAAAATGAGGGTGATAGGGAGAAAAGAAAAGAGAAGAGAGGAAGAAGAAAGAAGAAACAGAGAGCAAAGGCAAGATGCACATCTTCTCCGGATGCATCCCAAAGACGTTTAAATAACATAACTCCGGTGCGTGAGACAGGAAAACGCCAAATCTAATATGCAGAACAAGAGCGCCACCTTGCACTCGAAGAATTCCGCGGCTGACGACAACCGCGACTCTTCATCTCACTACATTTTAACAGCACAGAAAGCAAAATATATTAAAAGAACAAGCCTACAATAATGAAATCGCTATTTATAAGAAGATCGAGTATTCAAGTTCGCGCAACTGCCCAAATCCTCCATAAACCATTAAAGACGCCTATCCAAGAATCTGAAAATTAACTACAACCTGGGCGCCAAGATATCAAACTCTTCTAATCAACTAAGGCCACAGCGCCAGCGCAACTCACTTTGACAAGCTCTCCCCATCAACCATCAACCTGAGCCTTCCCAGCCAGCTCACATAGTCGAGCTCGCTTAATAGTTCGCGATGACGAGTCCCACAAGTCAAAGACGACCAAAAGTAGGTCGCAAATTTGGATAATCGCTTCCACACGCGGTCACCAAAGGATAACGGTCGCTGAGTTGACGAGGTCACGCGCTTATGAATCGGTTCATTCAAAACGCGAAGTCGACCACCGGAGCCGACACCGCTCAATTTGACGAGCCCGCCTACTCGCAGACGCCGCATGTCACGCCACCGAGGAGTTGAGATCCGCCAGCCATGATGCCACCGGCGCCGGCGCGCCCGGAGCGCACGCTTCAATCTTTGACAGTCTGCCATCGCACGGCGTCACGCCATCTCAGGAGCCGATCCGCTCGTGCCACATTGCCACCAAGGCCACGCCGAGCCACGCCGCTTCAATTTGACGAGCCCGTCACTCGTGGACAGATCACACACCCGAGGAGTCGATCCTCAAAGCCACATACGCTGGGCGCACTACACGCCGAGCCATCATCGCCGACTCGAATGAGGCCCCGCCTTACCTACGGTGTCACTTACCCGAGGAGTTAGATCCGCCAGCCATTGTTTGACTGGCGGGCCATACTACCGAGCCGCTTTTAACTTTGACGATTCATCTACCTCGCGACAGTCACGCTACCCGAGGTCGATCCGCCAGTTACATTGCCACCGCGCCACTACGCCAGCCATCGCTGACCGACTGGTTCGTCTACTCCGGTGATAGGTCAAGCTACCCGAGAAGTCACATCACCAAAGTTACATTGCCACTCCCCAAGAACATCGCCACCAATCGAACGCCACCACTGATCGAGCTCACCCACTCCGCACAGCCACGCAGCCCCCAGGAGCCAGACGCCCTGTGCCACATTGCCACCACTACACGCCACTGGCCAGGGTCAGGCTGAATCATTGACGAGAGCCTTCCTCTCAGATCACCTAACAGCCCCACCACCATTCACCCCACGAGCTCTTCCTCTCAGTTCCACTCTGACGAGCTTTACGCAGCCATCCTCCACCCGGGCCAAGCCTTCCTCATCACCAGACGAGCTCTGACTAACTATCCAATCCCACTGAGCCTTCCCTCTCGCCCACTCCTGACGAGCCTATGCAGCAATTCACATTGACGAGCTCTTCCTCTCAGATCACTCGGACGAGCTCCACTCAACTATTCACCCTGACGAGCTCTTCCTCTCGCCCACACTCGGATCTGAGCTCACGTACAGCGAACTTCCACCCCACGAGCTCTCCTCCTCAACATCACTCAAACGAAACACCAACCATCACCCCGACGAGCTCTTCTCTCGGGGCCTCACTCCTGGACGAGCTTTGCCAAAGAACTTCACCCCAGACAGCTCTTCCTCTCGATCACCTCGGACGAGCCTCTACTCAACTATTCACCTTGATGAGCTCTACTCAATTCACTCCTGGACGAGCTCACAGTGAACCCACCCCGACGAGCTCTTCTTCCGTGATCACTCTTGAATTGGTTTCTACTCAACTATTCACCCTGATGAGCCTTCCTCTCATCACCCTGACGAGCCTCACGCAAAGAACTCACCAATAATAGCTCTCCCATCACCCGGACGAGCCCCACTAACTTATTCACCCACCAGCTCTTCCCTGGGCTCACCCACTTTGAGCCTAATGTGCCAAAGAATTGGCCCGATCGAGAGCTCTTCCTCCTCAAATCACCTAACCAGCCCCACTCAACTATCTCACCCCACCAGCTCTTCCTCTCAATTCCACTTCTGACCCAGCTCTACGCAGCCACCATCGACCAGCTCCTTCCTGCATCACTCCTGACAGCCCCACCAACCATTCACCCCGGGACGAGCCTTCCCGCCTGCACCGACTAGCCCACGCAGCCACTCACATTGACGAGCTCTTCCTCTCGGTGACGGACGAAATCCACTCAACCATTAACCCCGACGAGCCTCCTCCCGCCCCACCCTGACGAGCCCCACGCAAGAACTCACATCACGCACCTCCCTCTCGACGACCGAGCTCCCACCAACTGATTCACCCGACGCAGCTCTTCCCCTCGATCACTCCAAGCCTCACGAGCAATTCATACATTGACGAAGCCTTCCTCCCCGCATCACCTGACGAGCCTAATCAACCTGTTCACTCCCGGCCAGCCTTCCCTGGCTCAAGAGGACGAGCTCCTGCCAGCCATTCACATTGACGAGCTCTACCCACCTATTCGTATTGGCGACCTCTACTCAAGACAGGACATGCAACCTAAGGAATCAAGTCAACTCGTGTAAATTCAAATTCCATAAAGGTCAACAAACGAATCAATTAGTTCAAACCAAAAGCAAGTCACGTGAACCTAAGGAATCATCGCCACTGGGTAGGTAATCAACAGCAGACTAAGCCCTACACACTCATTTCCTTGGACGACCTCATCATTCTGCCACACACGCCACGCAGATAAGGGCCTCGCTCGACCGCGCATCAGCCTCCACTGCAAATTTCGCTTGACGAGCCATTTCGCTTCAACCCAAACTCTCGATTCGTGATTGCCTCAAAACAGCAAGCAGCACTCATGTGTGAGACAAAACAAATATAAAAGAATGATTTTGATTGAGTAGAGGCCATACACGTCTCGCCCCTGTGCCCAAACAAAAAAGACAAACAAGTATACATGAGAAGGAAAGTATGAAAGTCGAAATCAGGTAGACGAGTACAAGGATTTAGGCGTCAGCAGGAGGGACAGACGGAGAAGAGGGGAAGTCGGCTTCCGCAGGAGTACCCGGATCTTGAGAACAATTTGCGAGAGCATCTCCATCTCTCTCGTCACCAGGCGATTCAAGTCAAGTCTAAGTCTCCGCATAAGCATTAATTGCCTTCGCCGAAGGCAGCTACACCCAGCCCAATCGAGCCGGCTGACCAATCTTCCGATAACTTCGTCCCTCCGAGCAACCAAAGAAACTGGGCCGATGTCAGCCCCCATGCAATCCGTGACACTCCTCCCAGCCCCGCCAAGCTTATGTTCCCAGCCTCCACGTAGCGCCAGCACACCGGCCGGTTTCACATCAGTCGCATCTACCGCTGCTTTATCACCCGCTTCACTATTGGATCGCACACCTCCCTGAGACTCTCGCAATCTCACCCTGAGATGAAACAAGTTCTTCCTTTATCGCTTCAAGTCAGACCGGGTCGATCATGTTCCAATCCGGCCTCACGCTGCCTTCGCAACCAGAATCACATTTAACCTCGCCTCAACCGCCATCAGTTATTCGAACTCGGCCCTCTCACTTTCCACCCGAGCACCCGTCGACACGGGTGTGCCTTAAATCGGACTTAAGCCTTTCTACCTCTTCAATAACACTGCGCTGTTTTGTAGCCTCGGTCCCGCTTCTAAGTAAGAGAAGCCGCCTTCGCCTTATAACCAAAGCAATTTTCACATGTTTTCATTCGCTGGCCTCTCACCCAAGCCCTTCAAATGATGCTGCCACCGCACACTGTAAACACTGGGTCAACATCCTACGCGAGATTAGCAGTAACGGAAATAGACGCGACGAGATCGTACGTAAACTTACCGAGGCAACACCTCAGCGAGATTGCAGCCGAGCTCACGACAGTAACGCTTTCGACCTCCCAAGATCGGAATCCCTCAGGATGGACGATACGGCACCAGCCGCGAGCTCGGCATTAAGAAGCAAGGAGTCCCCATCCTCGCTGGTTTTCGATTCCGGGGCCTTTTTCTTCAACCCCCTCCACAAATGAGGGCGACTCCGACGCTCTCCGTCGGCGGACTCCAGACGGTGATGGGTGCAACCGCCAACGGCTGTTCGACGGATTCACCCAAGAGGTTTTTCGCCTTCGCAACAGACGTGGAAGGAGGCTGCGAGCTCAAAACTATAGGAGCCCCTGCCGCGGGCAACTGCACCCGCTCCGAATCTTGAGCAAGAACAGACCGAGAAGACGAGGATACTCCCAATCTTGGAACCTTGGCCAAAGTCGGCCTATCCTTATCAACGAAGCCCGATTTCTTCCGCTTCACACTCCGGGGCTTCCGGGACAGCGCTTCCAATTGAGCCAAAACCTCTCCCCGGTGGGAGTGGTCATAAGGTCCGACTGAGAGATTTTCTTAGAAGGAGGAGGCGAGGGCCTCAAAGCAACAGGGCGAGCAGGCTTCCAATTCGAGGGGCCGGCAATGTCCGATTTAATTAGCTCCGCGTAGGGGCGAGCAGAACATTCGGCCAATCTCAACACTACAAAGATCATCTTCAAAGGATCGAGATCAATCCGAGCCGCCTAGTGGGAAATGTATGACATGTAGTCGAAATATTCGACAACCTCGCATGTCATACCATAAACGACACTAAACACTTGCTAATTATGAGATCTCTCGTGGGTGGTCCAAGCCACCTAACGTGTCATCTTTGTTAAGAAGATCGTATTCCCAACCTCGATACTAACAAAAAAATGCTTGACCCTTCCATGATCTATGAGAAGAAGGATCGGAAATCACGGAGGAGATCGGGGCGCTAGAAAAATAAAGAAGCCCTCGGTGGTATCCTTCGGAATTAAAAAAGATAAAGCGAAACTACATTAAGACAGGTCTGCATCCTAAGAGAACCAATAGGCCAACAAAATACGATGTCGTTGGGTGTGAGTTGGGAAGGGCAGACATTGAAATGTTGTGAATAAAAAAAACATGAAGGGGTGCGAAAGGAAAACGAAGATGACTCACGAGGTGACTTCGAGAAGAAGCACACCGTTTTGATACGGGAACTACGTAAAGGTCGAAACATCGGGGACCACACCCGAACACCAAAGGAGGTGGGCGTTCGGCGAATGTGGCCCCATGAAGGACCGACCTTGCTAGACCCTACGGTTTATAGCATCTTTGAGCAGTGAGTCAGAATAATCGGATCCTTAGGATAGTCAATCGGGCTCACCCTCCCTTTTCCTTTGCCTAGAGGAAGAGGAGGTGCCCTGGGAACATCTCGGAGTTCGAGCGCGACCGGCGGTCAGTGCCGCTCGATCCATATCTCTTGGCAGCAGAAGAATCGCCACCAATCCATGAAGAAGCGACTGGACACATGACGAGCAAGCGACGAAATAAGATTGTCGGATGAACCCCAGCGTTTGTCATTGTCGAAAAACGTAATCTGGACTGCTTGGACAAAGATACAGCGGAGAAAAACATGCGCTAACGAAGAGCTAAGAAAGAAAGTCCGGGAACGAAGCGAGATAAGGCGAAAGATATCCGCCAAAAGCGAAGCGGAAGAGTATGAGAAAAACGGCGCGGGGCCTAAGAGTCATCATTACCCCAAGACATATGGCGGCTGACAAAGCCTTAACTAACCCGGCCGAGCAGGCGTGGAAGCTAGCCCCGGCCGTCTGAGAAGACTTCACGGCCTTGCCGCGCCCGGCGCACACAAGGGCTGGGGAAATGATAGGGTTTGGAAAATAGCTGTAGCCAGGCCCACTCGATGGGCAAGGAAGCAGGCGATCCGTTGAAGCCAATGCGCTTAGTATTGGTTAACTGGCTACACGACTGGGTTGAGGCCCCGAGTAGAAGAAGGATAGCTAAGCGACCCGTGATCCGCCGAACCCGAACCAAGGTAGGCCGGACGATTATGGGAAGACTCCGTAGGAGCAGAATAGAATAACTCCCAACCATATATTACCACCTTACGATTAGCCGGAAATGCCAATAAGGAAGGAAAATAATAACGGACTCGCGTAGGTTGGATCCCCCGATAAGGAAGGAGGATTATCTTTCGAGCAAACGACTCCTTACATATCTATCTTACGAATCCGATCTGGTTAAAATAAGAAATATCTCATCAATGGGAAAGACTCCTAATTACCATCATTGGTGAGCATCTCTTATAAATATAAGGCCGCGTCGGTGAAAGTGCCTTGGTCGCATACATAGCCTCTGCGATCTCTTTTTCTCGGAAAAAGCCGGCTTAGGCATCGGAGCGGCCACGAGGCACGGCCTCGCCGACCCCATTTTTCTTTGCTTTGCGGCGAGAGGAGATTACGTGCACGGAGCGCGGATCGACGGCGTGCAGCGATCCTACCTCAGCCCACACAGTCAGGACCTTTGCATCCCGGCCCTCAAAGCGGTCAGGGTCCGGCCGCGACCCCATGCAGCTCGGTAGGTTCAGGTTGAAAAGCTGAGAGCGTCATGAGTATAATAATTTAATAATGTGCATTTTAAAATAACTATATATTGGACTTTATTTTATAATTTCATATTATATTATAAATTTAACAATATAGAAATATATTAGTTTAAGGTAAATATATCATATATAGTATATTATTAAATAATACTATAGTTTTATATAGTATAATCAATTTAATAGTAATGCCTTATTTAAAATAACTATATATAAGTTTTATTTTAAAATTTTATATTATATTATAAATTTAATAAAATAGAAATATATATTAGTTTAAGGTAAATATCATATATAGTATATTATTAAATAATACTATAGTTTTATATATAGTATAATAAATTTAATAGTAATGTCTTCTTTAAAATAACTATATATTAGTTTTATTTTATAATTTCATATTAGATTATAAATTTAATAAAATAGAAATATATATTAGTTTAAGGTAAATATCATATATATATAGTATATTATTAAATAATACTATAGTTTTATATAGTGTAATCAAATTTAATAGTAGCATATGCTTTAAAATAACTATATATTAGTTTTATTTTACAATTTCATATTATATTATAAATTTAACAATATAGAAATATATTAGTTTTATATAGTATTATAAATTTAATAATATAGTTTTATATTAGATTATATATTTAATTATAGTGATGTCTTCTTTAAAATAGCTATATATTAGTTTAATTTGATAGTTTATATGATAATTTCATATACAAAACCAATTAGTTAATTTAGTAATAATATATTAATTAATTAACTTTTCATGTTAGTTAATATTTGAAATGAAGTTATAAATTAGTTAATATTATGTATATATATTATTATAAATTTATAGTTTTATACGAGAAGCTTTCATATTTAGATTAGTTTAATTTAGTAATAATATATTAATAAATTAATTACTTGCTCATGTTAGTTAATATTTTAAATTAAGTTTATATATTAGTTAATAATTGTGTATACATATTATAAATCTATAGTTTATATGAAAAAATTCATTTTGAATTGAATATAGTTTATATAAGTTCAATTTAATAGGATGGATAGTGAAAGTAATATTAGTAGGGTAACATGGAAATGTGCGCTGTGTGGAGAGTGTAATGGTGCGTGTGCGATTACTTTGGTTTAGTGATAAGGAGTGGTAGGATCACTCGTTTTAAATTTCATCTATCACATTCGGATCCCCTCTTTAATACAAAAAAGTGCCAAAATGTGCCTCCAGAAGTGAAATAAGAAATGAGACAACTTTTAGACCAGAAAAACAAAGAAAAAGTGAAGAAAACAGCAGATATAGAAGAAATTTGCGCTGAACTACGAGGCACAATGTGGGGACGCGATAGACATCTCATTGATGATGATGAGGATGAAGAGGATGAAGATGAGGATGTATATATGTATCCAGGTGACATGGACCCTAATGAAAAATTGAATTCAGTGAAATATGCGTGCATCATAAACTCTTGAATGGAGCCAGACAACAAGAAGAATGATTTCTGAGAGGTAAAAAGAAAAATGGGTAAATCTTTAGCAAATTAATTTTATAAAGTAACAAATTCAACAGATTTAATTTAAGATATTTTAAACGGTGAGCCTTCACAATGCATAGCAAACTAATCCAGCAAAACACATGCAAAAAGATCTCGAAATTGAGACTATTCAGATCCATCACCACCTCTTGCTCCATCATTATACAAATTTTTGGCGGCGAGCGTAAGAGCGATTAAAAATCTTTTTTGAAAGTGGTGCGATCAAAGAAAGAAGCGATGAAGCCATTAATGGTGAATTCCTTACAATATATGAGGTATTGCGCCTCGACAGACTCTTACCGCCCGAAGAACATGATTATTGATGCCTGACAAAATTTGGTATGTGTGATCACTTTAGGTTTCTAATAGAAATTATTATCTTATATTATAATTGGAAACCTAGATAATTAATTCATTAATTCTACTTGCTTAGGCATGGGAATAGAGCCACCATCTCCATATGAAATCAAAAACAAATACTTGGATATGGAGTATAAAGACATGGAAGATTATGTGAGCTTGTCCGAAGGAGAAGTGAAGACTTATGGGTGCCACCAGATTATGTGTGATGGATGGACTGACCCAACAAAATTGAGCATCATTAATTTCATGGTATATTCGAAAGGAAGCACAATATTCCTCAAGTCCATTGATGCATTCGACAAAATGAAAGACAACAAATACATTTATGGTTTGTTGAAGGACGTGATCAAGGATATTGGTGAAGCAAATTTTGTATAAATTGTTACAGACAATTGATCAGCATTTGTGAAGGAGGGGAAGTTACTAATGAAGAAGTACAATTTATATTGGACTCCATGCGCAACACACTGCATTGACTTGATGTTTGAAGACATTGGAAAAAGAGCTACCGTTTTGGAATTGATTACCAATGCATGCAAAATCACCAACTTCATCTACAATCATGGTTGGTTGCTTGCGAAAATGAGAAAGGTCTGTGGTGGAGATATTGTCGGTTTAGGAAGTGATTTCGACGAATTACATAGCCTAGAAGTCTTCTAAAAAAGAGGGGCTGATTTGAAGAAGATCTTTATTAGTAATGAATGAGCTTCTCACAAGCTTAGTCGATCAACCATTGGACATGAGGTTGAAGTGCTCATGTTTGATCATACATATTGGGAAAAGGTCTCTAAGCTAGTGTCAATCTATGAAGCACTATATATAGTTCTTCGCATTGTTGATTCTGAAGTCGTCCCAACAATGCCTTTTGTGTAGGAGTTAATTCGGGTAATGAAGCAAAATTTGCATCAGCTGATACCAAGGTGGGTTAAAACAATCATCGCGGTCGTTAGGATGAACCCTCAGGTATCCCTCTTCATCCCATTGAGATAACTAAGCGATATCATAATCACATTTAATGTATATTATCTTCCTTTTATCACTTACTAATTCTAAATCACTTTTGAAACATATTATTTGAATCCAAGATTTCAATATAGACATGGAGTAGTGACCCTAAGTTACTCCAAGTTGTTCACGAAGTATTTGCAAGATTATCTTCTACTATTGGAGGCCTTGGTAATTTTGGAAATGAGGTACATCAATAGGTTACAATTCTAATTAATTGATTCAATTTGTTTGGTTACACTTACCTTATATTGATTTGGCAAAGTACATTTTCAATTCCACGACATAATGTTTCGAGAGATGCGAAAAGAGGATTCGGTGATAAACGACAATAGTCTTGAAGAGATTTAATAGTTCTGTCCGGTGTTTGCCATTAAAACTTTAAAAGTAAATTAAGTCTATAATCATGTTATTATTAGATTTTGAATGTTACTTATTTTTGTTGTAGCTGAATGGTGGTTTATGTATGGAAACCACACTCCCACATTGAGGAATTTAGCTATTAAGGTTCTTTCCCCAAAGCGCATCTCTTGACGTGTAGGAGAATTGGAGCACATTGCTGTCACATCTGAAAACAAAGAAGTCGAGCCTGCTTACCTGAAGGCTCGACAGGTGGTTTTGTTACTATAACATGAAACTAAATATCTCGTGATATACAAGCGAGAGTAGATAAAGTTGCGAAAAGAAATTGCCTTGATTTACTTGACATTCAGTAGGAGTTTGGTGAAGAAGGGATAATCGGTGGCTGATGGGTTGAACCTCTCATTTGGATGATGATGAAGATGGAAATCTGATCCCGCAATTGCTACACATGTTCATGAGTGGTTTCAATCGGGAACCACGAGAGACTTATTTCAACCCGCTATTACTACCGATCCTCATTTGATTGAAGTGTTGAGCATTAGTAGTAGACCCTGGTTTGCAGTACTTCTCACTACGGTTATGATGGTGAAGATGAGGGACCAATGATGGTAGTGATCACTGGAAATGATGGTGGGGATATTGGAGATCGACAAATAGAGTCGATCGTGAGTCCGTTCCGCTGGTGAAGATGATTTCACACATGCTGCAGATGAAGACCGGTTCTAGGAAATTGGTCAGTATTGGGTAATTAGAAAGCCATATAAGGAATTCGACGAAGGATGACACACAATAAATGAATTCATTGTCGGCTAGTTTTGAGTCACATGGCGTTGACACTCAGTATAGTGATTAATCGATATTAGTAACACTTTTCCTCCTAACCTGATATCAACCTTCTTCAAATCCTTGGCTTACATTGATGAAGAATATGGAATGTCAAATTATCTTACGTGCGAGCGAATGTCATTCGCATTCGCATATCGAATCGGACGAGTTTGAAGATGAGCGTGTGGGTGGACCCGGATTTATCCGTTGAGAGGTTGTGGGTACAAATCGATCGTTTCACGTTATGGCGTGTTGATGCCGTAATCGATATTATCGAACGATGTCGCAGTATGGTATTAATAACTTCCTTTAAGATGTGAGATCAGTAAATCGATTGTTGCAATGGAGTTCTGTCAATCTTACGTTTGGTTTAAAGTTCGTTGTAATGTAATCTGATATATATTTGATTATTAATGTGTTTACATTTTTTATAAGGTATTTTAAATGAATTTAATATTTTTGTTAATTCCCAATATATTGATATTTATGTAAAATATTCGTCGATATATCTACGAATATATCATTAGTCAATCTTGATATATTCGCCAGCCGATATTCACTCTTGAAGATAATGAATGGTATGTGAGAATTTAAATTAATAGACATCTCCCAAATACATAACATCCACGTGATTTCTTGTATCTAAAGAAACATCTTATTACGAACACAACATTGCCTTTTTATTTATAGAGTTGTCTACCTAACCAATTAATTAAAACTAAGGAATGCAAAGTTGGTATAGAGTTGTTACAAAATTTACATCCCAACTGCCAATTGCTTTTTTTTTTTTTTTTTAAACAACTGCCAATTGCTTTTCAAAATCAACTTTCTCATTTTTGAATAATAAATAACAAGTAAAAAAAAAAAAGGAAAATAAAAATAGAGTTTGATCTTATTTATTAATTTTACTTACTACTTTAAATAAAATTTTTTTTTTCAAAAATAATTATACAATCATAAAATATATATATATATATATATATATATATATATATATATATATATATATATATATATATATAATAGGTATTTTGAATTAAAATCAATTTCTCGTGACTTTTATATCGCATAAAAGAAAATAGTGTTTATTTTATTTTAGTTTTAAAAGGGGAAACTTTTCTTCAAAAAAAAAAAAAGAAAAAAAAAGGGGAAACTTCGGCAGAAATACCAGTCAGAGCCCAGCCACATACGGTGCATTTTAATTCATCTTTCCCTGTAAGTTGTCGCTATATGACTTCCCTTTCCATTAAGACGTAAAATAATTTTCACACTCAATAAAACACTCTATCACAACAGTCAAGGTCAAATATATTCCTTGAAATACCTCTTTTCTACCCCGTTTCTCTCTCTTTCTCCCTTTCTTCCTATTCCCCTTCTATACATAACCCTCTAATCAGGTCTTTTCTCCATTCCCATTCTCTTTTTCTGTTTCTTAAACACGATAAAAAACACCGGAGTAGAGGAAAACATTAGTAGCGAGCGTGATATGGAGAAGCCGCTTCACGGGTCATAAGAGTACTGACTCCGCCAGGGCTTACGGTGAACTCGAGGAAGCCGGTGAAGAAGAACGCCTATGTAGTCGTCAGAGACTGATTCAAGAATTCTGAGATGACGAGGTCGATACGGAAGAGCCTCTCGTGGAACCAGAAGCTGGTGATGAACTACCGGCTCAGGCGAGGTTCGTGACGGTGGAGGTGCATTGCAAGGGTTCCTCCGGCGACAGGGTCACATCAGGAACTGCGAGGTTCCGGTTTCCGACTTTCGGAGGTTGACGCCGAGAGAGCTACTTGCATTCTTGAGCTACAGGCTGAGGGGATGAAAGGAAGGGGAAAGGAATGGGATTGAATCTCTCCGTAAGGAATGAAGGTGTCGGTGATGGCTGCGCCGCAGCAGAGGATGTGGCCGGAGACAGTGGTTGGTGGTGGCTGGGATTGCAGTGGAGTGGTGGTCGGTGTGCCGGTTCATTCCTCGTATCGGACGGTTCAAGTTTGAAATTTCAAATTTGAATTGACCGGGGAATGTATGTGGACCGTTTTATTATTTAAAAAAAAAAGGAAAAAATTATTGTATATATACATTTATATTCATGATAATCAATGAGACAATAAAAAAGAAACATATTCTGCAGTTTTATTTTATATTGTTTTCTTATCGTGTTTCTTATTAGTATGGAAGATTAGAATTTATATAAAAATGTAAATCTAATTATTAAAATGCAATATTAAATATAAAAAATCGCCAACATTTATATAAAAATATAAAATAAATAATTTTTAATTAATTTCCCTTTTTTTATTTTCTTTCTTCTCCATTATTTCTTAATTTTCTCTTTCTAAGAAAAAGGAAAAAAATCAAATAACAAATCTAATTATAAATTCTTAAAAATATAAAATAATAATTTTTAATTATTTCCTTTGATTTCTTTTCTTTCTTCTCCATTGTTTCCTGATTTTCTCTTTCTCAAAAAAGGAAAATAAAATCAAAATAAAAAATTCAATTCTATTTTGCATGTACACTTTCAAACGAAAGTTCCCCTCAAAGAACACTATTAATAGGATCACTTATAAAAAGAAATTTGCTTAAAATGTTTTAGAGAATTTTAATCAAGAATATAACTTGTTAAAACTTATTTATCCTTTATAGTTGATTGAGGTTTAAAATAATAGGCACGTAGACCCAGAAACACGAAGCCCCAGTCTCGGAACAATAGGAGATTAGTAGACGGACCAATCTGATAAATTCATTGGCAATGATATCTTGAAGCAGTGAAAGCGAGAGCCCAGATTTACTGTGAGAAAGTGACAATATCTATTGGCCCAAAGGGCCCGTAATTGAGGAAAATCTATAACCACACAGTATAAATATCCGCAATTAGGAAGTAAGATGTCCCAATTATTCTTTAAATCAGTATCCTTATTAATCGGTTAACGATAAGGAAGAAAATCAATTCTGCAATGGGAGAAATATCGTATCATCCCGATTAGGAAAGTTATCGTGATAAATCGATTATAAATGTAGTCTTTCATCGGTGAAAGGTATGCACAAAAATTCATTCCTTAAGTAGTTGATCTTCTCTTACATCAGAAAGAATTGACTTAGGCATTGGAGAGGCAGGCGATCACTTGATCCTTTTGTTTCTTATTTAGCCAGGCAGACATCGAGTCGCGGACCGGCGTGATTCAGTAAGCTCGACCTTTAGTTTTGGTTGAGTAAGCATCATCGGTTTGGCGTGGTTGTGGGAGCAGCCGGTTCCTTCTACAAATGGCGGCCTCTCGGTGACTTGTGGTATCGACTGGAACCTGGCGAGAGTCACGCCAATCCCGAGGATGCAAGACCAACAAGCGACATAGATAGCCGACCTCCGGGTACTGCAGAAACCATACAAGCGATACCAGAGATGGAGACACTCAGGTCTCGTGGCCAGCGTTCTTGAGAGTTGGAAGCGACTCGTCGGGCGAATGCAACTTTACGGGGAGTCGACGGGCGAGAGGCGTAGCACCATTCAGGAAACGACAACACCTCGACCCTCAAGAAAATGATAGAGCGGGAGAAACCAACTGAGCTAGGGAGCGTGGTCCCTTCATTCCCCCTGGAGGAGAGGATCGTAATGAAGGAATGCCTAATGGGAATGACAGAGACAATGAGCCAACTCCTTATCGGCAGGGCATGGGGAAGCAATCATGGGAGCAAAGGTTCAGGGACATCCAGCAAGAGCTCAGTCATATGAAGGAAGTGGTAAAGTAGAGCTCTAGTCTACATGGGCCTTGCAGTGCGATAAAGCGAATCCCATTCACAATAGGAGTGCTACCTTCCCTCTTCGGCCAAAGTTCGAATCACCGCGGTCGAAATGTTCGACGGAATGAAAGACCCCATAAATCACCTCCAATCTGTATAAGAACGGATGGGCTGCGTGGATATCAAGACCACAGTCACGATCGCGAGCCTTCAGCATCACGCTAAAAGCTAGCGCTTATTGGCTGGTTTAACAAACTTCCGCCATCTTGATCATCATTCCTGAGCTCTCCATCGCACATTCATCTCCACTTCATCCATTTGGGACGGTATAGGAAGCGAGTTATCGCCCGACCATAAAGCGAGGCTTCGCGGGAGAGTTTGAAGTCATATGTCGAGATTTAACGAAGTCATTAAAGGTAGATATTCAGACGAAGTTAAATCATCCTCACTCATCGCATTTAGGGTGCGGTCGAAAGACTTGATGTTCTTTATCTCAAAGAACCCTCGACGAGCATGGCCAGGGTGCTCGCCCAACAGTATATCGGCGAAGAAGCCGCGCATCTAGCGAAGGAGCTCTTCTACTTCCGAAAGGAGAAGAAGCGGCTGACAAAGCGGGAATAAAGCCACAGGAGGCGAGGAGACAGGGACGGATCAGCGAAGGGCGAGAGAAAACAGAGAGCGATCCCAGAGGTGAGGAGTGCGTCGAGGAGACCACCTGGACACCTCGGCCGCATTTGCGGCGTGGTATTCACCTCGGCAATTCACCCCCCTGACAACCTCAGTGTCACAGGTCCTACGAGAAGTGCAACATGAAAAATTTCTAAGATGGCCGTCTCAGATGAGAGTCGAGACCGGTAAAAGAAACGATACGAAATCTTTGTGATTTGGGGATGTGGACAGAACAAATGTACATCCACATTTGAGGAAGAAAGAGGAAAGAAATTGAGTACCTGATCCGACGGAGTATCTTTGCTTGAGGTCGAAGGTCGTGACTAAAAATAACCACCACCACAAACCCAACCCTGTACCAACACCAACTTCCCTCGGGAGAGATCCAGTGGATTCCGAGGATTTAAGGGGGCGGAATCCACTCAACGCTGTGAAGGCCCATCCGTAGCATCGATCACGGGAGACATTAGAAATAAAGCCGATCCAAACTCCCCTACCGACACTACTATAACTTTTCGGACTGACATGGAAGGTCAGCTTCTCAAGATCTTCATGACGATCCACTCAGTGATAAGTGCAGAGTCGTCGTGAGCCAATAAACAACTACTGTGGTCCTTGTTGACAATGGAAGCTTGACCGACATCATCTTCGCATCAGCTTTCAACAAACGGGTATCGAAGGAGAAGCCAGTCCGCCAACGCCTTACCTACATGGATTCTCTGGAGAAAGAGTGCTAACTCTAGGTCGATATAACTAGTACTCACTTCGAGACCCCCACGCCAGTTATAATAAGTAGCATTTCATGTTAGATGCCCCATCGCCCATAACATGTTCATCGGGCAGCCCCTCTCTCACTATATGGCCATCCCTCCGCCTATCACATGGTTATCAAGTTCACAACTGCAAATGGAGTAGGAATGGTTCGAGGAAACCAGCGTGAGCCATGAGCAAGCACTACATCAATGAAACAAAAACTGTCGATTAACATCTATGGACGAGCCCGACATGCTTAGATGAGATATAGCACCCAATTCGCGCCTCGTAAGAACTAGAGCTCAGATACTTGATCAATTTCAAATTCTTAACACACGCCTACATTGATCTTAAGCCGGCTAAAGACGCTGTAAGCCTTCTCATCTACTTTTTAAAGGTAACATGGAGGTGTTCGTCCCGAAGCAGAAGACAGGAATGCACTCGTCAGAGTCACCTACAGTCGAACGCTTACCGTCCCTTCCGCTTCTGGCCAAGAAAAAGGAAGGAGTTTCCCTGCTTAGAAAGGTAGAAGGCGATTAATGAAGAGATCGACAAGCTCCTCCAAGCAGATGCAATAAGGGAGGTAGAATATCCTGAGTGGTTGGCCAACGTTGTTCTCGTCGAAAAAGAAAACGGCAAATGGAGACTTTGCATCGATTTCACATATATCAACAGGGCCAACCCAAAAGATAGCTTTCCTATACCTCAGATTGACCTCATAGTGGACGCCAAAGCCGATCATGACCCCAGCTTCATGGACGCTTTCTCTAGCTATAACTAGATTAGTATGGATCTCAACGACCAAGAGAAGACCTCATTCATTACGGGGCAAGGAACCTACTGCTATCGGGTAATGCCCTTCGGACTGAAGAATGCAGGAGCCACCTATCAAAGGTTGGTAAATAGGATGTTCCAGAAGTAAATTGGAGCATCTATGGAGGTATATATAGACGACATGTTGGTAAAATCAGTTAAGGCCGAGCTCCACAAAACCCACCTAGCCAAGGCGTTCCAGGTCCTGAAAAGCTACAATATGAAGTTAAACCCAGCCAAATGTGCCTTCGAAGTCTCCACCGAAAAGTTCTTGGGTTTTATAGTCAACAATTGAGGAATAGAAGCAAACCCAAACAAGATAAAGGCTGTGCTCGACATGCTGCCACCTTCAAACACAAGGAAATCCAACGCCCGACAGCAACAGTCGCACTGAGCCGCCCGTGTCCAAGGTCAGCTGGACAAATGTCGGCCTTCTTCGTGTTCGAAAAAGGCCTTCCAATGGGATGCACAGTACAAGGAGGCATTCACGCGCCTCAAACCTACCCGAGCTCTCCCTGCTCTAGTGCCCTTCCCGGGGAGAACTTCTCACCTCTAATTCCGCCGTCGCACTTCTCAACTAGTGCCGCCTGGTCAGATGATAGTTAGTGCAATAACCAAGATAATTACCGCAAACGAGCTTTGAGAGGAGCATAGGGAAGATATCCAAAGATGGAGAAGCTTTGATCCTAGCGTTGGTAACTACATCTTAAAGCCCGACCTTACTCTAAGCCTCATACCATCAGTTCCCAATCAATATCCGATGAAGCAAACACATAAAACCAAAACCTTGGGTGACCTGGAAGTGGGCCATAGGAGCCGAAAGACTGACATCGATACAAACCAAGGGCCGCAATAAAAGGGCGTATATCGCGTATTTCATCATGGAATTCACCCCAACAGAGCCTGCCGAGGCTACCCAACTGACGCCCGACCTCCCCATTTGGAGGTCACGCGGGACGGGCCGCTAATGCCCAAGGAAGCGCAAGCCATCCCGACCTCAAGACGGGATAGATGTGAATATGCCTCGTATTCGCTTCTAAGCCTCCAATAACGAGTCAATATGAGGTCACATAGCCGGGCTTAACTCGCCCACTCCATGGAAGCCGATCAATCGAAGCGAGCAAAGGACCCAATTGGTAGTAAAACAGATAGAAGGTTCCTACGAAGCTAGAGGCGAGAAGATGATCTTGTACCTCAAGAAGGTGCGAGAGTTGCTTAAAAAGTTAATGCAAGTTTAGGTCAAACATGTACCAAGAGCAGAGAATTCTCGAACTGATGCCTCGGGGCAAAAACCGGCAACAGCCCCACAGAAGACTCCGGCGCACCGACACCGCGATAACCCAGAACCCTGTAAACATCGACAACGAAGAAGTCTCCCCTGTGATGTCCGAGCCAAGTTGGATGGACCCCATATGAGATTACTTAGTAGAAGGAACATTACCAAGCGACCCAAAGGAGGCATCCAAGCTCAGAGCAAGGTCGGCAAGATTCACCATTCATCGGGGGACCCTTTATAAACGAGCTTCTACGCCATTCTATGCGTAAGGAAGGAAGAAGCAAATTACATTTAGGAGGCATACCAAGGCGCCCTGCGGGCAACCACATCGAGCTCGGACCTTAGCAAGAAAACCTCGAGGCGTGGGTATTAAGGGTCTACAATGCTCAAAGACGCAATGTAATCTGGCCAGAAATGCAAAGTTTGTCGTGAGCATGCCAAGATCTCCTTTCATCTCCCATCCGAGCCACGACGTGAATCACAAGCCTCCCCGGCCTCTAGCAATGTGGGGGCTAGATATTGGGATTTCTACCCATTGGAAGCGGGTTAATGCAAGTTTATCATCAGCGGAAGGACTACTTTACCGAGCGTCGAGGTCGAAAACCCTAGCAACAATCACAGAACATAAGGTACGTAACTTCGTCTGGCGTTCTATAATATGCAGGTTCGAGATCCCGAGGTCCCTGGTATATGACAATGGGAAACAGTTCGACAATCCTAAGTTCGAGGATTTCTGCGCCGAACTCGGAATCAAGAACTACTACTCATCCCCAGCTCATCCACAGTCTAATGGGCAAGCAGAAGTCACTATAAGGACTCTTAAGGCAGCGCTAAAGACTAAATTAGAAGATCTAAAGGGAAAATGGGTAGAATACCTCCTCATGGTGTTATGGGCACACAAAACTACGTGCAAGTCAGCAACTCAAGAGACCCCATTCGTTCTGGCCTTTGGCACTAAAGCAGTAGCTCCTGTCGAGGTCGGATTAAAGTCTCCAAGGATTGAATTCACAAGTGCCGAACTCAACGAAGAGGTTCTTCGCCTAAACCTAAACCTCCTAGAAGAAAAGCGTGAGCAGGTCCTAATGCGTGTTAAGGACTATCATAGAAAGACAACAAGATACTATGACCGAAGGGTCAGACCCAGGAGTTACAAGACGACGACCTGGTTCTAAAAAAACTTCTGCAAGCAAGGAAAGACCCCACACAGGGGAAGCTGGGACCCAATTAGGAAGGGCCCTATATCATATCCCACGTAGTCCGACCTGGCAACTACGAACTCTGAACATAAGAAGGAAATACCCTGCCCCACTCATGTAACCCTGAGCACCTCAAACGATTCTACCAACAAGACCTCAGAATGTAGTCTTTAATAATGTATCCAAAGTTTTGATTTCAAATAACAGTGCTCTATGTTCATTTTTAGGTTGCATAATATTATTGTGGGTCAAAAAGTAAGTCATAATGATAAAGCAAGGAGCTCGGCTCGGAAGGGCCTGGAAAATTACGCATCTCAGAGGGCAAAAACGCATGTTTTACAAAGGACTATTCTTTATTTCTAAGGAGTTACAGTTAATACAAAGAATTACAATCAGCAAAGCCGTTCTCTACATCTCAGAAAATTACAATCAGCAAAGCCTTTCTCCCCCGTTCTCTACATCGCAGAAGGTTACGATCGGCCAACCCCAGTCAAGGAAAACCAAAAGAAAGGGAAAGACAAAAGAAAGGAGAAAGAGAAAAGGGATAATGGAGGAGGGCGACTTAAAACATTCCCTTGGAAAGTGCACCGCCCTCCGAATACGCTCCTGCCCAGTTCCATCAATGGAAGGTGGACTAGGAACAAATACAACTCCCACAAGGAGGAACTAGGAAAACACAATTTTACAAACGGCAAACGCCGAACCAACGCGCTCGCGATCACTAGACAAACTCCGTGCAGCGACGATCAAACCCTGAAGCTTCGTCATGTATGAACTCCAACCCTGTCCAAAGAGGTAGAAGGTTGGGGACGGAGTATGACACAGACCTTCGAAGAAAGTCCATCATTTATAAAGAAACCTGGAACGCTTGGGAAACCACACAGTATGTTCCAATTCTCCATAGATTTGCATTAAAACCGCTCGCGCTTTCCCAAGTGAATGAAGACGAAGGAGCCAAAGAGCCATGTAACTCAGTTTTAAAGAGAGCCATGTAGCTTAGTTTCGAAGGAGCCATGTAGTCACAAGATTAATGTGGGTCGCTGGTTCAGCTTAAGAACCTAATGTTCGAAGGCCAAAAGTAAATTTCATTTTGTAGAGCTTAATTGCTCAAAAAGGCAGAATATCCCAAAAGGCCAAAGTAGCCCATTTTGAAGATCTCAACAACCCAAAAAGGCAGAATAGCCTAGGAGCCAAAAAGCTCAATTTTGGGAGCTCAGCAGCTCAAAAAGGCAGAATAGTCTAGAAGATCAAAGTGGCTCATTTTGAAGAGCTCAACAGCCTAAAAAGGCAGAACAGTACAGGAGCCAAAAAGCTCAATTTTTGGAGCTCAACATCTTAGAAGGCAGAGTAGCCCAGAGCCCCAGCAGCTTAGTTTGCAGAGCTTAACCGCTAAAAGGCAGACAGCCTTAAGGCCAAAGTGGCCCATTTTGAAGTGCTCACCAAATTTCAAAAGGCAGTAATGTTCCCCAAGAGCCAAAAAGCCATTGAGCTCGCCAGCCTCGTGGCGTATAGCCTAAGATCCCCAAAGCAGCTTCGCCTTACGAGCTTTAACCGGCCGAAAAGGCACAACCTTTGTTCCAAAGCTCAATTCTTTGAGCTCAATGTACCTTAGAAGGCAGAGTAGCCTAGAGCCCCAACAACTCGCCAGAGCTTAACAAGCCAAAAGGCACAGCCCGTAAGGCCAAAGTGGCCCATTCAAGAGCTCAATAGCCTAAAAAGGCATTGTGCCTGTGAGCCCTAGGCAGCTCGCTTTGCAGAGCTTAACCGAGCCAAAAGGCGGAATAGCCTGTAAGTGCCAAAGTGGCCCATTTTGAAGAGCTTAATGTACCCCAAAAAGGGTGAATGTACCCCAGCCAAAGCTCAATTTTGGAGCTCAAGAAATTAAAAGGCCAAAGTGGCCCATTTTAAAGAGCTCAACAGCCCAAAAAGATAGAACAACCAAGGAGCCAAAAAGCTCAATTTTTTTTGAGCTCAACAAATTACAAGCAGAGAGCCCAAGAGCCCCAACAATTTCTTTGCGTGAAAGTATAACCGTCGTGGCAGACAGTTCGTGAAGGCCAAAGTGGCCAATTTTGAAGAGCTCAACATCCCAAAAAGGCAGAACAGCCTAAGAGCAAAAAAACTCAATTTTTGGAGCTCAACTGCTCAGAAGGCGCCCATTTTGAAGAGCTCAACAACCCCAAAAAGCAGCACAGCTCAGAGACCAAGAAATTTCGCTTCAGCTTAATCGCTTCAAAAAGCATACAAATTTCGTGAGCTAGACAACTCGGGCTGGGGCTTAACACCAGGAGTAGTCCAGACTCAAGCAGCTCAATTTGGCAAAACCCCATAGCGCAGAATTGACAGGAGCCACGCAGCTCAGAAACTGGTCACACCACCACTCAACTACTTACAAAAAACGAATAACCTCGGAGGCCCCACGGTATTAACCAAAATAAAAAGAACGATAAAATTAAAAATCTTTGCATATCAACAAAAAGTCAATGTCCGAAGCAATACAAAAATCCCAGGCTCAGTGCTAGAAAATAACGAGGTTAAAATAAAAAGCCTAAGCGCCCGAGGCCAGGCCCCGACTTACGTGGGGGGCCAGGGGGTCGGCGAGTCCCAACCCAAAAGGTAGGAGAGTTGGCCCCAGGAACCCGAAGATCATCGAGCTGGGATCACGTGCTAGAGGCCTTAGAAAGCACCTCGGCGTCCGCGTCAGCCTCAAAAACAGATTCTTCCGCCCCTCACCGTAAAGCCGGAAATCAACTCTGCCTGGGAAAGCCCTAAGCCCCAGGCCGGAATAAGAAGCCACTGAGGCCCATCATCAAGTGTAGGCCCCATCCCTGAGCTCTGCTATCACTCCGTCCCTCTGGCTAACCAAAGCCTTCTGCCTCTTAATGTCCCCTTAAAGCTTGCCGAGCTCCTCCGTTAAGCGCTCCACGGAGCTTCCAGCCTCCAAAGCCTCTTGGAAAACCCGGTCCAATGTCGTCACTTTGACGCGCACGTCACCCTCGACAAATTTCACTTCTCTCCTGCCAACCGCAGCTCGTCCTTCTGACCTCGTTTCCAGCCTTCTTTCTTTTCATCCCGACCGCGCCCTCGCCATCGGGCATGCTTCAGCCCACTTGTGCTTCACAAGCCTCTCGCTGCCTTTTATCTAAGCTCTGAGGTCGGCCTTCTCGAAGGTCAGGGAGGCTACAGGGAGGAAACCTTAGCCTTATAAAACTTCATCGCCCTAGCGAAGCCCTCAGTAACGTTGGCCCTCCTTACTAGGCTCTTCACGTAAGTAGCCACCTACCAAAGAACAAGAAAGAATAAATTAACAACAAGAAACAATAAGGAAATGGACCAGTGAAGGCGCTGACATACGTGCCGGCCCCTCAAGCAAAAGAGCCGTGGTCCTCACCGTACAGGTGTCCACCTTCTTGAGGTCGAATTCGGTACGGGATGGAGAAACATCCCAAATAAATGAAGCTCCATGAGAAAGTAGAGAGTCCCATCCCCACAAGACACCGTGCCGACCCTTCCCACATCATCCGGCATTGAGCGGGGGCCTCGACACCCTACGTACGAGGACCTGCACCGAACAAAGAACCTCTAGTGGGCCCACCGCCTCCCTAAAGAACCCAAATTCCGATAGTAGACAAGGGCTAAGAAGAGACCCCACCTTTAAGGTTCACTCGAGCAAGGCAGTAACCCTAGGGAAGCCCGAAGTCTTCCGCTTTACGCCTCTCTCTGCCAAGACCTCCACGCGGCTCGGGTTCTCCCTAAGTGGGCTTCGCGATAAGAGGCTCCAAAGCAGAAGACGAAGAAGACTTTGAGACAGGGGGTAGAGAAGGCTTCATGACGAAAGGAGAAGAAGGCCTCAGAACAGGAAGTCGTGCAGGCTTCGCACCAGACGGCCATGGGAATATCCAACCTAATGAGCTCGGAGTACGCCCGTGGGTGGCACTTAACCAACCTCTGCTTCACCTCTTAATCCTTAGGGCTAAGACCATGTCAGGCACACTCCGAAACCATACAATCAAACCGCAGTTAGAGACACCCAAGGACTTCAAAATTGTAATTCGACGAGCAAGGAGAACTCACGAGGTTCTCGTGGTGGTCCAAGAGGTCTGAACGCTAAGTGTGTCTTCTCGATCAACGGGATTATATTCCCAATTGCGGCCACTAACAAAAAAGCAGCGCTCTCTTTCCAAGATTTATGAGAAGTCGCAGTGTAAGAAATAAATTAGCCTAGCATCGACCGCTGTAAATGTATAAGAAACCTTCACGGACTCTTTACACCGAAAAGGTCCAAAGAATAGAGCCAGCTAGGAACCCCCAGGCCTTTATCCCTAAAAACAACAAGGAGGCCAACCAAGACGCCCTAGAAGTTGAGGGAAAGCTGGGCTGGGCATACGTTGAAGTGCTGAAGGATGCACTTAAAGAAAGGGTGCAAGGGGAAGCGGAGACCATTCTTAAAGGTCGCCTCAAAAAAGCAAACCATCTTAGGAACATGGACGATGTAAGAGGTGAGAAAGTCTGGGCGCCAAACATGGATACCAAGAATTCAACCCAAGGTCCACCAATTCCTACAAAACCATAAAATTATGATGATTCCATATTTAATTTTACACCAATTGGCTTTACCTCATAACTAAAATTCTAGGGTTAATGGATTTCTCCACAAACCCTAGACCAAAGGAGCACTAATTCCATAATAAACCTTAGGAATCCAAATACCCATGATTACAAAAATGAAAACATACCTTGGCTCGGCATTTTTCTCCCACTTCTTCTTCCTTCTTCCTCCTCTTCTTCTTTGCCTTCTCCTTCTCCTACGGGTTTACTCCTAGTGAATTTTGAGACCAAAATATGAAATTTGTTTGTCTCCCTCTCTTCTACATTGATAACTTTGCCCCTTTACTACCATTAAGTCCCTAACACTTTAATATTGCACTTTAACTTTGTTTCATTACATGGTCACATCTCTACTTTGATTTTGGACTTTCATATCTATGACAATTACAATTTAGTCCTCAAACACTTTGATATTAAAATCAACTTATTTACTTCATTTTTATACTTATCTTCTCAAATTATGCCCTTTATATCCTTTTTTTTTGAATTTACCACTTTACTCCCGATACTAAGACTTCAATTCCGGGGTTCCATAATTATGATTTACACCTTCCAAAATACTCACTGGGGCAGGACACTTGGTGCCTGGTATGTCCTTGCCAATTAAATGTAATCAGACACCTATCTCGATCTGACGCTACAAAACTCCTTAGGACATTTCTGCCCGAAATGAACAAACTAAACCCAAAAGAAAGAATAAAATGTCTTCTATCTGGTAAGACTCAGGTACTGACGCGATCTCAGCCTCCGTCTCAAGTAGCCTCATCGCATGACTCCTCCACAATACCTCAATGGTGAATGGTTGTTAACTTGCCTCCTCGACGGTCGAGGATCTCAGACCAGTTCCTCTTCAGATGTCAGTTCTCAGATTTCCACCGTTGCTCACAATACATGTGAAGTATCCAGATGTACCATGAGTACAGAAACATGAAAACATCGTGAATGTGGGATCGAGGTTGATGGCAACTCTAATCGATATGCCACCTCCCTCAATCCTCCTAAACAACTCGTATGGTCCAATATATCGTGGACTCAGCCTTCCATCGCTTTCCCAAATCTTAGTACGCCCTTCCATGGGGAAATCCTCAAAAATACCATATCCCTTACCTCGAACTCTAGGTCCCTACGACGATTATTCGCATAACTTTTCTGTCGGTCTTGTGCAATTTTTAGTCTATATTTTATAACTTTGATCTTATCACAAGTCACTTGGACAATTTTCGGACCTACTAATTTCCTTTCGCCTAGCTAGTCCCAACAGATTGGAGTTCGACATTTCCGTCCATAAAGAGCATCATAAGGGGCCATACCAATACTGGCCTGATAACTGTTATTGTATGTAAACTCCATCAGGGGTAGATGGGTGTCCCAGCTCCCTCTAAACTTCATAACACATGCCCTAAGCATATCTTCTAAAGTCTGTATAGTCCTCTCGATCACATCCGTCTCGTGGATGAAAAAGCCGCATCAAATGTAGTCTAGTGCCAAGGGGCATTCAGAACCAGGGCCAAAACCGAGGTAAACCTCGATCTTGTCCGAAACAAATGGAAACCGCGCACCATGGGTCCGATGATCCTCTAACGTATAATTCGGGGCCAACTTATCCAAATGAATCAATATCCTCATAGGTAGGGAAATGGGCTGATTTCACACCGCCTACAATCACCCATATCGTATCATGGCCACTCCAAAGAACGTGGAAGTCCTACCACAAAATCCATAGTGATTCTCTCCCATTTCCATTGAGGGATCGGGAGTGACTGTAATAGTCCTGCAGGCTTCTGATGTTCGGCTTTTATCTTCTGACATGTGAGACATCTGGAGACGAACTCTACAATATCCCTCTTCATACCCTTCTACCAGTAGTGTTCCTTTAGGGTATGATACATCTTTGTGCTTCCTGGATGCATAGCATAAGTGGAGGAATGGGCTTCCTCCATAATCTCTCTCCTCAAATCACCTAAGACCGTACACACAACCTCTCAGTCCTACGACCACGGTAACATCCTCTCTCAATGACAAATCCCTGTTGTTTAGACTTACTTCACCTCTCAACTCACTATCTATGGATCCCGAATCTGAAGCCTTAATCCCTGCTCTTATCAATACAGACGTACATGAAATGTGGCTACCAAGACTTCCCGACCGCTGGGCCTACGCCTCACACCCAGTTTAATTTTAATTTAAGTGAGTCGATAAGATGCACGACCTCAAGTGCGACATATGGAACCCATGGGTTTCCTACTAAGAGCATCCTCAAGTACCACGCTCGCCTTTCCGTGATGATATTCAATGGTACATTCATAATCCTTGATCACCAATCCATCTCCCTCCTGGCTCCCATGTTCGGGCCTTCTCGTAAAATGTGATACGGCAAGCTCTTATGATCCGTAAAAATCCTACAAGGTACTCCTATATAAGTAATGCCTCCATATCCGCAAGGAAAATACTACTTCTGGCCGCTTAGCTCAAGGTCGTAGGTGTAGATAATCGTTTCATGCTTCTTCAATCGCTTCAGAAGAATATGCAATCACCTTGTCATTCTCGTGACACACAACCTAGGCCCCGCTCTGGGAGGCACTCACAATACACCGCAGCCATCCCGCCCCGAAGGAAGTGTAAGTGACTGAGTTGAGGTCAATCTCCTTCGCCCATCGAAACTCGTCGACAAGCCTCCGACCGTAAAACTGGCTCCTCTTCCTTGTCAACTAGTCAAAGGTGCGGCCATCTTCGAAAAATCCCTCAACTAACTTATTTCAGAATATCGCCGCCAAACCCGTGAAAACCCCTTTATCTCTCGTAACACTCATAGGAGGTTTCCAATCCAAGATAGCCACCTTCTCGCTTGACCACCGAGACCCCCTCCGGCAGTAAACCATGTCCCAAAAAGGCGACACTATCGAGCCAAAACCGACACCTCATCGAAGTTTCAGTATATAATCGATGTTCCCGCAATGCTCGCAGAACTATCCCGCGCTCTACATGTTCTTCACTGCCCGAATAGATCAATATATCGCTAATAAACACGATAACAAACTCGACCGGCGGCGCTCCAAAAATCCGCTCATGATCCATAAAGCGGCCGCATTCGTAAGTCCAAACCGGCATGACTAGAAACTCAAATGCCCCGTACCGTGTCCCTCACTTCTTCGCCTTGGAAACACCCCTTACATCATGAACTCAACCGATGATAGCCTCGACCTCAAATCAATCTTGAGAATACCTTAGCTCCCCCGTAATCGATCAAAGAGATCATCAATCCTGAAGTGATACTGATTACGTATTGTTACCTTATTAAACTCTCTGTAATCAATACATAATCGCATGCTTCCGTCCTTTTTCTTCACAAATAAAACCGGTGCTCCCTAAGGAGACGTGCTCGGTCTGACGAACCCCTTGTTGACCATTTCTTCCATCTGCACCTTAAGTTCTTTCAATCTTTAGCGGCTCATCCCGCAGGAGCTCTCGAACTCCAAGTATGTCCTGTGGGCTAACTCGACCGAAAAATCAATCTTCTATCCGGGTAATCCCGGAAGATCATCCGGAAACACATCCGGAAATTCTCCGACCACTTGAATGTCTTCCAATTCTCACACATCATCCTCTCTCACCTCAACTACATAGGCTAGATAACACCTTGGATATGACTTTCGTGAGCATCTTCCCACCATCATTACGTACATCATACTGAGGATTAACATCTTCCTTACTCCCATACAAAGAGTAATCTCCGGTTCCCGCCATGTAACTTAACTTCTTTCCGAAGCAATCCATGGTGGCGTGATGTCAGACAACCAACCAACCCTTAAGATCACATCAGTCCCGGATGTCCAACAATACCAAATCTCGGCCCTAAACTCATGGCTCGAATAATCACTCTACAACCCATGTATACTCGACATGCTATGAATCAGAGGGAAGGAGATCACCACACACACCATGGGTTGTATCTTCTATGTTATGGTGAATAATTGCTTAAAACAAATCAGTGAGTAAAGACCCGATCTATCAAGACATAAGCATCCCTATCAAAAACTTGGATGCGACTAAGTGACCTCGTGCAAGATTCGTTTCTTACCGGGTGACTCGCAAACACTTAGCCTATGTCCGAGGTCGCCCCATCTCGTCCTTCGGATGGTCGACTTCACTCCGGTCCTCCAGTCTAGTAAATGTAGGCCTCGCTCGAGCCCTCTCGACTTGACTCAATTCTACTACATCGAATCGCTCTCGCCCTGCCTGGTCTCACTTATCCATCGCCAAACTATTCAGGGGCAATTTATGGCGGCGTTCACTGCTTCGCACTTAAAGCATTCGTTCGTGCCTCCAACCGCACTACCACTGGCTCTTCCCACACCGAGCACACTCTCGGCTTGGACTCTTTGAGCTACTCTCGCTGCGGGCCTCACCAACCCCGGCTAGATCGCCCCGACCGGGCCTGGCCGCCACCTGGCCCACCGTGCGGTTCTTCCTCCCTCTTGGACAACTTATCAATCCCTCAACCCACGCCGACCCACTCCGCTTTCTCGTTCTGGATCATTTAGCTTCGATTTCAACCCCATGCTCCTCTCAACCTAATCGGCGAATTTACTACCCGGCCGACCGTGTGGGCTGCCGACGCCATCGTGGTCCTAATCGCTGGACTAAGACCTACAACAAACCTCTTGGTCTTCAAACTTCATCATCCCCCGATAAATGGAACATGTCTGACGAGCCTAAAACCTCGCTCATAATCCGTCACTGGAGTATCCCCGCTCCACCCAGTTAACTCCTCAAATTTCTTCTCGTGATCTCTCAGAATCGGGCCGAACAAACTTATCTATAAACTCTTCCGAACTATTCCCAGACACTCCTCTAGGCATCTCCTTCCCGAATCGCCTCCACCACTTAACGCTTCCGTCCCGTAGGAGAAAAGCGTAAAAGTGATCATCTCGCCTCATCTCAGATCAGATCACCCGGCAGACCCGCTCATTTCTAACCATGACTAAGCCTTTTTTCGGTCTCCTAATCCATCATAGTCCCGTGCTCCCTAGCTGCCTCTATAGAAGCCATCGGCTCTTGGGCCGTCGTAATGCAAAGCATAAAAGCCTGCTTCATCCGCCGGAAGGTATTCGTCTCCACGACCTCGGGAGGCTGGCGGCTCGCCCGTAGTGGCCCAAGGCATAGGGTCACCATACCGCGGGTGGGCGAACATGGCACTGCACTCATCAACATGTTCCCCGGTGGTGGTACCACGCCTCAGAGCTCTCCCGGTGCTGCAGCTCGATCGACATTTTCTCGTGAATTAAAAATTTTAATATGTCATAATGAATATATGATTTTAAATCACATAAATAATTTATGCAATTTTTAAAATAAAACATTAAACAATCATATGAAAATAAAATTTTCAAATCTTTATAATACATTTTCAAAACCTCGCTCTTATACCATCGCCACATGATCCTCGACCCTGATTAACCCTTACGAACCCAGGGACCTCCCGCACTCCAACTGATATAGAAACTTTCCTCAAAACAATCAATTAAAATCCATGAGCGAACCCTTGGCAATCCTTAATATATATTTAGAAAATAATGCTGAAGTGAAGTGGTAAATTTTTTTCCTTTTTTTTTTTTCAAACACTTAGATTTTTTCTTAAAATCGCCAAAGTTTCCTTTGTTTGCCTGACTCTTCCCAAATTTACAAAAACCTCGCGAAAAACATTTAAAAAACATCACTTCTTAATCTTTCAATTCTCAACTTTCATTTTAGACTTCATTCACAACCCAATTACACACAACTCAACTGCCAAAATATATACACATATACATTTATTTACTTTAATCATCAAACATTCAAAACTTCTTCAATTCCATGGCACAAGCTTTTATAAAAAGGATTGGGCTTGAGCCGACTTAAGCCGATCGGTTTACATTCGCCTAATCGAGGATCAAAACCCACATAGTTCCTTTTCAAAATATATACATATATACATATATACATGACAAAATATTCAACATATACACACAATATGCAAAATATATATACAATGCAACTACATGCGTCGTCTTCTCGATGGCTCGACTCCATCATGCTAGGATGTCTACCGGCAAGACTGTCTTCGGTCTTGAAAATGTTTTTGAAACATATGGAAAAAGTGAGCCAAAGGAGCCTAAAGGAGTGCACATTTTCATTAAGATAACATTTTCGCATATATCAAAGTAATAAATACCCATACAATTAAAAATCCATTTTATGCCTTAACCTTCTTTCTCGATGGAACCTAAGGGGATAAACACATCGAACAATTCTCCGGTTAAATGGGACGGGTGAGGATAGTCCTAATCCATCATAACTAATTACATGGAAACTCACGCCGTGCATAGGGTTCCAGCTTATAGCACCTTATCACGTGTAAGGATATTACGCTAAAATCTATTTCTCCCGCTTAGTAACCTATAACTATTCCCTCTAAATCCTTACACGTTTAAGGTACTGCAGTCGATATCAATCATAATACTATATGGGGTTAAATCCACGCAAACATTTCTTCAAAATACTTTATAAATCCATTTAAATCCTTTACTTTATCATTAAAACACATACGCATTTCTTTACACATTTTAAACTTATAATGCCTTAACATATGCATACATATTTAATATACATATAACATTTACATTAAACTTTCATTTAACATTAAAAAATCTTTCACTTTTTAAAACTCAATTTTCAAAAATCAGTTTTACACTCACCCTTTTGTTTCCGAAACTTGAGCACAACTCCACTACTTTTCCGCCTTTGCTTTTAGCCTACACACTCAAACGAATACGACAACGTATTAATCGTCTACGCATAGCGTAAAATTAACGTACTTCACACACAAGTCACTTTAGGGTCACGTAACATTCATATAAAGCCAAATTAACAATTTACCCTTGAGCACTAAAAAGCCCCTAACAAAAAAAAAACTACTCATTTTGGCCAACCTTTTTCCAACAATACTCTATAGACTTTATGACCCAAAAATTATTCAAACGGTCTTCAAAAATTATGAAACTCTCCAGATCAGTCCTTTATATATATTAATGACATCTCTTTAAATTTTTTAAATTTAAAATTCCTTCTCTAAATCCTCAAACTACATAACACAAGTTACAACATGTTTGATGCCAATTTGGTTAACTCACTGAATCACCTACTGTTATCCTTGATTTTTGGGGTCTTAACTCCATAAATTGGAAATTGTTTCTTCACTCATTTGAATCTATGGTTATAAGGTTTCTTCTCCAATTGGAATCACCCAATTTGGATCACCAAAACTCAAGTTATTGTATTTTACATCTAGATGACTCAATTCTGCGTAATAGAATCTGCACATAGCTCCACTTTGACAAATTTTCTAGGCACTTTGGGTTTACAATTTGCATTCACTTCCTTCAGATAACTTATTCCCATATAAGTCTATTTTATTCAGAATTTTGAATCACTCAATTTGGATGAGTGAAACTCCACTTATGGCCAAAACATTCATAAACCATACCCAAACAGAGCACAATCAGTGAGCTACACCGAGCTCACCTTTTCAGTCCGTATTTGGGAGCCTTATAGCTACAATTTTCTTGGTCCCTCTCTATAAATATTTAGCCCTATGACTTATGGTTCTTACCAATTGAATCAATTCATTTGGATAATTATAACTTAATCTAGCCAAACAAAAACAGGGCTTTACAAAAATTTTGACAAAGATTCCCTTTAAAACCTAACATTCTCCTTTACAACTATTCCATAATACCTCAAAACCACATGAAATCTAACTCAAAAACAACTCTACAACACTTGAATTGCAGGATTTGGAAATTCATAAACCAACCCTAGGTGAAAACTAAGCACCCAACCCAAGGTCCATCACCTTACAAACCATAAAATTATGATGATTCCATGTTTAATTTTTTACACCAATTGCTTTACCTCATAACCTCAAAATTTAAGGTTAATGTGATTTCTCCAAAACCCTAGACCAAAGGAGCACTAATCTCCATACCAAACCTTAGGGAAATCCAAATGCCCATGATTACAAAATGAAAACATACCTTGGTTTGGTTTTTCCCACTTCTTCCTCTTCTTCTTTCATCCTCTCTTCTTCTTTGCTTCTTCTTCTTCTCCTACGGTTTGCCCTAGAAAATTTTTGAGACCAAAATATGAAATTTTGTTTGTCTCCCCTCTCTTCTATAATATTAACTTTGCCTTAATTACTATTAAGTCCCCAAGCACTTTAATATTGCACTTTTAACTTTTGTTTCTACTATTACGACTCCATCTCTCTACTTTGATTTGACTTTCATATCTATGGCAAGTAATTACAATTTAGTCCTTAAACAATTTGATATTGCAAATCAACTTATTTTATTTTCATTTTGGCATACTATCTTCTCAAATTATGCCATTTATATCTTTTTTTTTTTTTTTGAATTTACCACTTTACCCTGGCACTAGTACCACAATTCCGGGTTCCATAAATTATGATTTCATAATTCCTCTCTCCAAATACTTCATGCCAGCCGACACTTGGAGCTCGGTACGCCTACAATTAAATATACCACACCCATCTCTGGATCGGACGTTACGGGGGAGGTGGCACCATCTTGCTTAAAATAATAGCGCCAAGCAGCTCACAAACACAAAGCCCAAATGTCAGGCTCAAGAGGAGATTAAGGAGCATGCCCAATACAATGGCTCGGTCCTTAATGATATCCCCAAAATATAGGCCCAAAACGAGAGCCCAATTTACCCCTTCAGAATGCTGGCAATATAATCAGCCCAAAGGGCCCAAGTTAAAGGAAAGTACCCAACTTCCCTAATTAAATCTCCACCAAGTAAGATATTTTCTAATTATTGTTCATCAATTATTCCTTATTAATCGGTTAACGATAAGGAAAGAAAATCCCTCACCCAATGGGAGAAATATCCGTATCATCATCCAACTAGGAAAGTTATCATGATTATCCATTATAAATATTAGGTCACCCCATCGGTGAAAGGTACGCACAAAAATTCATTCCCTAAGCTGTTGATATTCTCTTCCATCGGAAAGAACTGACTTAGGCATCGGAGAGGCAACGGATGATCCTCGCCAATCATTTTTGTTTCTTATTTAGCCAGAGGAGCCCGACATCCAGAGTCAACCGACCGGCCCAGCAATTCCAACAAGCTCCAGCCCAATTTCTGTTGAGTAAGCATCATCAATAGTCATCTTGGCATCACTAAATTCGTTTTTTGTTGCACACAATTTGTACTTACAACGTCAAGTTATATGTTATACTAATATAGAAAGAATAATATCAATAAGTTCAAAAATCAAGAAATTTAAGTAGAAATTGACCAGCGTTGAAATATATTTATAGTAGTATGACATAATGTAATTCAGCCAAGTTATTTCCTATCAAATAAATTCGAAATACCTTAAGACGCTTGTTTAATAGTATAATATGATTGATCCTCAGAAAAACACAAGAAGTATAGTTCTCCTTAACAAAGGTTAGATATTAAACAAGAAAGAAGAAGATGAATAAGAGAGAGAAAACATTAGAGAGTTTGATACGATGTTTGGGACTTAATGCCTATATTAAAAAAAAAACCGACTAACACACGTAAAAGCCTATTGGGACTTAGGTGAAACATAAGGCACTTGCTAAGTGAAAACTCAATGGGCATTTTCTGAATACCATACCAGGATTTGATTATCATCTTTCTCAAAATTCTGTTGCTTCATACTTTGAGTTTATGGGTTCAAAAATACTGTTAATATAAAAATAAATTTTAAAATCCATTTATACAACTTCTTAGAAGAAAGATCCATAATAGACTCTCCAAAAAAAAAAAAAAAAAAAAAAAAAAATTGAAAGACCTAAACATTCTCAAAATCAAGACCTATGTATCCAATCATATATATATATATATATATATATATATATATATATATATATATATATATATATATATTTGTCCATTACTTTATAATGTGCTGCTATAGTTAAGCAAATCTCATATTTATATAATGTCATAAACTTTATCTCATATTGATATAAGATGTGACAAATACTCATACATGCAGACATGATATCCTCTTTGTTTCTTAAAGGATTACATAGCCAAATGAACAAAGTCCTCCAAGAACAAGGGTCGATGTTTGTCACATCCTATATGAAATAAAGGGTTTTAGAGTTATCATGGTCCAGGTTCAAAATATGCGAGCATCTACATGTTTGGTTATATCATTTATGAAATGGATATTTTAATAACATTTATTTGAGTGATAACAATGAAAAAAACAACGAGAAGGCAAAGTGGAGAAATGGTTGTCAAACATATTAGGGATAAGATACACAAATGCCCTTGATGTTTGATTATATATCTAACTTGATCCTTAAAATTTTTTTTTAGGTCAAATGTTGCTCTTAAGTCTTAACGTTTATTCTAACTCAAATATGTCCACATATCATCAATAGAGTGAACATATGGACAAACAGGCTTCTAACACATTGACGTGTCACCCACACGTGGCATAATTTGTTGACGTTTCACACCATTGATGGATGACACGTTAGTAACGTTAAACGCCCGTTTACTCCATATGTTCACTCTGTTGATGATAGGAACATAATTAAGTTACGGAACAAACATTATGGCAACATTGAACCCAAAAAAAAGTTTTAAGGACCAAGTTGGATATATGACCAAACATCAAAGGCATTTGTGTACCTTATCCGAACATACCTAGTGTCGCTATAGATGGCCAAGGTTCAACTCCGCTAAGAGAAGATGAGGATTGTTTCACACCAAATTTATGATAGATTAGTGATGAGTGCATAAAACACTCATATTATACCCGCGTCCGCTTTATGTTTTTAGTTGATTTTACATTTAAATAAGCGCATTGTAGCCTAAGATCTTATTTCTAGAGTTTTTTGTGAATTGCAGGTCAAGAGGGTGGTTTTTGGAAATTTGGAGTTGAATAGAAGAAGCAGGAGAAACACTGGCAGCAACGTCGCGACGTCACAACATCAAGATGCCTGGTCAACAGAGAAAAGTCAACAAGTGACCCAACGTCGCGACGTCACCGCAATTTATGCCTCATAATCATAAAAAGCGAGTGAGACCTAATTTCGAGGCATCGAAGAACGTGTGGACTGGAACGCGAAAAGCAGAGCAGCAACGACTCGGATCATTGGAGAAGACACTTTCTTTTTGTATTTCTTCTTTGATAAACTGCTGATGATTTATAAATTGATTTCAGTGTATATTCAATTCCAAATATGTTCTAGGGATTTCTATCTAGGGTTTTGTTGAACCCCACACAATTGAATGGATTAAAGGTTTAAACATATATTATTCGCTTTATTTATGATTCGTGATCGATCGCTCCTCATATCTCGTGATTTAAATGGATATGGTGAACAGTTCCGCCAACATTGGCATGGTCCGGTTGGGTATCTAAGATCACGAGATAAGTGACTCCTGTGGGATCTCGATTGAATAATTTAAGCAATCGTAAATAGAGATATCCCGATTCCGAGTGTAGCGATTAGGGTTTGAACATGTAAGCGTTTCAAAGTATTGGGTCGGGGCAGAGATGCACCCAACTCTATTGGCAAGATAGGCGGATATACCTCGAGAGAGGGTACCTTGTAGGCACGATCACCCCGTCATCGAGAAGTCATTAATAGACCGAGTAGTAATTCCTATAGGTAATAATTCATCAAAAGTGGTAGGGGAGTGACAAACTTGGGGTCTTACACGCAGAGTAATTCTAACATGTTAATTTAGCTTTATTTTTAATCACACACGTTAGTTAGATAGAAATTCGTGAGTTTAAGTCCAAGAGTAATATTATAAGAACAATTTAGGTTGTACTAATTTCTCCCTCGTGACCGATATCCGTACTCATATTAATTATATTATTTGATACGACGCTTTGCACTTGCACACATGTTGATACACATTTTACATTTCCACAATCTTCGCCTACTAATTAGCCCTAAGGACTCTTCTTCTCTACTCCTCACACAAAGCTCTCTATTAAATATTTAAAAATGAGATTTGTTTTTATATTCTAATTTTCTTTATATTAATAAATGTAAACAAATTTAAAGATATAAATTTTTTGTAGTGTATATATAGGTATGTATATTTTTAATTTTTTTCCTCTTTATTTCCTATATTCCATTTCCTTACCTAGCTGCATCAAACACAAAGGTATATGTTAGAGGTGGTAAAAGCCCTTCTTCATTTGGGATCTTGTAAGACCAAGGTTCGAATCCTGGTAGTGGGAATTGAGAGAGTGCAGTGAGGATTATATGCATCGAATAGTGATGACTGGGTCTCATCACCACCGTTTGATTTATCGAATGACAATGAGCGCATTTGAGCCTTCTTCTGTTCCTTTTTGAAAATTTGTTTTAATACATTTCACCCTTTTTTACTTACAGTTTGTTTGTAAAAATATTTTATTTTTAAAAATCCACATGTGATTTTTTTTACATTTTTTAAAAAAAAATTAAAGTATTTTTTAAATTTGAACGAAAGAACTTTTTTCTTTTTTAAAAAAAAATTTAGGTTAAAAACATTCATTAAAAATAATCGCACGTAGATAGAAAATGGGATGAAGTGAAATCCTAAAGGGCACGCTTTTCAGAGAAATTGATTAAATGGATAAATCTAAAAAATATTTACAGAACAATCATGCAAAAGATATTGAGTCTAGCTAAATGGGAAAGTAGAAAATGGAAAACGAGAGATTCTTTGCTTGAATTCTTGTAAAAATCTAATACTACAACATGATATACAAAATAAATATAGCAAAAAAACTCTTATAAAGTAACATTGAAAATATCACCATTTTCAAATAAAAATACCATGAAAGTGTAAGATCCTCCAATTAATAATAGTTAAATCTTCTATAAATATTTTATCTTATCCTCCTATTACAACTATATCCCTAAGACATTTTTATTTGTTATCTTTTTTACAATTATTTATTTGCATTTAAAAATAGTTAGTTTTACATATAACAACTTTTGTATCTTTCCTGTTAAAGGGTTAACCCTACCTCTAACAAAAGAAAACAAGACGAAGGAGGGATCAAGCTTGGATAGTCAAAGCAGATGAGAGAGCAGTTATGAGTAAACACGTGTTAAATTGTTGCCTCAGGGCGACCCTCCTACTCGGAAAAAAAAAACCATGTTCTAAATTGTGATGGCTGGGTCACATCAGTGTAGTTTGATCCTGAATTCTGAGCTCTCTTTTCTTAATTTTTTAATATTTATTTTGTTAAAATTATTCCCTTTTATTATCATAATAAAAACAAATCTAGAAGAAATAAAATAAATAATCATAAATGATTGAGTTTACTATCATAAGATATTTTTTTGGGATTTCAAATAAGTCTTTTTTTTTTTTGTCTACAAGTTAGGAAGGGATTGTAAAAGTGAAAAGTTTTATCAAAGAACATTCTAAGACTTGAAATTGAACCATTGATTAATCTATAAAAGCCCTCAAATTTCCATACACTATATGTTCGATGGTTCAAATCAAAGATCCAAAACTCTTATGACAATGTTTCTTGGGATAAAATTTTAGGGGTGGATTGAATTTTTTTAATCATTTTCTAATTTTAGTGGGTATGACTAATGATAGATCAATTTTAATCTTTATTTTTTAAAATAAATTTGTACGCATTGAAAATTGGATGATGTTAAAAAATTTCAATATTTGATTATTAATAAATATAAAATGTTATTGTAAATACTATAATAAAATTATAAATATTTGTTCAAACATAATTTTTTGAAAGGAAAAATAATATTATTAATTCAAACTTATAAAAGATGAATAGATCCTGTAGGGGTTTAGAATTCTCCGTGAATATAGTGAAGGTGCGTACAGATTACACAAAAAAACAATCTGAATAAAACTACGAGGATACAGTTCGAATTCATACCTAGAGATCTGTCTAAATTGATCTCAATAAAATGATTAACATCGTCGAATTCTCCAACATTGAACTATTCCCCAAATGCCGTAACGAGAAGAGGGAGTACTCTTTGGACGATTGCTCTAGGGTTTTTTGTAGAAAGTGACCAAGTAGATTTTTTCTCTCTCTCAGAGGTCGCCCAACATGGCATATAAGCATGAGCAGGAACTAAAGGCAAATAAGATTTCGGGCTCCAATGTAAATATAATGTAATCCTTACTACATTACCTTATAATTCACGCTACTAAAGAATCATAATTGTACCCCTCACTTATTCGAAAGTATAATTCCAACGGCTCATATTAAATACTATTAATCTCTCCTTAATGCTAAGATTATAGAGCACCCGTTGATTAAATTAAATTACTAACAACTATTTAATCAACATCCGATAATCAATTTGAGACTTTCCCACTTAATCATTTTGATATGCTAAATTAAAACTAATTTATGTGGTTTGACATAATCAAAACTTATAAATATCCTCAAAAGAGTATCATTTAATTCAATTAATAGGATCGGAATTCCAAGTATAATTAATATTCACTATACAATTAATGCAATATCCAACTCATCGAGATTATTGGATCTATAAAGATCTCTACTTTATGAATCAAAATAACCAACAATAAATGCATGTGTCTTGCCATTTATTCAAGATTAAGAGTAATAGTATTCATAATAACTATGAGATATTAATTATTTTATGTGTCACTATAAAATAGTTACCCCAAGTTGGTCCCGTTCAATACACACGAATGTACTAGCATAAGAAGTTGAAACTAAGTCATTCCCGTATCAAGATGCACTCATCGGGGTCTTATGCTACAATCTTTATCACACAATAAATTCCATTTAGATCGCGGAACCATTAGCTTATATTCCACAAGAACCGATGATTTGATCTTCTATGCATAACCCGAACTCTACACACCAAATCATCTACTATGTAGAATAAAAAACGCACATGCATGATATTTAAATGCAAACATAGCTCATGTAGATTCTCATTGAAATGAAATAACAGAATTTCATTAAAAAAATAAAAACTATAACAATAAAATGGCTTTTGGTATATATAACCATAACATATCCAAGATACAAATAACTGGTAAACTATATAGTATGAAACAATATTCAAGTTAATAGTATAATAAATCAATATAAGACCTACAAATTTAATAATCTAGTGACTAAAATATCTACAACTTCAATTCTTTAACATGCTAACGATCATACTTTAATATCTTCGATTTATCAAATCTGCTTTGTCTGTTTGAATCGTCCCCATACACATAAATCAATTTGATATCTTTTATTGATCAAATCCGTTTTGCATACGTGAATCACCTCAATAAAAATAAACGCCGCAGTCAAAGCACAACTAACAAAGATTCACTGGCCACGATAAACTGACAACAAACCAAACGTCGAATAAGACAACAACATAAAAAAACAAGATAAAACATAAATTTCCATAGAAGAACCACTTTATTAAACGTCAAATTTAATGTACTATTAACTAAATACCTAATATAATTAATTAACTAAAAATTATATTAATTAGTAATATTATGTACTAAAATAATATTATTAATGTGACGCCCCTAACTAGGCACACAGTGTCAAGCGAGGGTGTCATTTTTTTTTTTACACTTATAAACTTTAAGCTTGTTCATTCATATAATGTTAAACATTTAACTTGTAATATATTCCGTAGCAGCGGATTACAAAATATATACAAGCTCCATATATGGAAGTGTTCAACATTTACATTATGTACATTGCTTACAAAAGAAACAAAAAGAATATTACATATACAAAATGTAATTAAAAAGTCTTCTCCGTAAGATCTAACTACTGTCAATCTTGGAGGTCGATGTGGATTGTCCCGTCCCTCCTCGCTTTCTTCTCCCGTACCTACACGGATGAAACACTCCGTGTTGCTTATAGCTTGTTGAAATCATACTGCACGAACTCTAATAAGAGTCATCCCACTTACACATATACATATACATCACATATCATATACTTATTTTGTATTCCATACTTGTCATATACACATGCTTATATATGTTTCATACATATAATTTACACATGCTTATGCAATCTTATACTTTCTTATCATATCATATTTCATTTCATGTCATTTACATTTTTCTTCTTATTCTTGTCAACATGTACTTGTCACTGTTTACATATCATCACATAGCAATGCTATGCTTCTCATATCATGTCATATATCATATACATTTCATTTGCGTATACTGGTAATTTGCTTTTATGTTTCATGTCTGCAAAAACCTTAGAAGTGGATAAAAGAAACTATAAGGGTCCAAAGGCGTTGTACTCACTGTACGAAACAATGGTCTATAAGGGCCCGAAGGCGCTATTATCATTGTACGAGACAATGACTATCTATAAGGGCCCGGCGCCAGAATAGACCCAAACCGGGCCAACCGATTAGTGTTGCACTCTTGTTTTTTTCCAATAGGCATGCCCATCTATCCTCTTCTACCAAAGTTCTAAGCAAACAATCCATATGTATTTTATGTTCATTACATATCTCATATTCCAATAATTATTGTCATCCGGTAATCATATGCGAGTATTTAAGAATCATTTATTAGTATCTTTGTATTTTTCATATCTCATTATATACATGAATAATTATGGTTACCATGTATGCTTATGAGCTATTTACTATCATTTCAATTTCATCAAGCTATATATGGATGGATTCTGGACTCAAAGGGCTTTCTATAGAGTCCAAGAACATCCAAAACGGAGTTCGGACGAAGAAATTATGACCGTCCGAAGTTGGAGGCTTCCCATGAACAGTGGCTACGAGCAACACCAGCAGGGCCTACTATTTTTCATAATTTTTGGACTTAATATGAGTTCCAATATTATCAAGCTATATATTGATGGATTCTAGACTCAAAGGGCTTTCCATAGAGTCCAAGAACATCTAAAACGGAGTTTGGACGAATAAGTTATGACCGTCCGAAGTTGGAGGCTTCCCATGAACAGTGGCTACGAGCAACCAGCAGGGCCTACTGCTTTCGTGATTTATGGACTTAATATGAGTTCAAATATTATCAAGCTATATATGGATGGATTCTAGACTCAAAGGGATTTTCATAGAGTCCAAGAACATCCAAAACTGAGTTCGAAAGAAGAAGTTATGATCGTCCGAAGTTGGAGGCTTGAAGGTGTGCAGGGGCTACACAATTGCGTGGAAACCCACGCAATTGCATACCCGAGGGCTTCAATTTTGAGCCCAGCCACACAATAGCGTAGCTTCCACGCAACAGCGTGCTAGAGAGCTCCTTGGAAGCTCTGGTACACGCCATTTTGACCCAAAACCATCCCAGAACAACCCTTGTCCATCGGCCATAATATCCTCCCAATTGAGACCACAAAACATGCCACAAACACGGCACAAAACATGCCAAAAACATGGCATAAAACCATCATACAATCAATCCCAAAATCAGCCCAAAAGTAGGAATAAAACCAAAGTTCAAAATCCATACAAGTTCTACACAAAAGCATAGCATCCATACAAGTTCTACACAAAACTTAGTAATTTCCATACAAAATCCAAACTAATCATAAAAACCCATACTTTCATACTAAAATCCATACTCAAAGGGAGGATTCCATACTCCTAACAAGTAATCACACTCTCTAACACCTCAAACCCTAACTCAAGGAGGAAGTTCATATAAAAGTCCACAAATTCTTATCAACCCATAACAATCCATACAAAAATCTTAGTTTCCATACCTTTCTTGGCCTTCTTGGCTTTCTTCTTCCTTCTCTTCTCTTCTTCTTCTTCTTCTTCATCTTCCTCTTCTCTTCTCCTCTCTTCTTCTTCACTCTACATTTTGGGTCTCCAAAAATGAGAGACTAATTTGGTCTCACCCCTTTTTATATTTAATTTGCCTTTTATTTGCACTTTAGTCCCCCATCTCTTTATATTTGCTCTACATCTTATGCTATTTCTACAATAGCTTCTCCTCTTCTTGTCTTATGACTTTTATGTCCTATTTTGATAAATTACAAATTTGCCCTTATATCTTGTACAAATTCTGGATTTCTCAATTTCCATGTTTCACATTTAAATTATGAAAAATTCACATTATACCTATAAAATACCCTAAACATGCTAAAAACGATTAGGGTATATTTCGGGGTGTTACAATTAAAATATCTAAGAAGATCTAAATTTCTAACATTAAATAGTTATAAGTAAGTTTCAAACATTATATAACTAAAATTTAATGTAAGTAATATGTTTCAAATTACTAAAATAAGATTATAGTATAAAAAATGTTTCAAAATTAATGTGTACTATTAACTAAAATAACTAATGTAATTAATTAACTAAAATTATATTAGTTAGTAATATTATGAACTAAAATAATATTATTAAGATAATTAAGAAGATTCAAATTCTAACATGAAATAATTATAATTGTTTAATAATAGGAGGTATCTAAGTTTCACATTATATCTAACTTAATTTATTATTATCAAATTAAACTAAAATAATTTATGTATAAAATATTTATTATAAACTACTTCAACATTAAAATAAAACTAAGATACATTAAAAATAAAATATGCATAAATACAAAATTAATTCACAAAGAAACATACCTTAATTATCATTTTATTTGTTATAATCGAAACCTTAAAAACCAAGATCTTCAAAATATTAGGATAAATAACAAATAAAAAATAACTTGAGAGTCAAATGGAGCTTGAATGTTGATGGATGAGTTTGTAATGAAATTGTATGATTTTAGGGGTATTTATATAATTTTTTAGAGTCAAAATAGTCATTGGATTGTCAAAACCGCTGTGGATTTATTTCAAATCGCCGGATTGATTCGCTCAAATACGACCATTAGATCATCGTGATATCCGTTAGAAACTCGCCTGAACCGACATCAAGTTTCGTGATTTAAAATCAACCGTTAGATAAAAAAAATATTGTAAGACCCCGACTTACAGCTTTCAAAAAATAGTAAATTTCGTTATCGCTTATGTATTTGATTAAAATACCAAATGAATAGTAATTTTGAAAAACAAGCCCTAAAAAAAATGTTCATAATAAATGTATTGAGTCTAAAGAAGCCGAAATAGATTAAAACGAAATTATGCTAAAGGGTGAAAATGCAATTTTTTCTCAAAAGGGCAAACGGTAATTTCCGTCGCTTTAAAAATATGAAAATTCTAGATCTCTTGATGACAAAACAGTGCCACCGCTTAATTCTTCTCAAATCTAGTTACCCACCAAATTTTTCATCGACGCAAGATAACTCCGATTTTCACGAATTGACATGACGGCGCCATGTGGACCCCGAAACGAGATTTTTAGAAAATCTAAAATGTCAAATATTTAAAGAATTTCCATTTAAGATAGATTTAAACCGAAACGACTAAATAAATCATAGGTTTAAAACAGAACCGAAGAAGTGTGACACGTGGTGCGACGTAAGCCGCGTGTCCACACTATAAATATCATAAAAAAAATCTAAAGCTCTCATTTTGGTCTCAGCCAAACCGTGAGAGAGAGAGAAAGGGAATCTTTTCTCTTCGATTCACGGGATTTTGTCGGTCGGATCTCGTTAGGTCGAGAATTAAAGTTGATCTATGCGACAAAGGCTACGCGTGGGTACCAGAATCACAAGATTATGCCAAGATCCAAGGTTCGGGTTTTCACGGAAACCGAGAAAAGGCGGTGTCCCGGGAAAGCACACCATTCGAGGTAGAGTTTCTTTCTTCTCATACTCTAAGTTAATTTCACTTCAAGGGTATGTAAAGGCCCAAGGAGACAATTCAGCTTTTTTTCTCCGAATTCTATGATCGTATTTTCATTATAACTTGGTCATCACTCATCCGAATTGAGTGATTAAAATTGCTAAGTAAACTAGACTGATAGGAGAACATTTCTCCTTGATTTAATTCTATCCAAATTCCGACTCATTGGGACTCAAATATTCATTCAAAGTAGAGTTATGTTCAAAAGTAGCTTTTCATATGTTTTTAAGACTCATGACCAGTTTTACATAACTTTGGCCATCACTCATCCGAATCGAGTGCTTCAAATTGCTAAGTAAGCTAGACTGATAGGAGAACATTGCTCCTTGAAATAGGTCAATCCCAATTCCGACCAATTTGGACTCAGAAATTCATTCAAATGGGAGCTATGTTCAGATAGTTTCTGGTTATGTTTGAAAACCGAGTAATCTCGGTTGTTTAAGATATATCTTGAGTTTCGGTGATCCGATTTGGGTGATTCCAGCTTGAGAAGAACCCTAAGAACCGTATCTCAAAATGAGTACAAAGAACAAGTGTCAAATTATGGATTAAGACCCTTGAAATCGGGTATTACAGACTGTTTCCAGTGTAAACAGAGTAAATTGACCATTTGTGAATGAAAATGCCATAACTTCTTCGTCCGAACTCTGTTTTGGGTGTTCTTGGACTCTATGGAGATCTCATTGAGTCAGATTCTATCCATATTCCTGTAGAGTACAGGGGATGATCAGAACATGGCTGAAAATTTATGTTTTGCACCAAGTGTGCAAAGTTGTCAAGTTATGTCGATGTGAATAAATGTTTGGGTATGACCATTTCATGGCATGTTGTGGGCTATTGTATGGGGGTAGTAATTTAAGAGTTAGCATAAGAAAATCATGAGAACAAAAGAGGTTGAGTTCAATTGATTTTAATCAATTGGAAGAATAAATGCTTAAGGGTTGGCCGGAGTATAGTATAGTTAATGGTTTAATTGAACATGATTAAGGTATGATGTTAATGGATTTTATGGATAATGTGACTTGTAGGAGGGAAGGTGATAAAGGGCTGGTGGGGTGGAGGTAGAAAGTTTTATTTAAAGGAGGAAAATGGCTTTTAAATAAATAAGGTGAGGAAAATGTAAATGCTTATGAAATATATATATATATATATATATATATATATATATATATATATATATATATATATATATATATATATATATATATATATATATATATATATATATATATATATTAATGTTTACTAATGTATATGTTTTCATATCTATGTTATAAATGTATAAATGAAAAAAAATGTGGTTTTCTTTGACTTAAATTATGTTAAGAAAATATGAAATGATTATGGTTTTCATAGTTTTATAAAGCATGATTTATGGTTTCCATATGACAAGAAATGTTTATGAATGTATATTTTATATATACATGTTGTATGAAAATGCTTGAATCCATGGTTACCTTATATTACAAAGATAAAGTTTAAAGGAAAGTCGACTAAAGTACTTTATGCTCGCATGGTACACGTGGAAATGGTTAGGATTTTTTTTTATGAGGGCGGGAAGAGTGATGCATATTGCCATGCACGGAAAGTACTTAAAGAAAGGGGCACGATTTATCTGAGGTTCCTTTGGGCCATCGGTGATCAGAAGACTGCTTTCCTCGTGAGGTTCTTTCATGGGCCAAGAAGTGGTTAACTAGAGAGCATGATTTCTGAGGTTCCTTTGCCATCTGATCGTAAGATCAAGCTTCCTCCGAGGTTCTTTTTCATGGACCAACGATGGTTAATGGTATGCGGGTTCCATTGGATATGACGGATTCAAAAAGGAAAGAAAGTATATTGAAAAGATATGTTGATACAATTGTTTTACACATTGTATTTGATCTATATGGAAAAGAAAGTAAAACAAATGTTTATGGAAATGATATGTTTATACAATTGTTTTACACATTGTATGATATGGAAAAGAAAGTACAATAAATGTTTATAGAAATGAGATCTCTGTACAATTGTTTTACACGTTGTATTTAAATAGAAAGGAAAAGAATGCAAAGTAAATGTTTATGAAAATGAGATCTCTATACAATTGTTTTACACATTGTTTTTGAACTATATCTGGAAACATTATTTTCCTATGAACTGTACTCTCACTGAGCTCCATTGGCTCATCCTTTTTCCAAATGTTTTATAAAATGTTTCTCAAAGTAGACTCCGGCGTGCGCTCGAGCATCCTCGCGTTGACGCCGCCACATAATCTACTACCTTTTGAAAATGTATAGTTTTTATTGTAACAACTACTTATACACCTTTATTTTGTAAATGTATATAGTTTAAAAGAAGAAAATGATTTTTAAAGTTTTGATTTGAAATTGTTGTGGTGGACTTGATGTCCCATTACCGATGTGGAGTAAAATTAAATTGTTTTATTATGTAAGCAAATTTGGGATATATCCGAAAAACAAGAGAAACTCGCTTCATTTTCTATAAAGGGTTTAATGCTTAAAAAAAAATAAAAAAATTCTTATCCACCATGTTTCATAAGATTTTTAATGGAAACGAACTATATAAAATGGCTCGCTTCGCACATTCACTTTTAAAAAGGTTTAAAAGAAATGAAAGGTTTTTTTTCGAATCCAGAGGAGTACGTGAGGGTCCCCCCGAGTTAGGAAAGGAAATCTAAGCTGGGTCCTCAACAAGGTATCGTAGCCCGTTGTTTGAAAATGTTTTGGTGTTTTGAAAAGTCTCCACGTCCCAAAAGGATTTAATGTTTTATTTAAAGGTGCACTAGTTATTTTAATAATTTAAATGTCATATGAACTTTATAACATATGATATTTTTAAATGTTGGCGTAAAATGCACTGGCCGAGGCCGTCTAGCCCAAGAGGAGAGTTCCCGCAGAGTTGTTCACGCCCAAATGAGGAACATATAGTGTTAATAGTGCTCTAGGCCTATTGTGGTTGACATGTGATTTTGACTATTAAATTCGAATTCTAAATAACAACTAATTGTTATTTGTAATTTAAAATAATCTCATCATTTTAAATTACTACAGAGAGGAAAACCATAACCGTTATTATTCGTTCCAATGTGCGACTTATAGTTCACTACTACTGTAGACCTAAATCACATTTTGATCCTACAAGTCATAATGGCCTCTAGCAAGACATTATGACTACCTAAGCAATGAAAAGCTTATGATCCGAGACAACCTTAATATAAATGAATGACATAACTTTTTGTCTCAGATATCTTGATAGAATATAAGGCACGACAAAGTCAACCTTATATCGTTTCTATCTTGATTATCAAACCCAATTAGGATCGAATAAAACAATGACAGGTTGATCTCCATCAATTCATTTGAGTACGGCCATGCATTTTCTCAAATACCTTAATTGTCGAGGGGACCTAGAGATATCTCTCTATAATAAGAGGGACAATTTCCATCTTAATCGCTCATATCTCACTACATAATTTACATGTTCAAGCATAACCTTTATAGTCATCCCATTTAAAGACAACATTAGATTATATCAAAACACAATATTCCTTTGGTGTTGAGAACTATAGCGATTTCAAAGTCAAAGGATTTAATGACACAACTATTAGAGATTAAATTTATGACTTTGATCCATGTATTAATCTCAAGACTCGGGTCCCGTCTAATATTTGTTCTCAAATAAATAGGATATAAATTGATTTAGATTCATACACATATTCATCCCATGAATAATCAAACTTTATACTATCTTAATTCATTGTTATTCCCATAACAATATCCATACAATAGGACATTTAGAATAATTAATAATATTATTCAAGGACATTATATATAATAAACATGCAAATCATCATAAATTCTCATAAATAGTCAAAATACCATGTCCATACAATAGGCCTAGAGCACTATTAACACCTCCCACTTGCTCTAGGCCCATTCATCAATGTATCTAATACCTATGAACCTAGCATGACGACATGCTTTGCTTGTGGTAAAGGCTTAGTCAATGGATCAAAGAACATTATCATCCGGCTGGAACTCGCGATATCTTAACGCCACTCTCTCTCAATGATTAATGAGATGATAACGCCTTAAGAATGTGTTTGACTGGCCGATGTGATCTAGGGTTCCTTTACTTGTGCAAGAGCACCATTATTGTCACAATAAACATCAATGTGGATTTGTAATGCTAGGAACCACTTCAAGGTCAAGAATGAACTTCGATCCAAACTACTTCCTTACGCACGATGTTGCAATGTATTCAACTTCGGGCCAGAGAATCGGGCAAATGCTTGCTTTTGCTTTGAACTTTTCCAATGAACCCACTTGCATTTAAACAAAACATTACATCTTGACCGCGATCGTAAATCATCTTTATCGATCGAAGCTCAGACTGGGTAACCATTTACAACCATATCATCTTCCAATCCGCCATACACCAAAGACATATCTTTAGACCTTCTCTCGCATACTTAAGAATGTTCTTGACAACCCGTCCAGTTGACTCTCACGGATCCGACCGGTATCTACTCTCATATGCTTAAAGCATAAGATACATCCGGTCTAGTGCACAAATACGGCATACATGATAGATCCTAATGGCTGAGGCATAAGGAATCTTACTATCCGCCCGCTCATCTTTAGTGTTAGGACACTAAGATTGGTTAAGAGTAATACCATGAGACATGGGCAAGTATCCTCTTGAATCTTGCATACCGAAACCGTTTTACTTGCCTATGTAAGCACTTTGACTTGTGGACTAATCAGCTCTTATATCTATCTCACAGATCTTTATCCCTAGGATATAGGCAGTTTCGCTTAAGTCTTTCATTGAGAAACACTTCCCTAACCAAGACTTGACATTCTGCAAGGTAGGGATATCAGCCCCAATGAGTAAAACAACATCAACATAAAGACCAAAAATACAATTGCGCTCCCAATTAATTTTCTTATAAACACAAGGCCTGGCTCTCTTCAATTTCGACAAATCTAAACCCTTGACTTATTCATCAAAACGAAGATTCCATCTTCGAGGCCTGCTTCAAACCATACGGATCTTTGAAGCTTGCATACTTTACCAGAATTCTTAGGTTGTAATAAAACCTCGGGGTTAGTCATGTGGCACATCCTCAAGTGTTTCCATTACAAACGCAGCTTTAACATCCAACATTTGCCAAATCTCAATCACATATGCAAAGAATGGCAATAAGAATTCGGAGAGACTTAAGCATAGCTAGGTGAAAAGTTTCATCATAGTCTATACCATGAGTTTGTTTGAAATCTTTTGCAACTAGCCTTGCTTTGTAAAGTGCGACTTGCCATCCATGTCGCTTTCTTTTAAACCCATTTGCACCCAATGGTCTTCAGACTCTTCAAAATAAACTAAAGGTCCATACTTAATTATCATACATGGATTGAATTTCGTAATTTCATGGTTTCTAACCATTTCTAGAGTCCGATCCAACATAGCTCTTGATGTGTAGTGGGGTTCATTTTGATCCACTAACAATACATCATGGTTATCACCACAAGAAATCCATATTCTCGGGCTCATGATCGATCCTATCAGACATCTACGCAAATTTTGAAGAGTAGGAGGTGTGTCAACAATAGTTTGTTGACTATGAGTATCCACAGCAGCTTCAATGTTATCTTGTGGTTTCGAACTTTCAGTCTGTACTTTACCCCCACTGTTCCCTTTAGAAATAAATTCTTTCTAGAAAGACACCATTCCTTGAGCAACAAACACTTTGTTCTCTATGGGATTGTAGAAGTAGTATCCCTTAGTCTCTTTAAGATACCCCACAAAAGACATTTATCTATTCTGGGCTCAGCCTATTTGAAACTTGACGCTTTTACATAAGCTCCTCACAACAACAAATCTTAAGAAAGACAAACTGGCCTTTTACCGCCCACATCTCATATGGTGTCTTTTCAACCTGCTTTTGGATGAACTCATTTAGTGTGAACGCTAGCTGTTTCAAGTGCATAACCCCAAAAGGTAAATGGAAGATCCGTTGATCATCATAGATCGAACCATATCTAATAAAGTTCGATTCTCCTCTCGCACACACTATTCATCAGGGTGTTCCAGGGGGAGCACTTAGAAATGATTCCACAAGTTCTAAGATGGTCATCAAACTTGGCTCACATTCACCACCTCGATCGATCATGCCTTGATTGTCTTGCCAAGTTGGCTTTTGTACTCATTTTGAAAGATTTGAACATTTCAAATGATTCGATTTATGTCTCATCAAGTAGACATAACCATATCCGCTCGAAGTCACTGCAGAATGTACGAAGTACTCAGAACCTCCTCTAGCATCCGAACTTAATGGTCCACATACATCCGTATACGAGATCCAATAATTCATCGCCCTTTCCACCGTGTCCAAGAAAGGGATCCTTTTGTCATCTTACCCAATAGACAAGATTCATACGTATCATATGATTCAAAATCAAATGAATTCAAAAAGTCCAACTTGATGGAGTTTTGAGATGTGTTTCATTTATATGGCCAAGGCGCATAATGCCAAAGATAGGTTGGAATTTAAATCATTGGACTTAAATTTCTTAGTAGTTATGTTATAGACATGAGAATTGTCGATTTTGAAGGTTCATAACATAAAGACCATCCCAGAAATAGGCATTTGCATAGAAATATGTCTTTATGAAATGGCAATTATTATTCTTAATAATAAAAGAAAAACTATCATTATCCAAACAAGAAATCGAAATAATATTCCTACATATTGTAGAACATAATAGCAATTGTCCAAAACTCAAAGCCCACCGGGCAAAGTAAGTTCATAACTCACAGCCAAAGGAAGAACTTTGCTCCATTGCCTACTCGTAGATCAACTTCGCCCTTCTTCAATTGTCTAGTCCTTTTGAGCCCCGGCACATTTGTACAAATGTGAGATCCACATCTAGTATCTAATACCCAGGAACTAGAAGGAGAAAAATTAATCTGTATAACATAAATACCAAGAACTAATTCACCAGCCTTCTTCTTCTTAGATCCTCTAAATATACTCTTGCAAGCTCTTCCAATGACCAAAGTCTATTGCAAAAAGAAACAAACACCCTCCTTGGGGGCTTTAACCTTGTCTGTGTTTGGGTTTGGGCTTGAGCATTGACTTTCCTTTCGCCCTCGCCTTGCCCTCGCCTCGCCCTTGCCCTTGCTCTTGCAGCCCTTCCCCTTGAACTATCAGAACATGGCTAGGCTTGGATTTAATATTCTGCTTAGCGGTTTTAAGCATCGTATGTGTTTTAGAGATAGATTTTGTCCATTTCATTCATGTTATAGCCACACACGCCATAACTATCGTAGAAGTGAATCTGTGATCAAATCGCTTGCCAACTCTCGTCAATGGAAATCCAAGCCTATCAAGGTGTTGAATATAACCTTCATTTGCAACATGAGCACTAATCAAGCACTTCACCATCTTGCAAGAATGCGTAGTCTTCGGTAGTCTCATACCTTTCTTGCCTTGCTTGCTGTCGAAACACTTCCTTAAGATTGAAGATCATATCATAAGCTTTCCCATATTTTCCAGACTTTCCGAAGTTCGTAACTATGGTAGCTAAAGATCAAGCATGCAACATCATTAGAGTCATTATGATGCTTCTCATAAGCATTCTTTTCAAATTCTAGGAACATTTTCACCGGGTTCTCCAGTGGAGAGGTCTATCTAGGACATAAAGCCTTTCTTGTTTGAGAACAATTTCAAATTTTGAAACCAAATCAAGGAAGTTAGTCCTGAAGTTTATCCTTCTCTGCTGACCGATCGCAGTGACATAGTAGAATTGTTGTTGTTATTGTCGCCATCTACAATGAACGCAAAGTTCGATAAGTATTTTGATTATGAAAGATTCTCACTAAATTAACAACCCTAAGAATAATCATATTAATCTAGTGAGCTAAGATCCATATTTTACTCAACTTTAAGTCACTTTCGCATGACACTTAAAATTAAGTTATTTAGGTAGGTAACTCTTACCAATTACATCCTTTGCAACTCTTTAGATATTTATGTGGATTTTGACATCATATGTCCTTATGTTTAAATCCCATCTAATGCCATTAGGCCCAAAACCGTTTTGATAACCTAATAAAGTTAAACCATTTTTAAACATACCATTACTCATCTTGTCTCACTAATGTAACCTAATGTACTTCTACTTTGGTATAACCCACATTAAGGTGATAAAAGGTTTGACAAGTGTTTAAATATGGATGGCATGTTAACTTTAAATTTTATGTGAGGGATCTCGATTGATTTTAATTTTCAATTACACCTATCATACATCTAGTATCACATACTCATGTAACATCATACATAAGATCTCATACATGCATATAATAAACGGTCACAGGATGGCCTTAATCTAGATTGATCTCCATAAGCCAATATGAAGATCAACAATCATCTTAGGTAGTAATAAGTAGCTCCATGATGTCGACTCACCACCAACTCACAAAGAGATAGACACCTAGCCCTCCATCATCATGGTTGGATCAGTGATGACTTCAAATGGCTTGCATTGTCTCTTGTTTTATTATAACAATTAAATAAATACTACTAATAGTGAAATAAAATTACAATAGAAACAAACTACATGCAAGCCGATGACAATTACAACCCTTGTAAAAACAATAATAATAACTCAAACACATTGGTCTAAAAGGCCATACCGTGCACTATGAAGCAACATAACATGCAAATATATTATGTTATCATATAGCATAAAAACACTCAGATTAAAAGAAATAAATTATAATAGGCTTGTGTTTAAACCACCAAATTCATAAGGCGCTACGCTAGAGTCAAGCACGGCGGTTTCGCTAGCCTGCTAGCTGGACGGGGTCGAGGGGGGGCCAATTTTGCCTGTGGCACAAATTTCCTAGAATTTTTTTTTTTCCTCGTGAACATTAGAGTTTCGCCTCAAAATTAAATTTTTATTGGATCCTATCAATAAATTTTTGAATAGTTTCTAAAGCCATCAAAATCACATTAAAATGAAATGTATTATGTAATCTCATTACACATAAGGCTTATTTTCGCACCACCATAAACAATCATTGATAAATCATAATTGATATATGAATCAGTCCATGTATTAATCTGATTAAGACAAAGCCATAATCATATAACATGCTATTAAACACTTTAATGACAATATCCCATTCTATTCTTAATCATATTAACTAATCCTTTTAGGTTTTGATTCAATCAATTAATAGCCAACAAAACCTATTAACTATGTCGCTCGTGACAAACCATAATATCACATATATTCAAAAAACGCAAATCATGCCGTAATCATATACATCACATACATATCGATCAAACATGGTATTATCGATTTTTATGAAAACACAAGTGGCTCTGATACATCAGAAGATGGGTAAATATTCACTGATTGAATATTCAGCCGATTTAATACGAGTCTTTGCATGCTTAAAAATGGCGAGGTAACGAGCCTTCTTCGTAGTATCGATTATCGTTTTCAAAGCCTGCCTACGATTCGGCAGTGTCGCTTCGGCCGTATCACCCTCTGTTTACACACGAACAAGCCATCAACGAGCCTGGCTGGTCGAGCAAAGTTTGCGTTCGTTTTTCAAAACGGCCAGAATTCGCTTTGTTGTTTAGAGTAAAGATTTGTTTACTACTAGAATATATATGCCTCACATATATATATATATATATATATATATATATATATATATATAAGATAGATATAAGTTTAGGCTTTTGTCAAAAAACAATTTTTATATTATTATATTTAAAACTCTTTTAAATAATAACAATTTAAATTCAAATCCTTATTAGATAAGGAAACGAATTTATATTATTATATATTTAAAACTCTTTTAAATAATAACAATTTAAATTCAAATCCTTATCAGATAAGGAAACGAATTTATTTATATTATTATATATTTAAAACTCTTTTAAATAATAACAATTTAAATTCAAATCCTTATTTATAAGGAAACTAATTTTATGTTATTATATATTTAAACTCTTTAAAAACCTTTATAGATTATTTCCTTTATCCAATAAGAAAATATAACAATTATTATCAGTTATAATTTAAATCACGAATTTTAAAATTTCTAAAATTAAATTCAATTTAAATAACAACTAATAGTGCTATTTGTAAATTTAAAATAACTTACTCATTTTAAATTACAAGGTAGTTGAAAAACCATAACCAAGTATTATTCGTTCTTAATATGCGATCTTATAGTTCAATTAACATTGTATATGGTAGCCCAAATCACATTTGATCCTGCCAAGTCATAAGTGGCCTCTAGTAAGACATTATGACTACCCAAGTTAAATGAAAAGCTCATGATCTAAGACAACCTTAATATAGCTAATGACATAATCATTTTGTCTTATGATATCTTGATAGAATATAAGGCATGGACAAAGTCAACCTTATATCGTTCTATCTTTGATTACTCGAAACCCAATTGCATCGAATAAACAAAATGACATTGATCTCCATCAATCTACTTTCTGAGCAATCTACCCATGCATTTCATCTCAATTGTCGAGGGGATCCAGAGATATCTCTCTTATAATAAGAGGGACAAATTCCATCTTAAATTACAAATAACAATTAGTTGTTATTTAAATTCGAATTTAATTTTGAGAAAGTTTAAATTCGTGATTTAAATTATAACAAATAATTAATTTGTTATATTTTCTTATTGGATAAGAAAATAATCTGTAAAGGGTTTTTTAAAAGAGTTTTAAATATATACAACATAAATTCAAGCTCCTTTATCTCGATAAGAATTTGAATTTAAATTGTTATTATTTAGTTTTAAATATATAATAACATAATATAAATCTTCGTTTCCTTATCTCGATAAGGATTTGAATTTAAATTTTTATTATTTAAAAGAGTTTTAAATATATATAATAATATAATATAAATTAAGCTTATCCTGATAAGGATTTGAATTTAAATTATTATTTAAAAGAGTTTTAAATATATAATAATATAAATTCGCTTCCTTATCTCGATAAGGATTTGAATTTAAATTACTATTATTTAAAAGAGTTTTAAAATATATAATAATATAAAAATTGCTTTTGACAAAACCCTAGCAAACTTATATCTATATATATATATATTTATGGTGACATATATATTGGAAGAGCGGTCAGTTTTACTCTAAGAACAACTAAAAATTGCACCTTTAATTTCAAGCTTTTGAGAAGACGAACTGAAACTAGCATTCAACAAGATTGTTCTATTATTTGCTCAGCAAGGCTGGACATTTCAGGTGGGTGGTCTTCGTGAAAAGGCAAAAGACCTTTCAAGATCCGAATAAACCAAGACGCGCACTTTGAAGGCTTGACGTAATCGATCTACAAGAGGTGTTTCTACGTATACCCTTCCTTCGGTTTTTATGAAACGCATGTGATCCCCGTGGGTTATGGATAAAAACATTTAAATCTACCGCGCTTTATGTTCCAATCGTATTGATATTCTCGCCCGTGAACTCCAACATATATAGATGAATATGTTAATGTCTTATTACACCTCTTGTTCCTTCAAAGTCTTCACAGCAGGACTTACCACGTCCCAGAGCTAATCTAGAGTGAATATACCGCTTGATCGTATGGCTTAGATTTTAGCCACAAAGATTTCACACTGAGCCGACAAAGTGTCCATTGAGAGGGCAAGGAAATTAGGCAAGAAATTACGACTTTAATAGGGATCCTAAAAGGGCATGGTCTTGGCTAGAGGGTAATGAGAGGGTGTTCAATGTTATGGGATGCTCCGATGAGCAAATGGTGAGATATTTTGCTTTCCTATTGAGAGACAGAGCACTTGACTCCGTGGAATGCAAAGAGACAAGAGACGATTTCCTAGAGGGGGTGTCCTTGACTCGCCTTTAAAGAGGGAGTTTCTAGGAGAAATTCTACCCTACTTGCTTATAAAGGATTCTAAAATTGAAGAATTTTTCGCTCGAGCAAGGGACCATGTCATGATGTATTATGAAAAGAAGTTCTCTAACTAATGTACGACATGTTCCTCATTTGTAATCATGAGGTACAGAAAAGTAAGAGGTTTTTCATGGGCCTAAGAAAAGAGGTCAAGAGCATTTTGGCGCGTCCTGCACTCGCATGGGACAGTGGTTGAGGGCCACATCAGATGAGGAAGTTTGGGATTTGCTCGATCGTACGCAGTTCGTAAGGGCTAAAGAGAGATGGATCTACTTGGACTCAAGGTGGATCCAATAAAAAGTCAAAGAAGGGAGGAAAACCACCATGGGGCGTTAGCTTGGTAAGACAGTGCCTGAGTGCTAGCCCAAATGTAGTTCAAGAAAACCATCGACTGAACTTCTTCTCACCCAAGACAACAATGTGCAAGAAGTGTGGAAGGTTTCATAGAGTGAGTCGATTAAAATCATGTTTGTTGGCGTATGGACAACAGGACATTTTGTAAAGGAATGTCCACGGTTAGCCTCCCAAGTAGCGAAGTCACCCATGGGGTGGGCACTAGTATTGCAGGCCATTTTCGCTGTAGAGGTCGACCGAGGGGGCACCCAGAGGAGGTTTTAATTCCTTCTAGTAGACCTAGTGTACCAGCAAGTAGAGGTCAGCCACCTAGAGGACCTCCAGGCCGACCTATGACCTAGGCCAGGGTATTTGCGGTTACCTAGCACGATGCCGACATCGCCTCCCGATGTCAGGTGGACAGTATGATTTCGCCTCGACCGTGATGCTCATATTCTTATAGACCCTGGAGCTACACATTCTTTTATTTTTATAGGGTTTATTTCAAATGTTAATGTGGAGTCCCAACCTATAGACTGCAGCATAGTGGTATCTCTTCCTACAGGGGTTTCACGGCTAGCAGAGAGTGTTTATATGGATAGCAGGGTGATTATTGGAGGCCAGGAGTTTCTGGCAAACTTGATATTATTAGACATCCATGACTTTGATGTTATCTTTGTATGGATTGGCTATCTAGACATCATGCTACAAGGGATTGTTATAGAAAAGAGGTTAGATTCTCAGACTAGCGCATGCAGGTTGTGTTCTATGGTTATAGAAGACACTACCAACATTATTATGACAATTTATGAAGGCTAGTAAGATGTCTTAAGTCATATCAGGGTACCTAGCTTATGCCATTGAGGTGAGGGATAAGGGTAGTCGATCGAAGATATTCCAGAGTCGAGAATTTCCGTGATGTTTTTCCGCAGGATCTCTGCATACCTGCATAGAGAGATTGATTGTGATTGAATCGCCTGGGACAAAACTAATTCTAAGGCACTCCATGTGATGGCCTTTAGAGTTGAAAGAATTGAAAGGCTGCATGGAAGAGCTTGTGAGTATGGTTTGTCAGCCGAGTACTTCGCCTCGGGAGCCTCACTATGTGAAGAAAAAGATGGAAGTTTGAGATTGTGTATTGATTATAGAGAGTTGAATAAAGTAACAATACGAAATCAATACCCGCTTCCACGAATTGATGATCTTTTTGATCAATTACAGGGAGCAAGGGTATTTTCGAAAATTGATATGATGTCAGGTTACCATCAATTAAAGATCCGGTCAGAGGATGTTCCCAAGACAGCTTTTAGAACACGGTATGGGCATTACGAGTTCTTAGTCAGTTTACCTGATCAACTAATGCCCCAAATGCTTTTTATGGATCTTATGAATAGGATCTTTCAAATTTTATTTAGATAAGTTTGTTATAGTATCTATTGATGACATTTTGATCTTTTCAGCCAGAAGAAAGATCATGAGGAGCATCCGAGAGTTGTTTTACGATTCTCGAGGAAAATCTTGTATGCCGACCCAAAAGAAATGCCACCGTTAGACAAGGTTGCCTTTCTAGGACATGTGATTTCAGCAGAGGGGGTTTCTGTTGATCCTCAAAATATTGAGGCAATTGTGAACTGGAAACCACCTACGAATGTGACAGAGATACGAAGTTTTCTGGGTTTGGCAGGGTACTATCAAAAGTTTGTTGAGGGGTTTTCGAAGTTAGCAACTCCTTTTATTAAATTGACAAGGAAAGAGGAAAAGTTTGTATGGTCGGGAGGCATGTCAAGAAAGCTTCAATGAACGAAATCGACCTCGTACCCATTTACACTTCCATTAAGGCAGGATGGATATACAATGTATTGTGATGCATCCAAGCAGGGCTGAGGGTGTGTGTTAATGCAACATGAAAATGTGATAGCATATGCTTCGAGACGATTGAAGAAGCATGAGCAGAATTATCCGACACACGACCTAGAGTCAAGGTCAGAGTCTCTTTGCTCTACTGGAGCGGGAGGCATTACTTATATAGGTTCCGCTTTAATTTTTACATATCACAAGACCCTAATATTTATTCAGCTACGTAAGAGCAAATACGATGCAGGAGATGGGTTGAGCTCATTAAGGATTATGAGCACTATCAGTACCCCATCCCGTGAGTGCCAATGTGGTAGCCGATGCCTCGTGAGGGAATCGACGGGTTCCATATCTCACTTAAAGGCTGTATACCTCCCTAGACTTGTAGAATTGAGGTCTTTAGGTGTGAGACTAGAGTTGATAGATAATGGAGCTTTATTAGCTACATTTCATGTTCGTCCGATACTGATAGATAGTATTAGGGAGCTACAGACTCAAGATCCGACCGTGATTAAGTTGAAAAGGGAAGCCAGTCCAAATGCAAAGGGATTTTCAAAGACGGCAGATGGTACATTGATGATGGGTCACAAAGTTGTGTACGATGTGGAGAATTAAAGAAAGAGATTATGGAAGAGCTCACTTCTTCTCGCATATGCAATGCATCCGGAAGCAATTAAAATGTATCATACCCCGAGGAACACTACCGGGTGGAGGCATGAAGAAAGATGTTGCGAGTTTGTCTCAGACGCCCCATTTCTCAAAGAAGTCGCGCCAAGCATCAAAGACCTGGGCGCGGCTCATAGCCTTTCCGATCCTCAATGGAAATGGGGAGAAATCACGATGGATTTTGTGGTAGGACCGTTGTTAGAGTGGTTATGACTCCGACATGGGTGATTGTTGATAGATTGACAAATCAACTCCATTTCCTACCTATGAAAATAGTGACTCAATTGGAGAAGCTGGCGGAGCTGCATGTAAAAAGAGATTGTGCGACTAATGGCACGCTGGTATCAATAGTACGTACAGAGATCCATGGTTTACTTCGATTCGCCCACCATGTGAGAGCTCTAGGTACTGTGTTACATTTCAAGATTTTGCTTTCCATCCTGGGACTGATGGCCAATCCGAAAGAACCATGCATATTTCGGAAGATATGTCGGGCTTGTGTGTTAGAGTTTAAAGAAAGTTGGGATAGACATCTACCATTAATGGAGTTTGCCTACAACAATAGTTATCAAGCAAGCATTGAAATGGCGCCTTACGAGGCCTTATATGGAAGGAAGTGTAGGACTCCATTGTGTTGGGATGAGGTAGGTGAGAGAAAATTGTTAAGTCTAGAAATTGTTCAGGTTACAACAGATAATGTTAAGGTTATCAGGGATAGATGAAAGATAGCACAAGATCGACAGAAAAGTGATGCCGATAACTGAACGAGAGATCTTGAATTTCAGGTGGGGGATCAAGTATTTCTAAGGATATCACCTTGGAAAGGGGTGTCATACTCCGAAAGAAAAGGGAAGTTAAATTTCCAGCCATATGGGACCTTATGAGATTGTGGAAACAATTGGGGGAGGTGAAGGTGATCGGTTGAGGCTAAGCAATTGAATTAACATAATACATGATGTCTTTCATGTTTCTATGCTTCGAAAGTATATAGCAGATCCTCACATGTGTTAAGAGATCAACCGGTTGAATTGAAAGAAGACTTGACTTATGAAGAAAGACCAAGCTTAGGATTGTTGGATCGAAGGATCAAAGTCTTTCTGAACAAAGATCTTTATGAAGGTGTTAGTGGATGAATAAATCTGGCAGAGAGGGAAACAACATGAAAACGCAAAGATCAATGTAAACTCGTGATCCATAACTATTTTAGTCGTATGATATTTAAATTTCCGAGGACAAAACTTATAAGGAGGGGGCACTGCAGACCCGAATTCTTACGCTTTATGAATAGTAAATTGCTGACAGTTGTGCATTTGACTAGAAACAACAAACATATTAGTACTTTCAAAAAACAAGCCTCTCTAAAAAAAATGTTCATAATAATGATTCACGAAATAATTAAATAGATTAAAACGAAATTATGTTAAGGGTGAAATGCAATGTTTCCTAAAAAGGGCAAAATAGTAATGGCTACAGAAAATTTGAAATTTCTAGATCTCGATGATGAAACGAATTTCAATCGTTGAATTCATGCCTTCAGAAAATTCAGCTTATCCAAATAAATTTCACACCTCAAACAATCGCATTTTTAATAAATTCGAGGCGATTTAGGGACTTCGAAACGAGATTTTTAGAAAACCTAAAATGTCAAATATTTAAAGAATTTCCATTTAAGATAGATGAAACTGGAAATCGACTTAAATAAATTGTTTATGAGCGAAACGGAACCAAGAAATGTGACGCAGCGACAAAATAATGTCCACAACGTAATATCCAAAATATAAAGCTTCCTATTTTGGTCTCAAACAAACCAGAGAGAGATATAAGAGAGAGAGAGAGAAAAGGCAATCTTCTTTCGATTCACGGGATTGGCCGGTCGGATCTCGCAGCTCAGCAAGCAGTCGATCACGCGACAAGCGGCTACGCCGCGGGGTACCATAATCACAAGATTCTGCCAAGGTCCAAGGTTCGGGTTTTCATGGAAATCGAGAAAAGACGGTGTCCCAGGAAAGCACGCCATTTGAGGTATAGTTTTTCTCATACTCGGGTTAATTTCAGTCTAAGGGTATGTGTGTGTCCAAGGAGATGCTGTCTAGTTTTTTTTCTCCGACCCTATGAATGTATTTCGCTTATAACTGCAATCACTCATCCGAATTGAGTGATTCAAATTTCGGCAACTGGGGACCGATAGGAGAACATTTCTCCTTGAAATAGTCTATCCTAACTCACCCATTTGACTCAAAAATTCATCTGCAGAGCTAAGTGTTCAAAGTAGCTTTTCTCAAGTATGTTTTTAAGACTCCTCGACTTTATTTCGCCATAACTGCCATCACTCATCCGAATTGAGTGTCAACCATGGCAAACGACTGATAGGAGAACGATTGCTTCTGAAATAGGTCTATCCAAATTCCACCCATTTGTAATTTCAAAATGCATTCAAAGTGGAGTTATGTTCGTAGCTTATTCATATGTTTTTACGACTCCATGATCGTATTTAGCTATAATCTCACATCACTCATCCAAATTGAGTGATTCAAATTGCTAAGTAAACTAGACTGATAGGAGAACCTTGCTGATGAAATAGGTCAATCCAAATTCCGACCAATTTGGACTCAGAAATGCAATCAAAGGGGAGCTATGTTCAGACAGTTTCTGGTTATGTTTGAAAACCGAGTAATCCCGGTAGTTTAGGATATATCTTGAGTTTTAGTGATCCGATTTGAGTGATTCCAGTTGGAGAAGAACCCTAAGAACCGTATCTTAAAATGATTACAAAGAACAAGTGTCAAATTATGGATTAAGACCCTTGAAATCAGGTATTACAGACTGTTTCCAGTGTAAACAGAGTAAATTGACCATTTGTGAATGAAAATGCCATAACTTCTTCGTCCGAATTCCGTTTTTGGTGTTCTTGGACTCTATGGAGATCTCATCGAGTCAAGATTCTATCCATATTCCTGTAGAGTACAGGGGGTGATCAGAACATAGCTGAAAATTTGTTTTACACCGAGTGTGCAAAGTTGCTTGTTATGTTGTCGGGATGTGAATAGTCGGGTTTTGGCACACCATTTCGTTGGCATGTCAGAAGCATTGTATGGGGTAGTAATTAGCTAGAGTTAGCATAAGAAAATCACAGAACAAATGAGGTTGAGTTCAATCTGATTTTAATCAATTGAAGTGAATAAATGCTTATGGTCAATGGAAAGTATAGTATGGGAAGCTAATGGTTTAATTGAACATGATTAAGGTATGGATGTTAATGTGGATTTTATGGATAATGTGACTTGTAGGAGGCGCGATAAAGTGAAAAGGGTGAGATGGAAAGTTTTGTTTAAAGGAGGAAAATGGTTTAAAATAACTAAGGTGAGGAAAATGTAATGTTTATGAAAATATATATATATATATATATATATATATATATATAGTAGAAGGATATATAAGTATATATATATATATATATATATATAAGTATATATATATTAATGTTTATCAATGTATATGTTTTTTGTTATTCATGTTATAAATGTTCAAATGAAAAAAAGTGGTTTTCTTGACTTTAAATTATGTTGAGAAAATATTAAATGATTATGGTTTTCATAGTTTTATAAAGCATGATTTATGGTTTCCATATGACATGAAATGTTTATGAATGTATATTTTATATATACATAAGTTTGTGCTGAAAATGTTTGAATCCATGGTTATCCTATTTTACTAAAGATAAAAGTTTGTAGCGAAATACTAGTTTAATTTTTACTGCATGGTTCATGGGAAAGGGTTAAGATTTTTTTATAGAGGGAAGGGAAGAGTGATGCATATTGCCATGTATGTGAAAAGTACGAAAAGAAAGGCACGATTTATCGAAGGTTCCTTTGGGCCATCAGATCAAGACTGCTTCCTCAGAAATTTTTCTTATGGCCGTGGTTAACTAGAGGGCACATTTCCCATGAGGTTCCTCGGGGCTACGGTGATCGTAGAAGACTCATTTCTTGAGGTTCTTTCTGACCACCCAAGTGGTTAACGGGTATGCGGTTCCATTGGATACTTACTCTGATTAAAAAAAGGAAAGAAAGTATATTGAGAGTACATATAAGATACAAACTGTTTTACACATTGTATTTGATCTATATGAAAGAAAGTAAACAAATGTTTATGGAAATGAGTTTATACAATTGTTTAATATCAGATGATATGAAAAGAAAAGTACAAGAATGCTTATAAATGAGATTCTATACAATTGTTTTACATATTAGATAAATAGAAGGAAAAAGAGAATGTGTAAATGTTTTTCAAGTGGAATGAGATCTCTATACAATTGTTTTACACATTGTATTTGAAACTATATCTCTAAACATTATTTTCCTAGCGAACTCAGATTTCACTGAAATGATTGGGGCTTACCATTTTTCCAAATGTTTTGCTAAATGTTTCAAAGTAAAGACCGACGGCGCTTCCGAGCATCCTCCCGGCTGACACTTCGCTCACGTGACGACTACCTTTGAAATGTATAGTTTTTATTGTAAATAACTACTTGTACACTTATTTTTAGAAAATGTATGAGTAGGTTTTAAAAAGAAGAAAATGATTTTAAAGTTTGATTTGAAACTGATGTCCCATTGTTGATGCGAGTAAATTAAATTGTCTTATTACGTGTTAAAATCGGGGATATATCCAAAAACAGAGGAAATCCTCGCCCTACTTTCTATAAAAGGTTTAATAATTTGTCAGGCACCATGTTTCATAAGATTTAATTTAAAACGAATCAGATAAAATGGTTTGTTCCACGACCACTTTAAAAGTCTTTAAAATAAACGAAAGGTTTTTTCGAACTGGTAGGGAGGCCGAGAGGGTCCCCCAAGTTAGGAAAAGGAAACTCGGGTTGGGTCCCTTCAAATATAGTTGTTTGATACATTTAAAAAGGTGGACAAAATATGGACTATTAGATCAAATCATGACAAAATCTGGATGGTCTAGATCACGGCCTATTTTTTCAAAAAATCAACCCCCACAAGCGCGTCTCCCAGTCTTCAAATTTCGTTGAAATATCGGAAATTTCCGATTTTTCCGATTTTTTGGCCAACCGACTATCGGTTGACAATATCGTGTCAGGGCCAGCCGATAACCGATATTTCGGTAAAAAAAAAAATCGGAATTTTCGATATTTCGGCAATTTATCCGATTTTTTGGCCAACTGACTATCGGTTGGCAATATTGTGTCGGGGCTAGCCGATAACCGATATTTCGACCAAAAAAATTGGAATTTTATTCCTCATCAAGATTGTATTGACTTGCTTCGGACTATCCTCGATTGCTCGGTTATTTTTGTTGGTTGATCAGCGAACTTTGTAGCTCATTTCCTAGCTAGAGGGGCAGGTTCAGAGTATATGGTCTTTGTGTTTGGGTTGAGAACCCTCCTGCTAGCATTATGGATGTCATTTCTTTTGAGATAATCAAATAAAATCTACATCCTTTTCTGTAAAAAAAACAATGTATATAATAAGAACAGTAACGATGTTATTATATATATATATATATTTATATATATTGAAAAGATGTTATTAGGTAAATTACAACTGCAAACATTGGTATTGTTTATTAATTATTTGAGTCAATTCATGTTTTATAGTATACAATTAAAAAAAAAGGACAACATATCCATAAAATCTCAAAATTATTAATAAACACAATCACTAAAGTAAATCTAAAATCACTACAAAAAATATTTCAAAGATTTAAAAAATAGCTGTAGTTTAAGATTAAGACAAGTTGACTATAATATACAATTTTGTAAATTAAGCAAGCTGTTACGTTGGGCATGGCTATAAAACGATGTGCGGCGACTTTTACACACGTGTCGTCTTCAATGTGGAAAAAAACTGTAAAATAATGAAAATGAAAAAAAAGTGCTGCTTGTGGTTTGAAAAAATAGATGACGTGGCAAGATGTGTTTGAAGGATTAAAAATTTAAAACAATGTGCCTTCACCAATCACCACACTTTTGAAACGACTTATAAGTTATAACATCACACGTGGTGCATGCCATCAACCAAGAATCAACTAATCAAATTCTTAATCAAATTTTGGTTGAGAATGCGTGAATAATTTCCATGCATCTCACTTTATCCATTCAAATTAATCCACATAAATATTGACCTCATTTTAAATTTATTATAAATGTATATATATATTTTAAATACTCAGATAGTTTTGAATTTCTAGAACTTCTTAAAAAATAAGATAAATTCATCGAAAATATATCCACTTTTTTTGATGGTCTGATCTGTTTGACTTTACTATCATCAAGAGAACAAAAAAATATATGAAAAGTGGTTTGATTTGTTTGAAACAACATCGAAATATATCCACTTGTTTAGAAATATAAATTCATCATAGCTTTCTTATTTTGATTAAAGAAGAGATACGTGAAGATAATCATAATTAAAAATATCCAATATATTGTCGATATATCAGGTATCGGTAATGTCCTGATACGATATCAACAATCAATAATCGTTTAAGGGAAAAATCGGTAATAGCGACGATATATCTCCGATATATCACCGATATACTCCAGATAGACCAATATATCGAAATTTCGATCGTATCGGCCACGCGCGGATCGAAATTTATTTGTTCAAATTATCGATTTATATATCGGTATATCGCCGATATATCGATGGCTTAAAAATGGGCTTCGCTGAGACCATTTGGCCGCGATCATCCCCGCAACACTTAATGGTTCAGATTACCCGAGCTTTTCAAACCTTTTAACAAATAATAATTAAACCTGACAAACTGGCGCTTGAACTCGTTTGATTAAACGCACAGATTTCACTGAATTCTAAGATGCTATCCAATCCAGCCATATTTGTTATCCAATCCGCCAGATTCAAAACCCGACTGATGCAACTAAGAGGACGATTCCAACGGTTTAAAAATATCTGAATTGCAAGATTTTCATCAAAAGAATTAAATCCAACGGTTAGAATTAATTACAAATATATTTTCACCATCTAACATTTGTTCGACTTCGTAAAAAATCTATAAATACTTTTAAAATCATTCCATTTTATCACAAATTCCTCTACTCATATCCAATCTTCATTTACCAAAATTTTGTTATATATCCTCAAAAAAAAGGAAATTTTGGTGTTTAAGGTTTCAAGTTTCAAATTTCAACAAGGTTAATTAAGGTATGTATTTATGTTAATTTACTTTTAAATTGTCATTATTGTATTTATGTTTTGTGTTTTACATTTATGTTTTGTATTTATGTTAACTATATATTTGCTTTATTTTATAATTTCATATTAGATTATAAATTTAACAATATAATTTTATATTAGTTTAAGGTAAATATCATATATAGTATATTATTAAATAATACTGCTTTATATAGTATAATAAATTTAATAGTAATGCCTTTTAAAATAACTATATATTATTTTTTATTTTATAATTTCATATTATATTATAAATTTAACAATATAGAAATATATTAGTTTCTAAGGTAAATATCATATATAGTATATTATTAAATAATACTATAGTTTTATATAGTATAATCAAATTAATAGTAATGCTCTTCTTTAAAATAACTATATATTACTTTTATTTTATAATTTCATACTATATTATAAATTTAACAATATAGAAATATATTAGTTTAAGGTAAATATCATATATAGGATATTATTAAATAATACTATAGTTTTATATAGTATAATCAATTTAATAGTAATGCTCTTATTTAAAATAATTATATATAAGTTTTTATTTTATAATTTCAATAGATTATAAATTTAATAAAATAGAAATATATATTAGTTTAAGGTAATTATCATATAGTGTATTATTAAATAATACTATAGTTTTATATAGTATAATAAATTTTTAGTAATGTATTTTTAAAATAACTATATATTAGTTTTATTTTATAATTTCATATTAGATTATAAATTTAATAAAATAGAAATATATATTAGTTTAAGGTAACATCATATATAGTATATTATTAAATAATACTATAGTTTTGGTATAGTATAATAAATTTAATAGTGGACGCTCCCAAATCCGTGGTTCCCTGCTGGACAACCCACAACCCGCTAAAACCCATGCCTTATGTCATGAGACTCATACATGAGCAAATGGCCACATTGGCCCATAAGCATCCATACTACCAAAATATATTCAACCAACTATATTGTCATAGTTTAAGAGGTAATACATCACTCTTAATACAAACATATATTAAAATTTAAAGTTCTAATACATGTTATACAAAAAGTAAACACCAAAGCCACAATCCAGCTTTCTTCTAAAAATCGGCCTCTAATGAGCGCCGTCTTCTCGATCACTCAGACTCGAAATAATGATCCTCTCGACAGAGCCGAACAAACGCCCAAGAGTTGAATTATCCTACACAAGCATTTCCCACCTAAGGTACATGCAATGATTCAACATAAACACACACTCGCTAAATACATGATGCTACTTGCATGTCTACAAGCCCAACCCAGAGTTTCAGTCCTCATCGACTCCTCACGCACGGAAGCTCCAAACGCCAGAAAAACATCGCTGCATTTTCATGCCATGCACTCATACCCTCACTTTCAAGGTTGCCCCGACGTGATAAGTGGAAATGTACATGATATTTCCAAACCACACATGCTATATCAATTGTGCATATATTAACAAAATTTACATACATACCACATGTTATTTAATTCACATCAATAACATCAAAATTAGCTCACTTGAGCTAATCAACAATCCATTTTAATTCCAATGGCTTACCCACAATTATATTTTTATATAATTCTACATCATGTTAACACATTTAATTATATGCATTAACAATTTTTTTCACACAATTCAAGCCATCCAATTCAAGCAATATTTTGCTTACAACACACATGGACCATTTTCGGTCCAACTACAACCCTGAATCACAATGGGCCCCAATAGGGCAAGTACGTCTGCGCGCCACTCACTAAGCTTACAACACACATGGACCATTTTCGGTCCAACCAAGCAACCCGAAACTATTTTTAACAGTCCCTAAACAGGCAGTGGGCTGTTCGTGGGCAGCCCACTCACTAAGCATCGGTTCCACTTTGTGGGACCGAAATCCATGGCCATTTCCGGCCCAAAAACACCCAAACCATAATTTATTGCATGAATTATCACACAACCACCCAAAACAGTTCCTAAACTATCCAAAACGGGTTCAAAATATAACAACAATTCGGTCCCAAGTTTTGGGACCGATCAAACGACCACTCACGACCTCAAACCAACCAAACCATTAACAAAACACTTAAAAAGGGATTAAATCAAGTAGGAGAAAACCCCTACCTCTTGGAGTTGTCGAAACTCCCCAAAACCGGTGCCCACGCGTAGTCCTACCGTGTAACAACTTTACTTCGTCTCGACGATCATCTGGCCCGAAAAGTCGTCTAGAGAGAAGTAGGAGCTTCTCTCTCTAAAAACCCTCCATTTTTTAAATCTACACTTCGCCTCTCCTACTACACGTATTCAGCTCCAAAAGTGGAGAAAAAAGCTCTTTTTGTCCCTCACTTTGCCACATGCCAAGCTCTAATTGGGAAGTGAGAGGATTCCTTATCCACTAAATCCACCCACTATTTGGATTTTCCTCCACCCGCATCACGCCATGTGTCCATACGGGCCTCACACTCGGTACCGTTAATCGACTTGCACCTCGACACGTGGGTACACCGCAGCCACTCAAATGCGCTAAGTGTCTTCGCACTACGCCGTCAGCTTTGAAATCGCAAGAACCCGATTTGTTTGACCATGAAATTCGACTTGGTAACTAGATTTAGTGAGACGATTCCAACGGTGAAGTCCGTTTTATCATCCGAGATCTAGAAAAATTTAGAATTTTGACTGAAATTACCATTTTGCCATTTTTCAGAAAATTAGATTTTCTCGAGACTTCACAAAATTTAATAGTAATGTCTTCTTTAAAATAACTATATATTAGTTTTATTTTATAATTTCATATTATATTATAAATTTAACAATATAGAAATATGTTTTTTGGGTTTTATATAGTATTATAAATTTAATAATATAGTTTTATATTAGATTATATATTTAATTACGTTGATGTCTTCTTTAAAATAACTATATATTAGTTTAATTTGATAGTTTATATGATACTTTCATATACAAAACCAATTATTTAATTTAGTAATAATATATTAATTAATTAACTTTTCATGTTAGTTAATATTTGAAATGAAGTTATAAATTAGTTAATATTATGTATGCATATTATAAATTTATAGTTTTATATGAAGCTTTCATATTTTAGATTAGTTTAATTTAGTAATAATATATTAATAAATTCACTAACCTTCAAGAAGACAAAAAAGAACCAAGCATCATTCATTCATTCTCCCTCTATTCAATCTTTCATCCAACTCATGCATATCATGACAATGGGATTTTGCTATTGAATTCCGGGGGCTACATCCTCACCGAGATCAACATTATGAGGCTCCAACAAATGACTTCGATGTTGAAGTCGCCAGGGAGAAATGTGATGTCATCAATGTTAACATATTCTCATCTAAGAAATGAACCTCATTGACGATGGGAATAGAGTTACAAAGAAAGCCATAATGACACCGCATTATGAGGCTCCAACAACCGGGCTGTTGTTCATCCGCTCGTGCCTCAATCAAAGATAGAAAAATGCGTTGAAATGGATGCTAAAGATGATGCAGGAAATTCTTTGGTGAGAGTGACAACTAATAATAAAAGAGAAAAGAGGATGACACGAAGACTCAAGAGAGTCGCAAAGATGCAAATCACCCGTCCAACAATGTGCTCAAGAGATACCCTAGGCTTTCCTCAAACGTAAATGCTGTGAAATGATTTCGCCTTAGATCCCAAGGGTGTTGAAGGGTAATTTCGCTGCAATTGTGCTGCTTTTATGCAATTTTGTGTTTTATACACCATTTTTTTAACTATTTGATGTAACAGGAGGTATTATGTTGAATGTATAGAATGTTTGGTCACTCTGATGAGATGGCATGCCTAGAAGGCAATCAATTGCCAATCTCCGTGGGTACGTTTATCACATGGTTTATGCTTCGTATAAAAGCAATTTAATTATTTTATCAAGAAATATTTTATCACCATTGTTAATGGTTATATCCATATGCAAGTTATTGAATGTATCATCGCTTATCGACGCACAACAGTGGACCATCACCGTTGAATCACTTATTTCGATCCTTCATTCAGTGGGTTTACCAATACTACTTACAACAAATATACAATCTTGGTTTTTGCATGTTCTAATTAGTTTACTAATCATAGGTGGTTCTTGATCAAACTCTGTGGACAAGCAAAAAGAATCAAGTTAGATCGCCCAAACACCCTTCTCACCCAACAATCGCCATGCCCATTGCCTCGCACCAGGGAAAGGTAATGATGTCAGATAATCTTTAGATGCTATATGTTTGTTAATCCATTATCAAACTAACGAATGATATATTCATATAATTACTATAGTTATTTTACCTGAGGTGATACCTTCACAGCACGCACATTATTAATTAACCTTCACGCAGAAGCGTGTCGGGTTACTATCTATACAATGACCTGTATAGTACATAAAGGGCTATTCTTAAGATTGTCACATTCTTAGGACAATGCTTCTTAGCCTTTGATGTGTACAGATATGGACATAGGGAAATTGGAGCATGTCTACCC